>OY284416.1:91386313-91986313 GCA_958301585.1 Merodon equestris
CAACCAACATGGAGCTTAAACAGCAATACCACCAATTCAGGGACGAGTATATTAGATTAGGACACATGAAGGAGGTAGTTGCCCCATCGAGCATTTCACCACACTATTTTCTACCTCACCATTGCGTGCTAAAACCCGATAG
Source organism: Merodon equestris (assembly GCA_958301585.1). NCBI lineage: Eukaryota > Metazoa > Arthropoda > Insecta > Diptera > Syrphidae > Merodon > Merodon equestris. Next base: position 91,386,456 of record OY284416.1, read on the forward strand.
TAGCACAACAAAAGTGAGAGTAGTATTCGACGCGTCTTCCAAAACATCATCTAACCTTTCCCTGAACGATATCTTACACACCGGTCCAAAAATCCAAGAAGACCTGTTCACGATTTTGCTGAGATTCCGCCTACCACGGTTTGTGTTCACAGCCGATATTGAAAAAATGTATAGGCAAGTGTTTGTACACGAAGATGACAGAAGGTATCAATTAATCCTATGGAGAGAGGACGTATCGGCACCCGTTAAATGCTATCAATTAAACACAGTCACATATGGGACATCAGCCGCACCATACCTAACTGTAAAATGCTTACATCATCTAAGCTGCGTAAATGGTGCGCCAACCACCCGCGATTATTACTAGGAAATTATTATAGGAAATGGAACTGGACTTCAAAATAGACGCAGAAGACATCATAAGGACCTTCGGCTTAACTTGGCTACCAAAGGTGGACGCCTTCTGTATCAAGGCCCATTGGAATCACGAAACTAAAATAACGAAAAGGATAGCCTCATCAGAAATAGCCCGACTCTTTGACCCACTTGGACTTGTAGCTCCAGTGATAATCTCCGCAAAAATCTTCCTGCAACAGTTATGGCAGCTAAAATTAGATTTTGACGCAGCTCTACCACAGGAATTACATTCGAAATGGTCAAAATTTCGTGACGACCTCAAGACAATAAACCACATCCGAACGTCAAGACACGTATTTGCAGGAGCGCCTCCTTCCCACCGTCTAATAGGAACTTGTCAAACTACGAGATTGACAGGTACCTCAAACAAATGGACGATATAATTAAGCAGACCATGGGCAGTACAATACCACGTCAACGACATAACGATACTACAAACGTGTACCGAAACGCGACAATCGACGCACCGCACAGACAAAAAGTATACTCCTGACAAGGCTCAAACTCTTGTACAGGCGGTTTACCGACAGACAAAACTCGGAGGTCAGGACACTGAAGTCACTGATTAATAATCTCCAACAGTTGATCAAAGAGAATAACAGAATACCTATCTGTAAGTTTGCATTGGAACAACAGAATTCGTGCTGTAAAATCCAACAGCGCATGTATGTTCCCGCAAATAAATAAAATATTTCGGAGAAACAATCAGAATGACATTCAGGGTCTAAAGCTTCCGAGAACGTCAAACAATGAACGTTTGCTACGAACAGTTAGCATCGATCCCGATAGCGCCGTCCTGGATGACGACTTTTTCGTGGTTGAGGATCCTCAGGAGAAGGTGGCGACAGTGGAAGCTGTCTTCCAGGAAGTGTACAAGGTGAATGATAGCATTCGTCCAAACCACGAATTGGAAAACAGGCGATCCGAGAATCTTGGTTTTACCAGGTTCGATTACGATTTCATGGCAAATAATGCCGTCACCAATAAATGGGCTAATACCCTGTTCATTTCGATGGAAGATCTCCAGATGATCTTCGAATCGAACCGACGGAATATCTAATGTTGTGCTTAGGCACCTCCCACCAGTGGCTGTAGAGATGTACACCATCCTGTTCAACAATGCACTGAACAATGCATATTATTCAGTGCACTAGAAGACAGCGGTGGTGCAACCAATCCCCAAGAGGGGTAAGAACACCTCTAACCCGGCGAATCTCCGGTCGATAAGTTTGCTTATGAGTATCAGCAAGGTTGTCGAGAAGGTGGTCCATAGGGCCCTGTCTAAATGGGTCGAGGACAATAAAATCATCCCGTATAACCAATTCGGTTTCAGAGCGGGGCATGACACTATTCAAGCCGCGTCGAAACTCGTGTCGGATGTCCAATGGAATAAATGCAGGAACCAATGCACGGGTGCCTGTCTGATTGACTTGGAAAAAGCCTTCGACATCGTATGGTTAGAAGGTCTTTATTACAAGCTCAGTTGGCTGGGCATAAGTAAACCACTGCTATATATGATTTTTGACATGTTAAAGGTAGAAAGTTCGTAGTGAAAATTGCCAACGTGACCCAAACATTTGATATTAACAACGGACTGCAACAGGGTACGGTGAACTCGCCGATCCTTTTCAGCATTTTTTTCAGTGATAGCTTCTCTTCACCATTCAATAGCGTATGCGGACGATTTAATGGCGTACAGATCAGGTCCAACGATCGTCGTCATTGTCACTCACTTGCAGCGTGACTTCGGAAAAAATCAGCAGTATTGTGATGACTGGAAGTTGAAGATCAACTGCCAGAAATCAGAAACTATTTTGTTCAGAACGCATTTATCTAGGGTCTCTCGAGACACTAGGAAAAATTGGCGCGGGTTCTCAATTCTTGGACAGGACGGGCGCCCACTGGCGAAACAAAGTGTAGTCAGATACCTTGGGATCTGGCTAGACCAGTATCTATATTTTGAAAACATGTAGATGCTGCTCTGACAAGGGCCCGAAGCGCTTTCGCTCTGACAAGATGGCTGTTTCATTGCAGCCAACTTGATACCAGGGTGAAGGTAATCTGCTACATGGCCTTAATCAGGCCCATGGTTGCCTATGGATGTCCCGTCTGGTTCAATGTCTGGTGTGGCTTCGGTCAGTAGCCTAATCTCCGGGGCTTACTACCCCAATGTTTTATATCACGAGACAGTGCGCCTTAACGGCTTTGTCCCGCCAGAAGCATTCCTCTATTTAGATAGATGTGGGCTGATCCAGGATAGATTGGCGGTGCCGCTAATCTTCCACGTGGGTCGCAATTCCGTGGAACGGCGATTCCTCTACGGACCCGATGTGGCGCTCAGTGAGCCTGAGCGCCTCAGGTTCTGTAGATCGGTCTCACGCCGGGATAGAGGAGACGTAGTCCGCCAACATCAACGCTTTTGGTGGCTGGGGGGAGCTGCGTTAGTGGACACTTCAATGACTTCAGCCTCTTTAAGGCAGGGCTTGCCTAACACCAATGGCAGGCTTACATAGGCTAGGGTAGGTTAGGGTAGGATAAAACAAAAAAAGAATAAAAACCAAAAAAAAAGTATAAACATATTGTCACATAAGTATTCCTTTCAATATTATAAAAGACATGTTTCAGCACACTTGATCTTTCCTAAGCAAGATATCAGACTCAAAATTTTGGAAAAAAAAATGAAAAAAAAAAAAAATTTCGAACTATTTTTTTTTCAAAATTGTATGTGATTAAGTACCAATTTTTTTTTCAAAAATTCAATTCTCTTATTAGTTTTTAGTTAAAGACAGAAAACCGGATGCAAAAATGCCTTGTAGTTTTTGAGAAATTAAGAAAACCCTTTTTTTTGGTTTTAACGCGGCTGGACTTGTAGGCAAATTAATGTATGAAACATTGACCTCTTTTTTTATTATTTTTAAAAAAATCGGAGTTTTATTATAATAAATTTTCAATGTGATCCCCATTTTTTAGAAGGCAAAGTTTATATCTCCTTCTAATGGCTGCACATAAGTCTATGCTTGACAAATTTTCCTGCAATTTGACTCCAGCGACTTCAATCCGTTCTTTCAGTTGTTCCAAAGATACTATTTCCACTTCGTAAATATAATTCTTCATGAAAATCTAGAGGAGTTAAATCTGGTGATCTAGGTGGCCATTCCGTGGGGCCCCTTCTTCCGTTCCAACGGTCACTAAAATGATCATCCAGCCAGTTTCTAACCCGTAAGCTGTAGTGTGCTGGTGCTTCATCTTGCTGGTAGATTAAATTATCTGCTATGCCCAAAGGAACGTTGTCCACCAAATCGGGCAGAAGGTCCCGTAGGAACTGCAGGTATGATTCTCCCTTAATAACGGCATTCAAAAACCGGGGCCCGATTACAGTTTGTCCAACAATACCAAGCCAAACATTACAGCTAAAGCGGTGTTGTGATTTATTTTGTTTTTTGTTGTGTGGATTGGTGCTACTCCAATGATGCAAATTGTGGAAGTTAGTAACCCCATCTCTGGTAAACTGTACTTCATCCGTCCAGAATACCCTTGCAAAATAGTTTCGTTCAGTTTCATCTCGAAGCAGTAATGATCGACAAAATTCTGCTCTCAAAACCTTGTCGTTTGAGGTGAGTTCCTGAACTGGCTTAAAATGGTACGGGTGTAAGTTTTCGGTATGAAGCACTCTCCATACTCTAGATTTGAGCACTCCAAGCATAATAGCTATCCTCCTTGTACTAAGGGAGGAATTACGTTGGACCAAATCCAAAATTCTTTCATCTAAGATTCCTGATCCATCTGTAACTGATCTTTCGCTTCTTCGATGCTCTCGCAGACGTCGGTGGATTCTTGAAAACATGCTACGACTGAGACACCTCCCATTGGGATATCTTTCACTGTAGAGTCTTTCGGCTTCACGATCTCGACCACTTCTGCTACAACCGTAGCAGAAGTGCGTGTCCGTTAATTCTTCTCGAGAGTATGAGTTTGACATCGTAATGTGTTGATGAGTTAACATCCAATTTGGAAATAGGTTTTTATTAAAAATGCGATGCCTTTTATTTACACTTGGGTTGCAAATATTTTGTTTTTCAATAAAGAAAAATTGTGGTTTTATTGTCTTAAGGTCCTAGCGGGTAGAACCCATCGGCGACGGGCGGACCCAGACGAAATTGGCAGGTCAGTTTTCAGGCGTTATCAATGAAAAGAAGGATTAATCCAGGGTTATTCCAATACTGTGTCACTTTATTGTATCCTCATAAAACTCCAAATTTTTTAAAAATAATAAAAAAGAGGCCAATGTTTCATACATTAATTTGCCTACAAGTCCAGCCGCGTTAAAACCAAAAAAAAGGTTTTCCTTAGAAAAAAATGGTTCGGGTTTTTTTTTAATTTCTCAAAAACTACAAAACATTTTTGCATCCGGTTTTCTGTTTTTAACTAAAAACTAATAAGAGAATTGAATTTTTGAAAAAAAAAATAGTACTTAATTACATACAATTTTGAAAAAAAAATAGTTCGAAATTTTTTTTTTTTCATTTTTTTTTTCAAAATTTTGAGTTTGAAAATTAATTTCTCAAAAACTATTCCTTAAAACAGCTTCGTTTAAAAACAAGATGAAAGAAGAAGTTTCTGGCTGTACAAAAAAGTATATCACGGCATTGTGGATGTAACTGTTGATTTTTAATAATTTTTTTTCCAAATTAAGTCAATTTTTTAGAAAATTGCCCCTCCCGGCTAATCGGGGGGAATAGACCCCCCCCCTCCCGTACTTGTCTTGACCAGACCTACACGCTCTAGCTCTTTGGCACACTGCTCGCGGGCCACCCTGCATAAAATATATATAAAGTATATATTTAGATATACATATGTGTATATGTATATGCATATTAGTTAGGTTAGAATAAGATATGTTTAGTTAGGTTTAGGTAGGTTTAAGTCTTATATAAATATATATGAAAAATAATCATATGCTAAGTTTTTGAAAAACAAATTTTTCTTAGCTTAATTTAATTAATCTTAATAATGTTAATTATAAGTTATTTATATAGTAGTCGAAAGGCATAGGTTAAAATTATACAGTTTATTTTAGAGTGTCCGCCTAGTTCCAGTAAGATTCCTAAATTTGTAAGGATAGTTAAGCTAGTTTTAAGCATTTTTGTCTAGGATATGATAGATCTAAGAAACTATAAATAAAAATGAATTTACAAAAAAAAACACGTATTTGCAAAGAATCTTCCAGAAAAAGTACAAGTTCATGTTTTTGCCGATGCGTCCGAAAAGGCATTTGGAGGTGTCTACATTCGATCAGTTGTTAACCCGGGCATAATCGTTGTGCGCCTGTTGTGTGCCAAATCTCGTGTAGCACCACTTGAAAGGAACAAAATTAAGAAACCGACAATACCCTGCGCAGCAAAGTTAGCAGTAGACCTTGTTAAAAGAGTAAAAGACGATATCGAGTTTGAAGAAATCCCTACATACTTTTGGAGTGATTCAGAAATCGTTCTCGCCTGGATCAATTCGGATGCAAATTCATTTCCCGCCTTCATCGCCAATAGAGTGTCTTCCATTCAATCCAGTACCACCCCGCAGCAATGGCGGTGCATCTAAGGAGAATCCAGCTGATTTATTGACACGGGGAATACGAGTAAGAAAAATTGAAGGAGTGTAACCTTTGGTTTTACAGGCCCTTAATTATTTGGTCAGGAATCATCTTGGCCGAAACCATACGTTAAATCGGCAGAGTGCGAGCAGGAGGTCAAGCAAAGCACTTCAGCCATAACGACCAGTAGCAGTGAGGCAACACATTTTATTTACAAAATCTCACACGGAAACTCATTCAAGCAATTACAGCGGATTACTGCATATGTGCTTAGTTCCGTGCAGGGACGGGTTAAGAATATCCCTGCAGCGATACCTCTCGCTTGTCGTAAAAGGCGACTAAAACAAAGGTAAACGAAAATCACATCTAGGCAATTTTGAAAACACCAAGGTGAGCCTAGGGACACATATACCACCATTAAACTGCCCCACAAGTATACATGCAAATCAGTGGGCTGACACGACTGGAGATCACCGGTGTTGTAAGAGTAAGATCAACCAAAAAAATCTTTAGCGTGCCCGTGTCACAAAAAAAAAAAAAAAACGGCAGGCCGAAAAACAATTGATGCAAAAACACCAGCATTTGATTGGCCTCAGCGATGAAGTAATCCCAAACCGGGAAGCATGCCGCTACTTTCTGAGGTCAAACCGGCGGACCCCACAAGCGGACCAGTAGGAATGCAGTTAAGTGGGAAGGTTATGGTCCTACACTTCTGACTATAACAACGCCGGAAAAAGGAAAAGAAGAAGAAGAAGACTGCATATGTGCTTAGGTTCATCCGTTCTCTAAGGAAAGGAGACGCCGAGTCGAAGAGAAATTCCTTCCAGCCAAGAATTACAGGAAGCACTTCATACTATAATCCGGGTCATGCAAAAGGATGAATTCAGCCTTGACATCTCTCATCTCCATTATTAGTCTCGCCCCCTTTTTGGATAAGGAGGGTATCATACGCGTCGGAGGCAGATTGGAAGCATCAGTCTTACCATACGATGCAAAGCACCCTATTTTACTACCCGACGAACACCCATTTGTAAAGATGATAATGAGGGACATCCATCACGACAATAAGCATGTTGGAACACAGACACTTTTGGCCAACACAATGCAAACAACGACTTTTCCTTTTTTCCGGTGTCGTTATGGTCAGAAGTGTAGGACCATAACCTTCCCACTTAACTGCATTCCTACTGGTCCGCTTGTGGGGTCCGCCGGTTTGACCTCAGAAAGTAGCGGCAGGCTTCCCAGTTTGGGATTACTTCATCTCTCTGAGGCCAATCAAATACTGGTGTTTTTGCATTTGTTTGCACCAATTGTTTTTCGGCCTGCCTTTTTTGCGTGTTGAAATTGAAACGTTGATTGATAACGCCTTTTGGACGGGGTTCAAAGGATCACTCCTTTGAACATGGCAATACCAACTGAGTCGGTCGCGATCTATCTTTCTTGTGATGGTTTCTTTTACCTGGAGACTTCCCCGCTGTCATGCGAAGCATCTTCATCTCAGCTGCCGTTAATTTGCTCTCATACTTTTTGTGCATTGTCCAGCATTGTGAACCGTATGTGAGCGCCGGACGTACAACTGAAGTGTAGAGCCTTCCTTTCAGCTTAGGGGGCATTTTTTCGATCAAAGAAGATGGCGGAGTTTTCCCGCCACTTCATCCACCCTACGCTTACGCGATGGTTGATGTCGTCATCACAAGTTGCTTCTTTATTAATCATAGATCCCAGATATTTAAAAGATTTCACACTTGGGAAGCACTCTTCCATTCAAGTAAATGTCTGGAATAGGCTGATGAGGGTCAGAGAACGGGCAGCACAGATACCCTGTCTTCTTTGAACTAATACGATACCCGTGTCCCTCAAACATGTCCACATCAAGTGCTCGTTGTAGGGACGCCTGATCATCACTTATAATGGCTCCATCGTCAGCAAAGAATAGCTGGTGCACATTGGGGTCCGTCACTTTTCCTTCAAGCAAGCAATCAAGGACTGCTATAAAGAGCAGTGGGCTGAGGACGCTCCCTTGGTGCACACCGACTTTGATTGCGAACTCTTCGGTGACTCCTGCGGTGCATCTTACTCTTGTCGTTGCTCTTTTGTACATGTCCATGATCACTCGCACGTAGGTTTCTGGAACTCCTTTTTTCTTAGCGCTACCCATAAAAGATATCTTGGTTGCCGATCAAAGGCCTTCTCGAAATCAACCAACACCATATGCAAGTCCTCTGAAGAATCACGATGCTTTTCCATCATGACCCTTATACTTTGGATTGCATCTGTCGTTGATTTACCCGAGACAAACCCGCACTGGTCATCAGATAGTCGTATTATTTTCCGCAGTCGGCTATCTAATACCCGTTCAACGATCTTCATGGTGTGCGACATCAGCTTGACAGAACGGTAGTTATCACAATTTCGCGTATCACCCTTTCCTTTGTGCAAAGGAAGAAGATAGCTTTCCCTCCATTGATTAGGCATAGTGTCACCTCTCATAAGTTTGGAGATAAGAACCATGAGCCATCTAGACCCGATGTCTTCCATCTTTTCATGTATCACTGCTTTAGCTTCGTCTGTCCACCACCAGGTTTCTTTTGCGTGTTGGCAGGGGCCTTTAGATGTTCCGAGCAGTGATTTGGCTTTCTCCAGGCCAGATTATTGTAGGGAATCCCACATGTCTTGTGCTCTGCACTCCTCATTACCGACATTATCGATAATGGAAGAGAGGTAGTTTTTCATGTTGGTAACAAAAGCTTCGCCTTTTCCTTTATCCAGCTTATACCACTTGATTCTCTCAGACACCTTCGTTTGCTGCTTTGACTTCTTACTCGCCTCCATAAAAAATTCAATCAGGAGGAGACGGTGTTGAGGGGCGATCGCGTCTCCCAGGATAACTTTGCAATCTTTAACTCGTGGCTTCATGAAACTGGATACCAAATGATAGTCTATTTGAGTTTCATTTCCGCCGCTGCTATAAGTGATCAGGTGCCGGCTTTGCTTGACGAACATGGTATTTAGCATTATAAGACCGTACGACTTGCACATGTTTAGGATATCTTCACCTGAAGAGTTCCTGGTGCCGTATCCCAGCCCTCCGTGGTAGTCTTCATAGTCTTCGCTTGTCTTCCCGACATGTCCGTTTAAATCTCCCCCAACAAACAAAAGCTCTTCCTTTGGGATGATTTTGACAAGGTTGTGGAAATCTAGCCAGAATGCATCTTTTTCTTTTTGTTCGCATCCCACTTGAGGGGCATATGCGCTTACGATGTTCCACACCTCACCATGCATCACCAATTTGAGAGCCATCAAACGGTCACTGGACTTTGAAATGGTTAAGACGTTGCCAAGTAGCTCTGCCGCAAGGATGATGGCGATTCCGTTTTTTCCTTGTTCTAATCCATAGTAAAACATCTTGTAGGCTTTTGTTTTAACGTCCAAGAAACGTGCCCGATTACCGGTGTTTCGCCATTTCGTCTCTTGTACGCACAGGATGTCTACTCGCCTTCTAACCATCATTTCTTCAAGCTCATAGCTGCGACCACTCATGCTTCCAACGTTCCAACTCGCGATTCTTAAGTGTGGCTTACGCCGTTGCATTACTTTGCTATCCCCCGGAAATCCTATAGCTCTAACCCGAGCATTGCTGCTCGTCCCAGGATCACGACCATTAGTAGTGCCTGGCGGGGTAGTGCTTTTCCTTTTAGCGTTCTTTTCCATAATGCTACGGTTTGACCGTTTTCTTTCTCTCCCTCCTTTTTTTGACACGGGCATGCTCCAGATCTTTATTTTTTTTGTTTGATCTTACTCTTACAACACCGGTGATCTCCAGTCGTGTCCACCCACTGATTTGCATGCACATGTGGGGCAGTTTATATATGTATATGTAGGGTATATGTGTCCCTAGGCTCACCTTGGTGTTTTCTAAATTGCCTTGATGTGATTTTTGTTTACCTTTGTTTAGTCGCCTTTTACGACAAGCGAGAGGTATCGCTGCAGGGATATTCTTAATCCGTCCCTGCACAGGAATGCAAGAAAACGACAATCCCCAAAAATAAAATTTGGGTCCGGCTTACACAACCCAATGAATGGATTTACGCCACCAAGAACAAGATGACCATCAATACTGTATGTGGCAACAATATTTCATTAAGGATTCTAGAGGGATCAGGACTTCTAAGAATCCAGTCAAACTGCGTCATCAAACAAGATGATCTAACGTTCCAATGACATCAGATATACCAAAGCAACACAAAATTATCGTATACCAAATTGGGCACCCTGTCGGACATATCAGTACCAGCTACCCTGACTCTAGCTAATAAATAATCACCACTGGATCAACTTGAATTGGAGCAGATCGAGGAACTGAGGCAGCAAACTAAAAATCAAATACAAGTCGAGCTGCCAAACAACTTTAGTAAACATGACCTCCATCAGTATTCCGTGGGATATATAGGGCTCTTCTTGACGGTATCAACCATCATCTTCTGGATTTGGAAATCGAAAACATCGACCAATCGTATAACCATAACGGAACCCTCGATACCGATTCCAATCCCACGAACTCGCAGAAGATTTAGCCTACCTGCTGAAGAAGTTTGTTGAATGCCTCCATTCAACGAGGGGGAGTATGTTCACGAACAGAAACATATGTATATAAATATACGTACAGAACACACACTATGTAAATACTAAGTCTATTTGCGTATCGTCTGTATCAGTTCTACATGGCCACCTTGGGTCAACAAACTTCAATATAAAACAATGCTCCAGCATAGTTATCACATACAGACGATACGCAAAGGGGAGTAGTATAAAAAAAAACACCTTAAGAACATTGCACCCGACGAGAATGCCGGCTATTCGAAACCTCTGCCCAACCAAGTAAAGGTTCACCTTGTACCCATTATACAAACAAAAAAGTAAACAGGTGCGGCAGTGGTGGATGTTTCGCATAGCCGAAATTCCATTCTCCGGTAGTTGGTGTCAGTGATACAAAATAGACAATTAAGCATTATGCGTGTACTTGTTACTTTTTACTTAGTTGGCAATAAGCTTGTATAAATACTCCCGTTTGAGGGAACAATAAATCACTAAATTGTGAAACCTTCATTATAGATACTGGTTCAAGTACCGGCTATCTCCACATCAACCAGTCAAGGTACATGAACCTTGGTTATCTTCTCTGAGGCAAAATAGCCTCACCGTTAACATACTTATTTATTTATGTATTTGTCTATTTATTTATTGTCTTATTCACTTATTTGTTTATATATTTAGTTACTCATTTATTTATTTATTTATTTATTAGCTTAATTCTCTATTACCAAGTAAAAGAGAACCTCGAAATCAAGATCTTTTCCTCTTCTCTTTTCCCACCAGTGAAACCAGGAACTTAGTTTTAAATTAAGGTTTTCAGTGGCTTTTCCTTCACACAATAATTTTATCCAATATTTGTAGTTTAATTCATTATATTAATATTGTTGTAGTAAGGTAAAAGAACCATATCTCTTTCAAATGAATATTGTATATGATAAAGATTGTAAAATTTCCGTCACAATAAATAACATATACTCATCCATTCAAAACGCTACTATAGAATGACATCTATGTATATAAATTGTTATTTGATTGTTAATAAAGAAGAAGATGGAATATGTACGCTGGCATATGCTTGGTGATGTACATATATTTGTCTGAAATTTCTGGGTTTTTCCATTGTAGAGAATTGACTATCCATGTTGTTGAGTTTCAGACGTCCAAACTCTAATTGCTCCAAACGAAAGTTTGGCTGTTCAGATTTTCCCAATCATATTTTACGGCTGAGTGTTCTAAGCCAGATTAGCTTTGGTAGAGGATTACTTATAGAGGTTATTTTTATTAAGTTGTATTGATTGTTCATGAGCTTAATAAATAAATCAATAGATAACTAAATGGATATTGCCGCCTCCCAGTTATTCTTACCTGAGATATATGGCTAAATTTGCTTACAGCGGACTATCGCCTGTTAGTGTCGTAATCCGAACTGAAGATTTTATCAACATTTTCAGTATTGACTATGACTTCACTACAGTTCATCAGACTACCATTCTAGATTTATTTCATCAAGCAGAGACACAGCTATTATATAAGTTAACACGACGGGGGCGGCGATGACCTGCGCTAATACGATCCACTAGCCTTGACCGTGGATTGCATCGGTAAAGTGCGGGAACGCGTTCCGGCGGAACTTGCATGCCTTGCCGATCAGGCAACTACGCGAGAAAAGACGATCCACTCAGGGGATTGCATCAGCCAACAGAACACCTGTGTCAGCATGCGACCGGCAACGATACGAAGTGGTGAGATAAGGCTAGGCAGGCAGGGCAGTCAGTTAGTCGGCGGCGGTCATATCGACAGGAACTAAAATAAATCTCAAATCTTTTTAAATACGGAACAGAGTTGTTTTGTAAGTCAAATTGTTAGGCTAGCCTATTGGCTGGCGTTCGCGTTTTTTTATGGGATCCCATAAAGGGAATCTGTATCCTTTTTGCCTGTGGATCAGCAAAGACAGGAACCAGTACGCTCTATCGAGCGAACGTCATTGTACCCATGAGAACACAATGACCATTTTGAGTTCCTAATGCTAACCTTCCGCATACCCATGAGTACATGCGGATATCCTAGAAGGCTAAAGGATACGGTAGTGAAGATTGTTCGTACCGCGAGTAGGTCGCTTACAAGAATAAACGTTTGCGACCAAAAGGGAAACATACGACACTTCCTTGCCGACTCCCAAGTTGAATTCTCCGCGAGAGGAACGCGACGCGAAACTCATTTGCATTCTGTGCGACGCGAAATTCATTTGAATTTTGTTTTTTTTTTACCACTAGGTGAACATCTCGAAAAGAATATTAACACAGGCCTGCAGAACTGCAAAGATGCTAAAGCGAGAAAATTAGTAACAAAATAAAGAAACCAAAAACCGGTGATAAAAGAAAGAGTAAGAAGTGATTAAGGATAAATTTTAATTGTAAAGAGGCTGCATTGAAGAATTTTTCGAAAATAAGTGAGAAAATTTTGTGTGTAAGAAAATAAAATAAAAGGAAAATACTTTATAAAAATAACATAGTAAAAAGAAAAAATATTGTGTAAAATAGTTGGAAAGAATTGTGTAAATTAGCTAGAAAAAATTGTGTAAAATAGTGTTCCCCGAAACTCCCTAAGCTGCAATTCCGTAAGTAACTTTTATTGTTTGCTTTTCCCTTGAATTCGAACGAAGCTGAAAAAACCATGGAGGCCATAGCCAAATCCGTGACTGATCTAACGGGGGCAGTTAAGGCTTTTTCGTCCAACTCAAGGGACTCGAAAATCGATTAGGAGCTCTGGAGGGCAGGCAAACGTCCGTAGGCGCTGCCGTCGAACATGTCATAGAGCTATGTCCGCCGCGAAACGAGTCCGAGCTGAAGGACATTTCGAGACTGCCCGACTGCGTCAAAGAATTGCAAGGCTTTGACGGCAGCCCGACGCAATATGTGTCATGGGTACATATTGTGGAGGCAATATTGAGGGATTTCGAGATCGTCAGGTCGAAACCCATTTATCGGGCGATCCTCCAACCTATTCGGCAGAAGATCCGTGGTCCTGCCGATGCGGCCTTGGTGTCGTATAATATTTTTGATAACTACTGGCCGTCCATTAAACAGTGCCTCTCCCTTCATTATGTAGATAAGAGGGACATGAGAACGCTAGAGCAACAGCTCAACCAACTCTGCCAACGAACCTCGAGGCTGGACGAATTTTACGCCGCGGTAAACCACCAACCTTCGCTGATGATAAATAAGATTAAAACGGAGTCCTTTAGCGAGGAAACAGTGAACGCGTTGGTGGAAACTTACCGAAATCGTGCCCTCGATGGCCTTAACGGCGATTTGTCGAGGATGCTTATCATTCAAAAGCCCAAATCGCTTCCTGACGCTTCTTCAGCATGCCTTGAAAACCAAAACTTGAATTATCGTAGCCATTCTATTCACTCCTCGACTACCCCGAATACGATAACAGCTCCTGTTAACCAGATATTCAGGAACGATCAGAGGCCCATCTTGCCACCGAGGAAATTTCCGCACCATTTCTCGAACGGGCCAAGGCAACAAGCTCATCCTACGACTTCGCAGGAGGCAGGCCCGCCGCCAAGGCCCTCCGCGGCGAAACCGTATGAAAAAATGGACATCGACAGATCCGTGCAGTCGAGGCAGGTAAACTACATGAATCGCCCACATGGGCTTAACCCTTCTAAAAGGCGAGCGAGTTTCGATAATTACTCGAACAAGGACCAACGCTTGTATAACACGCAAACCTACGGGGAACGCCCGAATAGTGAATACGAGGAAGCAGGAGAGGAGCTGGTTGACGAAGAAATAAATTTTATGACGGGCGCCTCTCCAGCATTCCATACATAGACTACATAACAAGAAATGATAAAGGCTCAGTTTCCTGGTGGACACTGGAGCCAATAAAAACTTTATAAGACCTTCATTAGCCGACAACTGGGCATCGATCCCCAAGCTTTTCATGGTGCACTCCGCCGCGGGCAAGATTCCAATTAACAAATACATACAAGGTAGATTTTTCAAAGAAGCCGGAAACGATTCAGTCCTTACCTTTTACGTTTTACCGGGTCTCTCTTCCTTTGATGGTATTATAGGCGATGATACCCTCAAACTATTGGAGGCCGTTATTGATAGAAAAAAACATTACATTGGACGCAAGTCTCCCGGAAAATGTAAGACCGCGGCTTAATGCGTTGATTAAAAAATTTGAGCCTATCTTTGGCGAACTTATCGGGACGTCCGTAAAAAGCCCTCGAAAAGCCCATATAATTCTCCAATTTGGATGGTCCCAAAGAAACCTAAACCAACGGGCGAGAAACAGTACCGCATGGTCTTAGACTATAAACGGTTAAACGCCGTGACGGTCTCGGATACCTACCCGATACCTGATATTAACTCCACCCTTGCTAGTCTGAGCAAAGCAAAATACTTCACGACCTTGGATCTTACATCCGGTTTCCATCAAATACCGATGAAACCGCCCGACATACCGAAAACGGCCTTTTCGACCATGAATAGGAAGTACGAGTTCTGCCCCCCGTTCGGTCTGAAGAATGCTCCGGCCATATTCCAGCGGATGATCGATGATGTCCTTAAGGAATACATAGGTAAGATCTGCTATGTATACATCGACGATGTTATAGTTTTTGGAAAGGACGAAGAAGTTCATCTCACGAACATCGAAACCATTTTCTCTCGACTCCTGGAGGTTAATCTCAAGATAAACCTGGAAAAGACCCATTTCATGAAAACTGAGGTTGAGTTCCTGGGGTACGTCGTAACACCCGAGGGAATCAAACCGGACCTGAAGAAGGTGATGGCTATCCGTCAAATACAACCGCCGAGACGCTGAAGGAGCTAAAAAGTTTTTTGGGACTAACGTTTTATTATCGCAAATTCATCCGCGATTACGCTAAGGTCGCCAAACCCCTGAACAACCTGACCAGGGGTACAAACGCGCAAATCAGGGCAAACGAGTCCAAGCGAGTTCCGATCACGCTTGACGAAGAAGCTTTGCGGGCCTTCAATGATCTGAAATAACTTCTGATCACATCTGAAGTTCTAGCCCTCCCCGATACATATATTACATATATTGCGATCTCTCAACAAAACCGAGGAGAATTACGCGACTAATGAAAAAGAGATGCTGGCCATCGTGTGGGCCTTGGACAACTTGCGGTCATACCTCTACGGATCGAGGAAGATTCGAATTTATACCGATCATCAGCCGCTTACATTCGCTTTGGGCAACAGAAATTACAATGCGGAACATTACAAAGCGTTGGAAGTCTCGCATAGAAGAATACAATTGCGAGCTTGTTTATAAGCCTGGTAAGTCAAACCATGTCGCAGACGCCTTGTCCCGGCTAAAAATACAATTATATCACTTGTCTGCTTCGGAACGCGCCGAACCAGCACGAAGTGTAAATATGGATGACAACGCCTCTGCGACCGAAACCGCCAGCGAAGGGGGAAGTGCTTGCTCGACGGAAACCGCTAGCGAATAGAGCTTATCAACCGCGACGGCCCATAGTGCTGATCAGGATAACACCGACCTGATCCCGCATGTAGAAGCGCCGATGAATATTTTCCGGAATCAAATTATGATAAAGATCGGAAGAGGTACCGAGATATATGAAGAACCGCATCCTGGTTATGCCCGACATTATGTAGCTGTTTTGAACCCAGATGAGACGAAGCTAGCAAACATCCTTATTCCACGATTAAGACCAAACGTGGTGAATGGGATTAAGATCCCTGAGTCCCATTTGCAAATGCTACAGGATGTATACTTTAAATACTTCACCAAATACAAGCTGCGAATAACGCAAAGGGTAGTAGAAGATGTAAAGAAGGAGGACAGGAAATGCCAGCTCATTATGGACGAACATCGAAGAGCTCATAGGAAATAGGAATCCCAGAGAGAACAAGGAACAATTACTCGAAAAATATTACTTCCCTAGTATGAACAGCTTGATCAAGAGGTACACTAGCTCGTGCGAGATATGCAAGCTCAATAAGTACGACAGACATCCTAGCAAACCAGAGCTCCAACCAACGTCTGTACCATCGTATCCATGCGAAATACTGCACATGGATATCATGGAAATACAGAACGAAAAATTCCTTAATTTCCTTAATTCCAAATTTTCAAAATTTGCGAAAATATTCCGAATAAAAAACCGGTCGGTCCTTCACCTGAGGGACAAAATTACGAAGATGGTACACTACTTTACGGCCCCGAAAATCTTGGTGACGGATAATGAAAGTAGTTTCGTCAGCCCAATCATACAGAACTACATATATACATATACATACAGGCACTGGGAATTTAGCTTTTCCTAACGCCCGTGTACCGTAGCGAAGTTAACGGGCATTTGGAAAGGTTTCATTCAACCGTGATAGAAATCTATTGGTGCCTAAAAATGGAATATAAGGGCTTACATCTGAGAGAACTACTTAATATAGCAGTTGACAGGTACAACAACACCGTACATTCTGTCACGAAGAAAAAACCATCGGACGTATTCTTCAATAGATCAGAGAGAATAAATTATCAAAAACTGTTAAGCTTCCGGGAAAAAGTGAACAATGACTTAAGGAACGAAATCAAACGTAAACAGAAAGCAGATAGGGTCAGACAAAATAGAACTAAAGCAAAACCTAAAAAATATAACGTACGGGACACTATTTATACGGTTCGTAAGGGCATTAAAGCTAAACACAAGCCACTTTTCCGAAACGAAACAGTGGTATAACGAGGTTACCGTGGTTACCGCAGGAAGAAAGGTCCACAAAACCCACATTAAGAACGTATAAAATATTATAAAATTGCACATACGCATAATTAAGGCTAAATACACATTAATATATATTTTAACGCACATGAACCATAGCAAACCAAGCACGTTCATTTAATTTGCACACCGCACACAACCTATTATATACTTGAAATCATTTTATAGTTATAACTTTTATTCATATTACACAACCTATTGTATATTTGAAATATTTTTATAGTTATAACCTTTATTCATATCACACATCCTATTACATATATACCTTTTGTATAACATTTTTTCATATTATAAGAGTATACATACCTATGTTAGAATAACCATGTTAATTTAAGTTACACATAAAGTGCTGAACCTGTATTATATTGAGTAATACTATGTAATCATAATCATAATATCCGCCACAAGATCCAAAGTTAATATTTACAGACTGGCCTGCCTGATCTGGTTAGCAACGGCCGAAGGGTTGCAGATATTTTAATATACAGCTCCGGTGATCCCATTCAAGGAAGGCAAGGCATGGATAATCAACGGTAACTTTAATCTCGTTCACGTTATCAACTTGAATGAATTCGAGCAGCAGGTAGCGGAGATAAGCATTTCCATCAAAAAGCATATCAACGATACCGGGAAAAGGCAGCTTATTAACTTTCATCTGGCCGAAATCATTGACCGCATCAAACTGCTGAAAGGAAGACCCCGAAGAAAGGAAAGATCAATCAACTGGATTGGGTCAGCGTGGAAATGGGTCGCTGGGAACCCTGACGCTGCAGATTGGGACTAGATCCTTGGGAGTCAGCAACATATAGTGGAGAATAACAACCACCAATATAAAATCAACGAAAAAATCTTTGGAGTAATGAAGGAGATGACGAGGAAAATTAACTGGGTCATCGACCAGTCCAACGGTGAAAAAGCGGCGGTTGATATTCAACGGTTCAGGCAAGACATCCTGGACCAAGTTCTTACACTAAAAGAAGCAATTAATGAGATAGTGCGGGCCTGCCAGATGGCGAAAAGTGGTATTGTAAACACGAACCTACTTAACCACGACGAAATCAGTGTGCTGGTCAATGAATTCGAAACGCTTCCATACGAGAACGAGATCGAAGCAGTCGAGTTCGGCACCTTCGGTTTACACGAATGATTCGGCACTCCTGTATGTCCTGGCAATACCCAAAGTAAAGAAAGAAGACTACAACCTACTTCTCTTGAAACCATCGATCACCAACGGTAAACAAGTCTACATCGAGTTCGATAGAGTTTTGATCAACGAGGAAGAAACCTATGGAGTGGTCCACGACTGCCTTTCTATAAGCAATTCCACCGTTTGCAAAGCAAATGCATTGGTGAAACTTTCCGAAGACGACTACATAGCCCGGTTACTAAAAGGAGGTCAGGCAGCTTGCACTTACCGCACAAACACCGACGAGGTGATCGAACTAGTTAAGGAAAATACCATCTTCGTAACCAACTTCAACGGACAACTGACAGCAAAAGATTCAACACAATTGTTAAAAGGAACGTACATCATCCAACTTAATAATGAATCTATCTGCCTGAATAACAGGACATTCGCGAGTTCAAGCCTCACTACTCTTCAAGTCCTACCATCCGTCATGGTAAACATGACCAGTCAAGGACACAAGGTAGATCTCGGGTTTGTTCACAACCTCACCCTCCGGAACATCGAACACCTTGGCAACCTAACCAACAGATTGAGGATCAGGTATCGAACGTCGTAATTTTCGTGATGCTGGCATCGTTCGCCTATATGGTATGGCATAAAATCAATAAGAAGTTGAGCCTTCCGACCCTAAGGCTACCTCAGGGTGCATCTACCACAGCCTAGGACCCATTTGGCTTTCCTATCGAGAGATGACGTACGGGACGTAGATTTTCGAAAGGGGAAGAGTAAGCACGACGTGAGCGGCGATGACCTGCGGTAATACGATCCACTAGCCTTGACCGTGGATTACATCGGTAAAGTGTGGGAACGCGTTCCGTCGGAATTTGCATGCCTTACCGATCAGGCAACTACGCGAGGAAAGACGATCCACTCAGGGGATTGCATCAGCCCACAGAACACCTGTGTCAGCATGCGACCGGCAACGATACGAAGTGGTGAGATAAGGCTAGGCAGGCAGGGCAGTCAGTTAGTCGGTGGCGGTCATATCGATAGGAACTAAAATAAATCTTAAATCTTTTTAAATAAGGAACAGAGTTTTTTCGTAAGTCCAACTGTTAGGCTAGCCTATTGGCTGGCGTTCGCGTTTAATCCCCTGTTTTGCCAAAAGCACCTTTGTATTGCTAAAAGGCTGACAGCGCTTTGGTAGTTTTTAACTCAACAAGTTTTGACCAAATAATCTTGCTATCAGCTGAGTCATGCCAGTATTTTTCCTCCTTCTCTTGACCGACAGCCTATTACTTGCACACCATGTCATTGTTCATTTAGCGTCGTATGTGCTTTGAGACAGACGACGCAGGCAGCCCCTCTTTACGACAAATTTGACACATTGTTCAAAGCCTGATAATAGCGCAATTATCATGAGCTCCCTTAATGTCGATGAAAATGCCCAGCGCGTACTCTTTCCTCGCAGGATTTTCCGCGCTGATAAGCATGTTGCATCTACGAGAGAGAAGGCTTTCGAGGGGCAACTTTGCGTACGTGCAACTCTACTAGTTTCTCCATGCTTTTCAGCAATTTGTTAAACTGATTAGTCTAAAACTCTTGGCGAGTGAGTAATGCTCTTTCCCTATTTTGGAAATAAAGTTCACTTTCACCGCGCGCCAAGAAATAGGCTCACTCTCCTCTCTAAACCGTAATCCAGTAATATTACGTAGCCGTAATAGATTTTGCAGTTTTTAGTTCGCAATTTCTTGTCTAGTCAAAGAGTTCTACGTGCCAAGCTTAAATCAAGTATTACTGACAATTAATAGATCTTCCCATATCCTTGGCTTGTGGGAGCTTCGTTGTTGAATAATGAACTATGAAACTATCCTTACATCAGCACGATTAACTACATATGTAAGTCGTGTTTCCTATCGATTTCCCGCCAACAATCCTGAAGACACATCTTTCATCAAGATATTTCCAGGTTTCGCCGCACTGGAACTCCACAATTGTCTGTTTGGGTTATGAGGAAAAGTATTGCAAGATTATGAGAAAGCCTTTTGAAGATGGCTATGTTTTCTTTTCCCAATTTTTTCCTCTTGCTTAAACATGAACAAGTTCTCTTGTATCAAGTACATACATATATCCTTTTCACATGACCTATACATTTTAGCCATAACAACCTTTTTTCTTAGAAACCTATCACGAGATTCCCGAAAGTTGTTTTTAATATTATTAATGTAGATATCTATTCATAAAATATATTCGTCCCACTAACCTGGTTTTTATTCAAAAACCTCCATTACATTTGAATCTTTTCAAACTTGGATATAATATTGCAAAATAAATTTACTTAGTGACTTTCTGAGAACCCTTACTACCCAATTTCCATTTCCGATTATTTGTAAAATGATATTTGCAGATTATCTCAACCTAAATCATAAGAAAAATAGAAATCTTCGAACGGGTCTTTTGGATGCAACAGTGCATGCATGCCGTTGGCTGGGTTGAAAATTGAAAGGAAGTTCCTAAACACTCATTTCACTTCTCAAAGTACCAATCAACGAAGTTGCATAGCCAATTTCAACTTGAAGCGAATATAATTCTGCATCAAAACCGCACACAACTCGCTAAGACGGAACTTTTGATAAGTGCAAACCATATCACAAGTTGTGTACGCCTCGAGCATAACTCTTCTGTGCGTCCTCGTTGGTGGGTTGTGCAGTTTCTTACATTTTCTTTTGTTTCCTGCTTGGAATAGGGGACGATATAATTCTTGTCTCCGTTGGAAAGGTAAATGGGACCAAGACAACATGGACTCGGGCGAACCGTAAAATTGATGCATATAGTTCACAGTCAGAGAAGCTGGCATGAATTCGAGCTAACTGAAATGATGCGACATGAGTTATGAATTACAATTTATTATACTCGTATCTAAGTATTATGAATTCAAATGTGAATGTCCGGCCTAACCGATGAAGCACGGGAGGGATATCGATCAGCAACAACTATCATGCCCAACGTAATGTAAAGTCGTTGACACAACTTTAAGAATCAATTCCGATCCACCCGAACTGATTAGAGCAAGCAAGTTGCCTCCAAACACGTATGTGAAGATATTTATGAGAATCCTTTGGAAAAGCCGTATTTATGGATTTTTAAGAAAGATTTTACGAGAAAAACATCATCGCCCTAGTAAGTGTTTATTCGAATGGTGGTTGGCGCGCCATTGAGGGGTTACAGGCTAGGGGTTTGAGGCGTGCTCGTTTGGGGATTATTGAAACGCTTGTTTCCTTGTGCCGTATCTAATCATGTTTACAATCATAACAAAACACTTTACCGGATACGCATGTGGGTTGGCCCAGATGTGGGTCGGTAGTACCAACGATGGCACGGTCCTGGTTGCTTGTCGGCCTACTTTTGCGTCTCGTAAAAAACATCGACATAAAAATTTCATGCTGTCATAAAAAATTCAATTGATAGCCTGGCCTGGACCTGCTTGCGCTTGCTTTACTCTTGCTTTGGTATAGACGATGCGACGGTTCGCTGCTTGGATTTTATGATTTTATTTTGATTCAAATACGGATCTTGGTTAAGTCCTTGAAATTGAACGACACGGCATATCAGGAAATTATTTTTGTTCGCATTGCCCTATTCTCTGTGCTCTGAATTAGAGATGCGTCCCCTTCGGCGACGTACGTCTTGCATTCAAGGCCTGTATGTAGTGATGGTGCCGGTTTTTGTGGGCTTCTAAGGAGTGTGTCATGTGTAAATGCAGGATCATATGTTGGAATTTAATGGTTGTTTATGACGGTCATAATTTCGATAATTTATTTACCATAATTTGAACAAGAAATTGTGAAACAAAATGTTGAGATAGAAAACGGGTTGAGCTTACTCCAGACCAAATATAGATCTATTTATTCCAACTTGAAGATTAGTAATCATTCATACAGGCTTATGAAAATACATATACTTTTTTCGGGCCTAATATTGAACTCAATCAACACTAGTGACACCTTGCATCGCTCTTTCATTAAATACATCGCTACGGACTGTTTTAAAACAAGTTCTTCTTCCCTAACCTCAAGGAACATCATACCACCACAGACTTATCTAGAATACTCAAAGTTCAAGGAAAAAAAGCATTTATCTAAGTACCGCATTAAGGTTGACGTAAAAGTTCAGAGAATACAAATTTGAACAAATTTACGCATTACGCCGACGAAATAAAGAAAATTATCGCCAGGCACATCCTGGCGCACACCAGTTTATAGATACATACATCTGCGCGACCTTATGTGTGTATGTATGCGCTAACCGCATTAAGAACTTTTCATTTGAAATTCATCCCAGTAAGCCAACATTCATTAAAATAAATTGTGACTTGTGGTAGTGTACCTTACATGACTTTTTGTCTCCTATTTTCGTATGCAAGCTACGGCTGCCATGTACCTAATGTAATGAAACTCCATTTGAATTTCAATTGCATCTGTGGCACATGCCGCCTCCGAATCTAGTTGCGTATCCAGCTCTTGATCTTTGTCCTTAAAGTATGTACTCGTACTCTCGTCTTGTGCCCCTTCTATTCTTGGATTCATACCTCAGCGTTCGTACAACGATACTATGTATGCCGTACCAGCTGAACATTTATTAGCGCACTCAAAAATGTACGTTACTACAACGTTACGTAGTGCTACTTCTCATGGACATGAGCTTTTGCTGTGATTATAATGAGAACGAAGAACGGGCGAGGTTATCGGGATTATAGGAGCTGCTAGAGGCGCGAGTGTCTTTTTAAGGCTTAGTAACATATACATACATATATCCTGGGCAGTGGGTGACATGGATTAAAGCAAATGACACGGAGGGTGGATAAAGGCATGCAAAAACAGTTGACTCGGGCCACTCGTAAATTGTAGAGGTTTATGTTGAGTACCTGAATTTTTGAGTCAGCATTCGGAAAAGGGTTACGAACGCAATGTGAATGTTTAAAGTATTTCAAGTTGCTATCCCTTTATGAGATATAGGGGACAACTGGACGTGAAGGTTGGTATGATGTCGTGCCTAGGACTTGGGATGATTTCGAGGTGAGGACGCCGCAGGGACATCAATGGATCGAAGTTCTTGCTGGCTATTTTCTGGAAGTAGCGCGAGTGACTGTTGTAAACGGGTAAAACCATCACAGAACAGAATAATAACGGGCCGCACTACACTACCAAAGAATTACGCACAAGCAACGATGAGTGAGTTGATGCATTGTCTTGACGTAACAGCATTAAATTTTTTTCCAACTAAATATTGCTTCATGCCCATATTAATTTATGAGTAGGCCTTGAGCATTAAGCCGTACTATAAAAATTACATAATGATGGAAATGGAGAATCACATGCCCGACCGTATACAGCTTAATCCAAGCAATGGCAAAGAGTCACTTGTCTAGGCATTGCGGACGCCATACAATCTTGCAGGAATCAAGCCAAGGGTGACGGATCGAACTTACTCCAAATTTCGAGCCGAACTATACGTCATATAAATAAGTGCCAACACAAATCTTGAAGGTGGTAAGTCTGTGTAAATAAAGGGTGTTTTTTTAAAGTTATACAAATTCAATATGAAATAAAACACTTAAAGCTAACCGTGATGTCTTTGGCATTAGCTTCATTTAAAAGATTTCATATGTAGGCCACAACTAGCTCGAATGAAGTGTAATCATGAATTCCAATTTTCAATAAATTTATCGAGCAACTGGGGCCGTATATCAGCAATAACACGGCGAATATTGAGTTCCAAATCGTCCAACGTCTTTGGTTTATCTAAAGGTGTGAGATCTCAGGATCGTGGAGGTCAACTCACAGGTCCATTACGCCAAAATAATTCTTTCAGCAAATGTTTCCCGCAATAAATAGATGGTATCTCGCGCTGTGAGGCATGTTGCGGCATGTTGTTGAAACCAGAGCTCTGTGACATCAATGCCATTCAACTGAAGAATGAAGAAGTCAGAAATCATGCCTCTATAGCGCTCTCCATTGACGGTAACATTCTGGCCGGCATCGTCCTTAAAGAAATATGAGCCTATGATTCCACCAGCCTATAAAGTAGGTGAGTTTTAATTGTTGTAAGAGCGTTGTCATAGTATTTATAAATATGTTTAAAATATAACCTCGGCTCAGGTGCCGATTCCAAAGACAAACAAACCAGCTGTCAATCCGAACATTTTTTTGACGGGCTGAAAGTGAGTCTCAAATGTCCCGCCTATAGATATCAATTACGCGCCAAGTGAGACCATTTTTTTGATTGTCTTTGAAATCGGGACTTGAGCCGAGGAGTTGCTAAAAAAAGAGTAAGTTTTTTTTAATCCTATCGACATAATTATTTTCTGATATGTAATTTTGATTCGTATAGAGAATAAACGCAACGTTTGCAGTTGAATTCGTCAGCAATTCCGTGCGATTCCGACGTCCATTGCCCGTGGACGGAGTGACAAGGGTCTCGACAAAGGCTTCTAAGTTTTCTCCACTCCGAATTCGGAGGATTTGCTGTTTACATATCCATTTAACCAAAACTGGGCCTTATCAAAAAACAAAATTTTGCGTTGAAATTGAGGATCATATTTGTTGAATTCGTCAACAAAAAATTACATACGAAATGGCATCAGCAGTTTGCGCATAAATAGGTTATCAAATAGCCGAGTCAGCACACCAATCGAACAGCGGTAATTGACCGATGTGCACTTGCGAAGGCCGAACTCATCGCAGTAATTTAAGTTAACCTAAGCAACATTTATGTATAAATAATCATTAAGACTTTTGAATAAATCAGAAAGTATCAAGTAGCAGACCCGACTCTGTCTTTTTCTTTGGAGATTTTGCATGGTCCTTCGAGCCGGATTAGCCGAAATAGTGAAAAGTGATTAGTTAATTCTTAATTACTTACAAGCTGTTGTTGGTTGTAAGAAACTGTAATCACGGAAATTAGTACAATTCTGCTCCTTAAGGCAAAAGTTTAGAGCATCGGATAGTTTGTTTGGCCTCATAGCTCTAACGGTAGAACCCAAAGGCTCTCGGAGACCCGAGAGAAACGTGTTCAAACACATTTCTATATAAATCTAATTTAGGCTGTATAACATTTTGGTTATTTTCGTGGACCCTAACATGGTTAATCATAGCTGATTGTATTTCAATTATCTTAGAGTAAAAGATGTCAACTGTACTTTGGTTTTGTCGCAATTGATGTAAGTCCCGTATTAAGCTAGTCTCATTACGTTTGTCCGAGTCAAATCATCAAATTATGTTTAATTTGTTCCCATACTACTGAAGTGCCGTACATGTTTAGTACTTCGTTTGCTTCGCCAGTAATTTTATTACGAATTGACCAAACAATGATTTTACCATAACCGGTATTATTTAGTGAAGGCATTAAACTTAATAATTCCTCAACGTTAATTTTCTCTTTCCAAAGTTGTATAAATTAACAAATTATTAATTTATTTATATTAAAAAAAAAATTCTTTATTTTTTCTATTAAATGGGGCAGCACTTCCCCTTACAACACAAACTTAATTCTGCTCTAACAATTTTCTTACGCTACCTTAAATACTAAATTCTGCTGCTCGACGATGCTCCCGCCGGTGGATGACGTAGTATAACAGGCAATGGTGTAAAGTTGGTGGTTTCCATGGAGGAGAATGTTTTGTTTCCGATGGTCATAGTTGCATTAGAGTACCTGATAATAAATGTCCCGTTTAGCTTAGTCGGGTCCTTATTTATTTCCACTGTACCGTCCAATTGATTAAGGAACAGGATTCCAGGTAAGACTTCCTCAACTGTAGGTATATGTTGGTTGTTGATGACCGTACAGACAGGCGGGAGACTGTTCAGTAAGTTGGGAATCCAGCTAGTGTTACTTATTTCTACCAATTGATTTCTTAAACATATTGCTAATTTATTACAGGATTTACATATCGAATTTATACCATTTAGTTCAGAATTACATCTTATAACATACTTATAATCTATTTTATTTATAATTTTTCCTTTTTTTATTGCTTTTATTAACATTGTCTCGCAGGACTCTTTACTAGTTATGGGGAAGCTTATAATATACATATATGATTACGGTTTTATTTGAGGCAATTTTCACCTCTGCAAAGTCGAATGACTCTTCTATATTCATAAACGGTATCTCTTCCATATTAAGTACATTTTATATTACGTTTATTTCTAAATTAGACAAAATATATGAGTTTATCATATTAGCCTTAGCTCAATGTATTGCGTATCCTATGTTAACAATTTCTTCCTTAATAAGCTCTAATTTGTATTTTAGGTTTAACAGAAGTACATCTTGCAATTTCCCAGTTACTTTTATTGATTTCAAGATTTCATTAGTTATGTTCGATATCTCATTAATTTTTCTTACAGCTAATTGGTTTATTACAATTTGTTTATTATTATTTTCAAGAACGCCATTTATTTTTTCATTAATAATATTGAGGTCATGGTGGTCCGGGCTGCCCGCAATCCACTTCCATGCGGTGCCTCGACCTCGCCTTGTTCTTGGTTTTAATCGATTCAGGTGATTTCTGATTTGGGATAATTCGGTTGATATGAGGGGGTAAATAGGATGGTTTGGGTTGGGGTCTGTATTGACTGCTGCTTCTATGTCGTCAATGGCCATTTGGTAACACTCCAGGTCTACTACATGTATCAACTTGAATGTGCCTGTTAATGGTTGGTGGTTCCGGTGTTAACCGTCACAAGCGGATGTTGGCCTTCGCTGTAGCGAATAGAAACCTGAAATTGGAGGATAGTTTCTTATATGAAACTTATGTACGATTCTTCCCGATTCGGTTACTACTGTAGTTTTCCGGTTCTCCTTAACCCTTTCTTCCCTATACCTCTTTGACAATTTGGTCCTTAGTCTTTTATTTACCTTGACAAAAATCAATTGTCCAGGTAAGTATTCTTTTATAGCCTGCCGCTTCTTATTGTGGTAGTCTACATATGTCCTTTTTTTGTTTATGGAGTAGTCTTTGAAAAGTAGCTTGTCTGGCCTTTTCGTAATCGTCTGGAGTGAAGCCGACGTGACGTCCGAAGAAGAGGTCTACTGGTCTTCTTTGTGTCGTGGAATGGATTGAAAAATTATATTCACTCTCGAGAAGTTCTTCGAAATTTCGGTCGATTCCATTCTCTTTAAGGCATCTCATCAACTCCGTTAGGGTTGAGTGGAAGCGCTCAATTTGGCCATTTACTTCACTCTTATAGGCGGGTGTCGTGAAGACGTCTATACCAAGTTTGTCCTTCAGCATAAATAATATTGAAGGCGAATTGAGCGAAGGTTCGTTATCGATGACAATCGATTTGGGTACGCCAAAGAAAAATATCATGTCGCGTAGGGGTCTTCGTATGTCCACTATGGACCGGCTTTTAAGCGGTTTTGCAAGTGTGTATTTTGTAAATTTGTCCAGTGCGGTAAGTATAATTTTTTTGTCGGTCATAAAAATGTCTAGGTGGACGGTATGTCCAGGGAAGGTTGGTAACGGAGTTTCGTTAATTTTTCGTTGGTTGAGGTGTCTTTCGTATTTGCTACGCTTACATATTGAACAAATCCGTGCAGGGACGGGTTAAGAATATCCCTGCAGCCATACCTCTCGCTTGTCGTAAAAGGCGACTAAAACAAAGGTAAACAAAAATCACATCTAGGCAATTTAGAAAACACCAAGGTGAGCCTAGGGACATACATATATACCACCATTAAACTGCCCCGCAAGTGAACATGCAAATCAGTGGGTTGACATGACTGGAGATCACCGGTGTTGTAAGAGTAAGATCAAACAAAAAACTTACTCTTAATTTTACTTACTCTTTTAATTTTCTGCATCATGGATGGGAAGTAAAATTTCTCCAAAATTTGGGAGCGATTCTCCTTTTTTCTTTCTTCTTTCTAATGCATTTTTATTTTTACTTGAAATATTACTTAAAACTAGACAGAGAAAAACGCTTAAATCTATCTTACTGAGCTATTTCTTAGAACAACTTACTGGCCCCATGCGGACTCTCTAAGTTAATACGATAAGTAACTTAAGACTATGTCTTTCGACGTCTAAACTATGTTGGCAATTATTATAAGATCTGGAGCAATTCTCCTGAGCGTTCCTATGTGCGCGACTGTGTGTTTCTGTTATTATTGAGTCTTGTGCCTCCGGGTCGGTAACATCTTGTACTTGAATTTGGGTGAAGCTTTAAGGTAAAGTGGGTATAGTTCCTGTATCATACCCATTATTCGTTCGTTAGTCTTAATGGAGTTAATGACAGAAGGGTTTAGGGTTTTCTTGAGAATTTCCATGAGGTTGTGTTTATTGTAGTCTACGTCAGTAATAGTATGCCTGTGGTATCCGGGAAATACGATCTTAAATTCGTGACTGGTTTCTTCGCCAATATTAATGAAAATTTGGCTTTTAAAGGCGTTGATCGGTACTTCAACACTTACGATAAGTTCTTGGGAGGAACTCTTATCGCTGTGAATCGTGGGGGATAAGGAATTAATGAGGGTATTTTGCGGAGGTCGGGATAGTGCGTCGGCAACGACGTTGGTTTTGCCAGGCTTGTATTGGAGTTCATAATTGTATTCTTCCAATATGGCCTTCCAACGCTTCATCTTGGCGTTATTGTTTTTGTTGCTCAGCGCATAGGTTAGGGGTTGATGATTTGTATATATTTTGACCCTTGCTGAACCGTAAAGGTAATTCCTGAGAGCTTTTAAAGCCCAAACTATTGCCAGCATTTCCTTCTCGTTCGCGGCATAATGTTCTTCGGACTTGTTTAGTGTCCTGAAAATGAAGGTAATAGGTCTGTCATCTTGAGATAGCACTGCTCCGATAGCATAATTTGATGCGTCGGTCGTTAATTGGAAGTCCTTACTGAAATTGGGATATGTAAGTATAGTTTCTTTTGAAACAAGCGCGTGCTTTAATTTGTTGAATGCTTCCGTAGCTTCCTCGTTACGATGTGTTTGCTGGAAACATTCTTGGAAAGTCGTCCTTTCTCTCATCTCAATAGGCTTGTTAGGGGTTTTGCGAGCTTAGCATAATCTCGCACGAATCGTCGGTAATAGCCAGATAATCCTAAGAAGGATCGAAGATCTTCGAGAGTTCTTGGTTGTGGGAAGTTTAAGATAGCTTTGACTTTTGCTTGGTTGGTCTTTATTCCTTGAGAGGACACTATGAAACCGAGAAATTCTACTTCAGGTTTGTAGAATTCGCACTTATCCAACTGAACTTTCATATCGGCTTTCTCTAGTGTACCAAAGACCTTTTGTAAGTTCTCTGCGTGTGTCTTTTCATCTCGACTAAATATGATTATGTCATCAATGTAGACATAACATATTTTTCCGATGTATTCTCGGAGAATGTCGTCGAGTGCCCGTTGGAATATAGCGGGGAAGTTCTTCAGCCCAAACGGCAATCTGGTAAATTCATATTTACCATTGTTTATGGAAAAGGCCGTTTTCTCAATGTCCGATTCCTTCAAAGGGATTTGATGGAATCCGCTTTTCAGATCTAGGGCTGAGAACAAGCTATTTTTCCCGAGCTGGGCCAGTACCTCATTTATGTCCGGAATGGGATATCTGTCTGTTACGGTTACGGAATTCGGTTTCCGATAATCGATGACCAGTCGGAACTTTTTTTCGCCTGACGCATCCGCCTTCTTTGGCACTATCCAGACAGGTGAGTTGTAAGGAGACCGTGAAGGTCGAATGATGCCATTATTTAACAACTCTCGGACCTGTTTCTCTACCTCGTCCTTTAGGGCCATTGGATATGGGTAGCATTTACTGTATACTGCGTCATCGGTGGTAGTGCGAATCTCGCCCTTGACCGTCGTTATGTATGTCAATTTCATATTTGGATCATTGAACAGTCTGGGATGGTTTTTCACCAGACAGTGGATTGCACTTCTCTGGTTGGGGGTCATGTGGTCGGTTCTAATGTCTATAGAGTTAACATCTTGGGAAGGTTGATACTTTATGCGGACTTTAGTTTGGTTTCGTATGGTCATGTAATCTAGGTTGGTGTGGATCACAGCTGACAGTTCTTTAAGGCTATCATGTCCGAGTATGGCATGGAAGGATGTGAGTGTAGGTAAGCAGAAAAACATTGTTCGTTGGGTATGGATTTGGTTACTAAGGATGGTTGGATGTAGTTTTTATTTGACCCTGTGTCAATTAAAAATCTTAACATCTTCCCACTCTCCGAGCCTAAAAAATGAACATCCGTAATGTCAGTGGGCTCTACGTTTTCAGGAATATCTTGAGCGAACTCTGCCAGCGTGCTTTCATATAGATTATCTGCTGAAATCATGGCTTCATTATATTCTTCCATTTCCTTTCTAGCTGTTTCGATGGAGTAATTTCTCTGGGGGAAGTTAGGGGTTCGAGGGTTTTGTTGTGGATAGGTTCTAGTTATAACAGGATTCGTACCAAATTGGTTTCTGTTTTGCTGGTGTGTCTGTCTTAGTTGAGCGAAAGGTCCCTGGGTAAGTGGTTTTTTTATTTGTGGTCTTGGGGGAAATGGATTAGGGTTTCGATTAAAATTTAACTGGTTTTGGGTGTTTGTAAAGTTTTGTTGCATTGGTCCCGAATTATTATAGAAGGGTCTGGGATGTGAATAGGTGAAAGGATTAGCTATGGGGTACCTCGGTGTCTTATTCAAAGGGTTGTGATTAGGGAGATGATATCTTTGAGGTGCGATCGGAGAAGGTAGAAAATGTGGTTTCTTATGGTTTTGGGAGTTGTATAGGTGATTTGCGCGAAAGTTCTGGTTTTCCAGTTTCAGGCAAATATGTAGCGCCTGAGGTAAGTCTACAGGTTCCCTGATGCCTAACAGTCTAGGGAGATCGCCCTTAAGCCCTCGTATGAAGACATCTAAGGCCTTATCCCTATATGTTTGGGTGAGTAGGTTCATAGATTCTTGTCCAATTTTCATGCAAGAAATCTTGCTAAGAATAAGCGAAAAGTGTGAATAGACCAGTTGGTAGAACGCCTGGATCGAGTTCGTTCCTTGTACCAAAGTGGATATTTGGTACTCTAGCGTGCTGACATCACGCTTGTCGGCGTAATGCATAGTTAATCATTGACAGATGCTTTCCCAGTTCAGGGGGGTGTTATAAGATTCAAGGGCTGTATCTGCCCTGCCGATAATTTTATTGCGAATGGTGTTGAGGATCCCATAATATTTGGGGGTTCGTTTGGCATGTTCGTAAATGTGTAAGACGCGTTCGATGCTTTTCTTCCCGGAAGAAAATTCGTTTGCGTCCCCTGAGAAATTTCGGAGACCTTTGACCACGTCTGGTACCTTGTCCAAATCGTCAAGCTTATCGCGATGTTCTGGTTCGATAGTTTGATCTGTACCAGGAAAACGTTGCGCGTTGGGATTAAGTACGCTTTGGACCAAATTACGGCCTTGTTGATCTAGGATTCGACATACTACAGAAGATATTAAGGAGTCAAGCGCGGGGGTTGTTCCCACTTCCTGCGGAATATCTGCTTGGGAGAAACTAGATAAAAACTAGCTATGCATGGTTTGTGCATCTCTGGGGGGATTGTCCATATTGGCTATGGGGTTTAAATGATTTCTATGGAGGGGATTCGGTGGATTGGTACGTGGGTTGGATTCTGTTAGGTTCTCACCGCCGGGGTTCGTGGAAACACCTGATCGAAGGTCTGGCATAATTGATATAAAAATGTATAAACTTTGTTCTCAAAATTCAAATTTTCGATTTCTTATTGAAATATTAATCAATTGGCTTAATATTCTAATAACTATTACTAAATTTGCAACATTCGCTTTTAGTAGTGCCTTTTTCCTTTTCAATATAATTCTTTTTGTAATTGTAATAGCTTCCCCTTTATAATATTAAATTCCTCTTTTTGCAGTTCAGTTATTCATTAACTTGAAATTTAATTAATTTTTATTTCACAAATATGTATACATATGTATGTGTGTTCACTTGGCAAACTTTATTTCACAAATATATAAATTTAGTACTTAAATGTTAAACAACTTACGATACTATGAATGTTCTGAGTTCCATTTTAGTCTTCTGTGTCTGGTGGAGCCGCTGATTCTTGTAAATCTCCCGTTTTTCCCTCGTTGGGGCCTACTTGGGGGCCACTTTTCTCCACACTTATGACTTTCCCTTTTTGTTTCCTCACTTTTTTCTCTTTTTAGAGTCACAAAAATTTTTTCTTCGTTTTTCTTAGAGTCACCATACACTATTCACCTTTCTCTTTAAGTCACTTGATTTCGTTTTCTTTGTGTCCGGGGTAGCAGGGTTACCGATAGACACAGAATTACACGAGGTACTACGGCTTCTTGAGGCGTCTGACCTCATTGTGTCGGTTATTGCTTGCGAGGGGCACGGCGACTTTAGGCGACTGGCTCGCGACGTACTGCGGCTTCTTAAGGCGACTCACGTTTACTCTATTAAACTAACGACAATTTTGTTGCACTACTACCGGTCCCTTCTCGGGCGCCAATTAACAATTTATTAATTTATTTATATTAAAAAAAAAAAATTTATTTATTTTTTCTACTACATGCTGCAGCACTTACCCTTACAACACAAACTTAATTCTGCTCTAACAATTTTCTTACGCTACCCTAAATACTTAATTCTGCTGCTCGACAATGCTCCCGCCGGTGGATGGCGCGGATCGGATAACACGCTGTTCGTACAACGTCCCCATAGGTGTCTGGTACGGGTCAGGTGACAAGTTGTTCGTGGAGTTTTCTCATGCATCGGTACGTGATGGAATTTGGACGCATTATCAGCAACCTTGAATGTGGTGTTTTGTGGAACACGGCGTGGGAGAGGAAATCATTCAGACAACGCGTGTTTGAGAAATAAATATTTCTGTTGTTAACTTATACACATAGAGCAACTAGTATGAAATTTGGTGGATTTGTGGGTTTGAAAAAAGGTCATAGTTAGGAAAAATAGTCGAATACAGAAAGAACTCACTCTGTGATGCGATTTATCCTGGGATAGATGTTGTTATTGATGAAATGATATTGATGGACTGATCTTGGTGGAATGAATTAAACTTGATGGCTTGATTTGTTTTTCAGAAACACGGGCTAGTTGTATTTTATAAGTCTACTAGCTAACCTGGCGAACTTCGTACCGCCTCAGAATCAATTCAGTTTGTTTTACTAAGAGTACTGAAAATGAAATAAGTTCAGTAATAGTTAAAAATCAAAATCATATACCCTTCTAGCCGATCCCGGCATGCTTCGCTACGGATCATACAATGAAATGGATAATTGCTTACTGATGGTCAGGTCGCAATAGATCGACAAGATATAACTGCTCGCATATTCCACGTTGAATTGAAATGGCATGTTTGTTTATATTAATGGGATCCGCGGTATCAGTACAACTTCTCCTCTTGCTTTCCCGGTGAGAATTGTTGCTTCGATCAATTCATTTCGGTTGAAACTCCAACGGGTAATATTTCACGAAATTCTGGAATGGCCAAAGTTGTGCAAGAAACAGCAATTATTGTATGGGATGAATGTCCGATGGCCCATAAAAGTCTTTGGTAGCATTGAATCGAACATTACAGGATCCACGTGGAAATCAACAGTTGTTCGGCGGTGCATTAATATTGTTATCTGGTGATTTTCGGCAAACGTTGCCCGTCATTCCCAGATCAAATTAATTAATATTACATCCGTTCAGAATGCGAGCTCGATAAAAAAACCGTATCATAATCACTCACTCACAGCTTTTATAAAAAGTCAAAACTCACGAATGCTCGACCAATTTCGTTCAAACTCTACATAAACCATCTACACGACCATACAAACAAACCCTGAAAATTTGATCAAATTCGGTTTGTCCGTTCGTGAGTTATAAAGTCACACCAAAACTTGCAACAATTTTTTTATGTATGGAAGATATACACATCTATACATTTGTTGATTGCTTTTTGGTATATTTCGTTTTTCTTACTCTTTTGCACTTTTAATTACTTTTAAAAATGTATTTATTATTACATATTATTTTTTCTGTAATTCCAGTGGATTCATATGCTTCATCTGTTTCGATTTGGAAAACACCGACTATGCCAGTTATGTAGTGGGAGCTAGCAAATATTTTATTTTATTTTTTTTTCAAATTTTTATTTTTAAACTTTTTTATCTATACACTGTTTGATATAATGATTTCTGATGATTTGATATGATGATTTCTTCCTTTGCTTCTTGTTAACGCCGAGCCGTCTCGATGTGTTGTCGTGGAACCTTCATAAAACTGACGCTTAATATGGACCGCTCTTACTGTGCGCAGACTTGTTTACAAGCCATCGCTTGTTTTGCACAATCTAACCCGCTGTTGCTGTATAATATTTCGGTTGGCTTGGCCCACAGTTGCTAGCTCGATCGGCTGGCTTGTGTGGGTTGAGCTGGGTGGTGGTTGGCTTGGTCCACTGTTGGTAGTGGGTGGAGTGGTAAGGCACGTGACTCAAGCGGTAAGAACCAAACCCACAAAAAGCCATTTTACTACAGATACATAGCCAAAATGAATTTGTGGCGAGAATCATCAAGTGTTCAACTGTACAAGATTTTTAAGTGTGAGGTCAAAAACCCGAAGAGAGGTGATCTAGAAGTCAAAGCTGTGTTTCAATTGTGATACACGAGATACACATGCCGCAAAAGAATGTTTATCAAAGAAGGGTTGAAGGATATGCACACAACAGCATAATTCCCTACTTCATCTCCCTCGAAGTGAAAATGCAGCCCTCTCAATAACAAAGCATCAGGTGAAGAATCATCATCGATAACTCGAATCGTCGCCGTATGCCAAGGTAACAGGGCGGTACTACTAGCCATGGTATATGTGCGTTGGACGACAAGCAAAACTGATACGAGCTTTAATTGATCAAGGATCTCAATCATGCTTCGTGACGGAGAAGTTAGCGTGTCAGTTAAGAGCACCGTTGGTTAAGTATGAGTCAACGATAAATGGAATCAATGGTCATGCCACACATCGCAGCATGTAAGGTGGCATTCGATCAATTCATGATGAGAGAATCAACAAGAAGGCAGAATCTCTGGCAATGCCTGTTATTACATCAAGATTAACAATACAACAATTTTCACCCAACGAGTGGCCACATTAACAACGAATAACCAAAATATATCGAATTAGTGATAGGATCAGACATTTTACCACATTTCCTGACACATGGATTGATCAAGGGTCCACTCAGCACTCCAATGGCACAAAATACAAAGGTTGGCTGAATATTATCTGGACGGGTCTTGACCACCTCGATTCGAAAACGCAAGCACAGACTAACATCCTTACCACATGTATCTGTGTGCGCAGTGAAGGTGAAGAATTAAAGAAATTTTAGGAGCTAGAAAAAATACCAGTCGCAAAGGTCAAGTCCGCAGAAGATGGAAAATGCGAAAACCACTTTCAAATGACACGCAAAAGGGATGAAACAGAACGATACATCGTCAAATTACAACTACTAAAGAATCGCAATGGCATTACAGCGATTGCAAATTCATGCCAAAATTCAAATTCAGGGAATATATTACTCTTGGACACATGGAGGAAATACAGGACGAGTACTCTGAAAAAATTCATTATCTTCCACATCATGCGGTGATAAAAAAAGACAGCACTACTACCAAACTCAGGGTCGTTTTCGATGTCTCGGCAAAAACAACATCTGGGGAATCGTTTAATAGCATCCTGATGACAGGCCCCACTATTCAAAAAGATCTGTTTTCCTCATTCTTCGATGGAGATCATTTCCAATCGTGTTTACAGCTGATATTGAAAATATGTATCGGCAGATCTTAGTCGACCAGGCGGATCAAAACCTACAGCGCAACCTGTGGAGAGAAAATGTAAGTGATCCAATCAGTGAATACGCTCTCAAAACAGTTACATAAAGTACAGCATCAGCCCCGTATTTGGCAATTAAAACTTTATATCAACTAGCTGAAGATGAAAAACATAATTATTCGCGGCAAGCAAAGCAGTACTTGGAGGATTTTACGTAGACGACAGCTTTGGTGGCGCAAACTCGTTAGAGGAATGGAAAAACCTTCAAAGAGAATTAGTGCAGCTTCTTCGTTTGGGTGGATTCAACTTACGAAAATGGACATCAAATAGTTCAGAGTTAATAAAATCCTTACCAAGGGAAGTCACTGAAATGGAATCAGAACAGTGAAACAATACTTAAAAATTTTGGGAATAAAATGGTGTCCGAAGACAGGTTACTTACAATTACATGTCTTGGTATTCGTTGTACTATATGAATAGCAAGCGAGCAATATTGAGTGATGCAGGCGAAATTTTCGATCCTTTTGGATGGTTGTCGCCAATAACGATCAAGGCAAAGATTCTGATTCAAAGTCTCTGGCTCTTGGAAATCGCATGGGATGAACAGGTGCCAATGAGAATTCAAAGAAAATGGGATGAATTCAAACAAAAGTTATCGTCACTTGAAAATGTAAGAATTTCACGTTGGACGCAGCAAATGGAAACTTCTCAAGTCGAGCTACATGGGTTTGTAGATGCATCAGAATCAGCAAATGCAGCGGTAGTGTGTCAGAAAGCCATGTATTTGTGGTTCTACAACAGTGTGTATCATCGCCTCAAAAACCAAGGTGTCGCCTGAAAAACAAGTATCACTGGCCAATGTGCATTACTTACGAAGCTGATGAACTATATCAGAGAGGGAGCTACCAGAGTTGTCGCATGATCCGATTCTATCATTGAACTGGTTGAAACAACACCCAGTAAACTGGGACACGTTTGCAGCCAACTGAGCATCCTATATCCAACATCATTTCAAAGGACAATGAAGGTTCGTACCTGGTAAGGACAATCCTGCTGACATTCCTTCAAGAGGGTAATTTGGAGATAACCTCGTTGAGAATTCTATATGGTAGCATGATCCAGAATGGTTAAAGAAAAACGAACAACATTGGCCGGCTGACAAGATGGTAATGGAAGTCCAAGATATACCTGAGGCTCAGAAGTCGTATACGTGCATGATTATACTTCTAAACTTCAACGTGTTAGCGCAATCTGTCTACGGTTTAAAAACAATTGCAGAAGGAGGAAGAGGTGCACGAGAGCAAGAGAGGTGAACCATTACTGCGTGGCAACTTGACGTAGAAGAACCCTAGGAAACAGAAAAAGCTCTTATAACATGTGCTCAACCGGTATTTGAAAACCTAAGATTTATCATTCAGTTAAATCAACAAGAAGCATATCGTCAGTAAATCTTTTCATTGACGCCAATAATGGAATTCTGCGGGTGGAAGGTCGATTGAGACATGCTATCTTATCAGATGACCAAAGACATCCTATGTTTTTGTCATCAACACATCCGTTG
This sequence comes from Merodon equestris, assembly GCA_958301585.1. Taxonomy (NCBI): domain Eukaryota; kingdom Metazoa; phylum Arthropoda; class Insecta; order Diptera; family Syrphidae; genus Merodon; species Merodon equestris. The sequence continues at coordinate 91,424,379 of OY284416.1, forward strand.
ACAAAATTGATAATCAACGAAGCTCACATCGGTACACTTCATGGTGGAGTAAAACTGATCTTCTTCTTTTCCTTTTTCCGGCGTTGTTATGGTCAGAAGTGTAGGACCATAACTTTCCCACTTAACTGCATTCCTACTGGTCCGCTTGTGGGGTTGCCGGTTTGACCTCAGAAAGTAGCGGCAGGCTTCCCGGTTTGGGATTACTTCATCGCTGAGGCCAATCAAATGCTGGTGTTTTTGCATTTGTGCACCAATTGTTTTTCGGCCTGCCTTTTTTTTTAAACTAAATATATTCGGAGGATTTTGGATCATTTGATGAACCAATAGTGTCAAAGCCGTTATATATCAATGCGTAAGAAACAACTTCCAGAAGCTCGAGTAAAGTTTTCACGTTCATTGATCGAGCGGAGCGTAGCGGAGCGAGAGCAATCACCCACTTTTTGGCCTAGCGCGTGCATGTACGGGGAATATAGTGGTCCGAAAACGATTTCGGACTAATCTTGTACGCACTAAATGTAGATATCGGCTATAACCACACATGTGTGCAGCATGTCATTCGATAGATCTAGGTCTGTAGATGAGCCATAAATTATCAAATGAAATTGTTTGATTGAAAAATAGTGAGAAATAACGTCGATAAAGATGGTCCATGTTTCGGATATAAGACCACAATCTCTCATGCGATCCGATTACATTTTCAGTCTTCTTCAAAACGCGTAATTGTATTCTCCACTCAAGAAATTGAAGTCACAAAGAAGAGAGCAATAGATCCACTCACTGGCTTAATTATTCCTTCGTTTCACGCTATTGTCGCATTGGTGGATAAAATTAATGGCAAATACAAGTTGACGCAATATGATCCCCATGCGCCGGGTATTCGAGAGCAATGGGGCGTGAGGAATTTCACTGTGGAATTGGCAAAGGCATTGAAAGCTGATCGGATCATCACACTATTAAGAGGTACCCAAGAAGAATCCATAGATTGCATGCAACGAGCTTTCAATTTCGTCAGAAAAGCCTATAAGGCAAAAGGTGCGAAAGATGTGGTCAAAGCTTCAGAACAACACGTTTCTCGAAAATATGATCTTAAATCTAAACGTCCTTGCAAGTAGACAATTAATTTGATGTATCACACTTAGCTATATGTATTTACTTGAGAGTATTGGTTATGATTGTAATTTGATAAAACAACAAATTTGCTCGCTCGATCAAAAATTTTCAGTAGCGGAGTTAAGCCCGCGCATACTGATCTGCCTAGTTTACACATTGTCTAATAGACTACGCCGGTTCAGTCAACATACGATGTTCAAAAATTCGAGGTGTGAAGTCGCACAAGACTTACATAGCACTGTTTGTCTGCATTGCAACAAAGGCAGTACATATTGAATTAACTTCTGATTTAACAACGGATGGATTCAACCCAGCATTGCGACGAATGATCAGTAGAAGAGGATCCGTACCACATTTATACAGCGACAACGAAACAAAATTTGTTGGGGGAAAAAACATGATTAATGGATTACAATATCCACTTACTGACATCGGATTAGCACTGGAGCTCCACACTTTGGTGGACTCTGGGAAGCTGGAGTCAAGTCAGTCAAATACCATTTGAATCGTGTCATAGGATAGCATAAACTTACATACGAGGAGATGAACACAGTTCTGGTACAAATAGAAGAATGCTTGAATTCGAGACCACTCTGCACTGACACCAGGTCACTTCATCATTGGATCACCGTTAATAGTACCACGGCATGATATTTATAATTCCAAATCTGGCAAAGAGTAGCTTAAAAAGGTGGAGATTTATCCAAAAGTTAAAACAGGATTTTTGCAACTGATGGTACGAGAACTACCTCACGAAAATGCAACAACGATATAAATGAACTCGTGTTGCTGAAAAACGAACTCCTGATATCATCAAAGTGACCTCTGGGCAAGAAAGTAAAAGTACATAGCGAAATAGATGAACTTTCTAGAGTTGTGACAATTAAGACAGTAAAAGGAACAATCAAGCGACCATTATCCAAGGTATGTTTGCTGCCAATAGAAAACAATAGCATACAAACTGAAAACTGCAGAGTTCAACCATGGAAACAATCCTCAGAGCAAACACCATCCAGTAGGCCCGGAAGGAATCTGAGAGATAAAAAACGGAAATCAACCACTGTATCAACAAATGTTTCCATTGCCCTTATGACTTTATCGGTACTTGCATTTGCTATGCCGGTATCGTCAAAATATACATACAATCACCCATCCGGATGTTGGTTTATTCATGGAACAAATTGGAACAGCTAAAATTCAATGGGGAGTGCTGAGCACGAGTGTCCGCTTCCAAATCGAAGACATTTTACGTGATCAAGCGAACATGAATAACACAAAAGATCAAATTACTAAATTATACAATAAGGCCAAATTGGTGACAAAAGAGAGTCAGTGCAATGAATTACGTAATCACATGGAAGAAAAATTACATAACGTATTCTTGATTTTCAATAGACTTCAAGCACAGAATAAATAGTATTTATGTTCTTATGCTTCAAGTGACACCTTTGCTAAGACACAAACCAGGACTACTGGGAAATATTCTCAACTCATTATTCGGAGTCAATGATGAAGTGTACTGAGATATCGAAGACCTGGTCAGCAATCAAAAAGAACTGATCAAAAAAAAGGTAAATTAACACTAAGATTATACTGTCTACAATTGCCAATGTCAATGAGACAGAAGCAAGAATTAATCAAAAACTCAACAACTTTACAAAGAAACTGAATGCTGGTCTGGAAGAAATCCTGGTACAAATTGGTTGACGAAAACAAAATAAATCTACATGTGACGAATGCCTACCTGATTGCACTCAGTTATGAGTGAGTACATGCGAGAGATCGAAGCAAAATACAAGAAGCTGCTAAATGCGTACCTTAAACGTAGCCATTTGCTTGAATTCTTTTCGAATGTGAGCGTGCAAGAGATCGCCAAAAGGTGCGCAGAAAACTAGGCCTTGAGATGAAGGTACTACCAGACCCAATGGACAAACTCGAGATATCTAAAATTCCAACGGAAATTTTGGTCACAAGAAATTTTATAATAAGTGATACTGATGAATATGACCTGATTAAAGGTAAACGTTCCAGAAAAAGTAAACGAGCAAACATTTCGGGAAGCACAGGTACAGCGAACGATATTGGGTGTCAATTATAATCTACAGAGGTATTTCGAAATACTACTTGAAGATATAAACAAGGCACCAATATTAAATAGAACAACATTTATTCTCCAGCCTTCAATATTTCACAGTATTGAGGAGGATTGCATTATCCAGCAACTGTACAAAAAATTATCCTTTAAGCGATGCGCAAACAGGTTACTAATAACAAATAACAGTATTGGAGAGTTTGATTTTGTTTATTGTTTACAGTCGCTGTGATCATCGTCGGTACTTAATCGCCGACAGAAGTCTAACCCCTTAGCCATTGAATTAAAAGAACACAGAATCTTACCGGATCATTGGTTCGAAATTAATTGGTAAACAACCCGGAGATGGCAAAATGTTGAATTTATCAAGCAAAAATTAAATGCGAAATGGCATCAGCAGTTTGCGCATAAATAGGTTACGAAATAGCCGAGTCAGAACACCATGCGATCAGGGGTAATTGACCGATGTGCACTTGCGAAGACCGAACTCATCGCAATAATTTAAGTTAGCGTAAGCAACATTTAGGTATGAATAGTCATTAAGAATAGCAGAGCCGACCTGTTTTTTTCTTTGGAAACTTTACAATGTTTTCGACAAGATCACCGAACCTACGACGCGTATAATGATCACGTGGATTCAATCTTTTCACAAGCTGAATCTTAAAAGCTTTTAAGTCAAGATCATTCCTATGAACTATTCATTCCTATGTACTATGGCGCTCCACAACGGCAATCATTTCTTCTCTTCGTACGGTTTGCTGCGAAAACGATTCATTGTGTTCCGAATAACTCAGATGGACGATTATATCAACCTTAAATTGTACGCAGAGCAAGATAAGTTGGGGAACCGAATCATGGTTTTCAAAATAAGTTTGGACAATTGGCATGCGTTGTTCTGGTGTTAATCTATTGGTTGTAAAATAGCCAAACGTGCTAAACATAAATCAATTTTCAACTGACAACCTGGAGAAAAAGTGTTGTCAGTTTATAAACCAAACCTCTAAAAAAGCACACTTTATTAGTGTATTTAAGTCCCGTCTAAGGTGCCACAAGTTTTTCTGAATTTTTGTTCTATCCATAGATATCGAATTATAGTAGAATTACACTTGTTTGTGTTAAAGCTCTCAGCTCGATTTCCTTTAAATAACTACAATAACCACAAAGCCGCTGACCAAAGCTACCACCCTAAAATTGCATAAAGCAAAGTGCCTCTTTCCTTTTAATTTCCTCGATACTAAAGTCTCGTGCTAATGAAAAGAGTGCTAATTAAACAGATTCCACCTTTAAACTGCGTAGCTAGATGCGAATCCTTTAACTTTCCCTTTCACCGATTACTCCCGTTGCGTGTTCTTGTCCGCACTTCCGTATTGTATTAAAGCGTGACCGAGTGTGCGAACGAACACCCTAGCATGCGACTATGTTGGATCACCCTTTTGTATTCGCTTCCTCGGCATTGTCGTGTCGCGATCATTCTTTTGTTTAGCAAAACAATTTGCACATACATATTTACAGGCACTTCGACGTGCTCGTTCTTCAAGCGTTCGGTATTGTTTAAGCGTCAGTAAGTGTGCTGTTGTGATGTATTTAGGGTTGAAACCCAATCTGTGTGCATTCATTACCGAGCGGAGTCGTTCGGAATTTCACAGTAAATTGAGAGTAATTAAAATCTTTTGCAAACAACCTTAATATCCTTGACAGCCCTTGACATTTTTCCTGCTCGTTTGTTTTCACATCGGAAGCTGCTGTTCTGTTGCTTTATTGCTCCGATTTTCTGCAGCTTCCGTGCTCGTCCGGGTTCGTCTTTTTCGCTTTGTTTGCGCTCGTTTTTCATTAGAGCTCTTAAAAGAATAGAATGACGGAGGCACCATCGACGGAGGTGCGGCACGAAAGATGAGGGTGTGATTTTTTATTCACTTGGATGTCGCGTGGAATTTGCAAATTCTACCAGAAGGTTAAAAGGGTATAAATAAAAGGACGACGATTGTTGCGGCAGTTGTGCAATCTCTAGGCATGGCTGTGTGATTGTACGACAATATTTTGAGATGGGGTCGTTGTCTTTTGTTTTCCACAAACAGCAGATGTTACATGTAGGAAGTCATTGGTTGGTGGCCTGTCAAGCGTCGCGAGCAATTGCATGTCACTCATTGTGGTGTGGTGTTTAATCATCTAAACGTTTGTAAAAACTAATTTTTGAATTGGCCTGTGGGACAATTGCTACATAATTGTAAATGCAGGCTATGATTCGACAGGCATAGACTTTAGCTCACTCTACCTCGTGATATTTGATTTTATTTATGATCGTTGATCTCTATTGGTTATCAAAGCTCGGTCTATGACAATTTTGAATGGAATATAGCATCGTTCATGTAGCCACCATGACTTCTGTTACGGACGATCATGTACGAACAAATTTATAGATGAATTTTTGAAGAACAAGTTGATCAATGGCCACGATTTTAGCTCAAAACTGTTCTCAGGGCTATTAACATAGTCCTTACTTTTCAAATAATTCCACAAATAAACCCTCCTATAATAGACATAATGCGATATTCAATTTTTGTACGAAATTCATTAATTGTTAGAAGGTATGTATGACCTGTGGTTTCATCCCTTTCAAGTCAAAGATCGTCTACAGCCGATTCATCAAATTTTGGAAAAAAAATAATAGTCGGCCAACATGTGGCAATAACGCCCTCCGTTCACTGTAACTCTCCATAATTCATATCACACGGTAGTATTTTGAGACGTCTTAGCGTTTGATGAAGTCAAATACTACAATTTTGTTACTTTACGTACACCTATCCGGACAACCTATTGCAAAAACTGATTCAAACAATCGCGACAGCTTACGATGCAGCAATGTCCAGGAGATCAACTAGCAGAAGGAGAGAAGAGAAAAAGAAGAAGACTGTAGTTCTTTAACACTTACGATAAATACGAATCGCATGCAAAACTACGATTACGTGACCCAACACCGCGGAGGTAGTAAAATGGGTCAAATAAATGCGCCTAGTCTAACCACAGATATCCTGGCTGTCAATGACGATGATATAGAATTGCAATTAACAGCAACGCAGGGTGGAGACCCAGGTATTTTATACATACGATCAAAACTGTGTAAGCAAGATACATATAAAGTTGTTCAAATTGAGACTTTCGTTAGTGTACAGAAAAGAACCGAATGATAATCGGTATTTTAATGTCCCTACTGTAAGGTAAAACACGAAAAACAAGTGTTGTCACGACGACCGTTGCAACTGATTCAGTGATCTGTTACTCATCAAGATCATACTAAGGGTACATAACATAAACTATAACTAAACTTGACATTATTCGAGAGTGATGTTACAAAGTTACATAAGAAACAAAGAATATGATTGAACGGTACCATTGTACCCTTCACATCGATCACCTAGGAACCTTACCTTCCCTAAAATCCTAAAGAAAACATCCCCTAGCAGGGCTGTAAGGTACTTCAGTATTTCGGGACTTAAGTACTTGATAAGTACTGGTACTCGTACTTCAGTACCTGGTACTTGTACTTGAAAAAGACTTAAGTACGTACTTGAATTCAATAATGTCTCAAGTATTTAAAAAATACTTACAAGTACTTTTCAAGTACTTGCAAGTACTTTCAAGTACTTTTCAAGTACTTGCAAGTACTTTCAAGTACCTTAAGTACTCTCAAGTATCTCAAGTACTTTCAAGTATCTCAAGTACTTTCAAATATCTCAAGTACTTTCAAGTACTTGCCAGTATTCAAGTACTTGCAAAAACATAAATATATTTTATTTTAAATACTTACACAAATGGCAAATATTTCTATCATTATATTGTTTGACCAATAAAGAATAAACCAATAAAACCCATTACAGTGAATGTTCTCCCTGCTTCACAAATTACATGTCATATAAAGTATACTTTTGCTCTGTTTCTGAGACAAAGTATTTGGAATGGTACAGTCCAGGATCTAAGTTAACACATCAGGTCATAATTTGCTCTCCGCTATTGATGTTGTTCTTGTAACTACGGAAGTCTAGCAGACATTGCATCCGTCTGATAAGCATTTCCCGAAATCACTGCTCAAGTGCTTGGAAGTACTGCAGTACTGCTCAAGTACTTGGAAGTTCTCTCAAGTACACTCAAGTACTCAAGTACTTTGAAGAACTCTCAAGTACTTAGATGTCTCTCTCAAGTATTTCTTAAGTATTTTAACATAATACTTAAGTATTTTAGCAGAAAATACTGGTACTTGATTAAAATCAGGTACCAGTACCAGGTACTGAAGTACAAGTACAAGTACCTGTTAAAATACTGGTACTGGTATTTGATTTCATACAGCCCTGTCCCCTAGTAGTAATCTTTGTATTTACAAAATTCATCAAGCTCTACCCCGTTAACTTCACTAATACGAAGGAAGTTATTACATCCTTAAGAAAGTACTTTGAATATTACTCGTATAGTAGACCTAGAAGAATTGTATCCGATATAGGATATGTTTCACAACCCTGGAATTTACTGAGTTTTTGGTTAATAATAATATTACCATCGTAAAAGTAGCAGTGGGCTCTCCTCTAGTGAATGATCAAGCAGAGAGGGTTGATCGTGTGTTAGGTCCGATGCTAAGTAAGCTGAGTGAGCTTTTACAGAAATCCAATTGGGTTAGTAAATTGGGAGAAGTCGGGTTCGTCATTAATAATTCAATCCACAGCAAGTTCTTCAATGCTTTTGTTCGAAGTAAGTCAAAAAGATACAGTCGCCGATTATCTTACAGAATTTTTGGACGAACAATCAATGGTAGAAAGAGACTTAAGGGCAAGTAAGCTATCGGCGTTAGGTTTCATCGAGTCAGCTCAGCGATACAATCTAAAATATTATTATTACCACAAACCAGCGCGAACTTTCAATCTTGGTGGCTATGATGTAATAAAGAACGTGGTCGTCTCATTTGATAATAAAAAAATAATTCCAAAATTCAAAGGACATACATACGTAATCTAAAAGAAACTTCCCCACGACCTTGTGAGGGATATCGAGAATTGTCGAATGACCCAAATCCCTTACAAAGGCGTAATTATGGCCCGTCCTATTCGTAAATGGAATGAACCTAAAGCTCTTCAAGATTGCAGCAACACTTATGAAAAAGAAAAAAACACCGTTAAGTAAATAAGTATATGTAAATTAAGTGATCGAGGTCGATTTGTCAGTAAGTACAGTAAGTACAGTACAAAAGTATTACAAAAGATGTGAATGTGCCATTGTGAAGATATGGACTGTCATGCCCAGATGGCACTGTAGGTTTTAGCGGACGGCCATAGTAAAAAAGATTTTTTTTCATTAATTGGACAGATAATCGAGAAAGAAGTTGAATTAAAGTTTTAATCCAAAAAATATTGTATCATATGCTCCTTGAGCCACGGAAAGAGGTACCTCTAGTTAAATTTGGTGAATAGGGCTTGTTTTTGAATGGCAGTCATCGTAAATGTGACTTTGTGAGCCGGTACGTTGTCATGGTGAAACAGCACTCCAGCTTTCAGTTTGTCGCCATATCCTATTTTGCCGGCATATTAAGAACTAGTGCTCTTGATTTTACCCGGGTAATACCCAACTTAGCAATTACCCGGGTACCCGGGTAATGCGGGTAATACCCGATTTCACGGGTACCCGGCAATGTCGGCTGTCGGGTATTCTTATATGATTTAAAAAGTTAGTAATGTAGTGTTCAATATAAGGCAGAGAAAGGAAAACAGCGATGAAAACATAGTTAATACTAAGAATAATATAAATGTAACATGCATTGACAACTACTTCTTAATTATTTAAGATACATATATATATACATACATATGTATATATATGTATATATATACAGACTGAGGCAAAAGGGGAAATCGTACGAGCTGCGTTGGAATCAATATGAATGAATATGTCTATTTTTTTTTGGTTTTTTTGTCTCTGTGTGCTATATTTTTTTTGTGTTAATCCTAATAGTTAAAAAAACTGAACAAAATGTTGTTAAGTTATGGTTTAATCGTTTTACTGTTTAGTCTAAAGATATCATGAGAAATAACACGAGTACTCGGAAATGTACGTACCAGGTAGTACCGAAAAACGCATAGCTGAGTAATACCCGACAACACGGGTACCCGCATATCCGAAAAACGCGGGTACCCGCATACCCGGGTAATACCCTATTAAGAACTCGTAGTAAGGGTTCCCTTTTGAAAATATTTTACCATAATTATTCCTTTCAAGTTTTTTTTTCTTTTTTTTGTTTTAAATTCATTTTTATTTCATATTATCTTATATCTATCTTACCCTAGTCAAAAATGCTTAAAACTAGCTTAACTATCTTAACAAATGTAACTATCTTACTGGCCCTAGGCGGACACTCTAAAACAAACAGTACAATTAAAACGACGACCATAAATAATATAATAAAATAAACGACTACATAAATTTACTATTAACATTATAACTACTCGTAACTAAGCTAAGAATATGTATTTTTTTTATTAAAAACTTAGCATATGATAATGTTTTTTTGAAATATTTTATATAAAACTTAAGCCTACCTTAAACTAATTAAACCTAACTACCTATCTTATTCTAACTTAACTAAAATATATATACACAAATATATACATTATGTATATTTTATATATACATATATCTTTTTTTCTTCACATTTTATTTTTATTTTTTTTTTGTTTTCAGTTTTATTCTTTGTTGTGTATTACACAGAAAAAAAAAAAGACGCGTGATGTTCGGCGGTTGATACCAGAGTGAGTTATATTTAAAATCCTTACAAGCTAGAGAGAAAAATAGTATGTATGTATACATTACGATCAATTGAGTTAGCTGAATATGGTGTTGCCAAATCAACAATATGATTGGTGATATTTAACAAAGAATAAATGTGCTGCCAAACAATTTTTAATTTATAATATTCAACATGCTCTCCATGAGCTTTTTATCAACAACTATATAATTTTAATTAAATTAAATAATGTAATGAGAATAATATACTGAAAACCATGATATAATAAGAATGATATTATGAAATGAAAGAAAAGGGAATAATAAAAATAAATTAAAAATGTCATTAATTATTCAAATTAATTAAATTCATATTTTTATATTATAAAATTTAAATTCTTTAAAGTTCAAATTATTTTCATTGTCTCTTTTCGCAAATTGCTCTACCATCGTCAGATCTTGGTCTTAATTGTCTGTGTTGAATGGATTCCCTTCTTTCAATTTGAAATGAAGAACTATCGTGAGGTGTACTCTCTTCAGGTGGAATGATATTTACATTAGCTCTTATTTCAGGTGCTGCATTATCATTTTCCCCAAGATTAGATGTCCGTAATGTGCTACTATTTTCCCCACGGATTTGATCCAAATGCTTTTTAATGAGTCGATTATTATTTGAGATGATGCAACAATAAGTACGAGGACCAATTTTATGTTTAATTGTGGCTGCTGACCAACTTGGTTTATTCGGATTTCGGTAATCACGAATATACACTTTCTAACCTTTGTTAAAACTTATTTGACGACTACCTTTAAAATATTTTTTACTATTTTCTTGACTTTTTGTAATGTTATCTGTAATTAGTGGTGGTTTCAATAAACTAAATCGCGTTTTCAAATTTCGTCCAAAAAATAATTTTGCTGATGATTCATCAGTAGCACTGTGTTTCGTATTGCGATAGTCGCATAAAAATCTCTGCAATATAGTATCGATATCTGGTTGTTTTTCGGATTTAATATTGGCATATAATGATTTCTTGAGTATCTTAACAAAAATTTCAGCTTGCTCATTAGTAGCTCAGTCCAGGAGCTGTTAATACATGTTTAACATTGTTCATTTTTAAGAAATTTCTAAAATCTTGAGATGTAAACTGCCGACCATTATCACTGACTAATGTGTCAACAATGCCATAACGACAAAAAAGTTCCCTCATTTTTTTTATTACAAATGTTGATGTCAACTCTTTAGTTTTTAAAACTTCAACCCACTTTGTGAATGAATCAATAACTATGAGAAAATGGAAACCATTTATTGGGCCAGCAAAATCGATGTGAATGCGACTTCAAATCGAAAATGTTGGTTGCCAAGAAATTAAAGTACTCTTTTATGGGTCTGCTTGTAACTCTTGACAGAGATGACAGTTTTTTATTAAATTCTCGATGTCACCATCGATGTTTGGCCACCAAACATATGATCGAGCCAGTGCCTTGGTCTTTACAATGCCAAGATGTGACATATGTAATTCTCTCAAAACATAATGGCGTAGTTTTTGAAGAATTACTGTACGAAATCCCCACAAAATGCTCAATAGTTAATTCTAATGACTTATTTTTAAATGGTTTAAATGTTGAGTCTTCTAAGTTTTTAATAGTACCGTTTTGGATTGCATCAATTAATTTAGACAGAATTGGATCTCGTCTTGTCTCAATAGCGATACTTTTGAAATTAAGATATAGTGGATTTTCTTTTTCAATGAAATTAATATAATTTTGCTCCATGGCAGAATCTTCTGAAGAATTTACATGAGGAATACGTGATAAATTATCAGCTTCATTCAAATTTCCTTTAATATATTGAATCGTATAATTGAATCCTGACAGGATGAATGCCCACCTTTGAATTCGTGCGGCTGCCATAATCGGAAGGCTTTTGTTTTCACCAAAAATTGATATGAGAGGTTTATGATCAGATTTCAAAATGAAGTGATTGCCTAATAAATATTGCTTTAATTTATGTAGTTACACTAAAAATGATCGCCAGTGCTTCTTTTTCAAGCGTACTATAGTTCTTTTCGCTTTTTGAAAGAGACCTAGATATAAAAGCAATAGGTTTAACTGTATTATCCGAATACTTATGCGACAGAACACCAGCAACTGCGTTGTTGGAAGCATCGGTTGTCAAAATAATCGGTAATTTTGCATTAAAATGTACTAAAACTTTGTCTGAAGTGACTTCCTTTTTTATTACGTCATAAGTGTTTTGACAATCTTCAGACCATCTAAACGAAACTCCTTTTTGTAATAAATGGTACAATGGAGCCATTTTATCAGCAAATTTGTCTATAAATTTCGAATAATGGTTAACTATTCCGATAAATGCTCTCACTTCTGAAACATTGTTTGGAACCGGGGCTTTTAAAATGTTCGAGATTCGTTCATCTGTTTTAGATAATCCAAATTCATCAATGGAAAATCGAAGATACTGAATTTTGGATTGAAAGAAAGTGCATTTACTCTTGTTTAGTTTTAAACCGGATATTTGAAGTTTATTCAAAACTAACTTTAATGTTTGAACATGTTCTTGAAACGTTTTACCAGTGACGGTTATGTCGTCTTGATACACAACTACATTCGGAATATTACGTAAAAGATTTTCTATTGTTTTTTGAAATATTGCAGCGGCTGGCTTAACCCCAAAAGGTAACCTTTTAATTTTGAGAGTGTTTGTGATTCATCATCTAAAATAAGTTGATTATATGCGTTTGATAAGTCCAGTTTTGTAAAAAAGCTTTCCGCCTTCTAAAGCTGCGAATAATTCATCGATTCGAGGTAGTGGATACTTTATATCTATTAAGTATTTATTTAATGTTACCTTATAATCACCGCAAATGCGTAATTCACCGCTTGGTTTAAGTATTGGTACTAATGGCGTTCCCCAATCGGAACTATCTACTGGTTCCAAAACCCCTTTTTTAATTAGATCCCTTAATTGGGCCTCAATTTTATTTTTCCATGCCAATGGAATAGGACGTGGTTTAAAAAAAAAATGGGTTTGGCATCTTTGTTTATTGGCAATGAAATTTTCAGACCATTGTACGAACCTAAGTTTTCATCGAAAACACCACTAAACTCATCTTTTAATAGTTCGATTATTGTTAAATATTTTTTATGATTACTGATTAAATTTATTTGTGTTAATTTAAAGTTAAATTTTATTAAAAATGAACGTCCTAACAAAGGTGGATTAGCGGTATCAGAAACCACAACTGTTATTTTTTTCTTAATACCTTGGTAAATAATTGTTGCATCAAACTCACCCAGCAATTTAATTCGATCGCCATTATAGTCTACATACGGTATGCTACACTTCTTAAGTTCTTCTTTCTTGAGCAAATTTCTATATACTGAAGCTGGAATTAAAGTACACGGAGCACCTGTATCAACAATCACGTTTATCCATGTACCATTTAATTCGACCAAAAGAGAGTACACATCAAACGAACTACCTGTGGAGAGACTAAAAACAGAATATTCTTTAATTCTAGTATCATAATTTACTACAATATCATCTAAATCAGATAAATAATTTACGGTTTCTTTTGATTTTAATTTACATATCGAAGCCAAATGTCCTATTTTTGAACAATAGTTACAAGTGCTGGTCTTGAATTTACACGCGCTCGAAATGTGATTGCGCCACCCACAATGCTTCCATGATTTTTTTCTGCCATTATTACTATTGCCGCAGTTATTACCGTTGTAGCTGTTGTTGCCGCCATTATTGCTACTCTTTCCTTTGTAAAATTTACCGTTGTTTTTACCGTGCCTTTTTACCATATTAACGGCTGAATCGGTGGCTGCGTCTAACTTTGTCGCAAATTTGGTTTCTGCAATCAATGCCTTTTTTTAGAGCATCCTGAAGTGTGAGCCTTTCGTCCTCCTCACAGATTTTATCAAATATTTTATCGGGTGGACCCATAATAAATTTGTCCAGGATCCAACGCATCCAAGTTAGCTCCAAATTTGCAGTTAATTGCTAACTTTTTTACTTTGGCAAACCATTGAGACACAGATTCACCTGGTTTTTTTCATAATGGAAATTACGACGTTCACGATAAACTATCGTTGGGGGTGTGTAGTGAATTTCCAAAATGTCACACAATTCTGCGAAGGACTTTGAAAGTAGGGAATCTGGAGAACACAAACTATGTAGTAAATTGTATGGAGCAACACCGATTGATTTTAATAAAATAGCTTTTTTGTATTTTCCGCATCACAATTGATTTCACAAAAATGAAGCTCCAATTTCTCTTTCCATACCGACCACGTTTCCACTGAAGGAGAAAATTCCGTTAAAGCTGTTGTTTGATGCACGGTCGTCGTTATGTTCGGACTGGTACCTTGTGTGATTTTAGTCTCAGGCATCTTTGTAATTTTAATTTTAAGCAAGTACGAATAATATTCTATTGAACTTTTTATATTAGTAACCGAAACTTGATTTTTAATACAGTGCACGCCGCTTAATATAATCACTTTGGGCCAGACCAAATTGATAACAATAACCGAATGATAACAACAGCCGATGTGCTATTGTTTTATTGAAGTAATTCAAACGAGAAGTATACATTTCTTTGAAAGAAATTAAAAGTTTACTTAAGAAATGTATTCATAAATATGTACATAAGGAATCAAAAAAAAAAAAAAAAAAAACTCATTAATGAATACATAACCCTCCCTTCATTGTGTCTAAAAGTTATGCATACATACTACACATAAAAAGTTAGTAAAAGTCTACAATTTTTCCTTAATAAACCGTTGATAAAATTTTCATACTCATATTGTTTTTCAAATTCGGTGGAACAAAGGTAAACCCTCTACGTAGCACTTCCAAAGCATGTCTCATTTCAGAGTTGGATGGTTTCACTTCTTCAGAACTGACTGGAACTGGATCAATCTCAATTGATGGAGAAGAAACTGCTTCACATATTTCTTCCTCAGTCAACGCAGCACCTACAAAAACATAAAAAGAAATTGGTGTTTTAATAAAATTCCTTCTTTAAAAGAAAATCCAACTTACTTGAACATACACATTGGTCAATCTCCATCCAATTTTCAGCTTTACTCATATCAGATGGGATAAGGTCTGCACACGAGGATTCTTTCTTCATCATCGTTGACATCCTTGAAACCCGCGTGCTTGAAACAATTTTGAATTGTGACACCTGACACTCGGTTCCAAGAAGAGGCTATGAGGTGAACTGCTTCCAAAAGATTCGTTTCTTTTTGCTAATTCATTTGCACTCAATAGGCTCGCTTCTTCCATGTTCTCTAAGACCCTTGCTCGCATTTCTCTTCTGCAGTAAGCTTTTAAGGTTCGGATGATTCCTTGGTCGCATGGCTGTATGAGTGACATCGTAATTGCGGGTAAAAATACGATTTTTATATTCTTTAAAGAACAGTTGATCTTATGGGCTGTACAGTTATCAACAAGGACGGCAATTTTCCTGTTTAATTCGATGTCCCACTTAACTAACCATTCATTAAAAATTGAAGCTGTCATCCAAGTATTAGAGTTAGCGTAATAATCCATTGGAAGTTTTTTCACATTTTTGAAGCATCTTGGACTTTGACTTTTTCCAATTACCAAAAGTCTTTTTTTTTCACCTACCATACTAGCACAACATAAAACTGTAACACGTTCTTTTGATATCTTTGCACTGTCAGTTTTAAACAAATAAGTATGTTCGGGTAAAGTACGAAAATACAGTCCTGCTTCATCAGCATTGTAAATGTTAGAAGGCAAAAACTCAGTAAGAATTTTCGGCCACTCATTGTGAATTCAAGTGTCAGCTCCTCAGACATCTGCATTTTTCTGCTCTCCATAAGTTCGTTTGTAAACAATGTTTTCACGTTTTTTCCAGCGATGAAACCATCCCTCTGTTGCAACAAATCTGTGTCTTCCCATTTTGCAAGCTAAATCTTCTGCTTTCTGACGCATCAATGGTCCATCGACACGAGCATCCTGTGCTCGTACATCAGTAAAAAAACGTTTCAACGCTAATTCCAGCTGACTGTCTTTTCCATACGTTTAGATTTGAGGTTTTCATTTTCCCTTGCGGATTTTTCAATAAGTAGTCTATTTTTTAAAAGCCTGCATAGTAGGAGTTGTGAAATCTTTAGCTGGATCGCTGCATTACGCTGGCTCATTTTTGGGAGTTTGTCAAACCTCACTAAAATGTCGAGTTTTTCATTAATTGTTAAATCGTGGCATTTTTTCTCTTTTAATTCCTCCATCACACAAAAAGTACGAAAATACACAAAACAACTCTTATGCCCAAGCAGCATCGAAGAAAGCGAAATCGTTAATAAACGAACTTTGAATTGGGAAAGTACAATATGTATCCCATTCACGGTGCACTAAACCACAAATTCATATTTCCGAGAATTAATTTTCGCAGAAGAGACTGCCTGGTAAAACATAAAACAAATCGCACACCTGGCAATAAGAAAGAAAGGCTTATGTCTTGAACAAACGTAATACGATATAGGTAAGTTGTATGTAAGTTTTTCTGTTTTATTGCTACAGTTATTGTATCTATGTACATATGTACAATGTACATATATATGTACGAATTTAGGTGCACATTTGTGACAAAAATGATAACAATACCCGATGTGTTGATTACATTAAGCAACTTAATTTTGTATACATTAGTATATGAGCGGACGGGACTATACCAAAGCGATAACATTAAACGGTTGATAACATTAACCGTGATTATATTAAACGGCGTGCACTGTATATACGAGTACATATGTGTATTTTTTTCTTTTTTTTTTATATACAATATCTCGTCGCCAATTATGTTGTGTACCTATTACACAGAAAAAGAAAGACGCGTGATGTTCGGCGGTTGATACCAGAGTGAGTTCTATTTAAAATACTTACAAGCTAGAGAGAGAAATAGTATGTATGTACATATACATTACGATCAATTGAGTTAGCTGAATATGGTGTTGCCAAATCAACAATATGATTGGTGATATTTAACAAAGAATAAATGTGCTGCCAAACAATTTTTAATTTATAATATTCAACATTCTTTTTTTTGTGATTTTTTCATTTTGTATTTTTGTTTCCGTTTTTGCCCTATCCTACCCTAATCTACCCTACCCTACCCTACCTTACCCTACCCTACCTTACCATGCCCTACCTTACCCTACCCTACCTTACTCTACCCTACCTTACCCTACCCTACCTTACTCTACCCTAGCCTATGTAAGCCTGCTATCGGTGTTTGGCAGGCT
Source organism: Merodon equestris (assembly GCA_958301585.1). Classification (NCBI taxonomy): domain Eukaryota; kingdom Metazoa; phylum Arthropoda; class Insecta; order Diptera; family Syrphidae; genus Merodon; species Merodon equestris. Next base: position 91,441,645 of record OY284416.1, read on the forward strand.
TTGCCTTGAAGAGGCTGCACTTAGTGAAGTGTCCGTTGACGGAGTCCTCTCCAGCCACCAAAAGCGTTGATGCTGTAGGACTACGTCTCTTCGATCCCGGCGTGAGACCGATCTACAGAACCTGAGGCGCTCGGGCTCACGGAGCGCGACATCGGGTCCGTAGAGGAATCGGCGTTCCACGGAATTGCAACCCAGGCACCGCCAATCTATCCTGGATCAGCCAATCTATCTAAGTACAGGAATGCTTCTGGCGGGACAAAGCCGTTAAGACGCACTCTCTCATGGAAGTCATTGCTCTCGCAACGTGGCCTCGAATCAGTTTGATCAGGAAGTTATCCACCCGTACAATCCTGGCCCTATTGTATAGGACCTCGTTCGGGTAAAATTTCGTGTACTCAGATTCGGGTGTCCTATGTAACCCGAGACAAGTCCTGAGACATTGTCTCCCAAACACCCGAATCCTTTCCATTAAGCTGGCTCTCACATTGAACCAGACGGGACATCCATAGGCAACCATGGGCCTGATTAAGGCCATGTAGCAGATTACCTTCACCCTGGAATCAAGTTGGCTGCTATGAAACAGCCATCTTGTCAGAGCGAAAGCGCCCCGGGCCCTTGCCAGAGCAGCATCTACATGTTTGTCAAAATATACATAGATACTGATCCAGCACGATCCCAAGGTATCTGACTACACTTTGTCTCGCCAGTTGACGCCCGTCCGGCCCAAAGATAGAGAACCTGCGCCAATTTTTTCTAGTGTCCCGAGAGGCCCTAGACAAAGGCGTTCTGAACAATATAGATTCTGATTTCTGGAAGTTGATTTTCAAGTCATCACAATACTGCTGAATTTTTTCGAAGTCACGCTGCAAAAGAGTAACAATGACGTCGATCGTTGGACCTGATCTGTACGCGATAAGGTCGTCCGCATACGCTATTGAGTGGTGAAGAGAAACAAGTAGATCACTCAGGTAAATGCTAAAAAGGATCGGCGAATTCACCGTATCCTGTTGCAGTCCGTTTTTAATTTGAATGTTTGGGTAGAAGTTACGTTGGCAATTATATACGGTGTCGAAGGCCTTTTCCGAGTCAATCAGACAGGCACGCGTGCATTGGTTCTTGCATTTATTCCATTGGATATCCGATACAAGTTTCGACGCGGCATGAATAGTGTCATGCCCCGCTCTGAAACCGAATTGGTTATCCGGGATGATTTTATTGTCCTCAACCCATTTAGACAGGGCTCTATGGACCACCTTCTCGAAGACCTTGCTGATACTCGGAAGAAGACTTATCGACCGGAGATTTGCGGGGTTAGACGTGTCTTTACCCCTCTTGGGGATTGGTTGCACCACCGCTGTCTTCCAGTGTACTGGATAATATGCATTATTCAGTACATTGTTGAACAGGATGGTGTACCTCTCTACAGTCACTGGTGGAAGGTGCCTAAGCACAACATTGGATATACCGTCGATTCCCGCGGATTTTTTCTTTTTCAATGACTGAAAGATCATCTGGAGATCTTCCGTCGAAATGAACAGGGTATTAGCCCCCTCACTGGCTATGGCATTGTTTGCTATGAGATCTTCACTGAACCTGGTATAACCAAGATTCTCGGATCGCCAATGATCGAAATCATTTCTAAGGTAGAAGTGATGAAGCAGGACTCTGTTCTTCAGGTCATGGTTCGGGCGAATACTATCATTCACCTTGTACACTTCCTGGAAGACAGTTCCCACTGTCGCCACCTTCTCCTGAGGATCCTCAATCACGAAAAAGTCGTCATCCAGGATGGCGTTCTCTGGATCGATGCTAACTGTTCGTAGCAAACGTTCATTGTCTGACGTTCTCGTAAGCTTTAGATCCTGAATGTCATTCTGATTGTTTCTCCGAAATATTTTATTTATTTGCGGGAACATACTCGCGCTGTTGGATTTTACAGCACGAATTCTGTTGTTCCAATGCAAACTTACAGATATTCTGTAATTCTCTCTGATCAACTGTTGGAGGTTTTTAATCAGTGACTTCAGTGTCCTGACCTCCGAGTTTTGTCTGTCGGTAAACCGCCTGTACAAGAGTTTGAGTCTAGTCAGGAGTCTATTTTTTTTTCTGTGCAGTGCGTCGATTCTCGCGTTTCGGTATACGTTTGTGGCATCGTGCTGTCGTTGGCATGGTATCGTACTGTTCATTGTATATTTAATGATATCGTCCATTTGTTTGAGGTACCTGTCAATCTCGTTGTTTGACAGGTTTCTATTAGACGGTGGGATAGAGGCGCTCGAAGCGAGCGCTCTCGTCAGGGAATTGGCGAAGCGTGGCCAGCGCGCCCTACTGTAATCGTAGGGGTGCGTGTGGACGTATTCTGCCATTTCCGCGAACTCGTCAGGTACTGTGATCACGGCACATAGTCCGCAATGGTCACTGTCGTATACAATGGTCCATAGACAGTTAATAGACCATTCGTTCGTGTCCGGCAGTCTCGTGGTCACCCAAGTGCGTAGCTTGTATAAATGACCACTCGACGTTCAAACACAAAAGATCGGTTCGATTGGTTATGACCTCGCGCATGTGGTCGTTTGGTTCGCTTAAGTGCGTTGCTTGCATAAATGACCTTAGCCGGGAGATGTTCGTTATACATCGAACATTAGAAAATGCTTATTCGGGGTTATAGAGTCGATCGCTTGTGCAGTGTGTTTATATGTTTATGCTATGATTTATATGACGTTTTTTTTAGTTTTAGATGGGATTGCTGTGTTCTAGACATGCGGTAACGTGTCATCTGACAAGAAGGCCGTTCATGTGTTGAGAGCTTCATCGTCGGTTGAGGGGGATTACTAATTTGGTGTGTGTTGCTACATATGTGATTTCAAGGTCGTTTTTGACTTCAAGATGGCTTCAAGGCCGTTTGACTTCATGGTCGTTTGACTTGAAGGTCGTTCAAGGTCGTTTGACTTGAGGGTCGTTTTACTTGAAGGTAGTTCAAGGTCGTTTGAACTGCGTCTGACTAATCTGGTGTGTGTTGATACGAACAAAACAAATCTGTGTACGGGGTCATTGACACTTGTTACAATTCCTAAATCATTTAAGCTGTTCTAATCAGAATATCTAATTATAGAAATCAGTGTATTCTAAAAATAATCCTTGCTTTAATATAAAGCGGAACCTGAAAATAAAAATGAAAACAGATTTTTTTGTTTTTTTTGTTTTTGTTTATTGTTCAAGACCGAATTATGATATAATTTACAGCATATGTTAAGGCGCGAGTCCGTTATCTTTTAGCCAATATATATATATATGTAAATATTTAATAAACAACAATAAATATAAATGAAAGTTGCTTTTCTACATTTCTGTGTTTATATAATTCCTTAAAATTACAGCATTTCTAAGCGCACAAAATTGATGATGGTGTTGGAGCTGGTGGTGACAGCGTGTAGTTGTTTGAAACATCTTATTTAAAGATTTCAAATTATCGCATCCGAGATTATTTAAATCAATTGCAGTCTTTTGAAGAAACTGTTCAACCCATGTCTTTTTTTCGGCTCCCTTGACGTAAACGTCACAATTTTTTAGATTTTCTTGTAGAAACTTTTTGACACTTTTAAAAGATACAGATCCATCGTCCCATGCTAAACCATGATAATTTTTCGTCAACCAATTTGCTTGTTTTTGGTATTTCATAGATAAATTTCTGAACTCATACGGCTGCTTAATTAAAAAATTTTGAAACTCCCAAGAATTAAAAGTAATAGCCAGCTCCTTTATAATGAACACATTATTATTTCCCTTAAATCCTTGAAAGTCTAAAGTGATTACTGCTTTTCCAGCCATGTCTATGTGAAGGTATGTATGTTACTGATAGAGTGATTGCTCTTCAATTGATAGAATTTATAGAGTTTCTTATTTTAAATAATTCTCTTGATTTCACCAGTAAGTGGAGTATATTTTATTATTCGATCATGTATGAGTACACAATATGCAACTGTATTAGTTGGAAGATTTTTAGATGTCTTGAATTCAATTCTTATGTCAATGGGTCCGGCTTTGATTGCCTCATTCTGATGTGATACATCAAAAACAATAATGGGGGCAATTCTCTTGAATTCATCACGTGTAAGAAGAGGTTTTGGATTTACCAAGTAATAGCCTTGTTGAAATTTTGCATACATTTTATATAAAACGCCATAACGATCACAATCAAATTTAAGATTAAGGTCATCATATGGATATGTCTCTGAGTTGAGATGTACTTTAGCATCCGTTACATCGCAATGTTTAAACTTGCCCTCAATTTGTAACGCTAATAATATAAAGCGAGGCGTTTCATTTTGTTGTGAAAGCTTAACATTCCACAAGTGATGCATTCCCTGAGTTAGAGTTGGGTTGAAATGACTATCCCAACTACGAAATGCTAATGTTATGGCCGTTTCACTTTTGATTGTTTTGAAAATATTCAGTTTCGAAGTATCAGCCAATTGTATATGAGGAACTTTCCAGGTGATATTGTTTATATTTAGCTGTACTTTTTCTTTTAAATCTGTTGAATATACAACATTTTGATTAGTCTTTGAACGTAATAAAATCAACTCATGTTTAGAGTTTACAATAATTCGATTATAGTCTTCGGCAAAACCCATTAACGATTTAAGGGGTAGACAAAAATTAAAATGTCCGCTTGTTAAATCGATATCATCAGATTTAGACCATCCGGCATTTTTTAACATCAGACTCTCATCCTTATTGAGAGAAGCATAGTTTTTTAGTGTTGTAGTTACGCCCAAATGTCGTGTTCGATCAATTTCGAATCCATTAATTTCATAACGAATTTCATCGAATAAATATGCTGCGCAATTGTTTTTCAATTTAATATTCGATGAAACTGCCCCATTATCTAGAGTAGCAAATCCCTCAATATTAATATAGCTTTCGCTAGGTAATATAAAAATGTCTTGGTTCTGAATAGATATACGAATTTCATCACTACTTTTAAATGCTTGCAAATATGGTATGTAACTATGAAATTTCTTTCTTATAATGCTTTCGTCAGAAATTGGATGTTGTACGATGTTTATTATTTCACTCATATTTTGGTTTTTTGATTTTTTTTTAATTGTAAACCTATTGATTTAAGGTATTGTTTATTAGCTACCGATTTGGTACTAATCTCTCATGTGGTGTTTTAAGTCCTTTTTGTTTGACTGTTAGTAAAGTTGTGACTGGTGATGTCAGTCCGGAGATATTTTTATTGTAAATAATCATTGATCCAACGGTTTTAAATGGAGTCTGAGCGTTACTCTTTCACCACGAAAATTGATTAGGTTGCCGTTTAGATCAACAATTCGAATTGCAATCGTGCTTATTTGTTGAGTGCTGATGGGGAAATAAATAACATTTGTTGGGCTCTCATCAATTTTATACCCTGGACTGACACTCTGACTGAAATTCATGGATTGTATGTGCTGGCGAATTGTTAATATATGATCCAGTTACAATATTACATTCCACACGTAAAACGTGAACTTTTGTAATATTTATTTGTTGATCTGATGTATGTTTTTGATTTGCCTCCAATATTCTTTCACTGAACCCCAGTAGTGATCCAATCGATCGTTCTTTATTAAAATAAATTTTGTCCGTACTGTTTATTTCTGTCTGAAGCGTATTATAATTTGCCTCAATAACAAGTTTTCCATTCGAATTCTTTTCTTTATATTTTCCCTGTAAGTATTCGACAATATCATCGAACTCATATGAACCGACTGGAATTTCAAAAACCAAATCGTTTATATGAAATAAATTATTATCTATATCAACATTTGGTACAGAGTTATATGTATGAAAATCGATCAATCCGCACATATAATTCTTATTTAAATTAATTGGTGGAAAGTAATCCGCAGTAAGAAGAGATGAGTTCCCGCTTAATGTGAGAGCTATTGACATGATGAAAGTCAACAATGAAATGAAACTAATTATGTGTTAAAAAATTATTTTTATTGATTGATTAAATTTCATTACAAGACATTACGCTTATTAATCCAGGAGTTATGCTGGTGCGAAAATCCTAACCACTTTACAAAAACTCTGTTTCCTTTGACTTTTAAAACCTTTTCTACAAGATAAACGTCTGGATATCTAGTTTTTTGTAGTTCGCGTTCATAAAATGCACCTTTTATTGATTTACCGTCATAGTCTTTAAGAATATATGTAACCGGATTTGTATTTTGTACGGTTTTGATTTGAAACATCTCTGTCGACTAATTGGGGGTGTATCCCTTTTCAAAAGTATGTTTATATTTACTTATTCGTACATTATTGCCAACATGGAATTTGGGCTCATTGAATATTTTCAAATGATTGCAAACAGTTTTCAATAAAGATTTTTCATTAGAAGAATTAACATTAACTGGCGCCATTTTAATTGTTCTATGTATTTTGTTGTTATAATTATCAATTAAGGTTTTGTATATGTCAACCCATCGATATGATCCCCGGTAGCTGAACTCTTTCCACATCATTCCCTTCAAAGTTCTATTAAATCGTTCAACTATTGATGCCTTTAGTACACTTTGTGTCGAATAATGCCTAATGTCATATTTTAGAGTTAAATTTTTAAATTCATTGTTAAAGAATTCCCTGCCATCATCAGTTTGTAAATTTTTTGGTTTTCGCCCCAACTTGAATATACCTTTCATAGCATTAGCCACAAGAGGAGCACTTTTATTTTTCAATGGCACTATCCAGGCAAATTTTGAAAATGTATCTATAACAGTCAGCACGTAACGATAGCCATTATTATAGCTGGAATAGTTCCCCATTTCTACAAGATCAGCCTGCCAAAGGTCATCTATTCCTTTTGTTATTACCCTCCGCCGTTTAAAAGTTTTACGAGCTTGACGGTGAAGTTCCTGCACCAATCCTCTTCTCACGTTCGTCATCGGACTGATTATGTTGTAGCCCAAATGGGGTGGGTTTTATAATCTGTTGAAATAAAATATCCTCGATTGCATGAACCTTTTCATCAATATAAAATGTATGGACCTTAAGGTTTTCTTCAACTGTTTTCTGTATACTGTTAAGTTGTTCATATATTATATCAATGTCCTGTTTGATATTAGACAATGTTTTACTGTTTTCATTTCTAAGTTTTGAATTTAGTTCATTTATACAATTATCAACAAATAATTTATTTGTGGCATCACTGCTTCCTATAGGACTACCAAGATTTTTAATACGCTTGAAACTAATATTTATATGTGCATCGCTGTCTAATTGAAAGCCTCCGACTTTTGAAATAAGTCTTCTGGAATACCTTTTGTTTGGATTGCAATAGGAGGAACGTCCAAACTTGTCAATAACCATTTTGAAATTGATCTATTTGACTTCATATTTACACAATTATATTCTCTTCGCGCAACTCTTCAATAATCGACATTATTTCATTATTATGATTTGTATGACCAGCTGATTCTGAAGCGATAAGGAGTCTTAGTCTATCTATTAACTCATTAGGATCATTCCAATATACGTAGTTGGGTTTCTTATAATTTAATCTCATTATACCGGAACCTTTATGTATGTTTGTGTTTTTTTTGTTTTTTACAAATAATTTTTTAATTATTTTAATATATTTGTATGCCTTAGTACCTTTTATTTGTTCATTAGCACTATGGTTACGTTTATGTGCATTTGTTAGTGTCAACATTTCTCTATAAGCTTGCAAATCTGCATCGTCATATTTTTTTGGAACTTTATAAAAGATCAGCTCAAAGAGTCCAGGTGTCTTAGACCAACTCCGGTTAGCAATTGAAATTTTATCATTATTCAATTCAAACGCTGTATTACCAAATTTCCATTTGTCATTAACATCTCGATAAGGTCCATATAACTTATCTAATTTGCCTGCCTTTTCCAACGTTGTAAGATCAACAAAGGGTTTTCCATCATCTGATTGTGAAAATGACATATATTCATCATTGTCATCAGCATCATCATCTTCATCCTCAACAGCAGCATCGGCATCAGCAGCATAACTACTACTTGTACTTGAATCATTGAAAAGTTTGCTCATACTCGATTTCAATGGAGTACTTGTTTCTATTGTACTTATATTATTTTTATTCGGATACGTGTTTGGTTGTCGTTCCTTCTTTAAAGTCTTTGTTTCTTCAACTAGTTCCTTGAGCGGCTTAGTGATAGGTTTTAATGAAGTCTCTAGATAATTTCGCGTATCAGCTTCCCCCAGTTTTATATCTCGAAATTTCTTTCTCAATATCTTTCGAGTCTTAACTATATCTTTAATTATTTTCTCATTCATATTCATATTTGAGTGAGTTGCAATCTCACAGAATACTGATTAGATGATAGTGTGTAACTCACATTTTATAGTTGTATAAAAACGTCAAAAGCTTTCCTATAACGACCACAATCAATATGGTCATCTTTGCTACATAAATGCATAAATATTTCAAATGACATCTCATTGGCGCCCACATGATCATTGTATATATGCCGCATATTTAAATCATCTTGCTTAAACACAATGATCAAATTTGCATTGTCTCGCACCAAATGTTTTGGAATCCGCGTGTACGTCTGGCATAAGTAAAAACTGTCGATATTCTTATGTCGTCCCATACAGAAATATGATCTTATATGGTTTTGTTTCTCACATGCGACATCATCAAATATCATAATAGAATTACCTTTGGCTTTTTCCGGTGCTAAAACATGTTCGTTTTCGGTGAAAGGGAAAAATCCCATACCTTTAATTGGTCTAATTAATTCTTGTAAATATTTATATTTCGGTTGGGATGTAGATTTTGAGTATAGATAAATATTTTTAAATTTGAGTTAAATTCTCTATTAAATTGATCATTACATTAGTCTTTCCGCAATTTGATGGTCCAACAATTAGGGCTCTTATCGAATTGGGTAGCAATGAGCTGTGCTTTGTTTTACCTAAATTTCCGGTAGAGAAATCTATATTTCGTATTGATATACTCTTATGTTGTTTGATAAAATGCATTTTGACAACTGACAAGAACGTATTAAAAGTGTATTCCTTTATTCAATTACTCACAGTTTTAAGGAAGCTTTATAAGCGAGAAGATAGATAATCAAAACAAAATGACAATATTATATGAAAATCGAATCAGTCGTAATAAAGCAGCCTCTGGGAGGGGACTAATTAACAAATTAATTAACTCATTACCTGTGGAAATTCATTTACCCGGATATCAATTTTGTGGGCCTGGTACTAAATTAAAAAAACGGCTTGCTAGAGGTGATCGGGGAATTAACCCATTAGATAGTGCGTGCAGACAACATGATATTATCTATTCTCAAACTAACGATATAAATAAACGACACATAGCCGATCAAGTGTTGGCCGACAAAGCTGAGGCAAGACTTAGGTCCACTAATAGTAGTGTAGGTGAACGTGCAAATGCATGGTTTGTTACGAATGCAATGAAAGCAAAAGTTAAATTTGGGATGGGGATCGGAAGAAAAAAATCTCAATGTGGAAAGAATCTTTTCAATAAGACCATAAGGGCAGCAACAAAACTCTTAAATCAAAAAAAAACCGGAGGATATAGAGAGTGCAATAAAAATTGCAAATAAAGTTGTAAAAAAATCGTTTAAGGGGAAAAAAAGGTTATCAATAAATGTCCCCCGAATAATACCTATACCTAAAAAGGAGGATTCTTACCTTTGATACCAATATTGACTGCTCTGGGGACCATTGGAAGCTTGTCAGCCGGTGGAGCTACTATTGCACGAGTTGTAAATGAGGCAAAAGCGGCCAAAAAACAATTAGAAGAATCGAATCGCCATAATAAAAATATGGAGGCTATCGCTCTGGGAAAAGGTTTATATCTTCAACCCTATAAGAAGGGATATGGATTATATTTGAGTCCAAATCCAAAAAACTATTAAAAATGCTACCCAAACGGGCTCTTACTGATGTTGATTTAAGGAAATTTGCAAGCGATTTGCCAAATTTTAGGGGTGTTTTCATGCGTGACGCGCTCCCAAAACGTCCACTTGAAGCGGAATGTGGAATTGTCAATTTGGACATATCTACAGGGCCTGGCACACATTGGGTGGCATATAGAAAAGATAAAAATCACGTAGAATATTTTGATAGTTTTGGCAACTTGCAACCACCACAAGAAATAATTCGTTATTTAGGCAATGGCATAATGTATAATTATTCCAGGCACCAAAATTACAATTCCTTTAATTGTGGACACTTATGTTTAAAATTTCTTTACAATATATATATATAAATAAAAACAAATTTTAATATGGTCTAAAAAACAAAAAGTTGTTTTATTATAAAATTTTTAACTACAGGTATTTCTTCTTTTCTCTTACATTAACAATGCGCTTTTATTTAAGTCTGGCGTAAAATGACATTAGTTTTCGTATTCTTATCAACATAGAATCTAACATGACACAAAAACAAGTATCTGGCCCGACTTGGCAACTATCTGATGACCATGAACATGTTGTGAAATGACGATCATATTTTGATTTAACAATATAAATATTCTCATGTTCAGATAACCTTGAAATGCAGTTTTGAAACATCTCCAAATGTTCATCTAGAATGTTCTCCTTGTGTAGTTGTATGAACTCCTTCAGTTCCGTCAAAGTTGCAGAAATGTTTAAGTTTGTCATCCTTAATGTGTAGAATGACAACACCTCCAGAATCCACCGTTCTTCGAAAAGGACTGACACATTTTAGCAAATCCTGAGAGCTTTAGCTTAACTGCACGATATTTCGTATGTTTCTTGCACCTCTTTATGTTTCTTGTTCCTACTTCTCCTTCAGTTGTTTGAAGATCTACTACTTTTGTTGTGCACTCATAGAACATGTTTTTTACTTTCTTCTTCTTCTTTTGCAATGAATTGATTCAAAAGTTCAATATCTTCCTCACCAATTTTGTCAAGCTTCATTGGCTTGATATTGTCTACGTCATTCATATGTTAGTGTGCCACCAATTTATATGTTCATTTGGGGGAAAACTCAAACAATGTTGATGATAAATTTTCGGGAATCTCTTCTCCTCGGCGCTTGCTTAATAACAACGATCTGTAAGAAAAACTTCCAAGTTTTGGACTATTGTATCAATTTGAAGAATTTTAAAATATTTCCAAGCTGTATGGCAGACACAATACTTATATTTGGACTTTTAATTTCCTGCACCCAAAACATTTCTTTCTAACTAAAACAAGATAATGTTCGTCTTTTGCTTACCTTTTTGTTTCTCTATGGCTGAAAAAAAATCAGAAAAGAAAAATTTAAAGTGAACTGACCGTCCCTTCTTAAAACGATAACAAGTGAAAGGGCATACTGCAAAAATAAAAACAGTTAGGTTTATTTATTTATATTTTTTTTATTGGTTGAGCGCAAAATTTTTTTGGCTCACCTGTATTTCATTGATAATTTGGAAACTTAAATTCTTGTTACCTTCTTTCGTGGCAACAAGAAATAAATTCTGATTATTTTTGTTCAGGATGACTATCTCATCATCCTGAAACTTTTCAGCCATATGGGCTGGGAAAAAAAACTGAGTGCTTGGGAACTCTGCTAATAGCCGATTCCCAAAGCGTGTTTGGATTTTTTTTAGTTTCTCTATTTTATAATATTGCAACCATTGCTGTTGTCGCAGCTGTTCTGGTGTAGACAGCATACCACTGCTGAAAAACCCCTCCAGCACACTGCTTTTCAGATCCTCCTGTTGCTGCTGCTGCTGCTGTTGTCGCTGCTGCTGCTGTTGTTGCTGCTGCTGCTGTACCACTTTCAGTGAATGTGGGTCCCTAAGCAGAATATTTTCTAAAATTGTAGCTCTCTCCATTTCTGCTCAGGCTTCACAAATTACTGATGGATTTTGTCCAAAGTCCTAACCTTTTTATATCCACTTCTTCTTCTTCTTCTTCTTATCTCAGTTGGGATAAATACAAATTTATGTTATACAAACTTGCAAAGTTTAGATAGGCACGTTTTTTTTCCCCATCCTAACTGTTGGAGTTGTAAACACAGCAGCCCCATCTAAAACTAAAAAATGTCATATCGCTCTCTTATATGCAATACTTAACGGGGTTTTAATATAGGAACTACCTTGCATTGGTATATATTTACTTATATTAAACACAATATTTATAATGGATGCCAATGCCCATCCACTATCTTTTTCTTGAAACTCATCAAATTTGTTTAGTAATTGGCTTTCCAAATTTTCAGATACAATATTTTCTATGATATTTTTATCACTTAAACTAATACATACATTCTTCGTACTTATATATTTCATCTCCTGTCTAATCTCCTCATTATCATCATATTTCCGGAACTCACCACAAAAAACAGCATTAATTTTTATGTTGATGTACTCGTTGATTATCTCCTGCAGTTGATTGATAATTATTGGTCTGCAATCCCTCAGAAAAAGCTTAGGATCGGCGTGTTTTAAATTGGTTATAACACCCGATCTGATCCTTTGTTTAAATGCCGAATTCGGGAGATCTTCCCACTTTAATATCTCCTCACTTGATTGCGGAACAAAGAGTTGTTTGTACGATGATAATGTACCGAGTGCTGATGTAAGATAAAAATTTTGCCCGGTAAACTTAGCATCAGGTAACCAACTTTTTAAAAGTTCCATATCTTTTTCGCAGTTTTTTAAATTTGCTTCAATGTTCGCGGCATCATCACAATCACTATTTCTCCGCAAAAGGAAACTCAATAAATGTGATTGTTGTCTTTCTATCACTTCTTTAATTTGAGGATCCATATTATTTGTTATTACAGTGAAGTATATATATTAAAAATGCAACAAGTGTCAATGACCCCGTACACAGATTTTTTTTGTTCGTAGCAACACACACCAGATTAGTCAGACGCAGATCAGAATAAAATGCAACAAGTGTCAATGACCCTGTACACAGATTTTAATTTTTTTGTTCGTAGCAACACACACCAGATTAATCAGACGCAGATCTGAATAAAATGCAACAAGTGTCAATGACCCCTAAACAGATTTTTATTTTTTTGTTCGTAACAACACACACCAGATTAATCAGACGCAGATCAGAATAAAATGCAACAAGTGTCAATGACCCCTAAACAGATTTTAATTTTTTTGTTCGTAACAACACACACCAGATTAATCAGACGCAGTTCAAACGACCTTGAACTACCTTCAAGTCAAACGACCCTCAAGTAAAACGACCCTCAAGTCAAACGACCCTCAAGTCAAACGACCTCGAACGACCTTCAAGTCAAACGACCATGAAGTCAAACGGCCTTGAAGTCATCTTGAAGTCAAAAACGACCTTGAAATCACATATGTAGCAACACACACCAAATTAGTAATCCCCCTCAACCGACCATGAAGCTCTCAACACATGAACGGCCTTCCTGTCAGATGACACGTTACCGCATGTCTAGAACACAGCAATCCCATCTAAAACTAAAAAAAACGTCATATAAATCATAGCATAAACATATATGTAAACACACTGCACAAGCGATCGACTCTATAACCCTGAATAAGCATTTTCTAATGTTCGATGTATAACGAACATCCCCCGGCTAACGTCATTTATGCAAGCAACGCACTTAAGCGAACCAAACGACCACATGCGCGAGGTCATAACCAATCGAACCGATCTTTTGTGCTTGAACGTCGAGTGGTCATTTATACAAGCTACGCACTTGGGTGACCCAAATGACTGCACGAACCAAGTAAACAAATTCTGTAAAATCGGTATTATGATGACACTCAATGGTAACACATTGCTTCCAGGTTCACATACATACATATGTACATACATACATACTTACTTTATGGGTCATGGATAAATGAATGGGGGGAAATCAAAAATCATTTTTTTTTTCGGTCTTGAACAAACAATAAACAAAAAACAGAAAACCTTGAAGTCAAAACGGCCTTGAAGTCAAAGCGACCTTGAAGTCAAAAAAAACGACCTTGAACGGTGATGACTCATTTCTGACTCATTTCCTGGTCTAGAACCGGCATAGCCCTACTACTGCCGACTCCAGGCTCTGTTGTTGGAGCTGCCCAATCTGCCCTTGGATTGCGAGCAAGATCGAACAGACATCCACCTCGGCCACCGGTGCCTCAGAGACAGGCACTGGGGCTTTAGAAACAGCCATGGGCTTTTGTACGGTCTTTCCCGAACCTGCCACCATTTGGGCGTAGGTCAACTTGGGTGTGACGGCTGGTGTTTGGAAGTGACCCGAGGGACGCTTCTCCTCGACCTTCTGCTTACGGGCCAGGTTTTCTTTCTTGATGTCCTGGAACTTAGGACATCCCCGATAGTTTGCAGGGTGCCCTCGGTTCCGACACAAGACACACTCGAACTGCTCTCTGTCCGCTACCTTGTCTTTCCCAAGGTCGCATTCCTCGTTTCTGTGGTTCTTTGCGCACTTAACGCATCGAGGCTGCATTTCGCAGTTCGACGCCGCGTGCCCGAACCTTTGACAGCGGATACATTGCAAAATGTTTCCGCTCCTCTTTAATTTTTCCCATGTGACAGTCTGGGATGCTAAGGAAGTAATAGTCCTTAGCCTATCCAGCTTGCTGCTGGGTGTGAGCTGTACCAAGAAGAAGGGTATTACTCGCTTCTCCCTTCGGGAGCTTACCCTGGAGAATGGCTTAACCCCCACGAATTTGAGGTCGTCACTCTCGAACTCTTTGAGCTCTGAGAGCTCTGTGATTGACTCCACGCCTTTGAGGAGCATCGTCTGCAACCTATCGGCCTTTGGAGTGAAGGAGAAAAACTCCGTCGTTGACTCTTTCAATAGGCTTTTAATCCGCTATTGTTGTCCAGCTGCTGTGGACGTTGATGTTGATGGTGTTGGTGTTGGCGCCCCTTTTCTCGCCTCGACCTGCAGCTTTTCAGTCGAAGTAGTGAGGGAGGGGCGCTTAAATAAATTGGGCCTTGGGTTGACCCTTCTGCGCCTTTTGATGACGGCGGACGGTGTTGATTCCGATTCCGTCTGACGAACGGGTCTTCCCCCGCCGTCTCCCGACATATCTTCACGCAACTGGTGCTACTGCTGTTAGTCATAGAAGTGTCACGAAAAAAAAACTAGAAAAACAGATTTTTCCCGACTTGGGACTTGAACTCCCTGCCTTAAGATTACGAGTTCGGCACGCCACCCACTACGCCAAATTTGGTTCTGCGATTCCTTCGCCCAAACGCGCACTTATACTATTTTTTGTCTGTTTTGTTTTCTTTTTCTTTTTAAACCAGCCAAAACACTTCTTATCACTACACTGGTCTGTGAACAACTGATTCCTTTCAAGTCCAAAAAAACGGATGTCATAACCTTTTCCGTCGAACTTTGAATTTCTATGAAGTTGGTGAGGTGGCTAGTTTACAAGTCATCGATAGTTCTTTGGTTTCAGGATCAACATGGTGGGTCCAAGTCTCATCCATGGTCAAGAAACGAAAATATTTCCTGGTCTAATTAAGACCTTTCTAAATTTACTCTCGAAATGTCGACTCGGGTTTTTTTGCTCGTTGCTCGAATGTCGGTACCCCACCCGGAGAGACATTTTTCATATGAAATTTGTTGGCAAGGATTCTTCGAACGCTGCCATATGGGATCCTCGTGACCTAAGTTATATGCCTGATGGTCACTCTTCGATCTGACAACACAACATATTCGACGTTTTTCATGTTATCTTCAGTGGAAGACTTGGGTGGGCGTCCTTCACGATGTTCACATTCAATGGATGTTCTGCCCAGTTTAAATTCCCTGGCCCAACGTGCTTCTGTGGTATATGAGTACTTTACTGTTTCCTCACTACCAGTTGTGAAGGAAGAGAATCGGAGGTAGTCTAATAATGGTATGAACTGAAGTAGTGAATAAAGAGAAAACTAAATATAAGTATATTC
Organism: Merodon equestris; assembly: GCA_958301585.1. Lineage (NCBI taxonomy): Eukaryota > Metazoa > Arthropoda > Insecta > Diptera > Syrphidae > Merodon > Merodon equestris. The sequence goes on from OY284416.1 coordinate 91,457,581, forward strand.
ACGGAAGGCCCTTAAGCGATTGATGATAAAAGAGGACGAGTTCAAGTATCTCGGAACCGCATTGATTGCCAAAAGGACATTCGAGGATGGTACATAGCCTCACCGCCAGATGGCGCCAGTATCGCAAGAGCAACTTACTATCGTGTAGTACATTCTAGTGGACGGCTACTGTCGAAATTTCAGCCGGATCGGACTCGTAGTTTTGTTTTGACCGCGTGTGGAAGCGGGAGTGTCCGCGGATTTTACAAATATGGAAAAAGAGCAATATTGGTCGGTGATTCGATTCTTGTTTTTGGAAGCAAATTGCGCAGCGAAATCAAAGAGCGTTTGGATGCTGTGTACGGTGACTCTTCTCTTCCGATGCCGACCATCAAAAAGTGGTTTAACGAGTTTCAACGTGGTCGCACGTCGGTTTTTGATGAGCCACGTCCAGGTGCCCCGAAAACGGCTACCACGGAGGATAACGAGACAAAAATCCACGACCTCGTATTGGCAGACCGCCGATTGAAGGTGCGCGAGATAGCTGAGACAGTGGGCATTTCAAAAGATCGCGTGGGTCATATCTTGCATGAAATTTTGGGCATGAGAAAGCTGTCGGCGCGATGGGTGCCGCGTTTGCACACTCCGGACATCAAGCGCAACCGTAAGACCACTTCAGAGCAGTGTTTAAGGCTGTTTAAGCGGAACCCGAAGGAGTTTCTGCGTCGTTTCGTGACAGTCACGAAACATGGATCCACTGGTACACAGCAGAGACCAAGGAACAGTCGAAACAGTGGACTTCAACCGGCGAACGTGCTCCGAAGAAGGCGAAGACTACCCCATCGACCGGAAAGGTGATGGCCACCGTTTTCTGGGATTCACAAGGTGTGATCCACATCGTCTACCTGGAGAAGGGCAAAACGGTCACAGGTACTATGCCAAATTATTGGACCGATTCGACGCCGAATTGAAGAAAAAACGGCCCCACTGTAAAGGAAAATTTGTCTAAAATAAACTAAGATAAAATAAAACTGGAAATTTTCCTTTACATATTGATTGTTTACCTTTTGCTTCCTTCTACACATATGGCTGTTTACTTTTTTTTTCTCTTTTCTCTCTCCACAAACACACCAGCCGCCACAAACACAAAATACGTGAATTAAACACAAAACACGCGGATTAAACACAAAATACGACCAAAACAAATACAAAATATAATAAAACAATAACTAAACAAAAAAACACGAAAGCATACATTTTTGCATTTTCGCCTAAGACCACAGAGGTCAACGACATCAAACACAACGGCAGCAGCCACAGTCACCGTTGACAGATCCCGTAAACAGGGGAAATGCCAACGACGACTGGAAAGGCACCGTTCACATCGTCACCCAGCCTAGCCCTATAAAAGGCCGAGGCGATTGGCTGAAGGGCAATCAGTCCGCGAGTAGAAGTGACGATCAGTCAGTGAAGTAACCAATCTGTGTGTCAAGTCAAGTCAAGTGACAGGTAACAAAAGACGACCAAGACAACGAGGGAAGACGAAGTGTCAGAGAAGAAGGCCAAGTCATAGGGAGATAACGAGGTACGTTCACACAGTGTGATACTCAGGTGACATCACAAAAGATAAACGTACGTAGGTTAAGACGTCATTATAATTAGATAATAAGAATAATAAAGTTACGAAAAAAAAAATTATTTTTATTATTTCAATAATAAACCGTCGGGGTTGACCAGACGGCACAGCCGTACTCAAGGGCGCACGTCGACTCCAACTAGGGCCTCGACCGGGTTCTTACCCAGACAGGCTACGTCTCACACTGCTCCCGACTCAACCATCCGTCGGAACTCAGACTCGGGTCCTCACCTACTGAGGAATCGACGGGGTACTGTCTGCAGTACACTTGGAGTGACAAGGCGCGCCTACGACCAAGTGTCCCGAACGGGTCCCAACTCGAAGGGACAGCGTAGCGCGCAGGCCGTTAGTACGTCTGCCGGTGTCACAACTACAAATTTATGTGACAGACCCTGGTCCGGCGAGTATACCCCGGCCCAGAAAGCTCGTTACATTGGCGCCCGAGCAGGGACGCCGCAGACAGAACTATTAAGGTTACTACCAGCTAACCAACCTCAACAGCATGGTCCGAACAGGGTGGATCTACACCCTCACAAAGGATGAACTCCTCCTTTACCTCCGTGAGTTCAACCTAGAACTCGACGGTACGATCGACGAACTGAGGCGTCGGTTGTCAACATGGACGACGGGGACGCGGCTTACACCAGCACAGGAGGAACGCTTGACGGAGCTAGCCCGTCACCGACGAGCGACAACCTCCACCCCCGTCATCCAAACACAACCGCCGACGCCCAGGAAACCGAATGATGGGAACCTTCTGAGGGACTTACCAATGCCCACTCAGGGGCTAACTTCTCTCGGAGGATATCCAGGCCCGGAACCCCGAGCCACAACAAGTTACACCACCGGACCGTTCAGTTACGCCACCGTGATTGACCAAGCCCGCAAATGGGCCCTAAAATACAATGGTGGCAAGGAACCGATCGCGTTCCTTGAAAGGGTGGGAGAACTGGCCGAAGGATACGGGCTCCCGCTGGATCTCATACCACGGGCGATGCCTGAACTCCTCACCGACCGGGGACTCATGTGGTATCGGAACAACAACCGCAAGTGGACTACATGGACGTCATTCAGGACGGATTTCCTGCAGTTCTTCCTCCCCAGCTCATACCTGGAAGACCTCGAGGACAACATCCGGCGTAGGAAACAACGCCCCAAGGAGTCCTAAAAGGATTACGTCCTGGCAATGCAAACAATCATGCGACAAGCGGGTTATACTCCGGAACAGCAACTATCCCGGATTTATAGTAATAGCCAAGCTGATTACTCTACTCTACATCCGCCCAGGGGACTTCCTCACACTGGATGACCTACTGAGACATGCTGAAAACTTCGAGAAGATCCGGAGAGAACGCGATCCTCCAACACGACCACCAGCGCAACGACCAACTTTTGAGCAGCACAACATGGTCGCAAACAATGAAGGCCCAATCGACCCGCGGAAGGCATATCGGAGATGTGGCCGAGAGGGCCACATGCAACCCGGCTGCCGGAACCCTCAGATCATCTTCTGCTGGGAGTGCGGGCGACGGGGCCGACGGACCATCGAATGCTGCCGACCAAAAACGGGAAACGGAGCAAGGCGCCACTCGGACCGCGGGATAGTGGGGCCAAAGCCAACCTCACCTCCCCGAAAAAACTAAACCCTCTGGCCCTGGAGGCCAACCGCATAACGGCCGCCGTCCTCTTAGGCCAACAGCAAACGACGGCGATCCTCGACACAGGAGCCACGAGGAGCTTTCTAAATCAGACTGCCGCAATCGACTTCGCCAAGGAAGGAACGATCATCCGGATCGACACCGAGGTGAAAATGGCCGACGGTTCCACTAGGCACATCGACAGGGCACTGGAGGCAGACATCCGACTGGGTACGTCCGTAAGTCGGATCCCACTACTGGTCCTCCCAGAAGCCATCGATCCCCTAGTCTTGGGAATAGACTTCCTTACCTCGGTCGGAACCACCATCGAATGCGGCAAGAACCCAAGAACATCCATAGGGGGACTCATCGAACAACCCGCCAGACGCAAGGCTGCATCATCCCGGGGCGGTACCGATGAGTCATCAACGACATACACCAGCGAACACCGCGAAGAAGCCTCACAGGGAGCATACGACGAACAGCGCAACGAACGCGCCCACGACTCCGAAGCATCAGGACACCCCACAGACCCCGAAGTACCACGACACTCCGCAGAACGACTCATCGAGCAACCGACCGAACGCAAGGCTGCACTACTTAAGGAACCACAGCGTTGCCCAGATGAGCCAACACAGCAGCGTGCTACGGGACACTCTCCGGACATCAAGCGGGAGACCGATGAGGAGGAGGCGAGGGCCGTCGCAGCATTCCTGGAGGACGAACTCCAAAAATCGACCAGATCCAAGGGACATCAAACATCACGTCCCACAAAATCAATATGAAGGATGACCGGCCGATTAAGCAACGGTACTACCCGAAGAATCCGGCAATGCAGGCGGTCATCAACAAAGAAATCGACGAGCTCCTGGAGAAGGGCTGTATAGAACCATCACACAGCCCCTACAGTGCTCCGCTGGTTCTCGTCAGAAAGAAGACTGGCCAGTGGAGAGTCTGCGTCGATTATCGGCAGCTCAACGCCCGATCTATCCCGGACGCATATCCACTGCCAAGGATCCAGCACATCTTGGACCGACTAAGAGAGGCAAAATACATCAGCAGCCTCGACCTGAAGAACGGCTATTGGCAAATCCCCATGGAAGAGGACAGCAAAAGGTACACCGCATTCACAGTACCGGGGAGAGGTCTTTTCCAATGGCGGGTCATGCCATTCGGCCTACACTCAGCACCAGCCACGTTCCAGCGCGCACTTGACCAGGTAATAGGCCCCGAGATGGAACCATACGCGTTCGCGTACCTGGACGACATCATCGTAACTGGGAAGACACTGGAGGAGCACAAAAGGAATCTACGAGAGGTCTTTAGGCGGTTGAGGCTGCAAAGCTAAGAATCAACCGAGAGAAATGCGAATTTTTCAAACAGGACCTGAAATATCTCGGACACGTCGTGAGCCGCGAAGGGATCTACACCGACCCCGACAAGGTGGCGGCGGTGAAAGACCTGGACCCCCCAACGAACGTACGACAGGTAAGACAGTTCCTGGGTATCGCATCCTGGTATCAAAGGTTCGTACCGGACTTCGCAAAACTGGCCATGCCTCTCACGAACCTCCTGAAGAAAGGGAAGCATTGGAAGTGGGGAAAGGACCAACAGGAAGCTTTCGAGTCCATCAAGCAGAAGCTCACGGAGGCCCCAATTTAAGCTTGCCCGGACTTCACTCAACGGTTCACCCTTCAGACGGACGCCAGCGATTACGGTCTGGGAGCGGTGTTAACCCAACACTTAGACGGCGCCGAGAGAGTAATCGCCTACGCCAGCCGACGACTCAACAAAGCGGAGGCAAACTACTCCCCCACAGAAAAGGAGTGCTTAGCCATCGTATGGGGAATACGGAAGCTGCGACCATACCTCGAAGGCTACGAGTTCACGGTGGTCACCGATCACCTATCGTTGAAGTGGCTCAACTCCACCGAGAGCCCTTCAGGAAGGATCGCAAGGTGGGCTCTAGAACTCCAGCAACACAAATTCGACGTCCAATACCGAAAAGGGAAGTGGAACGTGGTAGCAGACGCGCTATCCCGACAGCCCCAGGAGACCCTTGCCCGGTTGGAGACGACGACAGCGGAGTGTAGCTGGTACAAGAGCAAGCTGAGCGAGCTCCAGAAGAATCCTGAGAAGTTCCCGGACTACCTCATTTCGGGAGGCATATACCAGGCCAGTCAAATGACGAGGACAGTGCATCCTGGAAGCTATGTGTGCCAAAACACGAGCGCAGAAGAGTCCTACGAGAGAACCACGACGAGCCTTGTGCTGGACACCCTGGAATTAGGAAGACGATCGCCAAGGTCTGTAGCCGATATTACTGGCCAGGAATGTCTCGTGATATACGCCAGTACGTGCTACGATGCGAGTCTTGCCAAAAGTATAAGGCGACCCAACAGCAAACCGCAGGGAAGATGCTGACACAGCTCGCCGAGGAACCTTGGGCAATTCTGTGCGCAGACTTCATAGGACCACTGCCACGATCCACACATGGCAATACGATGGTCCTAGTACTGTACGATAAGTTTTCAAAGTGGACCGAAATCGTACCTCTTCGAAGAGCAACAGGGGAAACCCTCAAACGAGCTCTTCGAGAACGCATCATCAGTCGGTACGGAGTACCGAAAGTCATCACCACGGACAATGGACCACAATTCAACAGCAAGGAGTTCCAGAGGTACCTGAACGAAATCGGGGTAAGACAACAGTTTACCGCCCCATACACACCCCAGGAAAACCCGACGGAAAGAGCCAACAGAAACGTGAAAAAGATCATCGCCCAATTCACCAAGGACAACCAACGGAAGTGGGATGACTCCCTCCCAGAGATTCAATTGGCCATCAACACCATGGTATCAAATACCACGGGTTACACCCCAGCATTCCTCACGCAAGGCAGGGAACCCCGTCTACCCAAAGCTCTCTTCGACGATCACGCACTGGGAACCGGGAACAACCCTCAGACCACCGAGGAACGCACAAGACGGTTGAAGGAAATTTTCCTGATCGTCAAGAGGAATCAAGAAAAGGCAACCAAGGACCAAGCCAGGCACTACAATTTGCGGAAGCGAGCCTGGAAGCCACAAATACGACAGTGGGTACTGGTCAAACAGCACCTGCAGTCCAAAGCCGCCGACGACTTCAATGCCAAACTTGCTACACGCTATATTGGCCCCTACCAAGTCGTCAGATTCACTTCACCCGTGATCTTACAGATCAAAGATCCCGCTGAAGGGAAAGTCCGCACGGTGTACATAGGTCAGGTTAAGGAGTTCCATACACAAACAGCGGAACCACCAGACCCCGAATGTACACAACCACCCTCGACCAACTGCGAAATCCCTATCCTCTCCGATACGGGGTCAAAACCCGGTATCAACCCCACAACATCCACCAACGAGGAGGCCGATCGAGGCCACCCAAACAACCCAACCTCACTCAACAAACCAAACAACCCAACCTCACTCAACGATCCAACAACCCAACCAACCAACGACAGTAAGTCAAAACAACCCTCAAGACCCCGTAGAACCAGTCGACGGGCGAGGGAACAGGACTAAGAACATGAAACCTTACCACAACTAATGGTCTCTCTGTGTGTCCGTTCACCCTCCAAACGCACACAAGATCCACTCACCCGTTCTTTCACCCACAGGAACCGAGTCAATTGGGAGAGCAAGAACCAATTACCCTGTCATCGGACGAAGAAGACGTCGACCAGGCTGGAGATCGACCACTCGTAACATACCCAACAGGACCTGGAGGTATCGAGATTCGCGAAGGAGACTACCGCCGGCTAGAGGAAGGGAGGTTCCTGAACGACGCAATTGTGGATCTCTACTTCCAGTGGGTCCTACGAGAGGTAGCGAACCCGGAGCAACGGATGAAGTGGCACATATTCGGGTCCCACTTCCTTCCACAACTCCTCAGCGGGAAAGATGCGCTCCAAGGCTACGAGAGGGTGGCACGATGGGCCAAAACCACGAACATCTTTGAAAAGGAATTCGTCGCAATCCCCGTCAGTCTCCAGAATCACTGGTACCTATTCCTGATTTGTTCCCCAGGGATGGGAGGAATCGAGCAACCGAGGTGCGAAGGAATCCAGGAGCCGACCATCATACAAGTGGAGTCGTTAGGTTACGGCCGAGAGAGGACGTCGCCAGGGCTCTACGACTATATCTGACCCTGGAGTACCACCAAATACGGGTTTTTACCTCCACCACCATCCCTCTACGCACGTTGGAGGTACCACGCCAACGAAATACGTACGACTGCGGTATCCACCTCCTGCACTACGCCGAGTGCATGGTTACGAGCCCCCTGCGGAGCGTGGAAGGTTCCATCAGGCCGGGCGCCCGATGGACCGACCCCCACGCAACGACGGGAAAGCGCCGCCGGGTAGCGGGACTCCTGCAATCGCTGGCCAGCTCAACGGACCGATTCTCAACATTACGGGTCGAGCCACGGATGGGATCACCGACACCACCAGCACGCTCCAACACACAGGAGAGAGCGGATGAACCCACGCCAGTCCTAACAAAATTCAAGACTCTGGAGGAGCTGGAGGGCCCAAAGGGCAAACACCTACCCACGACAATGGTGGACGCCATCCGGCAGCGGTATCTCCACCTCATCACTAACCCTCGCAAGGGCAGAAAGAAGATGAAGTTTCAGCAGGCCGGATACCGTCTAGTCCTCAAGCCGAGTGGTATCACCATCATCGCGCAAACCCGCCCGAAGTAAGGGGGGGATGTAAAGGAAAATTTGTCTAAAATAAACAAAGATAAAATAAAACTGGACATTTTCCTTTACATATTGATTGTTTACCTTTTGCTTCCTTCTACACATATGGCTGTTTACTTTTTTTTTCTCTTTTCTCTCTCCACAAACACACCAGCCGCCACAAACACAAAATACGTGAATTAAACACAAAACACGCGGATTAAACACAAAATACGACCAAAACAAATACAAAATATAATAAAACAATAACTAAACAAAAAACACGAAAGCATACATTTTTGCATTTTTGCCTAAGACCACAGAGGTCAACGACATCAAACACAAGGGCAGCAGCCACAGTCACCGTTGACAGATCCCGTAAACAGGGGAAATGCCAACGACGACTGGAAAGGCACCGTTCACATCGTCACCCAGCCTAGCCCTATAAAAGGCCGAGGCGATTGGCAGAAGGGCAATCAGTCCGCGAGTAGAAGTGACGATCAGTCAGTGAAGTAACCAATCTGTGTGTCAAGTCAAGTCAAGTGACAGGTAACAAAAGACGACCAAGACAACGAGGGAAGACGAAGTGTCAGAGAAGAAGTCCAAGTCATAGGGAGATAACGAGGTACGTCCACACAGTGTGATATTCAGGTGACATCACAAAAGATAAACGTACGTAGGTTAAGACGTCATTATAATTAGATAATAAGAATAATAAAGTTACGAAAAAAAAAATTATTTTTATTATTTCAATAATAATAAAAATTCTCAGGGAGGAATTATCTTCAATTATTACCAAATCGGGATAATAATTGGGATAATAATTTCGGCCTCGTCACCAAGGAGAAGGGACGAGCGTACGAGACTAGTTGGAGCGACCGCTCGACGAGTGAAATGGCGAGTAGAGTCTAATAGGGTGTACATCGGCTCTCCAACCCGGGTTTTAACCCAAAAGAGACCGACTAAGGCCTGTCGGAGTCTACTCCCGAGGTAAGTGTCGTAGGGACAGTTCCGACTTGGGGTTTTAACCCGTCGGGGTTGACCAGACGGCACAGCCGTACTCAAGGGCGCACGTCGACTCCAACTAGGGCCTCGACCGGGTTCTTACCCAGACAGGCTACGTCTCACACTGCTCCCGACTCAACCATCCGTCGGAACTCAGACTCGTGTCCTCACCTACTGAGGGATCGACGGGGTACTGTCTGCAGTACACTTGGGGTGACAAGGCGCGCCTACGACCAAGTGTCCCGAACGGGTCCCAACTCGAAGGGACAGCGTAGCGCGCAGGCCGTTAGTACGTCTGCCGGTGTCACAACTACAAATTTATGTGACAGACCCTGGTCCGGCGAGTATACCCCGGCCCAGAAAGCTCGTTACACCACTTGGTAAAGAAAAAAGTGCTCTTCCACTCTTCCCTCGCCACGGCCAAATTGCTCGAATCGAGAAAACGTATATTGAAAAATAAATTGCCATTTCTCAAATTTTTTTTGTTTTTCTTTTGTAGGCTAAGTACTTATCGGACCACCCTCGTAATAGATCAAAACTAATAAAATGCCGCATGCTTTATCACAATGAAGTAACTATTCAAAACAACTTTTTTTTCGCTACGTCAAAATGTAACATTTGGTCTCTATTTAAGAAAGAGGGAAATAGATAGACTCTCGCAAACTAGATCTAAAGAAGAATCCTTAGTGGAAAACAGAATGAAGAAACAGACAAATGGAAAAAACTACACAATCAAAAACTCGAGATACCCCAACCAATCGCGAATACTAAAATGGGCAGGCCGCGTAGAATGAATGGACAGTGGACGAACAGTCAAAAGAGTAATGAATGGAGGGCCCAGCAATGATTCACCTTGGCTCTAGAACAAATGGAAAGACCACACTCTTGGCAGGGAGGCTTGGTGAAGGGTTGACATCGAGGTTTTTTTTTTGTTTTGTTGGAGGCGACACAAATACTGGTACATTGTACTCGTATTATTAGACAGACACCTTTCTTTACTGTATTTTCCCCGTTGTCTGGAGAAAAATGAGGAGGGGCTTCAGTGATGTAGAGCTAAGAGCTTCGGCACACACACGCGGCCCAAAGGGTGCGGCACCGTGCGCGAGAGAAGGCGCGCATATCAGTGCAGCTTGGCTGTCATTGCAGACGCATATGCTCTTTCCCTTCCACCTGTGCTTCACAGCATAGTGCATGGCCATTAGGATTGCGTACATCTCTGATTGAAAGACAGACGCATATTTTCCTAACGAGAAGTGCAGTCGAATGTTTTCGCGCTCAAAGAAAACTCCAGCGACGGACCCCGCCCAGTCCTGGAGTCATCCGTGAAAATGCGAAGCCAGTCCCTTCCAGGTTCAATGTCTGACCAAAGCCAGTCCTGACGCCATGGAAATGTGACTGTGAAATTACAGCGCAGTAGCATGGTAGGTGTCATTGCGTCAGAAGGCATATCCATGAAACAGGAGTCACAGGATATTTTTGGCTCAAGTACACTGTCACTCCAATGAGAATTTTACCAAAGACCATTTCTCTAGAGGCGAGACATCGGTGTGCTGTGGAAAGCTCCACAGCTCATAAATGTTCGATGTGGACACACGTATAGAAAATACCTCCTCTTTTGATTAAAATTTTAAAATTACGTTTGAGTCTTTCATTCTGACGACTTATTATATAATTTTGCCTAATTGTGTTTTCATAACTTACATATTTAATTTGAAATGAAGTGCGGTTTTTGTAATCTAAAACTCAATAAACAAGATTTAAAAATTCAGTGTTGTAACTGCAATGAATTCTATCGCGCTAAGTGCGCGAAAATGGAGAAAAGAGACGTCGAATTTCTCGAGAGGAGTGGTCAAGGGTACAAGTGCGATAACTGCGTGACACAAAGAAGAAAATCAATTCTTGCCAACGCTCCCATAAATCCATCTGCTGATAACTCTTCTGTCTCTTCTGGAGGTACAATTAGCACTCGCATGACAACCACATCAACAAAGATCAAAAGTCCAGCAGCTCCGATCTCCTCGCTTACTTCCCGTCATGACAACAATACGGAGGATCAGACAATAACACTTCAAATGATGAAATCAATAAGGTGAGCAAGTAGATTATTAAACTGATTCAAGTTAACTGGCAGGCGCTCACCAAAATCAGATGCTTAGAGGAATCAAATGTTTCTCTCAGTAAAAAGGTTGATTTCTTGGAGTTAAAATTGAACTCACTAGAAAAGAGAGATAAACAGTGCTCTGTTGACATTATTGGCATACCTGATGTCAGTGAAGCGAATGTGAAAGCAAAAGTTGAAAGCTGTTGACGGCTCTCAATGGCGAAAAAGTTAATGATGATGAAATTGAATCTTGCTTCGTCGAGAAAGTAAGAGTAAACGCTATCAACAAAGAAAAAATACCACCTAGTATAGTGTGCGTAAAATTCTCTTCTCTCTCACGTAAAAAAACTGTCATGAAGAAGATGCATGAGAAGAAAAGCCTCTCCTCGGCAAATGTTTTCGGCAGTAGCACTAATTTTGACAGCAACAACACCAGTAGCAGCAGCAACAACATCCGCAATCGTAGCAACAATACCAGGAGCAACAGCAACATATTTATCAACGATCGCCTCACAGCCTATACGAGATCTTTACTGAAAAAGGCGAATGAATTGAAACATGACAACAAATGCAAATTTGTATGGGTGAGAAACGCTAATGATCTTATCAGAAAAATTTAAAGGGGTAAAATAATTAAAATTAATTGTCTTGAGGATTTTTCCAAACTAGATAGATTATAATTTTTATAATTTTTCTTTTTAATATTTGATGTATACAAATAGTAATTCAATGTTTAATCCTCATGATGAATGTGCCAATAGTAGTTTCTCCCTTTCTGTTTCAAATAATTTAAATTGCCTTTGTAGGTATAGATCATGCAAGCAATGAAATGTTTTCAGGTTTCTCGGCCGTACATCAAAACATTCGTCGTTTGAGAACCAATTTTGATAATTTTTTCACTCACCTTGCATCTTTCACATCACTTACCTGATCTCATATTTCTTTCTGAAATTTGGATTTTTGAGAATGAAATTTGTGATTATAAAGCTCCAAATTATACATTTGCAGCTAATTGCAATGAAACTTATTCAGCCGGGGGTGTCGCGGTATTTTATAGAAATAATTTAATCGGATGTCAAATTAAAAACTACACAATGAAAAGTGCTGATGTTATCTATGTTGCTTGTGAAATTTCTGGTATCCGATACTTATTTACTTGTGTCTACAGACTTCATAAGTATCCGGTAAGGGTCTTTTTGGATGAGTTTTCGGAGTTTTTAGGGTGTCAGTAAAAAGATTTTAGGGTGTTGTAAAAATGTGATTTTGTTGGGTGACTTACTTAAATATAAACATTTTGTCCGACTCAGCGGAGGCAGGCGACTCTTTCTAGCTATGCTGGCTTCGTTTGGTTTTGATTCTATTTTAAATCAACCTACTCGATCTGAGTCTTGTTTGGATCACATATTCATAAAACTTCATAGAAATAATAATGCAAGTTACAGAACTACGAGTACGGGCTTCGATTTACGTATTACTGACCATTTTTTAACCAACATTCAACTTGGTTGCAGTGTATCAAGCCATTGTATAATACGAATTTTAACAAAATTGACTATGCTTGTCTGAAAGCAAGTTTGAGTTTTGAACTCTGGGAAGAAGTTTTCGAAGCACGGGATCCATCAATTGCTTTCGATATATTTCTAAATAAGTTATTGTACAAACCCACTTATCCAATTGTAGTAAGAGCATGGTTCCTAAAAATAATAAGTCTAGATGTCTGAAGCCATGGATGACTCCATCCTTACTCAGTAAAATAAGAAAGAAAAAACACCTTTTCCTACGAGTTAAGAAACACCCCAACAATTCTAGACTGAAAAACTATTACCACAAGATCTGTACTGAACTAAAAACGGAAATACCATACTGCAGGGATACCTATTTCAGAAATAAATTAGCAGCTTATATGGGCAACCCTAAAAGAGAATGGGGCATAGTCAATGAAATACTGAATAGAAGCAAGGACAATATTGATATAACCTTAAACCATAATAATACTAATACGTCTGAGCCTTTGAAAGTGGCCACCTTGTTCAATGATTTCTTTTCAAATTAGAACTTGTCATGGGGTTTTTCCAATGAGGATAGTTCCTCTTACCAATGCACTTATGGTTTAATTCAGGATTCTCACCAACCCCAAACTTTTGTCTTTGAAGCTTTTACGGCACTTGAAATTAATAAAACTATTATGTCTCTAAAAACAACTCATTCGTTTTCATTTGACTGCATTTCCAGCTACGTTTTGAAACAAATCTCTTTTCAAATCATAGATGTCTTAAGCTATATCTTTAACTTCAGTATTAAGCAGGGTATCTTTCCGGAAGCCCTCAAAACAGCGATTGTGATTCCACTCCATAAAAAAGGTGATACTACGGCATTAAACAATTACCGTCCTATTTCCCTCTGTCAAATTTTTCAAAAATTCTGGAAAGGGGTGTGAAATCTAGAGTCCTTTCGTTTCTAAATAAGTCTAATTTTTTCAGTGATTGCCAGTTTGGCTTTAGAAGTGGCAGATCTACAGAAAGTGCCCTACTTAAATTAACGTGTGAACTATATCATAACAGTGTAAACTGTTATGATATGGTGGAAAATTCCCTACTTTTAGATAAGATTTATCGTGCGGGCTTTAGAGATTTTGTCTATGATTGGTTTGCCTCATATTTAAAAAACCGAAAGCAAATGGTAAAGATTAAAAACTGTCTCAGTTCACGGAAAGACATTGTTATGGGTGTCCCACAGGGTTCTGTCTAAGGACCCATTCTGTTTTTAATTTATGTCAACTCCCTTTTTTCTCAACAATTTGAAGGTAAACTAACTGCATTTGCTGACGACACGGCCCTTTCATATTCTTGTTCGAATGATTTTCATCTTTTTTTGGCTGTCAATAATGACCTAGAGATATTGCGGAATTGATTTAAGCAGCATAGGCTTGTAATTAGCCCAAAAACAAAATTTATGTTCTTCAACATCAAAGGTAAAGATTGCAATGATTTTCCTTTATATTATCATTCACCTATCTGTTTGCGTTTTAGTCTATGCGGTTGCCACCTTCATTCTACGGCGTTCAAAGATTCATTGAATTGTAGTGATGCATGCTTCGAAATTGAGCGTATCTACAGCTTTAAATACTTGGGTGTTACATTAGACAGCAAAGTTAGTTGGAAAGAGCATACTCTCAATCTTAAGCAGTATCTAAACAACTCTACCACCTCAGCCTTTATTGCAGTTTACCTATTTTGAAATTAGTATATAACGGTTTATTGAAATCTAAGCTGCAGTACGGGTTATCTTGTTGGGGTTCATTAATATTAAGCCATTATTGATTAAACAAAAACATGCGGCACGGATTATGTGCAAAGTAAATCGTTGTACCCCTAGCTTTGATTTGTTTAGGGCTCTTAAAATGCTACCTTTGAGACACCTATACTGTTATAAGGTGTTAACATTTTTTTTTTTTAAATGTGGTTTTTATGCGGTTAGATTAGATGAAAATCACAACTTGCGAGTAAATACCAGACATTTTGTAACGCTACCGACAATCAATAAGTCACATTTTTCATTTTCACATTTTTCTATTTGGTTACTGCTCCTCGGTTATTTAATTTTCTACCTGAAAGCCTCAGATGCGAAAGGGTGAAAAAAGTTTTCTTACAAAAATGGCTATTTTCTCTCAATTATTCGTCAATCGAGACATTTTTTCCACCTGAAACCTAAATTAAATTGCTTGAATTTTCTTAATCTTTTCTAAACATAATTAAAATTACTAATATTTTATTTCTCTCTCTATTTTTGTTACTTGTTGTTATCCCCATCAATTATTATATACTTATGTTACTTTAGAATAGATGCACTCGCCTCTTTGCAACTGAGTGTATCTTTAACTATTTCAAGCAAAACTGGTATTGTAAAATCTGCTAGTTAATAATAATTGTTAAATTTTTAGTTTGTTTCAAATAAAGAAATAAATAAAAAAAAAAAAAAAAAGAATCAATCAACGATTCAGTGCCACTAGATGATCTTGAAGTGCGGCTTAATAGGGCTATTGAATTATGGAAGGAATTAAATTCCTCTCAAAAACTTTTCTATGAGTTCGCTGACAAGGAAGGTTATGTAGACCCCTTACCAGAATTCGAAGAATTTGAGTAGAAATTTCTTATCGTAAATTCGGTTCTATTATCTGCAATTAATGAACAAAAGCTCTTGGAACGCGTCAAACATGAGGTTACCCGGTTAGCTGATCAGCAAAAGTGTTAATCTAAACATTAAACAAACGTTCCGTCGATTCCTTGCTTCCGAAAATTCATATCAAGCCATTCACCGGTAATTATCAAGAATGGCCCAGGTTTCGCGATATGTCCGAAAGTGCGATAAACCTTACCTCACCGGTATTCAGAAATTTCATTTTTTAAGATCTTACATGAGGTGAGGCCTTGAATCTTCTCAACCATTTACTAGTTTCCGACGCCACGTACGAGCAGTCATGGGAAAAATTGGAAAAGCGCTATGATCGACCACACAATCTCATAAACAGCTACGTAAAATCATTTTTCGAGTTACCATCAGTACACACTTCGAACATGAATATCCTTCGTAAGATTTCAAATCGTGCGGATAAAATTATACGCGGTTTAACCTCTATAAATTAAAAAAATCGAGATCCCTTCCTAATTTACATTTTAATGAATAAGTTAGACTCTGAAACCCGACAAGCTTGGGCAGAAAAAAGTGTCGAAGAAAATTACCCCACGCTTGATAAATTTTTGACCTTTTTGGAGCTACGCTGTGAAGCTTTAGAAAGCTGCAAAGGATCCATTCGGGATAAAAGGGTCCCAGCAACCAATAGGTTGCATGCTTCGCCATCACTAAACTGTATCAAATGTAACGCAGTACATTCTCTTTCGCAATGCGAAGATTTTCGAAACTTGAAACTTGAAAACTCGGCGGGAATTCGTTGGAACGAACAGACTTTGTTTCAATTGTTTGCGCAGTGATCACTCTTCATCCCGTTGCCAGTCGAAGTTTCGCTGCAGGACATGCAATATATTTCACCATTGTCTGGTTCACAAGGATTCGGTTAATACAAGTTCGAATCCTTCGATCAACACGTATGTTGACAAAGAGATCTTATATTTATTCAAGACCTTCTTAGCGGTAACATTGACAGCCCCTCATTATTGCACATGATTCCCCTTAACACCAACCCACGTAACCTTCGGTCCACGCCCCTTTTCCGTATAAACACTCATCGCACAAATTATGGCTATTACGAACCAATGTCCAGAATGTTTTGCAAAGCTAACAGCAATCTTTTCGACCTTCACCTCAAAAAGTCCAGCCTTAGAATTGCCCTATGCCACAACTCTTCATACTCTCCTTAATCGTTTCCACTCTGCCACCTAGTTAATAAGTTATAGTTAAGTTATAGTTTTTTGTTAAGGTTTGCATTAAGCTAATAAAGTGCCCCTATGAGTCACATACTTGGATCCAAACCCTTACCATATGCTCAAGATTTGCGTATTGCACATACAACAACCAGGTTAAGGTCATGGATGACCGAAATTGTGTTGTGCATCATCTGCACACAAGAATGGCATATATGTATATATATACTTTGTATCACCCAGCAATATGCACTTTGTTCGATGATCTTGTTGCTATGTGAGTATCGAACCTTTTATGTTGTTGTTGTATGAACCTTCTCTGTTGTTTGTTTTTTCTAAATTATGTATTTGGAGTTGTTTTTAAGTTTGGATTATGTGTTAGGAATTCGGTTAGGCTAAGAGCGTTGTTTTCGATTCATTCTGGATTGGACTGTGAAGACGAAAAGAAGTAAAAATAAAAAAATAAAGTAGAAGAAAAAGTGGCAAAGAGTTTTATTTCTTTTGGCTCCCAATAAATTTCACTGGCGCAGTCGGAAAAACAAAAAAAAAATGATCTTGACATTGAACTGATAAAAAGTGGTGACTATATAAAATTAAACTCAGTGCATTAAAAGACCAGAAAAAAAAGAACTCAAATAAAATTTAAAATTCTAACGTTAGCAGTGCAACACAGAAAACAAAGATTAAGTTGATATAATTTAAAAAATAAACTTTTTCACGTGATTAATATATCCAAATAAAGTAAGTTATACTAGAAAAAAAAATTCAAACCCAGCGGAAAAAGAACCGGATCAGAAAAAAGAAGACTTAACTTATACATACATATATGTATACATATATAAAAATAAGTAAATAAAGTAATAAAATTTATGAGAGGTATGGCTAGTTTTAGTTTATTAGATATGATAAAAGACGTTCCCGATTTCATGGGTTTACCAGAAGAACTCGATTTATTCCTAAAACATATAGATTATATATATACATTTAGTACTAACTTAGATGCAAATTCTCAAGGCTTTATTAATTTAAGAATAAGGCAAAAAATTAAAGGAAAAGCGAATTTAATTTTAATTAATAATAATAATCCAACTCATTGGCCTGAGATTAGAGAAATTTTAATATCAAACTGTTGTATCGAAGAAAGCGTTGAAAATATCATCACTAAAATAAAAATGTTAAAATTTGAAAAATCTGTAAGTGCATTGTTTGAAGAAAGTGTCAATCTTTTAACAAAACTTAATATAAAATGTCAAACCTTAGAAAATCCGGCTTGGTTTAGTTGTGCTGAAAATGAGAAAATGGTTCTCAAACTCCTTATAAGCAAGTTGCCAACAGAACCAAAACTTATTCTTAACGCTAGGAATCCTTCAAATTTACGCGAAGCCCGAACAATTGTTGTGGATACTGACACATTCAATATTCAATACACAGATAGACATGGCAGTTCTATACGACGCTTTGCCAGACAAAACCAATCTAAACAATATAACGAAGTTAGTTTTCAAAATTCGCAATATATTCCAAATACCAACGCAGGGAAATTTCAGAAATTTTCACACCCGTTTCGGCAAACAAATCCAAACAAATTTGATAATAGAACCTCTTTTGGAAACTTTGAGAAACATCAGGCCCCTTTTTCATCAAACACGAATAATCCTTAAATTTTGACGAGTAGCCAACAGATTAGAATGATGGATGTTGATCATCTACAATCTACAAATTTGCCTACTTGTTCTGGATTACAAAATTTTCAATCATCAGGCCCCGACCACTTCCCTGTATAATAGTCCAAACAACACCAAATCCCATTAAACTCTTAATTGATTCAGGAGCGAGAACCTCAATAATTAAACAAATCTTTTCCATGAAAAATTTAAAACTCATTTAACTAATCCACTCCTTCTAAAATCAGTAAATTCAGATATCTTAGTTTCCTCCAAAATTACTATCCCTCTTTTTAAGGAATTTAATAGAAATGCTTGAGACCGAAATAACTGGCGACTTTGATGGAATAATTGGATGCAATATTTTGAAGCCATTAAAAGCCAAAATAGATTTCGAAAACTCAAAGCTCATTACAAAAGATGCATCTCTTCCTTTGATATATAGTGTTTCTGAAGCAAAAGTAACCGAAGATGAAATTAAAAATCTACAAGAAAATATGGAGGCTATTCACTTTAAACCAGTTAATATAGATTGCATAATTGATAGATTGAAATTAGACAACCTCAACAAAGAGGAAATCAAGTCTCTTATTTTAACTATTAAGAAATTTAAGCAGGCCTTTTACCTCGAAGGTCAAAATTTGACTTCGGTGGTTAAATATAGTCACAAAATCCCAACAAAACATGACATCCCTATATTTTCAAAAACATATAGGTACCCCGAAGCACATACACATGAGGTAAATAAGCAAATTTCCGAAATGCTCGATTCTGGTATCATCGTGAACTCCTCTAGTCCATATAATGCTCCAATTTGTGTGGTCCCCAAAAAACTTGACAACTCTGGTCAACAAAAATGGCGCATTGTTGTTGATTACAGAGAGAAACGACATGACAATAGAGGATAAGTTCCCGATTCCTAATATTGAGGATATCTTGTCAAAATTGGGAAATGCGCAATATTTTTCTACACTTGACCTCGCAAAAGGATTTCATCAAATCCCCATTTGCAAAGAAGATAGGCATAAGACAGACTTTTCGACATCAGACGGTCATTACGAGTTTACACGCATGCCGTTCGGCTTAAAAAAATGCGCCTGCATCATTTCAAAGGATGATGAATGAAGTTTTGCAGGACTATATAAATAAAATATGCGTAGTCTATCTAGACGATATACTAGTTTTTTCAACGTCATTACAGGAGCACATCGATTCACTGAACAAAATGTTCAAAAGGCTTTCTAATTATAACCTTAAAGTTCAAATCGATAAGTGCAATTTTCTGAAACACGAAACTGAATATCTCGGGCATATTATTTCGAAGGATGGCATCAAACCAAACCCCAACAAAATCGAAATCATTCAAAAAATAAAAATTCCTCGAACGGCAAAACAAATTAAGTCTTTTCTCGGTATTACGGGCTTTTATAGAAAATTTATCAAGGACTATTCAAAAGTAGCCCTCCCGATGACAAAATGCTTAAAGAAGAATTCGAAAATCAACATTTCAGATAGGCACTATATAGAGTCTTTTAACAAGCTTAAAACACTTATATGTAGTTGTCCAATCTAAGCATATCCCGACTTTCGGCAGCCGTTCACTCTTACCACCGATGCAAGCAATGCTGCATTAGGAGCAGTGCTATCGCAGAACCAACATCCGATAGCATTTGCTTCAAGAACTTTAAATCGGCACGAATTAAATTATAGTACCATCGAAAAAGAGCTTCTATCTATCGTATGGGCTACAAAATATTTTAGACCCTATTTATTTGGCCGTAAATTTAAAATTCAAACCGACCATCGACCGTTAGTGTGGCTACATTCATTAAAAGAACCAAATTCCAAATTGCAGCGCTGGAAAATAAGACTAAATGAATATGACTTTGAAGTTGAGTATATGTATAAAGGGGAAGGAGAATAATGTTGCAGACTTTCTAAGTCGTTTAGATATCAACAATATAAAGGAAGAAGATATTAAATCTGACGTTGCAACAGTGCACAGTGGTAAGGAAAATCTCGATGATCATATTTATATTTCGGAAAGACCATTGAATATTTTTCGCTATCAATTAGTTTTAGAAGAAGGCAAATCAGATTCCTCCGCAAACAAAATCTTAGATATTTTTCCTGTTCCAAGTCTATGAGGATCCTAAGATGCACTAACTTTCTCAAAGATATTACTTGTCCCGAACAGCTGTTAAGTATTATTGAAAAAAACCCATTTAAATAAAAATCATAGAGGAATAGGTGAAACTTATTCTGAGCTTAAACGCCTTATTTATTTTCCAAATCTCAAACTAGAAATATTTAAACATATCAACAATTGTTTAACATGTAATATGTGTAAATATGATAGGAACCCTATAAAGCCATATTTCATGGTATCTGAAACACCTCAAAAGTCAAATGAAATCGTACACATAGACGTAGACAAGTTAACAAAACACGCGTCCATTCATTTCTTGTCAGATAGGAATTCCATAACAATAGTTGATATTTTAAGGCAAAGATTTGCAGTATTAGGCAAACCTTCTAAAATAGTAGCCGACAACGAATTCAATACGGCTTATGTTAGGAACTTCCTAAATAAAGAAATAAATAAAGAACATCATTTTACATTCCCCAATACACATACGGGTAACTCAATTATAGAACGATTGCATTTAACACTTAATGAGCATATGCGGCTATTAAAACTTGACAAGGAAAATGCGAACATTTCAGATGGTAACTTAGTTTATAAGGCTGTTGAAATCTACAATGACACGATTCACTCCGCAACTAAATACAAGCCTAATGACTTTCTAAAGGGTCCGCCATCTAACGTTTTTTTTTTTAAGTAGTGCTTATTTCGTGAATAGTAACACTTAGCTCATGTCTGATTTGACAGATAATTAGTCTTATCCTTCCGCTGAACGAATATGGTTGTGTATACAGTTGAACAGCGCTGGAAAATATTGCGACATTACTTTTATCATGGTAATGTTGCAGAATGTGTGCCAAAATTGCGTACGGATTTTGGGAGAAGAGAAGCACCGTCAGTTCCGTATGCTCGTTAACCAAAGCGTGAAAAGCCAAAAACTATATATTGAATATTGCTGCTGCGGCAGAAAGTGTGCGTGAAGCGCCATCAACATCAATTCACCGTCATTCTCAACAATTGAACATTTCGGAGACATCATTGAGACGAATTTTGCATAAAGACCTTGGTATGACGCCATACAAAGTCCAATTGGTTCAGGAGTTGAAGCCAACTGACCATCCAATGCGTTTTCGCTTCGCTAAGTGGGCCTGCGATCGACTTACAGAAGATGCCGATTTTGCCAAAAAAATCATCTTTTCAGATGAAGCTCATTTTGATCTTGGCGGGTATGTAAACAAGCAAAATTGTCGCATTTGGGGCACAGAAAACCCGCATGCATACATTAAAGCCGGTGCACCCAAAACGAGCCACTGTTTGGTGCGGATTTTGGTCCAGAGGCATAATTGGGCCATTTTTCTTCGAAAATGAGCAAAGAGTGGCCGTTACAGTCAATGGCGATCGTTATCGGGCCATGTTGAACGAATTTTTGTTCACAAAAATTGAAGAGGAGGATATTGGCAACATTTGGTTTCAACAGAACGGCGCTACGTGCCACTCAGCCGAAGCTACACTCATTATCGCATTTATTCGCATTATTAGCCGCAGAGCTGATGTCGTTTGGCCACCTCGGAGCTGCGATTTGACACCGTTGGACTATTATTTGTGGGGTGCCGTCAAAGATAAGTGTTACGCCGACAAGCCAGAGACAATTGACGTTTTAAAGGACAATATTCGTGAAGCCATTGGTGAAATACAGCTGCACACAATCGATAATGTGCTTAAAAATTGGACCGATCGTGTAGGCTACTGCATGGCCAGCCGAGGCAGCCATTTGAATGAAATTATTTTCCATTATTAACCGGAAGGATTGTACTTTCAAATAAAAAAAGAAATTTAAGAAAATATTCAGTAGTTTTTTTTATGGCATTTTCAAAAAAAAAATAAAATTATTTGGCGGACCCTTTACATGCAAATTTAAATGAGAATGAATGGAAAAGTCTTATAAAAAAAATTCCTGAAAGTAAAGAAAAACGTATAAACAAACTTAATGAAAAACGAACAAAGCCAACAAAGCCAAATGAATTTAAAGAGCGAGAATTAATCAAAAATGTAGGTTTTCATAACATAAAACACTTGCCTAGGTATATTATTAAGGATGTGGAAGAAAAAGGTCCCACATATTTTAGAGATAAGAGTGGTACTAAACGTGACAGACAACTTGTTAAAAGATCTTACAAATACCAAAAACCTATCGAAAACATTACATTTGAGAGAAAATTTACTGGCAGAGATTATTCAAAGCGCAAAAAAAATAAAAATAAAAATTAAAGAGTAAAAACTTGTAAAGTCTACCCAAAAGTAACTTATATTTATGAATTATAAGATAGTAACTAAGATACGTTGTATTATATAATTTAAATAAGTTATTATATAGTTCTTTATACATATCTGTAAGTTATTTTAAATAAATAAAATAAATTATTAGAAACGAATTTATGTAACACAGGGATAACGTAAAGCAAGGCAAAGATACTCATACGACACAGTCAACAGAGAATGCAACAAGTTGCAAAGTAAATATTATTTGCGTTTACCACCATCTTAACAAATGGACATCGCACTTACCCAAGCGTTTGTGTCCATTCTTCGGGGGGAGGAGTCACATACTTGGATCCAAACCCTTACCATATTTTCAAGATTTGCGTATTGCACATACAACAACCAGGTTAAGGTCATGGATGACCGAACCAATGGTCAGAATGGCATATATGTATGTACATATATACTTTGTATCACCCAGCAATATGCATTTTGTTCGACGATCTTGCTGCTATGTGAGTTTCGAACCTTTTATGTTGTTGTTGTATGAACCTTCTCTGTTGTTTGTTTTTTCTAAATTATGTATTTGGAGTTGTTTTTAAGTTTGGATTATGTATTAGGAATTCGGTTAGGCTAAGAGCGTTGTTTTCCATTCATTCTGGATTGGACTGTGAAGACGAAAAGAAGTAAAAATAAAAAAATAAAGTAGAAGAAAAAGTGGCAAAGAGTTTTATTTCTTTTGGCTCCCAATAAATGTACTTATGGGGGCGTCAAATCAAATCAAACCATCTACTTCGGCAGCTTCACTAAGGTTAGTAAACAACCATTCGACAAATTTTGCAGTCCACGTTTAAGAAACCCTACTTCCTACGGCCATGGGGAACATTTTAGATGCCAACGGGATTCAGGCTCGCAGGTATCTTTCATCACTGAAGCTTGCATTCAAAGACTTAGAATACTACTTATCTACCAACTAACTCATTTTCGATTGAGGATTGGGACCATCTATGTACATCAATTAGATTTGACAGCTCCATCGTTTTATAAATGTGGTTCCATTGATATTCTACTTGGCGCTGATAAAATCTGAGAAATCTTAAAAGGTGAGGCGGTTCATAATAAAAAGGGGTACCCAGTCGCACAAAATACCATTTTTGGTTGGGTAGTTGCTGGTAAGCTCCCCTCTAATGAAAATCATCACATTTTACCCATCATGCAACATTGGATATCGACTCTATTCTACAGTTATTTTGGACAATAGAAGAAGTTGATCCAAAGGCAATTACTTCGCAGGAAGATAAACTCATCGAAGAACACTTCACTCGGACTCATCGTCCCGATACGACGGGGAAATACATAGTCTATCTTCCGTTTAAAAATTGCCCTACCTTCACTGATACGCTGAGTGGGGCTATATTACGCCTTCGATCCATGGAGAAAAGATTTTCGCAATTTTCGCAAAATCCATCCCTATTTAATGCCTATTCCAACTTTCTTAATAAATACTTATCGTTCGAACATATGTATGTCCGAAGTGCCTTTGTCCGAAACCACCAACTCGAACGTTTTCTACCTCCCTCACCATGCTGTTTTGAAGCCAGACAGCACTGCTACGAAATTACGTGACGTTTTTGACGGGTCTCATACGGATACAAGTGTCGTCACCGATTTGTCTTTACGGCGGATATAGTAAAGATGTTCCGGCAGATCTGGGTATCGGACAAGGATTCGGATTATCAGAGAATAGTGTGGCGGAAGTCACCCTCCGATTCCCTACGTCACTTCCGGCTTCTCACGGTAACTTACGGAACGTCGTGTGCTCGCGTTGGAGATCGTGTTGAATGATTTTTACATGCATGATGTTGTGTCGGGCGGCTCCATTCTAGAGGAAGCCTTATTTAAACAAAAGTTATTGATAGAACTCCTTTCAAGATGTGGCATGCACTTAAGCAAATGGGTTCGATACCGCAATGAACTTTCGTCGCTTATAAACATCGAAGTACCTCGTATTCTCGGTCTCAGAATTTCTCCAATTCAAATCCACGGCTTCTCTGATGCTTCAGCAAGTGCATACGCTGCAGTCATCTACTCTCGCTTCCAACTCCCCACTGGTGAATTCAAAACTAACATCGTCTTCGCTAAATCTCGCGTAGCCCCAATTAAACAGCTGAGCATACCTCGTTTGGAGCTTTGCGGAGCCGTCTTACTCATAAGATTACTCGTTGCAGTGCAAAGATCCTTTTATTTAATACTTTGTTTGTACTTTTGGGATTGAACTTCAATTTCTAGGTCGTATAAGTAACAATTTTACCAATTATATCACGAGTGATAAATAGCTCGAAACAATTCAAAGGATCCAACAATTTTCGACAATTACGCGAAGACCCTGGTTTTACATGAACAATATTTCTGCCTGGTACCCGGGGTAGCAAAATTAATTATCGAAGTATTTACCTCTGATTGAGCGTTTTGAGTACTTTCTTGAACGCATGTTATATTCGATATTGAATAAGGAGACTCAGTAATGTTCGTCCTTTTTTCCAAATCGACATTACTACTACTGTCCGTCAACTTTAAATCCTCTTCATAAGCTGCATCTTCTATCTCACTTTCTGAATTTTCTTCAGTCCCAGAATCAGCTGTTAACTGTTCTAAATACCTTTTTATTTGTTCGTTGTTCATTTGAAAAAAAAATTTAGCACAAAATTGAAAAGGAAAAATAAAAAGAAAATTCCAAACAAGCAAAAAGTCACGTTATTACTATTCTTGGTCGATTCGACTACGGATAGTGCCTATATTTGGATAACGGCCGCGTAACACTGGTGTTGAATGCTTCACCTTTGAGAGATCAATACAAAATTAGCATATGTGGGGAATGGGCGAGATTAAAACACTTAGCGAAGAGAAACTAAAAAAAAATTGAAACAGGCGTAGTCGATTCGGCGAGGATTAGTAATCTAGGATTGAAGAGAGCAATCGACGACCGGGAAAATGGCTTATGGTCCGCGTCATCGAAATTCATCCGGGCAAGGACGGTCATGTTCGGGTCGTCAGCGTCACCCTCAAGACAGCGACTGGAAGCCTGGTACGGCTAGTCCATAAGCTAGCAGTGTTACCTGTCTCCTGAAACTTCGTTCAGGGGGGGGCGGGATGTTCAAGAACGTCACATGAATTTGACTTATCGGCAAATTATTATTTATTGTTGCTATGGCAAATTATTATATTGTTACTTTTTTTCCTTTGCCAATAACTGTATAAGCACCCAATGGATTTTGAATTCGATTGGTATTACAGTAACGGTTTCCATGCAGGTGTTACTTGAATTTCGAACGCAGTCGCGACCACACCGAAAAATAAATTGTTCTTAATTTTAAAACTTTGGTTTTTTTTTGTATTGCATCGTGGGCATTATCGTTCCTACGTTGTGCTTTTATTCTATGCAATTACTAATTTCTCCTCGTGTTTGTTTCCCTTCCATTTGGTTTTTTTCCCTCGCGCATTCATAAACAATGTGCTTGCGTGTTAGCTTGTTCCACCGGACAACCGATGCATATGAGATTATCGGTCTTATCATTGCCGGCGAACAGCCCCTTTGCATTGCGAAAAAGTTGACAGCGCTTTCACCAAAAACATGCTTTGACCAAAAAGCTTGCTATGTAAGATGACTCCCAGGTACTTAGCTTTCTTGGATATCGGGATGGGAATGCTTTTTAGCACCAGTTGTGTAATGCCAGTATGTTTACTCCTTCTTGTGAAGAGAACGACATCAGTCTTAAGAGGATTAACCGACAGCCCATTATTCGTTCACTATTCCTCGATCGCATCTAGCGCCGCCTGCGCTTTGAGACAGACAGTCGCTAAAAATGAGCCGACAGAGAGAACAGCAACATCATCCGCATAGGCCTGGGCATAGATTCCAGACATATTGAGAGCATCGAGCAGAGAGTCGACCATCATGCACCATAACAGCGGAGACAAGACGCCAACTTGCGGGCAGCCCCTGTTTACTCTAGACTCGACACATTTTTCAAGGCCTGCATCAGCGACCAATGTCCTGTGCACAAGCACAAAACATTGATCCACAAAACCAGTGCTTCATCTACGTCATGCCGTCTAGCAGCGTTACATATGCTGTCGAAAGTAGCGTTATTAAAAGCTCTATCAATGTCGAAGAAAATGCCCAGTACGTACTCTTTCCTTTCGAGAACTCTTTCCCAACTAGGTTTTGAAGCGCAATCTCGCAGGATTTTCCGTACTGATAAGCATGTTGCATGTCCCAGAGGGGATGCATTCGAAGGGCAACTTTGCG
Organism: Merodon equestris; assembly: GCA_958301585.1. Classification (NCBI taxonomy): domain Eukaryota; kingdom Metazoa; phylum Arthropoda; class Insecta; order Diptera; family Syrphidae; genus Merodon; species Merodon equestris. Next base: position 91,484,420 of record OY284416.1, read on the forward strand.
CACGTGCAACTCTTCTAGTTTCTCCATTCTTTTCAGCAAGAAAAATGTTAGACTGATTAGTCTTAAACTCTTGGCGAGTGAGTAATCCTCCTTCCCTATTTTGGGAATAAAAACACCAAGGAATAGGTATATAGGCAAGTGCCAGGGTAGCAGTGAAAATTATTTTCAGAGTGGGAAGAAGCTGTCTTATACCTGTTTGCAACATAACAGTACATATGTATATCCCATCAGTGGCCGGCGACTTGAAGTCATCGAAACATGCCATAACAAATTCAATGGCCTCAGTAGTTGCCACGCGTGATGCAATATACCAGCTACGCTAAGTTGTTTTCATCGTTTCAATCGCAATTACCAATGAGAGAGTATGCAGCTAGCCGATGTCAGTCCGAGTTCACGGGAAATGGGTCTGAAGCAGTAAACTAAGAGCTTCTGCTTTAGACTCGGTGAAGGTACCATCAGACCTTCTGAGTAGTTCCAGCTTTGTCGACTTTCCTCGCTTGACAACATTAACCAACTTGCTGGTCGCGCTCAGGGATTTGATCTCATCGCAGAAGGACTTACAAGAACCATTCTTCGATTTAAGAATAAGCTTCTTATATTCCTTTTGCTTCGATCGATATTTATTCCAGTCATCTTCCGAGTTCGATTTAAGCGATCTAGTCAGGAGACTTCTAGCTTCCTTGCGGACACATTGGAGCTCAGCGTTCCACCAGGGAACCGATTTCCTGCTGGGAGGATTTTTGACAGGACATGCGAGTTCGAAACAGTTGTTGGCGCCTCTCAGGTTATAACCGGCATCCTCCACCAATTGCTTCGTTCTGAGTTTAGGCAGGGCTTGAGTGGATATTTCAAGCTCCTCTCTCAACCGTACCCAGTCCAGTCTTTCTCGGATTCCGCTTAGGATGCGAGGGGGAGATCCCACACTTCAATTGGAATTCGATATACTCGTATCTACCTATGTTCTGACGACGTAATATCTGGTAAGATCCTTCAGTTAGTGATGGTCTTCACATGCCTATTAGACAGGGTTAGATCAATCTCTTCTTGTCGTCTCGCCGTCACAAAGTTTGGTTAACAGCCAACATTGTTGATGATAAGATCAGACAAAAGAGTGAAGTTTAAAAGGTGAGCATAAGCATCGCAAGAAATGATGAGTCCATTCTCTCTGGCTTCACAGTAGTCTACGAGTTCAGAAACCGCCTTCGGTGGCAGAGGCAATACCGAGTCGTAGGGGAAGTAAGCAGACGCCACGACGAAGTGTTCAAAATCTCCGTGTGTTTTGTAGCTAACTCTAGCAGCCACCAGCTCTTGTCTACAGAATTGACCAAGTTTGGTTGCCGATAGTGTGTTCGATATGATGAGGACCTCCAGAATCCTTGTCCCGGCCGGGATCAAGGAGACAACCACCCCCGGAGAGTAGTGAAGGAACATCTTCGACACAAACCATCTGCACCCCGTCTATTTAAAATAATAACAATCCAGAGAATTGTACAAAACTTTGAAACTGGAAAAACCCGAAAGAGGTTTGAGAGTAATTTATTATGCGTCAGATGTCGAAAAACCTGCTCTAATTATAAGTAAAATATCTACCAGATTAGAGACCATTGGAGACCCTATCTGATACATCGTCAACTGCGTCTAGAGCACTCAAAAAAGCGCTTTGAATTGCAATCGTTTTTCAACTGCAGAAGATTCAGATTCAAATTTAAATACATAATATTTTCGTCGGATAGCTCTAAAGCGTGGATTGTCACACTAGCAAATGATATGTGCCTCAAGATAGCCCAATTATCTGATACTACATATGTATGTATTCCATGTGGACATCTTGGAGGTTTCAATCAATGTACATATGTATGTACATATCGTCGCTTGAAAAGCAAACTGACATAAGTCAAAATTTGGTGATTTTTAGTTAGGCATACAGAACGAATAGTAAAAAAAATACGTTTATTCTGTCAAACCGTCATAACTATAACTCTTAAACTGACAGCGTGAGGGCGTAAGTGTTGTTTTGCCATAAAGGGCACATGCCTAATCTTTTTTCCAGCAAAATGACTTTTTTTAGTTTCGTGTCGGTCGTCGGTGTGAACGGTTGTGTTTGTCTTCGGACAAACGTCATAAAAAAAATATGTCAGACTGCACCGAAAAAACCCGGTAAGTTTTCTTTTTTATTTATTTATTAGAATATTAATATACAATTTAAAAAAAAATTGTAATTAACATTGGGATAAGAGCAACTAGCAGCAAAGGCTTTCGGCTCTTTTTTTTCTTTTTTATTTTCGACACTTTTTATATGTAACACTTTGATTTAAAAAAAAATATGAGATCGTGATAGATCATTTTCTGGGAAAGTGACACTTTTCGTTTTGTGTCATTTTACTACCAAATTTCCAAATTGTAGTAAATTATTTTTGTGTGGTAAAACGTCATAATTTGCGTTAAGCCATTTTACCTTGCAAGGAAACTATTTTATAAACTGTAAAGTTCTTTTGATTACTTTAAGAAGTGTCACTTTAGCAACACCGTAGGCATTATTTAACCTCATGGACTATCATCTTGTTGTCACATATTTTTGTTTTGCATTACATAGATTCCCTACTAACCGATCGCAATTATTGGTTAAGTTGACAAGAAGTAAGAAAAACACGAAAATGTCCCCCAAAATCTTACCAGAACCGCCGAAAATACTGTTAGTAGTATATGTATGTTTATATTTTTTATTTGGCTCTCCCGAATGCTGTCCCTTGATATAGTCTGAAAATTACGTTCAGAACGAACATTCATCTTCAAATCAACTTGGCTCACCTAACCTTCAACCAAATGCTTCCGTATTACTATCTGTCGCGTGCAACTGTGACTTATCTACAGAGCCATCTGGAACAGCTGTGGAACAAAATACATACTGTGGAAATATTAATCCTCAGTTGAACTCGCATACGACAACTTTCGATGATAACACTTCTGTACCGGGATATAGTAGCACCATCACCAGTTGCTCTTGTTTAATAACTAGAAATCCTCAAAGTGACTTATCTTCAGACTCAACTTTAGATTCAGAAAATGTCTTTTCAGCAGATGACAGCTTCAAAGACCCAGATTACTGTGCTAGTAGATCATCGGAAACATCGTTTGATTCGCCACCTTCAAGTCCGAAACCAGTCGAAATAGAATCCACTGAAAATGAAAAATCCAACTCCAGAAAAGGAAAAATCGTAAAAATGAATGGTTAAGAAACAAGGCAAAGATTGCGAGGAGCTTTGGAAAATCGTATGTTTCTACTTCCAAAACTAAGAGGATAATTGAAGAAAGAAAGATAGTTTCCGTTTGTCAGTGTAGGCTTGGGTGCTCATCGAAAATTAATGAAGAGAACAGATTAAAAATATTCAGCAAATACTGGCACTTTGGATGTACAGAAAAACAACGTAACTTTATTGCAGCTTCAATGATGGAAGTGAAACCTAAATATAGGTATATTCGAGCAGGAGTTTAAGAAGTGTCTACTTCAAATATCAGAAAGCCTCGATAAAGCAATAATGCATTTTATTTAACCGTTGAAAATTCAAGAATCAGAGTCTGCAAAAACTTTTTCAAATCAACTCTGGGAATCAACGACAGGCCTATTAGAACCGTTCTAGATAAGAGAGACCAATATGTCTCTAATACTGTCGAAACTGATTGAAGGGGTAAGCACACCCCTTCGAATAAAACTGATGCCAATGTCCTTAAAGGGATTAAGGATCATATTGACGAAATACCACGCATTCCAAGCCATTATTGCAGAGCAAACTCAAATAAAGAGTACATCGATGGAGGTATGAGTATTGCAGAGATTCACAAAAACTACGTTAAACAGTGTAGTGTTAAAGGAGTTCGTTTTGCAAAGTATAAAGTATTCCACCAAGTGTTCGTGAATAACTACAATATAGCTTTTCATCATCCTAAAAAAGACCAATGTGAAGACTGCATTGCCTTTGAAAACAGTCAAAATAAAGATACTCTGCAAGAAAAGTATGATCAACACTTGGCAGAAAAAATACTTTCTAGGGAAGAAAAAGAAAAGGACAAAGAATCTGCCAATGCAACCAACATTGTCGCTGTTTATGACCTCCAAGCTGTTCTCCAGTGTCCCAAAGGAGAGTCTAGCAATTTTTATTATGTGTCCAAGCTTAATTTTTTCAACTTTACCATCTGCGAGCTGAAGAGTAAAGAAGTCAACTGCTTTATATGGCATGAGGGCGAAGCCGGTAGGGGAGCAATCGAAATCGGTTCTTGTGTTTTGATGTACCTGAAAAGCCTTCAGGAAAAGTCAACTCAATCGTTTGATGTAGTATTTTACTCTGACAACTGTTGTGGGCAACAAAAAAATAAGTTTATGATTGCAACGTATACTTATGCCGTTCAAATATTTCCTAATTTGAACAGTATAAGCCATACATTTTTGATTAAAGGACATACCCCAAACGAAGGTGACTCAGTTCATTCTGTTATTGAGCGTGCGGTAAAAAAAACCTTGAAATCTGAATCAATTTACACTCCTGGCCAATATATTACTATTATTCGCACAGCTAGGAAAACTGGAAAACCATACCGCGTTACTGAGCTAGACGAAACATCATTCTTTGACTTAAAAGCCTTATCTTTGAGAATTGGACCAAACTACAATATGGATGTCCAAAAAAATCAAATCAAATTGACTGATGTTAAAATAATGAAGTTTGAAAAAGATTCACCTGGCATTTTTTACGTAAAAATGTCATACGCTGAAAAAGAATACCACAGCATTCAAATCAGATTAAACACCAGGTCTGTCGAACCAATAATCAATATCGTTTTAGAACCATTGCAAAATGGAAATAATGGTATATCCTCAAAAAAAAAGAAGGTCTTTTAAAACTCTTCGAAAAAAATCAGATTCCAACTTTTTAAAAAGAATTTTACCTAAAATTAAAAAGTTATTAAGAGTTACAAGGTTCTTACATAAGTACAAATCGTGAATTTAATTTTCGATATTTTTAATAACGAAATACCTTATTTTAACCATGATACTTATACGTAAAAGTTCCTATATTTTTTTTCAATTGTTACTTAATACTTATAGTGGGTTGTTCCTGTAAAATAGAAAAAAAGACTGAAGAACAGTATTAGTTTTGTTTAATAATCTTTTTTTTTTTTATTTTGTTTTTTTTTTAATCTATTGAAAAATAAACTAAGTTTCTTTGTTTTAATAACTTAAAATTAATATTGCTTGTAAGACGCTTAATTCATTTTTAAAAAAGAAGAATGTTGAATACTTGTTTAAGTTTAACATAACCGTTATGTTTGTCCTTGTTATTTTTGAACAAAATATTACTTATTTTAAATTATAAATAAAACAATATAATTTTTCGAAGAGAAACATTTTTGGTTTTATTTCAAAGCAAAATGACACTTTTTCAAACATTTTTTTCAATTTTGTTTATTAAAGTAGTAGTTATTTTGAAAACCGTGCAGGGACGGGTTAAGAATATCCCTGCAGCGCTACCTCTCGCTTGTCGTAAAAGGCGACTAAAACAAAGGTAAACAAAAATCACATCTAGGCAATTTAGAAAACACCAAGGTGAGCCTAGGGACACATATACCACCATTAAACTGCGCCACAAGTGTACATGCAAATCAGTGGGTTGACACGACTGGAGATCACCGGTGTTGTAAGAGTAAGATCAAACAAAAAAATTCTGGAGCATGCCTGTGTCCAGTAAGAATGCAGTTAAGTGGGAAAGTTATGGTCCTACTCTTCTGACCATAGCAGCGCCGGAAAAAGGAAAAGAAGAAGAAAGTAGTAGTTATTTTGATGCAAAATGACATACATACATAAGTCTAATTTTTTTTTTTTAAAACGTTTTTTTTACTAACTTTTACATACCACTTGCAAGAGGAAAACAATATAATACTTTTTTACTTTAAAAAAATGTTGTATTCATTAAAATTTCAAGCTAAAATTAATTTTTTAAGTAATGAAAAATTTCGAATAGCTTTTCTGCAAATTGATGAATTTTGACTTATGACAGTTTGCTTTTCAAGCGACGATATGTAGGTATGTACTATGTAGTTCAGTCAGAATATTAAAAATCAACCGATTACAAAAATACGATGCTCAGATCGAATAGCCTTTTATGAAAGCAAAGGTTGTGTGCTTACAAAATATCATCAATCTCATGCAGGTGAGGAGTTCCTCGTTCCTGCTGTTAGACAAAAATATTCAAAGATAAAAGATAATTTTCTCGTACACAGCTGGGAGAAGCTCAAAAGACGAGAAAAAAAAATTTCTTTGAAGAATGTAATATAAAAAGGACTCACCCTGATCGCTGCACTGTTTCCGCCAATTTCTCCACGCAGCCTAAAGGAAGATATCCAACTCGTGCGTTGGCTTACCATTTAAAAATCAAAAGAAAAACAATATGTATGAAACGGCGCGGCGTCCTATTTCTCATTTCTCTTCCCCGGAACGCAATGCGAAGTCATTTTTAACTGCGTTCCACCTCGACCCACAAACTTTCTGTGAAATATTCTGTTAGACACAATTTGAATTGGAAAAAATAGCTCAAATACATATGTATGTATGTACATATGTACATATGTATGTATGCATGTACAATACAATATACCTATATTTTCGCGGTTTGAAATAAAACTGAAAGTAAGAAACATAACGGAAACTTTATCCAAACCAAAAGTTTGCCACGAAGTCGGTGCTCACTTGAATCAATAACGTTTCGTGGAATGCTCGTCAAGAAATGAAAGTTCTGAATTTTGAACATTTTCCAAGAAATTGAATTATTTTGCTTATTGTTTCGATTTTTTTTTTCGTTCATTTCCTTTTGGATGTGTTCAACAACCAATATTAAATTTTAAAACAGTTGCAGCATTTTCCACTTTCAAATCCAATTCACTTTTATCCTCATGCCCTACTTGGGAGGCGTTTTCGACGCAGCATCTGCTTGACCCGTAATTTGCTTTCGACCAAGTTTTCTTTGCATTTAACTGCGTGATGACTTTAATTTTGAATAATAAACGGCAAAATCTTAATAGAACTATGTATGTATGTATGTATGTATGTACATAGTAAGTAACGCCGCGTCGATATTTAACTGAAGCCAAGGCAGTGTGTCTTCGAGTTCTTGCGGTGGAAGCATTTTCAATTTCTTTCGGTTTTTAATTAAAGGCTTTCTATCTCTAGCTTGGTTGAGTTGTTGGTATTCGAGTTCTATGTAGTCGGGGAAGCTTCTTCTCGGAGATACATACATACTAATCAAATATCAGGATTCGGAATAAGATGAACAACATTTGGTCGATGAATTGCTGTCGGGCTTTTTAATAATCCATTAGAGGAGGGATAGCCAGTACTTTTGCAGCGGTTGGTATTTAATTATTGACGTTGTTCCGGAGCAAGGAGATATCTTTCAGTTGTTCAGTTTACTTTTTGATTAAAATTTGTTCGAAGCAGTACTTTAAGAATGGCCCCCGTCTTTTATCCCTCCGAGTACTAAAATCAAAAAGATACAAGAATATGCATATCCTACTAATATTATAAACGCGAAAGTTTGTAAGTATGGATTGATGTTTGTTACTCTTTCACGTAAAAACTACTGAATGGATTTTAATGAAACTTTACAATAATATAGCTTATACATCAGAATAACAATAGGCTACAATTTATAAAGATATTGTGTGAATTGTCCAAAATATCAAGTAAGTAGGAACCATCTGCGAACAATTCTGGCGTGCGCTGCCAAAACCGCTAGAGTTACACATACATACATATGTAGGTAATGTATGATGGAAATGTTTATCTTAAATTGTCCTACAAAAAAGCCCGCCACAGTATATATCTATATCTTATGTGTAGACACGAACGCGGGCAGACGCGTGAAGGCAGACGTCATTGACGGTTCTGTCCGTTTTGCGAATTTTCAAGGCACTAGCGATTTGTTAAAAACGCATTGTACTTAAAGTAATATAGGCCCAAGGTTAATTATTGGCAGGTTTTTCTTTTTTGGTTAGGAGTTACACGTACAAAAAGATACTTCATTTTTATTTTAATTATAGGGTGTAGGTAGCTAAGTAATTGGTCCTTTTTTGGTTGTTTAGGTTCATTTATAATAATGTGAATAACATAACAGTAATAATAATGTAAAATTTATAATAAAAGAATATTAATAGACTCACGGAAGCGTGATTTTGTTTTCTAATTAGCAAATTAGAATTGTTTTTTGCCTATTAATTACTATTTAGCTATAATTTTAATCAAATAGGCATTTTTGAAGTATAAACATAATAATAACTACCGTACTGTATTTTTTGGAAGTGTAGAAAAAGCACGTACTAAGAATTATGCCGCGAAAGCGTAAGTCTAATCTTTCCCAAAGCTCTAATAAAGCTCGAACTATGAAAGTAGCTAGACTTAACGAGACGTTTCCACAAGCCGAACTGCGAAGGCTTGAACAGGCAGAGCGTGAGGCAGCTCAAGGAGCTGCCGAGACACCAGAGCAGTTCCAAGACAGGCGTCGACAGCATGCTGAGTATCTAGCATCTCAACGGGCTGCGGAGACACCCGAACAGTCCCAGGATCGACAGCATGCTGAGTATTTAGCATCTCAACGGGCTGCGGAGACACCCAAACAGTCTCAAGCTCGACGTCAACTGAACGCTGAATATCTGGCATCTCAACGGGCTTCTGAGACACCCGAACAGTCTCAAGCTCGGCGTCTTCAGCAGGCGACTTACATAGCGTCCCAAAGAGCTACAGAAACCGTTGAAGCTGCTGAAGCTCGCAGACGCGGTGTTGCTGAAAGGACACAACAGCGACGTCTAATATTTACAAGAAACGCGTGGGGGGTATTCGATAAAGCTGCATTTGAGTACGACGAGACTCTTGATTACGAAAGCCACAAGCTTATAAAAATAGAAGCGATGAATAAAGAATGCAGATTTTGCGGTGCTCTTAAATGGAAAGTGGAAGCTGCAGTCATGTGTTGTTCGGGAGGAAAAGTAGCTCTTCCTTCAATAGACGAGCCTGTTGAACCTCTTAAAGAACTTTTTTCAAATGAAAAAGATGAGTCTCGCCGTTTTCTAAAAAACATAAGGAAATCCAATACATGCTTCCATATGACATCTTTTGGAGCCTGTTGAACCTCTTAAAGAACTTTTTTCAAATGAAAAAGATGAGTCTCGCCGTTTTCTAAAAAACATAAGGAAATCCAATACATGCTTCCATATGACATCTTTTGGAGCTGATAACATTGTGTCGATGCCAATCTACCACACAATTAGCTCTTTGCTTCCTGCTACTAATACGCAACCAAAATTTTTGCAAGTTTATTTCATGGGTGATGAGGAAGCACAAGTTGATAGGCGTTCTGAGTACGTACCAGGTGTGGAAAGAAACACAGTTCAAAAAATACAGAAAGTTCTACATGTTCACAACGTTTTAGTGCATGAATTTAAAATGGCTAAAGATAGAGTGACTAGCGATAATTACAAGGTTGTGATACACCCAGATCGTGTACCACGTAGTGAACACGAAAGACGATTCAATGCCCCGACCACAAACGAAGTGCCGTAGTAGTTAGTAGTGAACAAACTGCGTCTCGGGACATTGTTATTCAGGCGCACGATGGCCGGCTCACTAGAGTTCCGGACACTCATAGATTTTATGATGCTCTCGAGTACCCGATAATTTTTTGGAAAGGGCAAGAGGGGTACAGTTTTGATATTCCTCAGACAAACCCAGTTACAAAACAACCCATACCGAACAAAAAAGTGTCGTGCAAAGACTTTTATGCATATCATATGATGGTACGTTGCAACAATGTTAATTTATTGCTTCGATGTAGACTTCTCCTTCTTCAGTTTTTGGTGGACATGTATGTCAAAGTGGAGAGTGAGCGCTTAAGGTTTATTGCCTTAAACCAAACAAAACTGCGAGCAGAAAACTATATACATTTACAAGACGCGATCAGGAATGATGCGGATTTAGATCCAAACAATTTGGGTCAAATGGTAATACTCCCGTCGTCATTTGTAAATAGCCCGAGATATCTTCATGAGTACACGCAGGATGCGTTCACATACATACGTGCGTAACTACGGGAGGCCTGATCTGTTTATTACAATGACATGTAATCCCGCTTGGCCAGAAATTACTAAAGATCTCATTCCAGGTCAAAATTCAACGGACAGACATGACTTAACAGCCAGATTATTTAAAATAAAAGTTCAAAAATTGGTTGCTCTGCTTACAAAAGGTAAAATATTTGGAGACATGAAGTGCTTCATGTACTCGATCGAGTGGCAAAAAAGAGGTCTGCCTCACGTGCACTTACTGCTGTGGTTGACGGAAAAATTACGCCCTAACCAAATTGACGAAGTCATAAGTGCGGAGATACCAAACCCAGAAAGTGATCGAAAACTCTATGATACTGTAACCAAAAATATGATTCACGGTCCCTGTGGTGCACTAAATCCGCCATCACCATGCATGAAGGAAGGAAAATGCACCAAAAAGTATCCAAGGGCGCTTTTAAAAGATACTCAAACTAACGACAAAGGCTATCCTCTGTACAGGCGTAGAGCACCAGGAGATGGCGGCCGTACGATAACTCTAAAAACCCGAGGTGGAACACAGGAGGTATTGGTTGACAATAGCTGGATTGTCACATATTCTCCTCTTCTCTCTAAAATTTTTAATTGTCATATAAATGTAGAGTTCTGCAATACGGTACAGGCGATAAAATATATTTGTAAATATACATATAAACAAAGGCAGCGACCAGGCTAATTTTAACATTCGACAGCAAGGGAATGTTAATATTGACCCGAGAGATGAGGTGCAAACGTTTCGAGCCGGTAGATATGTTAGCAGTAACGAAGCAGCGTGGCGGATCTTGGGTCTGCCTCTGCATGAGAGACACCCAACAGTCACTCACCTTGCGGTTCATCTGCCCAATGGTCAGCGGATTTACTTCACTGAAAACAATTTTAGAGAGAGAATGGCCGCACCACCTAAGACAACACTAACTGCATGTTCCCTGCTTTGCCAAAATGACGCATTTGCAAAAACATTAGTTTATGCTGACGTACCCCGCTACTATACATGAAACGTGTCGTCGAAAGAATGGAAACGTCGTTTACAAGGAATACCTGTCGACGGCTGGCCAGGCGTGAAGGCAGGAGATGCTCTTGGGCGCATTTACACAGTGCATGTTAGTAACTTCGAATGTTACTGTTTGCGAATGCTGCTGAATGTAGTACAGGGCCCACTAACTTCTTGGATCCTTCGCAAATAAGAGAACTATTTGCAATATTGATAGGCACTTGCGGTTTTTCCAATCCTCTTCAACTATGGGATAAGTATAAAGCTGCGTTATCGGAGGATATCTTGCTTAGATTTGAAAGGATGGATCAAGTCAACAATGATCTGTTTGAATGAAGCACTAAGACATATAGAGGACAAAATAATAACGATTTCCGGTAAGAAATTGTCCGACTTCGGTATGCCTACACCGCAGCGTCGAGGAGAGTTGTCGACCGATTTGATCAAAGAGCTAAGCTACGATACCGCTTTATTAGATGCTCAGGTCAGCGAAACTGAACCACGCCTGCTACCCGAGCAAAAAGACATTTATAACAAAATATTACAACGAGTTGAGCTTGGCGAACGCGGTCTTTTTTTTCTTGACGCCCCGGGCGGTACAGGTAAAACATTTTTGCTTAATTTGCTTCTAGGAAAAATTCGTGAGGACCGTAATGTTGCATTAGCGGTGGCTTCCTGTGGGATCGCTGCAACATTGCTGAGCGGTGGACGGACGGCACATTCGGTTTTTAAATTACCTCTTAATCTGGCAAGCGAAGAAACCCCAACGTGCAACATCAGTAAGAGCAGTGCCCGCGGCGCCCTGTTGCAACAATGTAAGCTGATCGTGTGGGACGAGTGCACTATGTCACACAAACGCGCCATTGAGGGGCTTGATCGCTGTCTACAAGACATTCAAAGCAATCGAAAGTTGATGGGTGGTGTGGTAGTGTTATTGGCAGGGGATTTTAGACAGACTTTACCTGTTATGGAGAGAGGCACTGCAGCAGATGAAATTAACACATGTCTAAAAGCCTCATATCTGTGGTCTAAAGTTGAAAAGCTTTATCTTACCACTAACATGCGAGTCCAGTTATTCAGCGATGTCGAATCAGGAGCATATGCTCAAAAACTGCTAGAAATTGGTGAAGGCCACCTAGACACCGACCAAGAAGGTATGGTTCTTTTCACACAGCAATTTTGTCATGCTGTGGAGAAAGAAGACGAACTTATTGAACAAGTTTTTCCGAATCTGCAACAATATATTCTTGACGAAAATTGGTTATGTGAAAGAACCATACTGGCACCAAAAAATGAGACTCTTGCGAAAATAAATAAAAAAATCTTGGCCGAAATAAACAGCGAAACATCAGTGTATAATTCCATTGACACAGTTATGTCATCCGATCCCGTAGAGTTCCTAAACTCTTTAGAGTTGTCCGGGGTGCCATCACACAAGTTGGAATTAATGGTAGGTGTACCCGTTTTGTTAATGCGTAACCTGGACGCGCCAAGATTATGCAACGGTACTCGGTTGCGAGTTACCGAACTAGGAAGGCACATTGTGAAGGCCACAATTTTAACTGGAGAAGCCAAGGGAGACAATGTTCTCATACCCAACAACTTGCCATTCAATTTTAAATGCCTGCAGTTCCCATTAAAAGTCGCATTTTCAATGACGATCAACAAATTGCAGGGTCAAACCCTGAAGGTAGCAGGCATACATTTGGGCACGCCTTGTTGTTCTTGGTCAGCTCTACTATATGTGGCTTGCTCACGTGTTTCCAAAGCAAAAAATCTGCATGTTTATGCTGAAGGAAAAAAGCGTTAAATATAGTTTATATAGGAGCATACTGCAGTATATACATATATATAGAATCTAGTATTCTATGCGAGTAACATCAATTAATAAATAATTCAAATTGAAAAAAACTTGAAATCAAAAATAAAAAAAAAATAAAAATAAAAAAAAAAAAAAATAATAAAAATTAAAAAATAAAAACACTCAAGTGCGTGTTTCGGTGGTGAAAATAAGCAGTTCGCGCGACCGAGTGTGTGTGTGTGTCCCGCCGGCGAGGGGCGCATGGAAGATAAAAACAGGAGAAAGTCGGAGTCATCCGACGAGATAGTGGTGGCTGTCCCAAACAAAGGGATGGCCAAAAAGCGGCGTAGGAGGGTAAACCCTACGCCGAATCCTGCGAAGCGCCGTACAGGGGTCGCTTTGGTTGAAAAGCTGCCAACCGAAGCGAAGTCAACGGTGGCTTCAGCCCCAACAGCAGCTAGTCAACAACAACCGCAAAAGGATTCCGTGGTCCGGGAATCTTCATACACCGGAACAAACAAACCGTTCGTCGCTCTGACAAGTGCAGAGTCAGGGGGCGAAGAAGAGGAGGAGGACGACGACGAAAGAGAGGCAAAGTTCATCGCCGCCAACATGGCCGCTATGAGAGAGCGACTCGAAGTCGTCGCCGCCAGAATTGCCGCCAAAAACCTGGCGAGGATGCAGGAACTGCACAAGCTGGAGCTACAACAGCAACAGCAGCAAACAGAACAGCAGCAGCAAAAACAGCAGCCGCTGAAACAAAAAGCCACGCAGGCAGCACCGGCCAACCTTCAGCAAAAGCCGAAGCAACAACAGCAGCCGAAACAGCAACAACAACAGAAGCAGCAACAACAGCAGAAGCAGCAACAACAGCCAAAACAGCAACAACAATATCAGGCGAAACAGCAGCCAACCCAGCAGCAACAACAGCGCGCAACCAAGGAGAAGATGCCTCCAATCAACACCTACCAGATGGAGATAACAGATACCATCGAGCTATGCGAGCTAGCCATAGGTAAGAACTTTACAATAAAAAGGCTAGGGCAAAACAGGCATGTGATCCACTGTAACACAGTGGAGCAGCATAGTACTGTCAAGCAGTATTTAAAAAAGTCGTCGACGGAGTTCTTTTCATACACTCCGAAGACAGAGAGGCTGCAGACGATGCTCCTGAAAGGCATCGATCCGCAAACCAAGAAGCCGGAGGAACTCCTCTCCGAGCTCAAACAGTTCGAGAGCGACGACCTCGTGTTCAGGGGCGTCAAGCCATTTACCACAGCTCGGTCCAGACGGGAAAACAGGCAATTGCCTTTCTTCCTGGTTCAGCTATCCCCCAATAGCAAACTTGATGGTTTACGCGCCATTAATGCCGTACACTATCAGGTTGTAAAGTGGGAAACATTAAAAAGGCGCGGAAACATGCTTCAATGCATCCGCTGTCAAAGGTTCGGACATGCCGCGTCGAACTGCGAAATGCAGCCTCGATGCGTGAAATGCGCAAAGAGCCACAGCAACGAGGAGTGCAATTTTGGGAGGGACAATGTCGCACCAAGAGAGCAGCTCGAATGCGTGCTTTGCAAGAGCAAGGGGCACCCCGCAAACTATCGGGGCTGTCCGAAGTTCCAAGAGCTTCAAAAAACTAACCAGGCCCGTCAGCAGAAGGCGATAGTTAAGCGTCCACTCGAACGCATCCAAACACCAGCCGTAACGGCGCAACTAACCTACGCCCAAATGGCGACAGGTCGCAGCAGCACGGTACAACAGCCATCCAAAGCCCCAGTGCCCGTTTCTAAGGCACCGGCGGCCGATGTAGACCTGAAATCGATTCTACTCGCCATTCAAGTGCAGCTGAATCAGGTCCAACGGCAACTCCAAGACCATGCGGCTCGAGTGGACTATATCTACACCTGCCTGCCTGGCCTGGCGCAACATCAACGATAATGGGGACGCTGGTAGAGAGACCCTTAAAAATCCTGGCGGTGAATGTTAATTCACTGATTAGGATCGAACGGAGAGCCGTGCTTTTTAAATTGTTGGAGGACGAAAGCCCAGATGTGCTGCTGGCTAGCGAAACTAAGCTAAACCAGAGGCACAAAATCCGGCACAGTTCATACAGTATTATACGAAGAGACCGACCCAACGCCACTCAAGGCTGGGGTGTCGCGATCTTCATTAATAAAAATTTAAATCATAAAGTCATATATAGCAGTGAAGTGCGGAGGTTCCAGGTGCTAGAGGCATGCATTGTGTGCATCCCTCTCCAAAACGGAAAGCGGATGTATATTGTGTCAGCTTACGCACCTGATGCACCTCAACCCACAGCTTTCATTACAGAGCTCGAATCACTTTTCCGATCTCTGCGATTGACCTCAGCCGAAAACTATTACCTTTTGGCCGGAGATCTAAACGCCAAACATAGCGATTGGGGTAACATCACACCCAACACTAGAGGGAGCCTACTAAGCGATTGGTGGGGGCTACACGGTATTGAGTACAAACTCAAAATCCTTGCGACAGATAGTCCGTCGTTCCCCAGGAGCGGCTCCTATCTGGATCTTATGCTACTAGACACTCGACTCAGACTGGCAGACATAGACGAATGGTCTACGAACTGTCTACGGACTTTCGTATACGACAGTGACCACTGCGGACTTGGTGCCGTAGTTAAACTACCCGACGAAATTGTGGACTTGGGGGAATTCGTCCCGGCGCACACCACCTACGACTATAGTAGGGTGCGCTGGCCGCATTTCACCAGATCCCTCACGAGAGCACTCACTTTGAGCGCCTCCTTCCCACCATCCGATAGGAATTTGTCAAACGAAGAGATTGACAGATACCTCAAGGACATGGACTGTATAATCAAACAGACTATGGACAGAACGATACCACGCCAACGGCACAACGATACCACCAACGTCTACCGAAACGCGACCATTGACGCACTCCACAGACAAAAAAGTAGACTCTTGTCAAGACTCAAACTCTTGTACAGACAGTTTACTGAAAGACACGATCCGGAAAGCAGGACGCTGAAGTCATTGATTAGAAACCTCCAACATCTAATTAAGGAAAATTACAGACTATCTGTAAATTTGCATTGGAGCAACAAGATTCGGGCTATAAATTCCAGTAGCCCGAGCATGTTCCCGCAAATAAATAAAATATTTCGGAGGAATAATCACAATAACATTCAGATGTTGAAAATCCCCAGATCGCCAGATAATGAACGGATCCTACGGACTGCGAACATTGATCCAGAGGGTGCCGTCTTGGACGACAACTTCTTCGTGATCGAAGATCCTCAGGAGAGGGTGGAGGCGGTGGGAGTCATTTTCCAGGAAGTGTATAAGGTGAATGAAAGCATTTGCCCAAACCACGACTTGGAAAATAGAGTCCTACTTCATCACTTCTACCTTCGATATGACATTGAGCATTGGCGATCTGAGAACCTTGGTTTTACCAGGTTCAATGAGGACTTTCCGGCAAACGGTACCGTCACCAATGCTAGGCCTAACATCCTGTTCGTATCGAGGGTGGAGCTCCAGGGGATTTTTGATTCACTCAGGAAGAAGAAATCTGCAGGAGTTGACCAAGTACCCAATGTCGTGCTTAGACAGCTCCCACCAATCGCTGTAGAGAGGTACACTATCCTGTTCAACAATGCGCTGAATAATGCCTATTATCCGACGCACTGGAAGACAGCGGTAGTGCAACCTATCCCTAAAAGAGGTAAAGATACCTCGAACCCGGCGAATCTTCGGTCGATAAGTGTTCTGCCGTGCATCAGCAAGGTCTTCGAGAAGGTGATCAATAGAGCCCTGACTCAATGGGTTGAGGACAACAATATCATCCCGGATAACCAATTCGGTTTCAAAGCGGGGCATGACACTATTCATGCTGCGTCGAAACTCGTATCGGATATCCAATGGAACAAATGCAAGAACCAATGCACGGGTGCCTGCCTGATTGACTTGGAAAAGGCCTTCGATACCGTATGGTTGGAAGGGCTCTACAACAAGCTCAACCGGCTGGGCATAAGTAAACCACTGCTATATATGATTTTGAATATGTTAACAGGTAGAAAGTTCGTTGTGAAAATTGCCAACGTGAATTCTACCCAAATATTTGACATTAAAAATGTACTACAACAAGGCACGATGAACTCGCCGATCCTGTTCAATATTTACCTCAGTGATCTGCTAGGTTCGCTCCACCACTCAATAGCGTACGCAGACGATCTGGTTGCGTACAGATCTGGTCCGAAAGTCGAGGTCATTAAGACGCTCTTGCAGTGTGGCTTTGAAAAAATTCAAGGGTTTTGCGATAACTGGAAGTTGAAAATCAACTTTCAGAAATCGGAAACCATTCTGTTCAGAACAGCGTTGTCTAGGGCCTCTAGGGACACTAGAAAGAACTGGCACCAGTTCTCAATCATTGGACCACACGGGCGTCCACTGGCGAATCGAAATGTGGTCAGGTACCTCGGGATCTGGCTGGACCAGTATCTATATTTTAACAAACATGTGGATGCTGCTCTGGCCAGGGCTCGAGTCGCTTTTGCTCTGGCAAAATGGTTGTTTCACAGCAGCCATCTTGACGGCAGGGTAAAGGTAATCTGTTACATGGCCTTAGTCAGGCCCATGATCGCCTACGGATGCCCCGTGTGGTTTAATGTGAGTGCTGGCTTGATGGAAAGGATTCGGGTGTTTGAGAGGCAGTGTCTGAGGTCCTGCCTTGGATTGCACAGAACACCAGAATCTCAGTACATAAAATTCTACTCCAATGAGGTCCTATATAACAGGGCCAAAATTATTCGAATAGATAACTTTTTGATTAGGTTAATTCGAAGGCACATGGCGAGGGCCATGACCTCGACCAACAACCTGATCTGTGGGGCGTTCTACCCCAACGAGCGCTATTTCGAGCTTGCGCGTCTTAAAGGCTTTGTTCCCCCCGAAGCGTTCTTCCAATTCGACATGGACGGGCTGATCCAGGATAGAGATGCGGTGCCCGTAATTTTCCACGTGGCCCGTAACGCTGTGAAACGGCGACTGCTCTATGGGCGCGAGGTTGTGCTCCGCGAGCCGGAGCGACTGCGGTTTAGTATGGCGGTATCGAGTCACGATCGGCGAGAATTTAGACAATTAAAATTAGACAAAAAAAAAAAAAAAGATATATACATATGTATATAAAATATATATAATGTACATATTTTAGTTAAGTTAGAATAAGATAGGTTTAGTTAGATTTAATTAGTTTTAGATAGGCTTAAGTTTTATATAAAATATATAAAAATGATCATATGCTAAGTTTTTTTCTTAATAAAAACCATTTTTCTTAGCTTAAGTTAGATATTATAATGTTAATAGAATTTATGTAGTCGTCGAAAGACATATGTTTCAATTGTTCTGTTTGTTTTAGAGTGTCCGTATAGGGCCAGTAAAATAGATAGATTTGTTAAAATAGTTAAGCTAGTTTTAAACATTTTTGACTAGAGTAAGATAGATATAAGATAATACTGAATAAAAAATGAATTAAAAAAAAAAAAAAAAAAAAAGAAACAAAATTCAACTTAATTAGCTGGAAAACACAAGTTTTTATTTCATTACATATACTTTTTCGACTCATTATAATTATATACAGTATATACAACATTTCAAAGAAAAACAAACGAAGTTCCTTGAAAAACAAAAATAAAAATGCAACAAAAACCAAAACTCCTAGTCATTTCATATAATTGTGATGAGCCCTTGTAACTTCTCTGTCTAATTCATTGATTCCAATGTTGTTGATCGACTCTTAAAAATAGAGGAAAGAAGGACAGTGGGAGGACAAAAGCTTTCATTGATATCTAATCTGCGGGACTCTCCTCCGCTCTTCGGGCGCTTTGTCGTGGCGAAGGGGCTTAAGAGGGCAATAACCTCGAACTAAGACCTGAAGAATTCGAGTTTACATGGATGAATGGACAATGATACGGATGGAAGTACTCCAGGTGGCACCCGCAGTAGCGAAAATCCACCCGTGATTCCCTTGATCGCGGTCAGGGCAGGGATTCTGGAGGCCCAACCACTCATTCCTAACTCTTCGGCAGCCCGGATCGACACCAACTCCTGCGGCTCATTGACCGACCACCAGGTTGGACTGAGCATGTGTGGTGCAACCAACAAAGGCGACACCGACGATGGCGCAGCACGGGAAACTGCTAAGGTTGAACGAGCACCAGAATTGAGACATACTGTAGATTGCACTGCTAAGTGCCAAAAACAAAGGAGAAAGAGGCGTGCCCGAAAATCGTACACAGCCAAAGGCACGATAGATGGAGGCAAACCTCTGGGAAAAGCAGTTAAGAGGATTAGATCGGCGGAGGTATCCCCTACCGAAGCCCATTCGACCCTCTCATCGCCGGCCCTCGCACTTCTTGGCGGCGCACAGTGCAGGAGGCACAAGCGTGCTATCACTTTCGGCATACGCCCCTAACATTTCGTCTCTTATTGATGACGATCGGCTCCCTTATAAGAGCTGGAAGTGCTGGAAGTGTTCAAGATCTTGCTATGGCCGACGCTACCGCAGAAAAAGGCAGTGATGCTGACAGACAGACTCTGATCGTAGAAGGCAAAGCCGTTTTGGGTCCCAACAACACTCAAACTGGCAGAGCTGTCCCAAAGCGGCCTCGGAAGGGTGCAGGAGGTCGAACCGAAAAATGTAAGATCGCTCGCAAACGGAAAACGGGCGCCGGGGAGAGAGAACGTGATGTCTCCACCTCTGACGTGGAGGTGGGTAATCGGAGTCTGAAGGCAGACTTGGCGATCAACAAAAATCAAAACAAAAACTTGAAGAAGGAGAGAACCAAAGATTGCTGCTTGGAGGCGGGAACTTCAAATGGCCGTAAAGAGCCAAGACAAGTACTTCTCCTAAAAAGTGGTAGCCATCTCCTCTGAAAAGATTAAAATAGGGAAAGTTGGTAGTGACAGCAGAATGACTAGCTCAGATTTCTAACACTGCGAGGATCGTCTACTGGAGCTAGCTCCAGCAACAGGCTTCTGTATTCAGGTTGAGAGGTTTGCACTAATGAATGGTACCTTCGTGATGAGCTGTTCCTCACAGCAGATACCTGCCTGGATCAGGAGCATGGTGCCGAAAATCCCTCCCCGGGAAACTATTACCTATCGAAATTAACGGGCCCCATCCGCTGGATTTCGGGAAAACCTGGAAACAAGCTGGATTGGCTGACGCGATTACGTGCGCAGAACTCGAGACTTGAAACGAGGGCCTGGATTGTCTATTCTTATGTACGATTCAGGTCCCTACTTCGGCCTTGGTAGGATTTCTATTACATTCTGATATCAAGTAGCCAAAGGATGGAACGTGCTCCGCAGTCTAAATCTATGATTTTTGCTCAGATAAATCTACAGCGTTGCAAGGTTTCTACCGCTCGTCTCAGTAGCAAAATTGCATGCGGTAGTACAAATCATCACATTTTACTCGTATCCATTCAGGAACCGTGAGTGTAGAATAAACGCCTGTGTGATCTTTGTGGTATACGTGATGCTATGATTCTTTATGATGAGCGATAGAAAAGGCCTAGGGTCTGCCTCATCATATCGAACACACTATCAGCAACCAAACTTGGTAAATTCTGTGGACAAGAGCTGGTGGCTGCTAGATTAACTGCAAAACACACGGAGAAATTGAACACTTCGTCGTGGCGTCTGCTTACTTCCCCTACGACTCGGTACTGCCTCCGCCACAGAAGACGGTTTCTGAACTCGTAGACTACTGTGAAGCCAGAGAGAATGGACTCATCATTTCTTGCGATGCTTATGCTCAAAACACTGTTTGAGGCAGCAGCAAATGCCACCGGAATGGTAATCACCTTTAACACTTCACTCTTTTGTCCGACCTAATCATCAACAATGATGATGAAACATGCCTTTCTAATAGGCATGTGAAGGCGAAGGGCTCCACTAACTGGAGAGTCTTACCAGATGCTAAGTTGTCAGACCAGAATTCCAATTGAAGTGTGGGTTCTCCCCCTCGCAGCCCAAGCGGAATCCGACCAAGACGCACTGGGTACGATTCAGAGAGGAGGTAGAGAAATTCACTCAAGCCCTGTCTAAACTCAGAACAAAGCAATTGGTGGAGAATACCGTTCATAACCTAAGTAGCACCATCACCAACTGTTTTGAACTCGCATGTCCTGTCAAAAAACCTCCCTGCAGGAAATTGGTTCCCTGGTGGAACGCCGAGCTCCAATGCCTGCGCAGGGAAGCCAGAATAAATCGGTTAAATAGAACTCGGAAGATGACAAGAATAGGTATCTATCGAAGCAAAAGGAATATAAGAAGCTTATTCGTAAATCGAAGAATGATTTTTATAAGTCCGAAAAGATCAAAGCCCTGAGCACGACCAGCAAAGCTGCATGTACTCAAAAAATCAGATGATAGCTTTACTGAGTCTAAAGCGGAAACTCTTAGTTTACTGCTTCAGAAATATTTCACGAGAAATCAGAATGTCATCGTCTCTTTGCACACTCCTTCAATGGTAGCTGCGACTGAAACGATGAGAAAAACTTGGCGTATCTGGTATACGAGTATTACGTCACGTGACTGATACCATTGAATTTGCTGGGGTATCTTTGATGGCTTCAAGTTGCAAGGTACTAATAGCATTACCCTGTTATGCTGCAAAAAGGTATAATATAAGACAGCTGCTTCCCACTTTGAAAAGAATTTTCACGGAGGAAAATCCTGCGAGCCTGCGCTTCAAAACCTGGTTGGGAGAATTGAATGCGCACTCGAAAGGAAAGGGTACATACTGGGCATTATCGTCGACATTGATAGAGATTTTAATAACGCTTTTTTCGACAGCACGTGAAACGCTGCCCGACGGCATGGCATAGATGAAGCAGTAATTTTATGGATCAAAGTAATGTTTGTGCACAGGACAGTGATCGCTTATGCAGGCCTCGAACAATGTATCAAGTCCGGCGTAAGCAGGGCTGCCCCAAGGTGGCATCTTGTCTCCTCTCTTATGGTGCATGGTGGTCGACTCTCTGCTCGACGTTCTCAATGTCTCTGAAATTTATGCCCAGGCCTATGCAGTTGAGGTTGCCGTTCTTTCCGGTGGCTCACGTTTAGCGACTGTATGTCTCAAAGCACAAGTCGCGCTAAATGTGATCCATGACTGGTGCCATAGTAATGGGCTGTCGGTTAGTACTCCTAAGACTGGTGTCATTCTCTTCACGAAAGGGAGGAACAATACTGGCATTATTCAGCTGGTGCTATAAGGGATTCCCATCCCGATATCCTGGGAGTCATCTTGGATGACAAGCTTCTTGGGTCGAAGCATATTGAGTGAAAAACCACCAAATTGCTGTCAGCTTTTTGGCAATACAAAAGTCCACTGGATCTACACGGCAATGAAGCCTCGATAGTATTGGCTCGCATTGGAGTAACAATGAACTTGCATGAGAAATATCCTACGACCCTGTCTCATGGATATGCCCTCCGACGCGGTGACAAGTGCCATCCTACTGTGCCATAATTTCACAGTTAAATTTCCATGGCGTCAGGACTGGCTTTGGCCAGATACTGAACCTGGAATGGACTGTCTTCGCATTTTTACAGATGGCTCCAGGACGGGGGATACGGCGCTCATGAGACTGCACTCCTCTTTAGGAAAATATGCGTCTGTTTTTCAATCAGAGATATACGCAATCCTAATGGCCATGCACTATGTTGTGGAGCACATGTGGAAGGCTGTTTCTAACCCTCTATCCAGATAAGTGCATGAGCTCAGGACCTTTTTGAACAAAATTGGAAGATTAAATTCACTAAGGCTTCTATGGGTTGGAGGTCACTCTGAGATCCCAGTAAACGAGATCTCCGATGTACTCGCTAGAAGGGGCTCAAAGGAGAGTTTCTCAGGACCTGAACCCGGCTCAGATCTACCTGCTTCCACGGTAAAATTTGACCTCAACGACTTGGTCTTTAATGCACACAGTCGTAAATGAAGGGAATATCCAGGATACAGGATGACTAAGCGCGTACACCCTGAAGTCAGCAAGAAGTCCGCAACATTCTCCTTATCCTTGAGGAGAAATGATTGTAGAAGGCTTGCGGGCGTCATTACGGGGCATTGCACTCTAAGTGTTTGGCATCAGTGAGACGCCAACCTGTGCTGCATGTTGCGAGGTGCTTGACACAGCAGAACATTTTCTCTGCGACTGTCCCGCCTTCGCTCGCGCACGGTGCCGCACCCTTGGGGCCGATGTGGTGTGCGCCGAACCTCTTAGCTCTACATCACTGAAGCTCCTCCTCACTTTTCCGCCCACAATAAATGAAAACAGAGGTCTCTGTCTTGTAGAACAATGGACCAGTATTTGCGACCAAGTGCTCCAACAGGTAGCAGAAGTCCACCATTAGCATCGCAAGAAATGATGAGTCCAATCTTTCTGGCTTCACAGTAGTCTACGAGTTCAGAAACCGCCTTCGGTGGCGGAGGCAGTACCGAGTCATAGGGGAAGTAAGCAGATGCCACGACGAAGGGTTCAAGCAAACTCTAGCAGACACCAGATCTTATCCACAGAATTGACCATGTTTGGTTGCCGATAGTGTGTGTTTGATATGATGAGGCTGACCCTAGGCCTTTCGAATCGCTCATCATAAAGAACATCACGTATACCACCAAGACCAAACAGAGGCTTATTCTACACTTTTTAGTTTTTTTGTAATTCGTTTTTATTTATAGTTTCTTAGATCTATCTTATCCTAGACAAAAATGCTTAAAACTAGCTTAACTATCCTTACAAATTTAGGAATCTTACTGGTCCTAGGCGGACAAATAATTTTTACATATGCCTTTCGACTACTATATAAATAACTTACTATTAATATTATTATGATAAACACCTAAGCTAAGAAAAATTAAAACTTATCATATGATCATTTTTTTATATATATTTATATAAGCCTTAAACCTACCTAAACATATCTTATTCTGACTTAACTAATATATATATATAACTATATACTATATATATATACCCTTGCTACCCTACCCTACCCTGGCCTATGTAAGCCTGCCATTGGGGTTAGGCAAGCCCTGCCTTGAAGAGGCCCAAGCTATTGAAGTGTCCACTGATGCAGCTCCCTCCAACCACCAAAAGCGTTGATGTTGGTGGACTACGTCTCCTCGATCCTAGCGTTAGACCGATCTACAGAACCTGAGACGCTCGGGCTCACTGAGCGCGACACCGAGTCCGTAGCGGAATTGCCGTTCCACGGAATTCTTCCAAGGCCGAAGTAGGGACCTGAATCGTACACAGATTTCAGAGTCTTGACGGAGCTGTTGTCCAACCCCACAACCATACTCTCTGTACGAATAGACAAGCCAGGACCTCGTGACAAGTCCCGGATTCTGCGCACGTAATCGCGTCAGCACATCGAACTTGTTTCCAAGTTTCCCCGGAATCCAGCAGATGACGCGCGTTAATTTTGGGAGACTAACTACCTGATAGGTTATAGTTTCCAGGGGAAGGGATTTTCGGCACCATGCTCCTGATTCAGGCAGATGTCTGAAGTCTGCCTCTTTGAAAGAGATGTGCTTATCTCGACTCTTTACGGTCACTTCTGTCTGCTTTCCGGAGGAAAGGGTTTTGTTGTGTGAAGTGTCCGCCTCCGAGGAGCAATCATTGGTCCTGTCCGCCGTCAGCTTTTGCTCTTTGTTGATCGCCGCATCTACCTTCGGACATCGATTGGCCGCCGCCATGTCGGAGGAGGAGAAAACACGTTCTCTCTTCCCAGCAAGGTTGTCCTTGGCGGTCGCCGTCCGTTTGTGTCCGTTTCGGTACAGCTCTGCCAGCATGAGGGTTGTTATGACCCAAAATCTCTCTACCTTCTGCGATCAGAGTCTGTCTGTCAGCATCACCGTATTTTCCGGCGGTAGCACCGGCCATAGCAGAATCCTGAACACCTCCAGCTCCGTCAGTTCGGGAACCTGGCACGCTCTTATTGGGGAGTTGATCGTTACCAATAAGAGGAAGAATGTTGGAGGCGTATGCCGAAAGTGCTGGCATGCTTGTGCCTCCTGGAGCAGTCTTTTCTAGCCGCCGACGTTTTCTGCTCTGCGCTCCGCCAAGAAGTGCGAGGGCCGCAGATGAGGGGGTCGGATGGGCTTCGGTAATCCTCGATCTAATCCTCTTAACTGCTTTTCTAGAGCTAGGAATGAGTGGTGGGGCCTCCAGAATCCCTGCCCCGACTGCGATCATGGGGATCACGGGTGGATTTCCGCTATTACGGGTGCCACCTGGAGTACTTCTACCTTATGGTTGTTCATTCATCCATAGAGTAATTTTACTTATGCTTTCAATATCAAAAGGTTCTGAGACGCGTTGGCGTGTAGCCTTTCTAACATTGTCCCCAAGAGGTACTATACGAGTATATTTCAAGTCCGTTCAATTGCTCATTTATACGAATGGCATTGCAGTTATTAAGAAATCGTAGCGAGAGGTCAATTAAGCATTTGTGAGCATTGTCACAGACGTGATTGATAGGGGACTGGAAATAAATGAAGCCACAACGAAGTGTATACTGTTTATATGGATGCTGCAAGACGAGGCTAATTGGAGGTGCATTTTGGATGAGACTCTGATCTATCCCGGACTGAATCGTGAACACAAGAAGTTTTCTTACAGCTGCTTCGTATAATTCTTAACCGGAAAGTTGTGTTATCGATCCAATTCCCGTGCTGTGGCAAAAGTTGTCTCCTTCGCACTTATGAGGCTCAAGTCGTAAATAATCGTCTAAGGTCATATTAAGTGCCCTAAAAATCTATCTTATTTCCCTTTAGTTGGTGCCAAGGAACCCCGCTGACGTAAGTTTGATTCCATTCACGCTCGTAAAACGTAGAGATTAATCCATCATGGCCAAGCTTAGCTTAAGTAAAACCCGTTTGATTTTAAACCTAGCAAATGGTACGAATAAACCCTTTATTAACTCAAATTAAATTTTTACTGCTTTCACACAAACGAAAACCAAAACACTGATGCCGCGTAGAGATCCTCCTTCATTAAACTATTTACCAAATAACTCTCCGCCGCCAAGATTTATGCCAGTGCGCCATCACCATCATACCTACCACAAAAACTTATTCCGCTGCACCAACTTTTAGCCACTCATTGCTCTCACTGCTTTTAAATGCATCCACCAACAAGAATAAGTCGAAAGAAGTGTCGAAGAAAGTCTCTCACCCAAAAACAATTTTTCGTTCTTGTACAACTGTATTCTGTTACCAGAAGGAAAAGGAATGCGTTGGTGAAATCCTCGTTGCCACTTACCTTATTGTTCCAGAAGACCGTCGAGATATGTTGCTTACGTCGCACGAGGAAAAAAATAAAAATGGCATTTATCTTTTGGTGGCGGAATCGACATTTATCGAATCTGAGTGCAAACTGTTGCACCTTGGAACCAGGAAAGGATTTGTTTACTTTACGAGTAAAGTTCACTTATTTCCGATAAGGAATGAATGATTGTCTTGTATCTAATATGACGGGTCTTGTCCAAATAAAATTAAGGTAATCAAGGCGAATACAGAAATCATTAAAGACCGCCAAAATCTGTTTGTGAATTCATTTGGTATGACAATCCAATTCAATCGACAATTGAAGCACGGTATCTCTATGGAACCAGTCTTGAATGAAAGGACGAATAAGGACATTTGACATGTACTTGGAAGAGATTAAAAAGAAAGACAGTAAATGCAAGGGCGAAGCGAATGGCCCATTTATAGCAGGCAAGTTCCTTGGTACAAGCCGAAAAAATGCGGCAAAGGAACAATTGAGTTAAGGATGTAAGCAGAAGATGCCAAAGTAGACAAGATCTCCTTAGATGGTCTTGATTTCCTTTCACCGAATAATGTTCATTATTTTGGCTTTTTGCCATACGGTTTGTAGATAGTTAAAGATTTTCCGAGAGAAAGAACGAAATCCGGTAGCTTTATTCACGGTTCTGGGGATTTGGGTTCTAGTTTATAAAAATTCAAGGATTGTACAATCGAGTAATATGAATTTGGTTGTTCCTCATTAAGGAACAGTCCGAGGAGGGTGATTATAATTTGCAGAATCAAGTTGACTGTTTGCGGGAATCTCATTACAGTTGAAATGTATTTTTGAAATGTATAAAGCCGTTTGCGAGGATGGGAACAGAGGGTACTTGGTTTTTAAATGAGTGGCTTTGAAATGGTCTTATTTAATGTGTTTCGGTGTCACTTGGACTTGTCGTTACAGTGAATTGTAATTATTTTAATGGAAAGGAATCTCTTGGGTTCTGCGAATGAATATCAAGAACGTCTTGTCGTTCTGTTCTATATGAAGGTCAAGTGCAATTTGAAGGTTCTGGCAGGTATACATATACTATAGAAGTACATGGTATAGCATGTCACATAATTTAGTAAACCTCCATGATTGGATCAACGGTCTAGCCAAACATAAGAGCTTGTTTAAATGAAGAAATTTCTGAACAATACAGTTTCATTATCCATAACAAAGGAGGACGGGAACTATTTTCTTATATGGGCTGTTGCCCCGACTGCGGAAAGGGGAATACAGGTAGAAGGGCTTTTATTATTACTAACTAAATTACAGGGTGCTTGCCCCACCTATCTCGAAGCTATTGCAATTATAGTGGTATTAATAGTGGTAGAATTGTAGAACTCGCGTATATCGCATCTAGAGAGATGACTAGATGTGAATGTGTACGTACGTTCGTATGTTCGGGAGCTTTTTTTATCTCGTATATCTTGAGAACTCCGGACCAATTTCATTCGTCCCATGATTGGTTAATGCAGAACTTGTTAAATGTCAGAAATTCGTTTTACAAAAAAATTCATTGATCTCTGTATTGTAAAGGCACTAGGCTGAAGGTTGTTAGTTTGGGTAGACCTGTCAGAAAAGTATTTTTATCATTTTTAGTTGCTTTAGTTGATAAGAGTCGATAATTTGAGCAACGGAGTACCACTTATAGAATTTGTACAAGGTTTTCCACCACACAATTAACACACAGAGATATGATATTTAATACATATATTTTTCAACTGAAAAAGCACTTTACATGGCTATGATTTTTTTAAATTTTTGAACATTTTTCGAGGGGAAACAAACAGAAAAACCCTCATGTGAAGAGAAAAAAAGTAAAATAAATAAATACAATGTATAAATAAATATTATAAATAAAATAGTAAACAAATATATTAATATAAATAAGTAAATACATATATATACATAAATAAAAAAATAATCAATTAAATAAAATAAATAAATAAATAATATGTAACTAGGTAAATAAATAAATAAATTAACAAAAAAACAAAAAAGTATGGAAATAAATACGGTACATTATTATATCGATTTGCATATATGTATATAGATTAGCAAATCGAAATAACGAAATTGAATTGAATTCGTATTTCAACTTGAGCTAGATGACATTTAACTCGTTTACGAGTGGATTTTCAGGTATACTACATCTTATAAGAAAAGAGTTAGTGAGTCTTTCTATTCTCTCAGATACCAATTCAACATTAGGTTGTCGATGCAATTCAAAGGTAGAATAGTACCAAGGTAAGTTGAACATAATTTTTAAGAGTTTATTTTTCTGAATCTGTAATTTTTTAATGTGGCACTTAGCACAGTTTCCCCAAACAGGACAGCCATAAAGCAAGAGGGCTTGAAAAATAACTTTATATATAATTATTTTATTTTGGTCAGATAAAAGAGACTTTCTATTTATAAATAGGTATAACATTTTCATAGCAATGCTTACTTTGTGCAAAGTTTTGTTTATGTGTTCCTGAAATGTCAGCCTTTTATCCAGATGGATACCCAGGTATCTAACTGTGTTCTCCCAGGCTATTGGCTGCACAACGAGCATTATTCGATTAGATGGGAGAAAGCAATGTTTTCTTTTTCTGGTGAAAAAGATAGCTTGTATTTTTCCCACATTCAATTTGATCTTCCACTTCCGCCGCATTTTGAAGATTCGTCTCAATGTCAAGTCCGAACTTGAAGTATCGCTGTGTCATCAGCATATGTTGCAAATTCACATCCTGGTAGATAAAAGGAGGAAAATTAAAATTGAGCATTTTGAATATGAGTCCATTGTGCCAAACAGAGTCAAATGCTTTCTCTATGTCGAAGAGTAGCATGCCCGTCGACTTTCCTACACAATCGATTTTTTCGGATGATATTGGTGATTCGAAGTACTTGATGGCTAGTACTGTGAAATCGTCTGAACCCGAATTGTTCACTAAGAAGTAATTTGTACGCATCGATTATAATTAGCAGCTTTTCCTTGAGAACTATTTCGAAAATCTTACTAAGGCTGCTTAGCAAGCTAATTGGTCTGTAGCTTTCCGGACTATCGGTTGGTTTTCCTGCTTTCGGAATTGCAAATTTTGCTATTTTCCAGACAGTTGGAAAATATTGAATTTTGAGGCATGCATTAATTATTAGTGTTAAATATTTAATTCCAATTTTAGGTAGATTTTTTAGAAAGGTATTTTTGATATAGTCCAGGCCAGATGCTTCACATCACCCAAGCTATCGGATACGATATAATTTTTGGCAAAAGTTTGACTAAATAAGCTAGCTTTGTCATTATCCATCTACGCTCGACATTTTTATTACTAATTCACCACGATTATTCTCTCAGCCGGTAGCACTTAACGATCTTAGTTCTGACCATAACCCAGTCTTTTGCCAAGTTCTCAAATCTAGTGTAGAAACAACACAATATTACTTTGATTTTAAACGTGCGAACTGGGCACAATTTCAATTCGAAATGAAAAGGAATCTTACTAATATTCCTCCAGATTTAGAAAATGTTTCCACTGATCATATTGACAGACTTGTGGAAGCTTTTTCAAAGGAAGTCCATAGATCAATAGAGAAGAGTGTACCGAAAGTAGCTAGGAATAATTTCTTTATCACAATTCCGGATCGTGTCCTAGTGTATATACGATTTAGAAATATTCTGAGGAGACAATGGCAAAGGTATCGCGTACCGTTTCTTCGCAAACAAATGAATTATTTCAATAAACTCATTTCTGCAGAAATAGCGAAGCATAGGAACAATCAATGGAATACGAAGCTAAGTTTATTGGACAAAAATGCTAGGCCGTTTTGGAACATAGTTAAGATAATTAAAAAAAAGAACTCGCGAATTCCAAGTCTACACAGTTCCGGCAATGTCTTTCATGCAGACATCGAAAAGGCCAATATTTTCAGTTTAACTTTCAAAAAGAATCACGATATTTCCCAAAACCTCGGTGATGCAACCACAAGCTCTCTTGTAAAGGAAGCATGTGACAGCCTTCGCTTGCAGAGCCATGAGCCATCCCCTAACGCGTTTGTATCTCCAAACGAAATAAGGGACATTCTAAAAAGTTTACAGCTGAGGAAAACAGAAGGCCTTGATGGTATTAAGAACCTGTACCTCAAGCATTTGCCGAAATCTGGAATATTATTTCTAACTTTTCTTATTAATGCATGCCTCAAAATCCAGTACTTTCCGAATAACTGGAAAATCGCAAAAGTAGTTCCGATTTTGAAACCTGGAAAGCAAAATCAGTACCCAGATAGCTACAGACCAATTAGTCTACTAAGTTGTCTTAGCAAAGTGTACGAAAAAGTAATTAAAACTAGACTTATGAGTTTTATAGATGATATGCGTATCTTCCCAGATGAACAGTTTGGATTCAGAAGCCATCACAGTACCTCTCATCAAGCGCTCAGAATATGCCAACACGTCAAGAGAAATTTCGAATTGGGCAGATCCACAGGTTTAGTTTTGCTGGATATTGAAAAGGCTTTCGATTCCGTTTGGCATGATGGTATCATTTATAAAATGATTAGGTTCGGTTTTCCCCTATACTTAGTCAAATCCATACAGAGTTTTCTGACTAATAGTGGTTTCACAGTCAATGTTAATGGTAAAGCATCTTCTCTGCAAAACTTTTGCGCAGGAGTACCACAAGGTTCTGTTCTTGGTCCTGTGCTTTATAATATATACACCTCTGACCTGCCCAGACCCCCAGCATGTGAAATAGCCATTTACGCCGACGACACGGGTATATTCCTTCTCATGAATATAGTCTCAATATTGAAACTAATTTGCAAAATGGGATTAGAATATTCGCTGATTATTTCAATAAGTGGAAAATTAAAATTAATGCCGAAAAAGTGCAACCTATCTTTTTCAGCCGAAAAAGAAAAAGTTGCTATCTACCCAGTAATCCACTTAACGTGTGCGGGCTAAATGTCAATTGGCAATCTAGCGTGAAATATCTGGGGTTGTATCTAGATACAAGACTAACTTTCAAAGAACATATTTCAAACACAATCAATAAAACTAATATTGGTATCAAGATGCTTTACCCATTTATAAATAGGAAATCGTCGCTAAGTAAAGCAAACAAAATTATTATCTATAAAGTAATTTTCCAGTCAATATTACCGTATGGTTGCCAGGTATGGGGAAGTTGTGCAAAATGTCACATTAAGAAATTGCAAACTTCACAAAACAAACTGCTGAAGATGATGCTTAATCTACCAAGGTACCATTCTACCTGTGATCTCCATTGTCAAACGGGTGTTGAATTGATCTCCGAAAGAATTGTTAAACTAACGGATAGATTTCTACAAAATTGCGTTTTTCTGGATAATCCTCTGCTAAACCAACTAAATGTTTAACTTAATTAATTAATGTATCTGTTTATTATTTATCTATTAATTATTTATTTATTACTTCTGTATAAATTAGTGAATTTATTTATTTTTTTACTTCGTTATTTGTTCATTTATTTATTTATTTATTTATTTATTTATTATTATTTAATTATTATTTATTTATTATCTATTTATTGTTTATATATTATTTATTTATTATTTATTTATTATTTATTTATATATTTTCACTATTTATCTATCTGTGTATTTATTCATTTGTATATTTAGTTATTTATTTGTTTTAAGTAATTATTATATATCTATTTATTTATTTTTCGTTTATATATTTTGATTTTATTTTTATTTATTTATATTTTTTTTTTTTTTAATATCTATTTATTTATTTATTTATTTATTTATTTTTTTTTTTTGTTTGCATTGAAGGTTTTGTCGTGGTTTCCTTCAAATTTACTTAAATTAATATTATTTCATAACCCCAAAAGATAATATTTCAGTTGAAAGATATGTGTATAGCTATCGAATCACTGTATGTAAATTGTGTGGCAACCATATTGTAAAGTATCATAGCACGAAATAAAGAAATATCTAATATCTAATCTAATATCTATCCGTGTAATAAGTATTGGGATTATCTTTAAGAACTGGAATTGTCTCTTTTTGTTTTTGACAATCCTTACAATATTCCAAAAAGGTTTGGAACCTTTCCCAAGGGAATTTAACTTGGTATTCCACACTTCATTTCGTTTATTATGAATTAAAATCGAAATTAACTTGTTGAAATATTTGACCATAGTTTGAGAAATTGTGTGGCTATACCTTTGCCAGTTTCTTCCATGTTTATTTCTTAATTTAATAAGCTCAATGACGTGATCTGGAAGTTTCATACAATTATGTTTTCTTTCTTTTTTCAGAAAACATACTGATAATCTTGTCAACTCCATCTTTTGTTTGTATACAGTCTAGAATAGTTTGTAAATTCCGAAGTTTCGTTTTCAGTTCGGCCCGAAAAACTGACCAATTTGCGTTCTTAATATCTAATAAATATTGCACTTTTTTTTCACCAGATCTAGGAATTTGACTTTCTAAGGGTAGAAAGAATTGACTTTAAAAAAAAAAGATTTCTGCATTTCCAGAAACTGATTTCTTCAAGTTTTTGACGAAATTAAATTATCTGACGACGAGTCAGATAATTCAAGAATACTCGTAATGTTATTTCCGGAACACACCACTGGTCTTCATAGAATCCACAAAAAAGTTATTGTTCGTGATTATGATATGAAACAAACGACATAAATTGTATACATATATATATATTATATACTATAATTAATCTAATTTAAACTAATATCTAAATAAATAACAAACTAACATATTATTTTGTGTACAAACAATCATAGATGATCACTGTACAAAATGCGTCATCCAATGTCGAACCATCATCGCGCCACTGCAATTACCATCAGCCCACTTTTCTGCTGGCTTAAATTCAAAACATCGAACGTTTAATGACGTCACACTCTCGCAGAGTGTTGTGCATGCGCACAACACTTACTTAACACACGCGCTGATCTATCCACTGATGGTAAATGCAGATCGATGGGTTCGACACTTGAATGTTGGATCGCCACCCAAGCAGAAGCAATTTCTAATAAAGTTTATAACGTGAGTTCGGTGTTTTATTTCATTCTACGACTCTTCGATTCGATTCTACTATCTTTGGTCGTATTCGGAAAAAAGTTATTATATACATTTTTTCGCTCCGAACTAGCGTGTTAGTAAATTCGAATTCATACAGTTATTTTGCACTAATGTTCACAAAATCAATAAAAACGTTTATCTAATAGATATAACACAGATTTTTAGCGAAATGAATAAGGCTCATACGTAACTCAAGAGCGTAAGTATTCAGTTGAAACATGAGGCTAATAAGATGTTGCATAGAAATATGAATACATACATATAATGATAAAAACTGTTGTGGAAAGTAAACCACGTCTACGTCGTAGCTAAAGATTCTACAAAATACCGTAATTTCGTTATTATAACCGTAATAGTTTAATTATACACTTATTTATTCCAAATTATTTTAGCTATGTACAGTGACGAAGAAAAGTTTTTATTGGCATTTAGATTATTCAAATGTTTTTTGATAAATAATTTTATAAACAAAATTATCCATTTGAAAATAATGTAAAAACATGGATAAATATTGTAATGAATATGCTTTTAGAATCAATTTTAAGTATCATGTTAATTAAATTTAAATTATATAATTAAGTATACAATTATCAAAAAATATTTAATAAAAAAAAATGTGAGAATTATTTACTGAAATTACTATAAAGCTAATATTAATTTATCAAATAAATATAATTTTTTATCCATAGTATTAAAATAAATAACATAAAATCCTATCCCTACTTTGTGGAGTTCGTCGTGGGGATACGCTCACTGTTCTGATATTTCGATGGGTCTGAGGAATGCGCGGTCCCACAAATGCAACATAATTAATTGTTTTAGTTATGAAATTCGATCGAGCAATTATTTATTTATGCTGACCAATTATCAACAGACAATTTTCTATTGAATTCAGGTATTTTTTTTTTATTGATGATGAGGTGCTAGAATTTCTGGGTGACCTTAAAAAACTTTAACGGCTAATAAAATGTTTTCTATCGCTGACCAATTAATTAAACTAATTGACCTTTAATGACCATTTTCTGACCTTTTAAATTATGTATCTGGTCAGTCAAAATTATACGTATGAGCTGCTATGGTCGCGGAGCTCCCTTTCGCTTCGCAAAATATGTTGGCCACGCTAGATGCGATCGACTTCGCTTTCTTTAGCACTGAACCACCGGGTTCTACCCATTGTTTGGACTGCTGTTTCGTTTCTGGCGTGCTTTGATAGACTCATTTTGATCAGCATTCAGCAAATGCTGCACCCTTCTTATGCAGAGCTATGGCATCTTTAATTTTTTGTGCAGGACTCCCCGCAGCCTAAGCTATTTCACTCACCTTCACTCACCTTCACTCACCTTCACTCACCTTCACTCACATTCACCCACCTTCGCTCACCTTCACTCACCTTCACTCACCTACCGCCCAACACAATCATGAAATTTTTCTATGGTTCCGGTGCAGTGCGTATTTTTCGTCGTCTTCGAGGGATGTACGACCATGTTTGAATTCAGCTACGCACTTATTAAGGGTTGACTTTGAAGGAAGAGTGTCCCCATACATTTTTTAAACTTCGGTTAATCCACCCAAATCGAAGATGGCGCGATATCCAAGGATATAAATTTTAACGAAAAATACCCAAGATTTCTACTGCAAAAATTCATGTGAACAAACTACTAGGACTATTTTCATAGGGACTAATGAAACGTGCAATCAGGCAAGAAGCGGGAATTTTGGCCCATTATTTTTTCAGAAACTGTGAAAGTCGAATTTGGTTCTTGGGGCGTCTTTTTGACACTTTGTTTTAAATATGTAGATAGATTTTCTATGAAGCTGATACGTGAACTCTGAGCTGGTATATCTAGCACTTTGCTGCAATTGTAAAGCAACCACGCTTTAACTTTAAACTCTTTATTCTTCGGGTCGTTGCCCTGGTACAACTTGAACTTTGGTTTTCTGCCCACCACCCTATCATTGAAACCAAAGTCATTGGCGCTTTTGAGCAAATGACCCCGTAAAATGTTTAAATACTTTTTAGCGTCCATATTATTTTCAATAAAAACAAATTCGCCAACGCCCTTGCTGGATATACACCTTCATACCATCACAGATAATTTTCCGAATTTCCTGGTTGGCATAACATTTGATTTGAACAACGCTTTTATAGGCGTACGCCACTCTCTGTTGGGACCTTTGTTGTAAAACAACATTGTATTAGTTTCGTCGCAAAATATGACGTCATCCCAATAATCCATGGGCTGATTACTGTATTCGTTAGCAAACTCTAAACGTTCTTGCTCATTTTGAGTCCGGAGCAACAGTTTTTTTCAAGCAACCCTTGATGAATACTTACTATGTCTTACTGTCTCACTGTTACATGGGTAAGTTGTATGCCATGCTCTAGATCCCTTGACAAAAGTCTAATTGAGATTTGTGGGTTGTCATATATTTTCTTCGTTAAACAGCGCTCGTTTCTATTAGTTTATTATCCTGGTCTTCATTTTGAAATAATAATTGTCAGCCGATTTTCACATTCCGCTCGATTAATAATATTATAAACAGTTTTTTTTTGGATAAATGAAACATCTCAACTACTTCCGCAACACTTTTCCTTTATGGTTCTTGTACCGTGACTATCGGCGATATTCTAGTACAGTACTAGTACACCAATATTCTGATATTAGCAACCATATAAAAAAACAAACGTTCTTGATAGCTGCCAAATTCTATCAGGCCAATTCAATGTTTATTAGCCAATATTTATACTAAAATATTGCTTATTCTAGCACAAAGAGTTTTTAATGAAATTAGCTTATTTTACTAAATATTACGTACAAGAAAAATAAGAAGTAAATTGCCTATTCAACAATACAGTTTTGTTGTTATGTGTGATGCAAACTGATTACTGTGCAAATATAGAGGAAACATTATGTGAATAAATGGAAACAAAGAATAAAAGAAAAAACAACGGTGTTATGTTACATTCACATTTGGGTTGAACTGAGTTCAATGTCAAGCAGTGAATTTAGGTTTCAGATTGAATGTCGTACGGCTGGCAACTGGATGCCGGTGCACTGTGAATGCTGACCGTAGATACTCAACATCCTGCCCCCCATTGAACTGTGTTCAATCGTTCTGTTGATAGATGGCTGTTGATTCGGCTGCCGAGTTCTTCTTGGTGATGGAATTGGAAATTCTGTGCGTCTACGGATGAATCGACTGGATTTCCAAATTAAGAACACCCTGACTCCAACCGCTAAGAATAACCCGGAGACACTGAGGGCGATATGTAGGGTTTTATGCTGCTGAATTTGATGTAGTAACTCCAACTATTGGGACTTGATCTGTTCCCGTATTCCTTGCAATTCTGTTTGATAAGTGGTGATATTTGGAGCAATGTAATGAATCGCAATCATATGCTCCACATTTGTCAGGTTCATATCTCTACTAAGTCTAGTATATGCGACCCGTATATTGTTTGAATAGATGCGATGATTCTTTATGTGATCGTGTTTGACAACACAATTTGGGTTAACTTTCAGGAAGCCACTTTCTTCAATCGTGACAAGGAACGAAACAGCATTGTTTCCTTTATTACCGCGTAAATCCATTGATTTGTCTGAGGAATTTGTGTCCACACGGAAATATTTTTGAGAGTTTTTAATTTACATGTCGCTAATAATGATATGTTATTTAGGAAGTTCATTTCGCACGTGCTGATGTTAGCTCCAGATCGGTAAATTGAGGGAGTTTGGGTGCATAAGTGAAGTGTACCTTCTATGTGATTGCATTTCGATAGTTCGTCTTTTGACATTGGGTAGTATTGATCGTGCTGAGCACTAACCGCCAATAGGGTTGATGAGGGGTCTATGGCTATTAGTAGGTATTGCCGGAATTGGAATGAGCTTAAATAACACAAATTCATCTATACGAATCAATGGTAATTTGACCTGGAATATTACATAGTTTTCCGTGATTTGTCTTTCTGTTTACATCAATTTGTAAAGTTGCAGCATGTTTTCTGGTTCCACTAGAAGACGTAGCTGTAGTGGTAGGTACATTTTGATTTTGATGAGTTCTTGTTTCAACTACTTAGGCGACATCAGTAAATGATGAATTCTGCCATGTCTGGTACCACGTCAAATATAGATGCTTGAAAACGCTGCATATTGACAACTATTTGTAGTGTAGATCGACGAGGATGAAAATAATTGCTGAACCTTAATCTGACACATTTCATCGGTGATGTTGTTTATCCGATTAGTTATTTGTTCTAATTGGAATACAAGTGAATTATGCTTTCTGATTGAATCTGCTTTGGTATGTTTTATTATGTTTACAGTGGAGTCTAATAATGACGTGTGGTTCTTTAATAACGTTGTTAGGTAATTTTCATTTGAATATATCTTTTCAATATTTTTATGCATTTCTTCAGCGTGTAGAGAATCAAGAACCCCAAACAGTGAATTAGCAACATTGCCGAAGATATCAAGTGATCCACTTATAACCTTCCTCGAAATACGCGAGTTACGACGCCCATCAGTCACCCCGTCGCCCCCTGAATCACCCACCAATATACACGACCAGATATCCACGAGTTTCCCCGCAACACCCCACCATAACGATGACCACCGCCACTACCTTCCCATACGCAACCATCAACCATCAGGTCAGCGCACCCACCGACCCAGCGAACACCGTGGGACATTCGTATATGTATTAACTGATCAGCGTTTCTTTGTAATTGCACAAGTGAAACGATGATCTTGCAACGTCAACGTCTGGTCGACTTCCGACCCAAAATCCATATTGCAAGCTCATCGAATCACTTGCGCAAAACCGAACTTTCGTATGTAAAAGAAATGAACATTGTGACAGTCCATTTTGCGGGATTGAAGGTGTAAGAACTAATAAAATTATAACGTAGTAGAAAATTTGTGTTTTTTTTATCACACGGCGAATTTAAAAACGTAACTCGCGTAGTCCTGAGTAGTGCGTTTTCCTCAATGACTTGAGTGCATGGCTTTTAATTTGCTGGCAAAGGTGATCTAATATCATGTTACTATAATTGAGAGCCTCAAATTCTCTTCTGTATGGTTCAAGGTTGTAGTAGACCACTTAATGGTTCGTTGACTTTCAAAATGTATTCCTGGATGTGATTCGAATTTGTTGACTTCTACTTCATTTGCTGTACACAACGGCATATGTACATACACAGGTTAAAAATAATGTTACTAAGGCGGAGCCAAGTGACAACTGTTTCCTTCGTATGTTTGGAGAGAGACTATCCCGTAATCCTTTACCATTCGATTTGTCGTTTGCTGATGGGTTTGTTGTATGATCAGAGGCGGCGTAAGGCGTGGGCGACGTGGGCCACCGCCTACGGCCTCGCGGTCCAAGGGGCCTCGCGCCTCGAAAGCCCGCGAACGCAAATATAGATATAATTACTCATCTAGCAATAAATAATAAAAAACCGGCTAGCAAGTATCTGGAACTACTAACCTACCACATTCGATTTTTAAAGATCTAGTCTGGCAACATTTGCTGGCGTTGCGGGCGGTGAATGAAGCGGGGATTTCCCATTCTGTTTGCTCCATCTATGTTCGAGCTTTTAAATGCATGCAGTCATGCAATCATGCGACGACGCATGTACCTAATATTTTAATGTATTTCCAACAGATTTCGATGTGAGAATAAGTGTTGCGTTTCATTGTTTGAAAAATTAGAAATAAATAAAGAACTGTATTATATTTATTTGAACTGTTGAGTGTGAAAAGTGTTTTTAAAGAACAACATGTCCTACCCACTTATTTATTAAAAGCAAGGTAAGAAAATATTGATAAATTTTGTAGTTTTTAAAACTTGTTTGTATCATGCCTTCGATTTGTTATGTGTACGTACGCAAACTACCTAATAATTTTTTAAATATTATTTACAGATTATAATATTTCAGGCCTACTTAACATGTCAGGCCCAGGCCCCAGTAGAGATAGAGATCTTGAGAGAAAATGGGAATCTGGTTCAGCAAAACGAAAAAAAAAAAGCTGAACGAGCTGTAGCAAATCAGGTCTTACGAGTAAGTTCAAGTATGATGAAGTTTTTAAAAAAAACTCTTTTTTAAGAGTTTACTTTACTGTTTTAATTTTTAATTGTTTACTTTACTGTTAGTTGAGGTATACTTAATAATGTAAAATAATTTCAATGAAGAAGTTTGCATTTTTATGAATAAAAATTTGAGTATCAAATTTTTTTTTCTCTCAACAAAATCCGTCCTCTTGCGTCATCCATCAGGGGGCCTCGCAAAATATATCTTGCCCACATCAAATTTAGGTCTTGCCCCGCCACTGTGTATGATCTTCGTCATTGATGTGCCGTTTGGTACTGTTTCCTACACCAAGATCGGCTTGAGATGACTGTTGTATTGGCAGCGGGGCAAGTCGGTGTATAGCACGACGAAACACACCAGAAGCCGTGTGTACATCTGCTACCGTATTCGTCCTAATGGCCATTTAAGACTTGGTGGATTGTCTTCTTTGATTATTACTTGTACCTGTACCTGTGAAGACACACGTTTCCATCTTGTTAGAACTGCAGACGTTTCTGCTTTCGCTGATTGGTCAATGTTGCTGGTTATTGGTTCGCCAATAAGGAAGTGCCCTGGAGTGAGAGCAGTGAGATCATTTGGAGAAGTTGACATGGGAGTTATTGCCTTCAGTTCAGTTGTTTTCCCCTAAACTTATAGTGTGTCCATATGGGTCCGCAAATTTCAATGCCTGTTTTTATTAAACGGTCGTGCTGTTGAACCTGTTGTCAGAAGACAAATTTCCCATTAGCTGCCCTAAAAGTTTTGGTCTCGCCCTTGAACACTTAATACATCCTTGCACAATAGATCGAGTTATTGTTTTACCTTTTATCGGCTTGTGGTCCGGCATGATTATTTTCCTGATGGATGTCGAGCAGCAGTAGCCTTGTGAACGGGTGAGAGTAGGACATCAACATTGGATGCTTGGCATCGTATGACAGTATTGAGGATTCCAACCGCCTTCAAAATGAACTCTTATTTGAGACTTCGCTGTGTTTATATAGATGACTTATGTCGTCTGAAACTCGTATTTTTGTATCATTCTGTTTTTGTTGCTTGATCAAGCTCTTCACTGTTTAGAAATGTAGTCTGTGCTCTTGCTACTGTGCGTTTTTCCTTAATGATGTTTTTAAACCTTAGCATATAGGCCATAAATTGCTGTGTCCTTTTGAATGAATTGCCAAGGCTGATAGTATCCAGAATGTCTTAGTCTAGAGACCGATGAGAGGTGGCTGACAGTGCAACATTGACTTGACGGATATCTGGTTTCTTCGCATATTTGGGTAGCCAGATTGATTCTGCTCCATGCAAGAATCTTGGTCCATAAAGCCAAAGAGAATGATTTTTAAGCAACTCTGGTGCTATTCCGCGTGACAATATGTCAGCAGAGTTTTCCTTCGAGCTTACGTGTCGCCATTGCTGCGGGATTGTGTATTCTTGTATTGCGGATACTCGATTTGTAATAAACGTCGGTAATGTGGACGATGATGATGCATTAATATAATATAGGATTAATCCGCGAATACATGAAATTGCACATCCTTGGCAATTTTGTGTGAAAAAATGTGCCTGAGTATTTTAATATTGTGAAGTGTTCTTAATCCTTCTCGAAATTGAATCCATTTTGTTTGCATCTCTTGAGGAAGCACTCCCACAGCTGTTGTAAAACTATTTTAGCTGTAATAACGATTGGGCCATGCTCCGATGAGCAATATCGGAGGATGCAGTTGGCTTTGTTACTCGTTCTTTTCCGACCCATAAGGTTTTGATAACGAGCTCGTCCGATTTTGGTAACCAAACCATTCCAACGGTTTTGACATGTTCTTCAATGTTGGTATTAAAATCCAATTTGGTTTCGCGATCGCTGATTGGTATGTTCTGGATGAGGGATTAATGATTGACACACAATTTTCGAAGCTTAAACCAAGCAGTTTGGAATAAGTTTTGTAGTTCTTCTTGAGTTGCGAGTTCTCAAGCTGTCGGA
This sequence comes from Merodon equestris, assembly GCA_958301585.1. Lineage (NCBI taxonomy): Eukaryota > Metazoa > Arthropoda > Insecta > Diptera > Syrphidae > Merodon > Merodon equestris. Next base: position 91,525,846 of record OY284416.1, read on the forward strand.
TCCTGTCATCACATCGTCGACGTAGAAGTTCTTTTGAAATGCTCTTGACACTAACGGGAATCGGACCTGATGCTCTTCTGCTAATCGTTGGAGATGTTTTATAGCGAGATATGGTGCACAAGCAGTTCCGTATGTAACCGTGCTCAGCTTAAAGCACTTGAGTGCATCATTGGGACTACTTCTTCACCATATGAGTTGATATTATATTTGTCGATACATTTTTCAATGTCCGCGCAAAACTCGTATCTCGGCATGCGGAATCTTATAAGAACTGAGAACACAACGTCTTGGATAGTAGGACCTGTTGACAAGAGGTCGTTTAATGATATATTAGAGTATGTTTTTGCTGAACCGTCAAAGACAACCCTGAGCGTTGTTGTACTGCTATCTGCCGTTGTTACGCAATTATTGCAAGAAGTAGTAAGGCTTGTGTAGTTGATGATAATCTACTTCTTCCATGTGTCCAAGCTGTTGGTATTCTTGCATAAATTCAAAGTATCTTGTTTTAAGATCTATTGATATAGCAAGTCTGCGTTCAGCGAATCGTTGGAAGGCGATATGCTTTGATTCTCCCAAAATGTTAGGTTCTTCCTTGAATGGGAGTTTTACCAGGAATCGTCCTTCAACATTTCTTGAAAATGTTTGGTTGAAATGAAGTTCACATTGCCTTTCGGATACTGTAAGGCGCCTGTCATTGGATGGTGACTCCTCTAATTTCCAGAATTTCTCTATTTGATGGTCGAGTGCTTCGTCTGCATTTTCCACATACTGCGCTCAATTTCTGAATGCCTTCTAGTTTTCCGCCAACTGTCCATCCAAAGACTGATGTATTTTGTAACGTGGGCATAGATTTTCCCAATTTGATTTGCCCCACTGAGAGAAGAGAATAATACAGCTCGGCTCCAATAAGAACATCTATTGAGCCCGGTTTACAAAAGCTTGGATCTGCAAGAGGAATGTTGACTGGAATCGGCCAAATACTTGTGTCAAACGATTTGGTGGGTTGATCTGAAGTTATTTTTGACAATACAACAACCCCTTTCATGCCAAATGATTTTTCTCACTCATTTGCTTTTTAGTGAGTCAATCGACCAAAGCTTTCTAAGAAACATGTTCTATCGTAGTTTTTTCTGCTCTTTCCGAATCCGGCGATAGAATTGTTCTATCTGCCGCCATTTTTCATTTATGGCGGCTGAAAGCAGAAGAAATGTGAAATTTCAATTATTTTTTTTCAAACAATTGTCAATTTGAACAATAAGCCACTTACGATAGGAGCTAATACTGGTGGCATAATCGATTTTCCTAAAAGATAGGACCGATGAAGAAAGGAAATTCAATATGGCAGATTTAAGATGGCGGACCGCCATGCAAAAAATTACAATTTTTACAAAGTCAACCGATTTGGACCAAATTTGGTATATAAGGGTTTTCGGGGTCGCTGATCATGAATTTGAAGTCGGATTTGCAAAATACATGATGGTGGATCCAATTTCTAATCGATTTACGCAATTATTCTGCCATATTCGATAATGCTCCTTGATCTTTCTTGCGGGTAGAAAGCAAGTCGTCTTCGTCTGCACTTGTTAAAAGTTGAGTACCTGTAAGAACACAAGAGCTTTCATTAGAGGGGACTGGTGAGGAAGGATTAGGTTATGGATAATAAGGGATTCTCTTCACGTGGCTAATGTTACGTCTGAAGACCTTGCCTTCTCCTTGTACCGTGACTTCACCCTTGTTCCTGTCGATTACTTCAAACTCCGTCGGGTTAAAGGTTGGAGTCAGTTTGTTTTGCAGAACCACATTTCTTAGTATTTGGGAACCCGCTGTTTATATATTGTATCCAGGTCAAGGACTTCTGATTCAAGCATTTGTTCGTCTAAGTCCTGAATTGAAGGAAGCTTATCCCGAATCAACCGATTGTATAACAGTTCTGAGGGCGGTTTGCCTGTCGTACCATGCGGAGTTGCATTACATATCAGGGTAAAGTTCATGAGCTCGCGCTTATAATTACTCCCATTGACTCGGCTATCCTCAATCTCTTCAATATTGATCTGCTCATATTTTCCACTTCTCCATTTGCTTATAGCCAGTATGGTGGAGATGTAATTAGTTCTATATTATGATCGGAACAGTAATTCTTAAATTCGTCACTGACAAATTGACGACTGTTGTTGGCGGTAATTGATTTCGGCAAACCGAGCCTGCTGAATATTTCCTTCAAACAGTTTATAATGTCGCTTGAAGTTAATCTCCTCAAAAATTTAATTTCTTGATATCGTGAATAGTAGTCGATTCTTACAAGGATGTAATCTTGGTTTGGGAGTGGTCCCAACAAATCCATCGCTAAGCATAACCAAGGACCCTCAGGAAAAGCGTGTCTAGTCGTAGGAATCGGTTGCCATAGCTTCGATACAAGTAAGCGTTCCCTACACATTTTTTACAAATACTTCCACATCCCTATCGATAAATGACCACCAAACCTTCGAACGAACCCTTCGCTTAATTACAGACTCGCCAGGATGACCCTCATGTGCAAATTCTAAGATTTGTGTCCTCAACCCTGTTGGTATCACAATCTTTGTCCCTCTGAGCAAATGTGGCCTACTGTAGAGAGTTCCAGTCGGAATGGAAAATACTTGCTTGATGTCTTTAAGTCATTTGTTAGTTAGTTATTTGTCGCATAAGTTATTGATCGCATCCAATAATTTTAGATCACCAGGATTATGTTTAATTATTTCCGAAATGTTAATAGCTTTTGGGACCGTTTTCTCTATTATAGAAAAGATGCTGTATTCCGCTTGTTCATCAAATGTTTCGTTCTCTTGGACTTTGCAGAGGCGTGAAACTGAATCGGCTATATTAAGTTTTCCTGCTTGATAAATGACTCTGAATTTAAATGCTTGTAGCCTAAGCACCCATCTTTCAATCCGGGCTGGTGGTCGCGATGTTGGCTTAAATATTGCTTCTAATGGCTTGCGATCCGTTACCAGCTCGAACTCTGTTCCTATCAGATAATAACTGAATCTTTCAACTGCCATACTAGAGCCAAACCTTCCTTTTCTGTCTAAGAATATCTTCTTTCCACCTCAGACAAACTTTTGCTTGCAAATTCTATGATGTGTGGAGTATCATTTTCAAATTGAAGAAGCACTGCTTCTAGGGCAACAAGGGTCAAATCTGCAATCAGACGAATCCGATTTACTGGATTAAAATATGAAAGCTTAGACCACTTTGTTAAAAGCAGCTTCAACCGTTGAAAAGATTTTTGCTGCTTTTCCCCCATTCAAACTTATCGTCCTTCTTTATAAGTTTTCTCAAAGGCTCAGTGACGTCGGATAGATCTGGAACGAATTTTCCTAAATATGCTAACAACCCCAGAAAGCTTCTTGTCTCCTCCTTATTTTCTGGTGCCCGAAAATCCAAGACGGTCTTAACTTTCTCCGGATCTGGACTTACTCCTGATATCGATAAAATATGGCTAAGAAATTTAAGCCTTTGGAACTTCCATATGCATTTCTCTTTATTAAGAGTAATATTAGACTCTTCGAAGTTCCTTAAAACTGTTTTTAAACTTTCATCATGTTCTTTCTCTGTGCGTCCAGAAACAATTACATCATCTAGATAATTAATTGAGTTTGCACATGATGCTAGAAGATTCTCCATCACCTTCTCAAAAATGTCTGGGGCGGAATTTACGCCAAAAAGTAGTCGTTTATACATATCTAAATAAACCCTTATGTGTGATAAATGTTGTTATAGCCCGTCTAACTCTGGTTGATGATACGCGTTTTTAGGTCCAGCCATGAAAAATATTTCGCACCTTTTAGTTTTGTTACAACTGACTCGAATGTAGGTAGCGGAAAATTCTTCTTTTGTATTGCCTTGCGAAATCCAAGGACTTATAGCCGTCTTCCTACCTAATAAAGTTTGTCTTCCATTCTGAATTACGTAGAATAAAGAAATCAGTTCAGGTCTTTCACTAGCCCTTATAGGAGCTTCAAACACAGCCCTTACTTTTAGGAAATGGTTTCCTCCATAAGCTCCAAACTTGTTCTGTGATTCATTTCTCATATTTCAGAAAACTGCCCTATTCGTCCATGATTCTAAAGCAGTCATTTTATGGTCCTTGTTTTCCTTCGATGTTCGTGTGTTATCCTCTATAAAACAAATCCTCTTGAAACCTGATTTTTTTACTTTTTCTCCCATCCTCTCCAAAATTATTAGCTTTGCGCTTAATCGAATTTGTTTTGCATCTCCGAGCGTAGTGACCAGTTAAGCTACATCTATTGCATTAAGCATTCCCCGCTGGACAGTTAGCGAAACTGCCTTCATGCCCTGGATGACCGGATCTGCTACATCCAACGTCTCTTTTCCTGTCTGTTGAACGCGAGTAAATTTTATTAATAATCCAAGTGGAAGTACTTGGCTGAAGCATAATTTCAGATTCGCTATTAATTTGCTCATATATTTACATGGCATTATTCAATAATCTTAGCCAAAGAATATTCTTTTTCTAAGAGTCTCTTCTTCAAGTCATTTGGTGCCCAGGAGTCGATTATTTTATCCATGAGGTTCATTTCCAAGATCTCCTGTTTAGAGTTTCCGAATGGCATTTTGTAGCCTGATTCCAGATTTTTATCACAAATTTATTGAAACTCTCCCTTTGTTCTGGCTTTAAAGATTGAAATAGATGTCGTTCAAAAGTTGAATTTCTTTAAGGAGAAAAATATTCGTCTAGTTTCTTAACCAGAACATCAAAAACATTTTCTTCCGGTCGTTCATTTGGAGCAAAAACAGTTCCTGGGATGTTATAAGCAACCTCTTGAAGTTGAGAACCTCCTAAATGTAAGAGTTTACATATTTCTTTTTTTAATTGCGTCTTTAATTTCTTCTGACTCCAAGTACAACGACAAGGATCTGAACACTCCTTCGTACACATCAGGTGACGATTTTTATTTCTTTTGTTTCCAATCGCATCACGTGGTTTTTGTTTTTTTTTAGATCTTTTATTTCTGATATGCCTGTTTTTTCCAATCATAAAATTTTCAGGTCATAAAATGCCTTGGAGTGAACTCCTTCCTTATCCTGTAGGCTGGTGAAGAGTCGCTGAAGTGAAGCAACAATTGTCTTTTGTCTCCTTAACAGTTTGTTAACATCTGATGATGGATCATCTGGTGATGATGGAAATTTGTGTGAGAGAGGTGTGGGTTCAATTGTCGAAGTGTCACGTGTAGATGATAATTCTGCCTGAATGTAGTTTTCTTCGTTTATTTCATCCTTAGATTCTTCTATGTCTTCAAGAATTCTTTTAGCTCTGTATTGAGACCTTGTACTCTTTAAAACATATTTCCCGACAGGAATGGAGTGTCGTGTTTCATCTTGCCCTCTACCTTCTGATGGTTTGTTTAAAATTGCTCCCAGATAAATTCCACGCGTTGTAACTTTTCCTCCTTGTATTTTTTTGTTTTTCTCGAAGAACTGTCCTTTGAGATATTGACTTAATTTCTGCAGCTGATCCGCTAGAACCTTCTGTCGAGCGACAATGATGGAAATGTCTGTTTCATCCATTTTAATTTTTGCTTCCTGAACTTCTTGATAAATTTAACTAACTACGCTGTGATCAGTCGATTAGCCCTGTCGTGTCTTCATATTGTTGAAGTTACCAGTGTATAGCCCTGGTAAACGCTTTTATTACTACCACGTCGGGGTCACCAAAATGTTTACAGTGCTTTTACTGTAATTGTTTCTATGTTGATAGGCCGCGGTTCTTGTACCGTGACTATCGGCGATATTCTAGTACAGTACTAGAACACCAATATTCTGATATTAGCAACGAAATAAAGACACAAACGTTCTTGATAGCTGCCAAATTCTATCAGGCCAATTCAATGTTTATTAGCCAATATTTATACTAAGATATTGCTTATTCTAGCACAAAGAGTGTTTAATGAAATTAGCTTACTTTACTAAATATTATGTGATATTACGTACAAGAAAAATAAGAAGTAAATTGCCTATTCTGCAATTCTGCAATACAATTTTGTTATTATGTGTGGTGCAAGCTGATTACTGTGCAAATATAGTGGAAACATTATGTGAATAAATGGAAACAAAGAATAAAAAAAAAAACAACGGTTCTATGTTACATTCGCATTTGGATTGAACTCAGTTCAATGTCTAGCAGTGAATTAATGTATCAGATTCAATGTCGTGCGGCTGGCAACTGGATGCCGGTGCACTGGTAATGCTGACCGTACTCAACAAATTATTAGGATCTACTTCCGAGGCAAATACCGTAGGATCAATTCCCCGATTTGGGTTTTAACCCAGAAGGGCCTGACCAGACGTTAAAGCCGCGCTCAAGGGCACAAGCCGACAACAACTAAGGCGCCGACTCTTTTTGTTTTTATTATTATTTTATTTATTCTTTTCATAATAGTCATAATAATACAAAGCAATAACATAATACAATATAATAAATAGAATAAAATAGTAGTCGTCATTTAATTAGAAAACAAAGTTAGAAATTAGTGTTAGACGAAACTTCATTGTAGTTTATAAGTATAAATTCATTTACATATCTAATGTGGGGTATAGAAATACACAGATACAGATAATAATAAGAATAACAAACTAAAGAATATATATAAATACAATTCTTCTTCTTCTTTTCCTTTTTCCGGCGTTGTTATGGTCAGAAGTGTAGGACCATAACCTTCCCACTTAACTGCATTCCTACTGGTCCGCTTGTGGGGTCCGCCGGTTTGACCTCAGAAAGTAGCGGCAGGCTTCCCGGTTTGGGATTACTTCATCGCTGAGGCCAATCAAATGCTGGTGTTTTTGCATTTGTTTTTCGGCCTGCCTTTTTTTTTTGTGACACGGCATGCTTCAGATTTTTTTGTTTGATCTTACTCTTACAACACCGGTGATCTCCAGTCGTGTCAACCCACTGATTTGCATGTACACTTGTGGGGCAGTTTAATGGTGGTATATGTGTCCCTAGGCTCACCTTGGTGTTTTCTAAATTGCCTAGATGTGATTTTTGTTTACCTTTGTTTTAGTCGCATTTTACGACAAGCGAGAGGTATCGCTGCAGGGATATTCTTAACCCGTCCCTGCACGGAAAATATATATAACTACAATTAAAATTAAGAATTAAGTTTTATTAAACAAAAAATCCATGAATTAAATAAACAATTATAAGAAAAAAAAAGAAGAAAGTTCCATTTAACGATATCAGCGCTCAAAACATTTATATTAGTGAAATTCTGCGTACAACCCATTTTTACATATATAATTACACCACCAGCTCGGTAAGATTCATTACATTTATCAAAGGGCGGGGCGTATCCAGGAATACTATATAAGCTCAATTCATCGTCGTAAGCCCATACTTCACTTAAGACTATTATGACAGGCAAATTTTCAAGAGTATTAATGTTCATAATTCCCCATTTGTAATTGTTTAATCTAAAATTGTTGAAAATATTTATCGAAATGATTATTGTGAATTAACTTAAATTTCCAAATTTCCTAAAAGCTTTCCCTGGGGATTTCCCTATAATTTGACTTGAAATTTCCAAAAAAGACATTGTTAAAAGCCCTGGTTTTTGGGAGCTAAGGTCTTTTTTTTGATCCGACTGCAGACGAATAAAGTTGTTAAGTTGTTATAACGTATTCAAAAAAAAAGTAATTTCGTTTTGTTCTTTTTGAAATTAAAAAATTTTCAAGTTCATTACGAAGTTTCCAAAAACAATTGGAAACATAATTTTTGGTGCCGGAACCCGATTAAGTATTTGTGTACTTTAATCAAGAACATACATATATCAATCAATCAAGAACATATGTATATCAACCAATCAAGAACATACAATATACATACATATTTTTCAAAACATCAAGGAATTAAGTAGCTGGCTTGCCGATTACATCGAGGGAAGCACAACTCGTATGTATGGTATACAAAGAATCATAGTTCAAAAAAAATTGGATCGCGATTTCATCGATGGGATTATTAAAACAATATATGTAATTATTATTATTCATATTTATACATATATAATTGCTGTATCGCCTTAAACTATCCGTTGTATTATCATACCATATACATATATATATACATATATACATACGTATGTACGTAGATAAATACTTGCATAGTTGTTGCATCGTCAGAACATTTGCTACTGAAACTGTGTCGTGGGCGGACATTTCTCGCATGAGAGAAAAATTGAATTACCAATTTGGGTTGGAGCTTGGATTTTGGTCTTAACCGCCATCTGCAGTGCTGATTGTTCGTTGGAAAAGAGCTTTATTAGATTTGATGGTTTTTTTTTGCTTGCTTAAATTACGGAATAACAATCGTGCTAACTTGTTGAACTTTCCTCATTGGATATTTTCGTTGGATTATATGTATGCACATTGTACATTCACATATCATCACTTTATAAATATCAAATCGGTAATTACTATTCATCGTTGTTGCTGCCAATCGTTTGCTGTTTCAATTCGGTTGCGAAGCCTACCTCGAATTCTCTTTCAATTGGATAGTGCTAGAATTATTTCGTTGATTTTAAATAGTTGGTAGTTGATCATTTTAACACTATGGCTAATCAAGACGCAAACATTGCGCAAGGAAGAGAAGAGCTTTCAAGCGGGGGGTTAGATAGTCAACAGCGAACATTGGCTGAGTTAAAAGTTATTCGATCTTCAACGAAGGGAAATATAACTAGGATTAAAAATCGAATTACGTCAAAGGGCTCTGGTATGTCTCATGCAGAATTAGAGTGTCGGTTAGGCATAATTGAGTCGTATTTCAAGCAGGGACTCAATGTGCAGCTGTCGTTAGACAAAATAAATTTTGTGGAAGAAGAAAAGGCAAATCATAGAGCGGAGTTAGAAGATATCTATGTGTCTACGAAATCCATGATCCAGTCGTTGTTGATCGAGCAAAAGGGACATTTCACTTTTTCCGACGGGTTAAATACATCCTTCATGTCACAACAGCCCATGTCGCGTTCGAAGTTGGAACGCATTACGCTACCAAGTTTTTCTGGTAAATTTTCGGAATTCCCGAATTTCATTGGCATATTTACAACTCTCGTTGACAAGGACGATTCCTTAGATGCATTGCAGAAATTTAATTATTTGAGGAAGTATTTATCTGGTTCAGCTTTGAAGTCAATTGAAGAATTCGATCTAACTGCCGTGAATTATAAGAAGGCTTTGGAACGTTTAAAAACGCGTTTCGATAGTAAAACCTTGATGTTCCAGGAACATTTAAATGGGATAATGAGTTTAAATAAAATTTCAAAATGTTCTGCTCAGAATCTCCGCTACTTAGAAGATAGCTTTAACTCGCATAGAGCAGCTATGCTTTCTATTGGAAGTCACGAAAATGTTTGTGATGCGTTTTTTATCTCGTTAGCGTTGGATAAGATGGACGCTGATACCAGGGCAAAATGGGATGAATCAGTTGACTATTCCACACTTCCAACGTGGACTGAGTTTGTAAAAGTCATAGATCGTCGTTGTCAGACCCTTGAAGCGAAGGAATCGAAGGTCCCATGTCAGGATGTTCGTACTACTCCAGCAGGAAGTCGACCGCGTTTTCGAAACAATCATCGAAGAAATTTAGTGGTTCAATCCACATTAGTTGCACAATCGGAAATCTGTGACTTTTGCGGCTCATAACATAAGTACATGCGAGTCCTTCAATAAGCTTCCAGTAGTCACCCGTTTTCAAGAAGTGAAGAAGCGGGTTCTTTGCATAAATTGCCTCGCAAAAGGGCATTCAGTGCGTAGATGTCAAGCAGCGAAATGTAAGGTTTGCTCAATGCCACATCATCACTTGCTACACAGGTTTACGATAAAGCAACATTCCCCTTCTTCTTCTTCTTTTCCTTTTTATCCCGGCGTCGTTATGGTCAGAAGTGTAGGACCATAACCTTCCCACTTAACTGCATTCCTACTGGTCCGCTTGTGGGGTCCGCCGGTTTGACCTCAGAAAGTAGCGGCAGGCTTCCCGGCTTGGGATTACTTCATCGCTGAGGCCAATCAAATGCTGGTGTTTTTGCATTTGTTTGCACCAATTGTTTTTCGGCCTGCCTTTTTTGCGTGTTGAAATTGGAATGTTGATTGATAACGCCTTTTGGACGGGGTTCAAAGGATCTCTCCTTTGAACATGGCAATACCAACTGAGTCGGTCGCGCTCTATATTTCTTGTGATGGTTTCTTTTACGTGGAGGCTTCCTCGGATCTTTGAACTTCTAATTCTGTCACGCTTTGTTACTCCCGCTGTCATGCGAAGCATCTTCATCTCAGTTGCCGTTAATTTGCTCTCATACTTTTTGTGCATTGTCCAGCATTGTGAACCGTATGTGAGCGCCGGACGTACAACTGAAGTGTAGAGCCTTCCTTTCAGCTTAGGGGGCATTTTTCGATCACAGAAGATGGCGGAGTTTTCCCGCCACTTCATCCACCCTACGCTTACGCGATGTTTGATGTCGTCATCACAAGTTGCTTCTCTATTAATCATAGATCCCAGATATTTAAACTTTTCACACTTGGGAAGCACTCTTCCATTCAAGTAAATGTCTGGAATAGGCTGATGAGGGTCAGAGAACGGGCAGCACAGATACTCTGTCTTCTTTGAACTAATACGATACCCGTGTCCCTCAAAAATGTCCACCCACACATCAAGTGCTCGTTGTAGGGACGCCTGATCATCACTTATAATGGCCCCATCGTCAGCAAAGAATAGCTGGTGCACATTGGGGTCCGTCACTTTTCCTTCCAGCAAGCAATCAAGGACTGCTATAAAAAGCAGTGGGCTGAGGACGCTCCCTTGGTGTACACCGACTTTGATTGCGAACTCTTCGGTGACTCCTGCGGTGCATCTTACTCTTGTCGTTGCTCTCTCGTACATGTCCATAATTACTCGCACGTAGGTTTCTGGAACTCCTTTTTGTCTTAGCGCTACCCATAAAAGATCTCTTGGTTGCCGGTCAAAGGCCTTCTCGAAATCAACCAACACCATATGCAAGTCCTTTGAAGAATCACGATGCTTTTCCATCATGATCCTTATACTTTGGATTGCATCTGTTGTTGATTTACCCGAGACAAACCCGCACTGGTCATCAGATAGTCGTATTATTTTCCGCAGTCGGCTATCTAATACCCGTTCAACGATCTTCATGGTGTGCGACATCAGCTTGACAGAACGGTAGTTATCACAATTTCGCGTATCACCCTTTCCTTTGTGCAATGGAAGAAGATAGCTTTCCCTCCATTGATTAGGCATAGTGTCGCCTCTCATAAGTTTAGAGATAAGAACCATGAGCCATCTAGACCCGATGTCTCCCATCTTTTTCCAGAACTCAGAGGGTATCCCGTCCGGCCCAACAGCTTTTCTTTTCTTGGAGTTTTTAACCGCGTACCGAACTTCTTCGACTGTGATGTCGGATATTTCGGCATGATTCGGGGCGGCTCTTGGAAAGTACACTCGGGGAAACTGTTCGTTCAGAAGTTCCTCGCAATACTGTCGCCATCTGTGGAGAATTTTTTCGTCTTCCACAAGGAGTTGGCCTTCAGCATTGTTAATAAACTTTGGGAAACGAATCTCCTGAGCATTTCTTCTTCTCTGGGCGGCTATCTTAAAGATATTTGCTCCTTTGTTCAAATTGTTTTGTCGAAGCTCCTGGGTAGCCTGGTTCCTGTCAGACGCGGAAGACGATATTTCTTCCAACTCCTGATAGAGGCCTTCCATGCTTTTCGCTTTGAATTCGGCGCATTTTTTCTTCGCGATACCTTTGCAACATCTATATACCTTTTCACGGCGAGCTTTTTCCTCTCTATTAGTAGAAGAGCACTTTGACCAAGCTTGGAAAGCCATTTTCTTTTCGTGTATCACTGCTTTGGCTTCGTCTGTCCACCACCAGGTTTCTTTTGCGTGTTGGCAGAGGCCTTTAGATGTTCCGAGCAGTGATTTGGCTTTCTCCAGGCCAGATTGTTGTAGGGAATCCCACATGTCTTGTGCTCTGCACTCCTCATTACCGACCTCATCGATAATGGAAGAGAGGTAGTTTTCCATGATGGTAATAAAAGCTTCGCCTTTTCCTTTATCCAGCTTATACCACTTGATTCTCTCAGACACCTTCGTTTGCTGCTTTGACTTCTTTCTCGCATCCATAAAAAATTCAGTCAGGAGGAGACGGTGTTGAGGGGCGATCGCGTCTCCCAGGATCACTTTGCAATCTTTAGCTCGTGGCTTCATGAAACTGGATACCAAATGATAGTCTATTTGAGTTTCATTTCCGCCGCTGCTATAAGTGATCAGGTGCCGGCTTTGTTTGACGAACATGGTATTTAGCACTATAAGACCGTACGACTTGCACATGTTTAGGATATCTTCACCTGAAGAGTTCCTGGTGCCGTATCCCAGCCCTCCGTGGTAGCCTTCATAGTCTTCGCTTGTCTTCCCGACATGTCCGTTTAAATCTCCCCCAACAAACAAAAGCTCTTCCTTTGGGATGATTTTGACAAGGTTGTGGAAATCTAGCCAGAATGCATCTTTTTCTTTTTGTTCGCATCCTACTTGAGGGGCATATGCGCTTACGATGTTCCACACCTCACCATGCATCACCAATTTGAGAGCCATCAAACGGTCACTGGACTTTGAAATGGTTAAGACGTTGCCAAGTAACTCTGCCGCAAGGATGATGGCGATTCCGTTTTTTCCTTGTTCCAATCCATAGTAAAACATCTTGTAGGCTTTTGTTTTAACGTCCAAGAAACGTGCCCGATTACCGGTGTTTCGCCATTTCGTCTCTTGTACGCACAGGATGTCTACTCGCCTTCTAACCATCATTTCTTCAAGCTCATAGCTGCGCCCACTCATGCTTCCAACGTTCCAACTCGCGACTCTTAAATGTGGCTTACGCCGTTGCATTACTTTGCTATCCCCCGGAAATCCTATAGCTCTGACCCGAGCATTGCTGCTCGTCCCAGGATCACGACCATTAGTAGTGCCTGGCGGGGTAGTGCTTTTCCTTTTAGCGTTCTTTTCCATAATGCTACGGTTTGACCGTTTTCATTCTTCCCTTCCTTTTTGACACGGGCATGCTCCAGATTTTTTATTTTTTGATTGATCTTACTCTTACAACACCGGTGATCTCCAGTCGTGTCAACCCACTGATTTGCATGCACACTTGTGGGGCAGTTTAATGGTGGTATATGTGTCCCTAGGCTCACCTTGGTGTTTTCTAAATTGCCTAGATGTGAGTTTTGTTTACCTTTGTTTAGTCGCCTTTTACGACAAGCGATAGGTATCGCTGCAGGGATATTCTTAACCCGTCCCTGCACGTAATAAAGCAACATTCCCCTATCGCTAGTAAATCTGTTGATGAATCGGTAGAATCTACATCTGGTAGTACACATTTAGCTTCAAACCTGTTTGAGAAAAACTGTTCTCAGGTAATATGTATTAGCTACTGCTCTAGTATACTTACGGAATTTCGTTGGCCAGTTGTATCCTGTGCGTGCTCTTCTTGATTCCGCATCGCAATTAAATTTCATCACGGAAGACTTGGTACAAAAGTTGAAGCTGAAGAGAACTCAAACTAATTCAATAGTTTCTGGTATTGGAAAAGCGAACGCCGCCATAAATTACAAAACAGAAGCTACTTGTAAATCTCGAGTTTCGGAGTTCGAAGTCAACTTGGATCTCCTCGTGCTAAAAAATATTACAAATGTTCTTCCCGCAAGCAAATTGGATGTATCGAATTGGAAGATACCTAAGAACATTTCACTTGCTGATCCGAACTTTCACCATCCAAGCCGCGTCGACTTGCTTATAGGAGCGGATAGTTTTTTTCAACTGTTATGCGTCGGTCGGATAACATTGAGCCCGCAGCTACCAATTCTTCAAAAAACATTATTTGGTTGGATTGTTTCTGGCAGATACGAACTTTCCTCTAATCCTGAAGCCGCATGTAGTCTTGTTTCCTGTTCCGATTTCAATGATGCGTCACTTAATGAAATAGTGAAAAAGTTTTGGGAAATAGAAGAGGTGAATAAAAAACCCTCATGGTTGTCAAAGGAAGAGGAGGAATGTGAGAAGGAATTCGCTAAAAGTGTGCGCAGGTAGGAGGACGGGAGATTTTTGGTGAGTTTGTTGTTGAAATCATATAGCGATCATTTAGGAGATTCATTAGGTCAAGCAAAAACACGATTTCTTAACCTTGAGGGAAGATTGCGGAAGAACAACGAGGTTAGGGCACAGTACATAGAGTTTATGAGGGAGTATGAAAGTTTGGGTCATATGGAAAGGGTACCCAAAGAAGAAATTGATCAAATAAAATACTTTGCTCCTCACCAATTTGTGCTTCGACCTGATTCGTTGACTACAAAATTAAGAGTTGTTTTCGATTGTAGTGCCAAGACAACTACGAATTTTTCCTTGAACGATCTCTTACGAAAGGGTCCAATTATTCAAGATGATTTATATGATATAATCCTTCGTTTCCGTACGTATAAACTCGTTGTTACTGCAGATATCACGAAAATGTATCGGCAAATACTTGTGCGTGAAAAAGATAGGAACTATCAATGCATTTTGTGGAGATATTCGGAACAAGAGGAAATAGACGCATTTCGATTGCGAACAGTGACGTATGGCACTACCTCCGCCCCATTTATTGCAACAAGGTGTCTTAAGTATTTGGCGGATCAAAATTTACATAGATATCCCTTAGGCGCTAAAGTAATTAGTGAGGATTTTTATATGGATGATTTGATCACGGGAGGAGACTCTCTAGAGACCATATATAAAATCTATTCAGAGGTCAAAACGATTTTGTTGAGTGCTGGCTTCGAGCTCAGGAAATGGTGCAGCAATAGTACAGAGATAATGGATAAAATTTCGGATGAGGAGAAGGTAGACAGGTCGCCCTTGAGGATAAATGACGGTAATATCATCAAAACCCTAGGTATTATTTGGAATCCGGCAGATGATGAACTTCAATACATTAAGCCGAAAGAAAGAAATTCGAAAACAATTACAAAAAAAACAATATTAGCCGAGCTGGCACAAATTTTTGACCCTCTAGGTCTTATTATTCCAATAGTGGTTAAGGGTAAAATAGTGATGCAAGATATTTGGATCATTAAAGCTAGTTGGGAAGAATCACTTCCCATGGAAATACAAACTCGCTGGGAGGAATTCCGAAGAGAAATAGCGAATATCGATCGCATTAGAGTTCCGAGATACATTTCATTCCCGAATTCAAAAAATTACACCGTTGAGATTACACATGGGTTTTCGGATGCTTCTTTGCGAGCTTATGGTTGCTGTCTTTATCTTAGGACTATTGATTCGTTGGGGAACATAAAATGCACGTTACTTAGTGCTAAATCGAAAGTAGCTCCCATTAAAACAAAATCCCTCCCTAAGTTGGAACTTTGTGCTGCTACACTACTCGTCGAGTTAGTTTTGAAGGTACTCCCCAATCTTAGCTTGTTGATTAAAAACATTTATCTTTGGACGGACTCTGAAATTGTTCTTCGTTGGATCTCCGCATACCCATCCTCTTGGGAAATATTTGTTGCCAACCGTGTTTCGATTATTCAGTCCTCATTACCCTCAGCTAATTGGAGATACGTGAATACTAAGGCCAATCCAGCTGATATCGTGTCGCGAGGAGCTTTTAGCTCGGAGCTCATAAGTAGTATCTGGTTTAGCGGACCAACATTCTTGTACCAGAGTTATGAAAACTGGCCAAAGCAACGGTCATACATCTCACCGGCAGTGGATCTGGACAATCACCCTACTGCCCTGCTATCGAAGATAGACGAAATTATTAACTTCAGCGAAGCCTTTTCTCGGTTCAGTAGTTTTGAAAAGAATAATAGAGTTTTCGGATATATAATGAGATTTTATAAAAATCTGAAATCAAAATTATCTAAATCATCTAACCCCCCTAACAGCTCAGACAGTCACACTTTGACGCTTACATCGGAAGAATTGGAAGAGGCATTTCTTCGAATGATTTGGACCATTCAACAGATTCACTTCAAGGAAGAAATAAGAGATTTGAACAAAATGAATAAGATCAGCCCAAAAAGTGCTATCAGTAACCTCAATCCCTTCCTTGATACTGAGCACAAAATTGAACTCCTTAGAGTAGATGGGCGTTTGCAGAATGCAGACATTCCCTATAACTCCAAATGTCCCATCCTACTTCCAAAAAATTCCACCTTTGTTGAAATTGTCGTTGTCCATTTACATAGATCTAATTTCCATGCAGGTCCTCAAGCATTAGTCGCTATAATTAGACAGCGCTTCTGGATAATCAACGCTCGTCATCTAGCCAAGAAGGTGGTAGGCAAGTGCCTTCATTGCTTTAAGTATCGACCGAAATTAAGGCAACAAATCATGGGTGACTTACCTGCAACCCGGCTCAACACGTCCAGGCCATTTGCTATCTCCGGTGTGGATTTTTGTGGTCCATTCCATGTTTCGCAAAAACGACGTGGGTACTGTTCACATAAGGCTTATATTGCGGTTTTTATTTGTTTTGCGACGAAGGCCTCTCATCTAGAAGTGGTATCGGACCTATCAACGCAAGGGTTCATTGCAGCGCTTAAACGCTTTGTTGCCCGAAGAGGATTATGCAGCGAACTTCACTGTGACAATGGCACAAACTTTGTCGGAGCTCGCAATGAGCTAAAAGAACTCCGTACCCTATTCTTGCAGCAGCAAACACGAGACAAAATACAATCCTGGTGTGCTGCTAAACGCATTAAGTTCATTCACATACCGCCCAGATCTCCCCACTTCGGAGGACTATGGGAGGCAGCAGTAAAGTCCGCTAAAGCCCACCTATATCGGACAGTAAAGTTGGCGTATCTTACCTACGAGGAGTTTTCAACAGTGGTAGCTGAAATTGAGGCTATTATGAACTCTCGCCCACTTTGTGTCCTTAGTCCCGATCCAAGTGACGAACGAGTTTTAACGCCAGGTCATTTTTTAATTGGTGTTCCTTTAAACTCTATTCCAGAGCCTGCAATTCAACAAGAAGTACCATTGTCTGACAGATGGAGAAGACTTACGCAGATCAAGCAACACTTTTGGACGAGGTGGTCAAAAGAATACGTGTTCGAGCTCCAGAGGCGAACCAAATGGCGAACCGAGGTGGAGAACATTACCGTCGAAACCTTGGTGCTGATCGCTGAGGAAAATCTCCCTCCTCAGCATTGGATGTTGGGTCGTATCGAGAGAGTGATACCTGGTGCTGATTCAAGGATACGAGTTGTGGACGTCCGAGTGAAGGGAACCATATTGAGACGACCAGTTCATCGCCTGGCCCCACTACCAATTTCTTCAAGGCGGGCATGATGTTCATAATTGCCCATTTGTAATTGTATAATCTAAAATTGTTGAAAATATTTATCGAAATGATTATTGTGAATTAACTTAAATTTCCAAATTTCCTAAAAGCTTTCCCTGGGGATTTCCCTATAATTTGACTTGAAATTTCCAAAAAAGACATTGTAAAAAGCCCCGGTTTTTGGGAGCTAAGGTCTTTTTTTTGATCCGACTGCAGACGAATAAAGTTGTTAAGTTGTTATAACGTATTCAAAAAAAAAGTAATTTCGTTTTGTTCTTTTTGAAATTAAAAAATTTTCAAGTTCATTACGAAGTTTCCAAAAACAATTGGAAACAATTAATATAAGCTAATAGTGTTGAAAAATTATTACGCATACTACGTGTGTTCTGAAGAATACAAAAATGTTCATATGAATATGATGGTACATCTGGATTTTCACATCCAATTGGAGTTAAACAAGGGACAGTACTAGTATTAACAGAATTCATAATTTATTAGAATCGACTCGGGTTCTTACCCAAACGTGCTCGGCTTCACACTGTTCCTGGCAACCGATCACCAGTCGGGATCCGGACTTGGGTTCTCACCCATAAGGAGACTGACTGGGTGCTGTCAAAGCGACAGCTACGAGGTGAAAAGGCGCCGCTACGACCGAGTATCCCGAACGGGTCTCAACCCAGGGGGACAGCGTAGTGAACAAACCACTAGCACGTCTGTCGGTGTCATAAAACAAATTTATGTGACAGATCCTGGCCCGGCGAGTATACTCCGGCCCAGAAAGCTCGTTACATTAGCGTCGTCAAAAGCAAATAAGACCCCGAACCGCAATGGATAGCGGAACAGCCTATATCTTTGCAGAAGACTTTATATTATAGATCTACAGCCGGCAAGTAATCCAGATGGCAGTTGTAATTGTATTTCACTTCATCAAACAGACTCAAGGCAGAAGGGTTTGACGATTCAGAGGTTTTCATATATCCGGTATCAAGTCCCCAAACAGTGATTTTCATTCTTTAAGCCCGGGGACTGAAATAATAGAAGATGTTGCGTCAGCAGCTGATGCACCTGCACCGTTATTTCCAAGTGTCAAATGACATTGGAAAAAGGCGCGGGAATGAAGTTTGTTTTCCGGGTCGATCGATGTTTATCGATCCTTTCACATTTGATCGAACTTGGCCTGTTTTTTTCGGTCTTGGCATTAGGATAATTGGATAATTTCAACAGCATAACCATATACCCACGCTTAGTCAGTAAATCTGGATCGTCATTCACGTCATTCAACAGCCCCTGAGCGATGCTCATGCGACGGTTCAAAATTTAGCCATTTCGGTATAAACTTCGCTGACACACGTTTCATGCCAAAAATATCTGCAAAAATTTCATGGCACAAGTCAACCGATAAGCCAATATCCTCTGCAACTTCTCTAAGGGTGATGCCACGACTCTCCATAACAATTTTCTTTACTTTTTCAACGTTTTCATGCGTTACGTGCATCGTCACTATCATCTTCCCGTTTTTCTAGGAAGGAGTATTATCTTTAAATATTTTTGTTTGCCCAGAGTGGACTCGCCAAATGCCACAGTCAAAAATCGCCAAGCATACCAAATCAGACTTGCCTTTAAATCCGTTTTGATTAATAACACGAGAGAGTTGTTGATGCTGCTGAGTTCAAAATCCAAGTGGACTACATCGATTTATTTTATTTTCAATAAAAACACAACGAACACCTGCACAAAAAAAGTGAATGCAAAAAAAGGGTTACTTGCATTTTCAAACATATTACAGATACAACAGGTTTTTCAAGTAAACAAATATTAACAAAAGTAAAGAACATGATTAAGTTTGAACATCTAAACAAATTAAAGATCATAAATGATTTCTAAACATCCCGGCCCCCCTGGAACGAGTTTCAGGAACAAGGAAGTAGCGCTAATTTGGTGATTGGGCGGACAATTGAACCCCGATTCGTCTTGATTGTAGCAACTCGAACGTAACCATCCGCACCTGGTGTGACAGCTTAAATTTTGCCAAGAAGCCATTTCGTTGGAGGAAGATTGGGCTCCTTCAGCACAACTACGTCGCCAGGTTTCAAACTCGTCTTTGTTTGTTGCGACTTCGATCGTGTTTGAAGTGTGGTAAGATACTCCGCATTCCACCTTTTCCAAAATCCTTGGAATATTCTCTAGGTGATTCCAATGTTGCAGTCGGTTTGTAGGTGTGCTCAACAGGTTTGGTTTTGACACCGCCGTATAAGGTTCACCTATAAGGAAATGGCCAGGTGTAAGAGGATTTAGGTCTTCATCAGATATATAACACAAAGGGCGAGAGTTCAATATACACTCAATTTGTGTATGTGAGTATGGTGTACAAGTCTTCGAATGTTAGGATGGAAGACCCAACAACTGGAGGTAGATGCAACTTGACTGATCTAACACCAGCCTCCCATAAGCCACCGGAATGTGGCGTAGAGGGCGGAATGAAATGCCACGCGATATTGTCCTTGGCTAGCGATGCAGTGATTGCGTCATTGAAGGCTTCTGACATAACCAACTTGTGCATATCAGTGAGGCAGCGACGAGCACCTTGAAAGTTAGTTCCGTTGTCGCTGTAGATATTGGAACACAGTCCTCGGCGAGACACGAATCGCCGTAAAGCTGCGAGAAAGGCATCAGTAGTGAGGTCGCTTACTAACTCAAGGTGTATCGCCTTAGTAGATAAGCACACAAAGAGCGCTATATATGCCTTCGAGAATTTGGGATTAAGTCCCCGAGAAAGCTTTATAGTTATCGGTCCAGCGTAGTCGCACCCGGTGTTGGGGAATGGGCGACTCGGTTGAATTCGTGTGGCTGGTAGATTACCCATCAGCTGCTGGCTCGTCAGCTTACGTTGCATAAAACAAACCTTGCAATTACGAACCACCTTCCGGATTAGATTTCCTCTTCCCAAGATCCAATATCGCTGCCTTACTATGGCGAATGTTTCAGATACTCCTGTATGTAAGTGGTTGTTGTGGATATCTGTTACAATACGAGAAGAGAGTTTATTATTGTTGGGAAGAAGAATGGGATGTTTAATATTAAAGGAAACAACTGCATTTTTGATTCTTCCTCCAACGCGAAGCAGACCCTCGTTGTCGATAAAGGGCGAGTATCGGAGGAGTTTAGATTTGGATGGAAGTTTATGATTTCTAATTAGGTACCGAATATCCGCACTGAATGAATTTTGTTGGATGGTTTTAATGATAAGGGCTTTTGCACGTTGTATTTCATATAAGTTTAGACCAGAGGAACGGCGAGTAAGTGATGTTGCCCGACAATTGAAGGAAAACCGAAGGCAATACGCGACTATTCTTTGTATTCGATACCACGAGGATATATTCTCGACGAGTTTCTCAACGACATCGATTTCAGTGGATATTACAAGCGCTTGGTTTGATTGTTTTTCTTCAATGTCGTTAAAATCCATAAAATCATATATTGGCCAGCATTCGACACCGAGAGATATCCAAGTTGGACCTGTCCACCAAAGATTGTGGGTAGCAAGGTTGGATGGGGTTATACCCCTCGAAGCACAGTCGGCAGGGTTTGATTCCGACGCTATGTGATGCCATGAATGGCGTGGAATCGTTTCGAGGATGGCAGCTGTGCGGTTTTCCACAAATGTGGTCCAACGTCGAGGTGGGGGGCCTATGTAGTACAATTTCCGAGTCGCACCACGCATAAATTGTTGAGATTTCAGTTGCTATAGATGATTTGATACGACTTAGTAGTAAGCCGATAGTAGGGTGATTTGGAATGTCCCATCCTTCTTTCTGCAACTAGTATACACCACGGCGGAGTAACCTAAAGACGATGAATCCGAAAATCCATGTAGTTCGATTCCTTCCGTTGATGTAAACACATTTCGCGGAATCCGAAGTAGCTCAAAATAGTGGAGTTCCTGTCGATAGGTATTCCATCGTTGAGCCAAAGGGGTAGGTAGTGGATCATCCCAGCCGAGGTTTAACTCCGACGACCAAAGTTCTTGGAAGAGCATTTTAAATAAAATTACCGAAGGAGCTAATAATCTTAATGGGTCGAAAATTCGCGAAACTTCCGAAAGTAGAGTCCGTTTTGTCGACGATGAACCCAAGGGTAGCTTTGACAGCTGATACGACAAATCGTCACTGATAGGATTCCACTACATGCCAATAACTTTGATAAAAGGATTTGTGCGTTCAGTATCGAAAACAGAATATTCGCGTTGATCGCTTGGGATACCAGTGAGCAGAGGCCAGCAATTTGAGCTCCATTTCCGAAGCTCAAGTTTAGCCATCGATAAGAGGGTCACGAGCTCAGATTTCAGCGCGATTAAATCCTCGATGCTGTTTGATCCAGTCATGATGTCATCCACGTATACATCATTCACGAGAACATCAGAAGCGTTTCGGAACTGGGCCTTGTAGTCAACTGCTAACTGCTTCAAGACTCGAACTGATAAAAACGGAGCTGACGCAGTACCATATGTAACTGTGCATAACCGGTAATGTTGGACGGATTCTGAGGGATTACCGCGCCAAACAATGCGTTGATAATCGGTGTGTAACTCGTCCACCCAGATCTGATGAAACATTTTTACAACATCAGCTGTAAAACCGTACCGATGCTGCCGAAAACGCAAGGTTACACCAATCAAATCTCGCTGAATTGGAGGGCCTACCAACAGCGTACTGTTTAAGGACTGACCGTCAGAATCTTTTACAGATCCATCGAAGACAACGCGCAGTTTCGTAGATGAGCTGTCAGGTTTCAATACTGCGTGATGGGGTAAATATAACTTTTTACCCAGGGCTGAATTTACTTCATCCGACGGAATCCTTTCCATGTGACCAATTTCGAGGTATTCCCTCATGAAATCCGAATACAACCGATACAACTGATAATTGTTTTGAAATCGTCGTTCCATGGAGTGCAAGGGCGAAACTGCTGATGTTAGTGTGTTTTCGAAAGTGGGTTGCGAGGTTTTGAAAGGTAGTGCAACAACATATTTACCATCCGATGAGCGACCGAAAGTTTGACGAAAGTGTTGCTCAGCAGGGTCATTGATGAAAGTTTCGTCCTTAAGAGGTGCGACTTCTTCAACCTCCCAAAAACGTTGAAGTAACGCGTCCACATCGACTGCAGAGTGAAATGAGGACAAGCTGGTTTTAGTCACTGTCCTGTCAAAAAGTTCCCCGGTTATTATCCAACTTCTTCGTGATCGAGGATTCGCAGGAGAAGGTGGCGGCAGTGGGAGCTGTTTTCAAGGAAGTGTATAAGGTGAATGATACCATTCGCCCAAACCACGAATTGGAAAACAGAGTTCTACTTCATCACTCCTACCTTAGAAATGATATCGATCATTGGCGATCCGAGAATCTTGGTTTTACGTTCGATGACGATTTCATGGGAAATAATGCCGTCACCAATGAAGGGGCTAATACCCTGTTCATTTCGACGGAAGATCTCCAGATGACCTTTCGTCTTTGAAAAGGAAAAAATCCGCGGGTATCGACGGTATATCCAATGTTGTGCTTAGGCACCTTCCGCCAGTTTCTTTAGAAAGGTACATCATCCTGTTCAACAATGCACTGAATAATGCATATTATCCAGTGCACTGGAAGACAACGGTTTTGCAACGGGATTGGATTGCAAGAACCAATGCACGGGTGCCTGTCTGATCGACTTGGAAAAAGCCTTCGACACCATATGGCTAGAAGGTCTTTATTACAAGCTCAATCGGCTGGGCATAAGTAAACCACTGCTATATATGATTTTTGACATGTTAACAGGTAGAAAGTTCGTAGTGAAAATTGCCAACGTGACTTCTACCCAAACATTTGATATTAACAACGGACTGCAACAGGGTACGGTGAACTCGCCGATCCTTTTCAGCATTTACTTCAGTGATTTGATAGCTTCTCTTCACCATTCAATAGCGTATGCGGACGATCTAATCGCGTACAGATCTGGTCCAACGATCGACGTCAAAGTCACCGTTTGTCACGTCAAGTTGAAGATCAACTGCCAGAAATCAGAAACTATTTTGTTCAGAATGCCTTTGTCTAGGGCCTCTCGAAACACTAGAAAAAATTTGCGCGGGTTCTCAATTCTTGGCGAAACAAAGTGTAGTCAGATACCTTGGGATCGGGCTAGACCAGTATCTATATTTTGACAAACATGTATATGCTGCTCTGGCAAGGGCCCGAGGCGCTTTCACTCTGACAAGATGGCTGTTTCATTGCAGCCAACTTGATCCCAGGGTAAAGGTAATCTGCTACATGGCCTTAATCAGGCCCATGATTGCCTATGGATGCCCCGTCTGGTTCAATGTGAGAGCCAGCTTAATGGAAAGGATTCGGGTGTTTGAGCGACAATGTCTTAGGACTTGTCTCGGGTTACATAGGACACCCGAATCTGATTACACGAAATTTTATCCGAACGAGGTCCTATACAATAGGGCCAGGATTGTACGGGTGGATAACTTCCTGATCAAACTGATTCGAGGCCACGTTGCGAGAGCAATGACTTCGGTCAATAGCCTAATCTCTGGGGCTTACTACCCCAATGATTTATATCACGAGAGAGTCCGCCTTAACGGCTTTGTCCCGCCAGAAGCATTCCTCTATTTAGATAGATGTGGGCTGATCCAGGATAGATTGGCGGTGCCGCTAATCTTCCACGTGGGTCGCAATTCCGTGGAACGGCGATTCCTCTACGGACCCGATGTCGCGCTCAGTGAGCCCGAGCGCCTCAGGTTCTTTAGATCGGTCTCATGCCGGGATCGAGGAGACGTAGTGCGCCAGCATCAACGCTTTTGGTGGCTGGAGGGAGCTGCGTCAGTAGGCATTTCAATAGCTTCAGCCTCTTCAAGGCAGTGCTTGCCTAACACCAATGGCAGGCTTACATAAGGTAGGGTAGGGTAGGGTAGAGTAGGTTAGGGTAGGATAGAACAAAAAAAAATATTAAAAACCAAAAAAATTATAAATACATATTAAAACCAAAAAAAAAAAGATACATATATACATATATACATATATAATATATATAAAATATATTATATTATATATGTATATATTAAAAACCAAAAAAATTATAAATACATATTAAAACCAAAAAAAAAAAGATACATATATGTATACATATATACATATATAATATATATAAAATATATCATATTATATATGTATATATTATATATAGTTAGGTTTAGGTAGGTTTAAGGATTATATAAAAATATATAAAAGAATGATCATATGCTAAGTTTTTTGAAAGAAAGAAAAATTTTTCTTAGCTTAAGTTAATTATAATAATGTTAATTGTAAGTTATTTATATAGTAGTCGAAAGGCATACGTAAAAATTATACAGTTTATCTTAAAGGTGTCCGCCTAGGGCCAGTAAGATTCCTAAATTCATAAGGATAGTTAAGCTAGTTTTAAGCATTTTTGTCTAGGATAAGATAGATCTAAGAAACTATAAATAAAAATGAATTACAAAACAAACAAAAAAAAAAAAAACATCTAAACAAATGAAAGATCATAAATGATTTCTAAACAATATTCGTGCAAGACAAATTAACCTTCCTACGGTCCTCAAATTTACTGACGCGGACGGGCTTCGGGTCAAATTTGACCCTGTGTTTAATTTCCATGGTTTATTTTAGATATTTGATATTTTTTTGTTGCGAGGTTTTGTAGTTTAATAATTTAAATATTTAAAATTTTATGCTAATTATATTCAATTCAATACTTTAGAAAAAGTCAAGAAACATCAAGTCCTTAAAAACGTAGTCGTAGAGGAAAAAAATATTTCTTTCCCAAAATGGGTCAAAAATGACCCGAGGACCGTAGGAAGGTTAAGTATCCGAAATATCTGACAATGTCAACATATGTTAGGTATCTAGTATGCGAAATTAAAAAAGTATCCTTATTTTTTGAACAAACATCATGTATAAGAACACTCAATCTTGATATCAATACAAAATTGCATAATGAACACTTGGTAAGGTCAACAAAAACATTGAGTCCATTATTAGTCACCACGTGGAGCACACGCTTCCACCATCCTTAAATCCAGGTTCGATCTTTGACATAAAAAATAAAATTAACATAATACTATTCGTTTACTAACAGCACAAGGTGCTTATTTCCACTTCAAATTACGTTCATAATACCATAGATTTATGTATTTGAGCCGAACAAATTAAACATAAACTTCCATGTTGCCTAGTCGCATGCTCCTTAACAGAATTCCAAATAAGTTCCACACTAATAGCCCCACTCGCCTTGTGCTCTCCTAATGAAGCTAATATTTTCAAGACATCTATCAAAATAAAGCACTTCACGTCCGTGTAATAATACACACTTCTGTTTTTTCAAATCCGCTTATCGCTAATCTCCTTTACTAGTCAACAAATCTTCCACTTCCACCTCGTCAAACCCAACTCGACCTGTCTCGAATCATCTTAGACCTAAGCAAATATAAGTAAATAGTTGAGCAATAAAGATTAAACAAAATGGAATTAACCTTTTGTATTCGCAATGGTTACGAGTAAGTGCGAGAGATAAAAAACACAACGAGGCAAATGGCGAAAAGAAAAAGAAAGTGAAAAGAATAACACTGCAAAGCCAATACGAAGAAAACAAAACCGTCAAGGATACTTTCACATAGCAGGAGTATTCGTTCTGATAAAAATCCCTTCGCTTCAGCCGCCTTCGCCCAGAATCATCGACATCGCTCGAGTACTTAAATTTTCAAGCGCAAGCAACTCTTCCTAATACCCGCATTAATATTTCCAAACACGCTTCACGTTTATGGAAACGGGTATTGTTCGTCTAATTGACCCGGAACATTCGCAACGGAACGAGAGACCGATTCGGGCTTCGATAGAAGACGGTGACTAGGATGTCGTTGAATGCGAGGAAAACGGAGAAGAAGTCAAAAAAGGAGACCTAATAACGCTAAGTAACTATGGCAAATGCTTGTTCCCTCCCTAAAGAAGCTCTTTAGCCTCATCTCATCCTGGTGTTGTCGTCATCGTTATATTCTTGCCTGCACCGAAGAACGAAAGGACTGGCGACCCGTACGGCTGCCTTTTTCGCTTTTTCACTTCTTGTCGGGGAAGTCGTTTTCCTTTTCACTTATTTGAAATGGTGTTGCTCACTGTAAGTAGAACCGGAAATTAAAGAAGAAAGCCCAAACAACTTCCGTTGATGGTTGGGACAACACAACAATCGAATGGAACGAAGAAAAAAATCCATCTCGCGTAGTACTCTCTCACGGGCCTCGTCATTTTTGCAGTTCAGTCACGATTACTTAATTGTTGTGACAGCCTAGCTATCCTCCACATTCCGGTATACAGTCTCGTGTGGAAAGAAGTCTCGACTAATCTTATCATTCGACGAGCTCTACAGCGTACACACTTCCGAGTATAGTACTATTTAGTAGATACAAAACTCACTCAGGCATTGTATGGAGTTAATTTCAGATATGCAAACATCTCGCAAATTAAATGCTTGACTGGGGAGAAATATGCTTTGTCTTCGAGTCAGGTATCCGTATCTGTCGAGTTTGACAGCGACACTCTAGCCACTGGAGCTGTCTAGACTACATGCATTTTCATCCACCCACCGTAGTGGCATAGGACGGGCTGTCCTACTGGCACGTCCTTGTTCTGTGCACATCATGCTTTCTATTATCAGATTCTTGAAGTGTAAAGTATTGGACAAATACTCATATGTATCTGTGAAACCTCATGTAACTTAGATTGATATGTAATTGGATAGGAACTCCAGTGAGTGGACCATTCATTTAGCAATTAAATTCCAGCTGTTCCTGCTAGGCGGCTAAAACGTTGAGGATGTTACGCTAAAATTTAAAATATTCAATGCAGGAAAATTGAAGACGGGCAGAATTGGACAGTAATGGCAGTGATGTGCACCCTGGGGCGGTACACATTCATTATTCATGTCGGATTTTTTGGAAGGGATCTGGAATTCTAGGGGGAAATTTGTATTACTTTTCAGGGAGTTAAAACTGTTCATGATCTATAATTGGAATCTATGTTAATTTAGAGGATAGGCCGAAAGGAATTTTATGAAGGCTTATGAGAATTTTAGAATTTTGCAATACAATAACACCAGGAGATTTAAATGTGCCGAAGAGTGTTCTTGAGATGTGAATTGCTTAATATTATGCATGATCTTGAGTGGTTTATGACTTGAAATGTTGCTCTGGGAATTTAAAACCTGAGGGAGCTAGGTGAATTTATGGCTAAAATGATTATAGCTACGGTTTAGATTTTATAGCAAAACGAAGTCTTAAAATGAAGTCATTCCTCAAGTTTTCTAGGAAACGGTGTCGATCTGAGTACTATTACATTACTCTTTAGGACTAATCATAAAACAGGAGTGCATTCAATGGACAAAAAAAGTAGTTATATTACAAAAAAAAAGTTATTTTTATATAATGGATGTTTGTTTTATTAGAGGTTTGATTTATAAACTGGCAACACTCTTTCCACGGATGGTGGAACTTGACATTTGAAAGTAGATTTTTAGTTAGTATATTTTGCCATTTCACAGCAAACAACAAGCGCCAAAACAACGCATGAAAATTATACAAATTTGTTTTGAAAGCCATGGTTCGGTTCGCCGAACTTTTCGTGCTGAGCAAGTAATTCGGAACACGGTGACTCTTTTTCACATCACGTACACACAAGTGGATAATACACATCCCCAAAAACAAAAAACAGTGCGAAGAGAAGAAGTTATTGACGTTGTGGAGCGCAGAGTTGAGGGGAATCCCTACTAGTCGATTCGCCATCGTGCACAGCGATTGGTGCTATGCCCATCCACTTTGTGAGAAATTTTATGGAAAGATCTTAGCTTAAAAGCTTATAAGATCCAGCTCGTGCAAGTGTTTAAACGGCGTGACCATTATCTCGTCGTAAGTTCGGTGAATGGGCCAAAGGCATGATTCAGCTTGATACTCATTTTTAACTCAAAATTTTGCTGTCTGACGAGGCCCAGTTTTGGTTAAATGGATATGTAAGTAAGCCAAAAAAATTTGGAGTGAAGAAAACCCAGAAGCCTTTGTCGAGACGTTACCGTCAATGAAGAGCGCTATAGAAACGTGATTTCTGACTTCTTCGTTTCTCAGTTTAATGGGCTTGAGATGTAAGAGCTTTGGTTTCAGAAAGATGGCGCAACATGCTGTACGGCGTGCGACACGATTAATTTATTGCGGGAGACATTTGCTGAGCGCATAATTTCGCATAATGGACCTGTGAAGTGTGCTCTCACACCTTTTGATTATTTATCTAGATATATATAAACCATAGATGTTGGACAATTTAGACGTGCTTCATTTGAGCTAGCCGTGGCGCGCAAATGCCCAAAATTACATTTAAACACTTCTAGCACAAAATTATCTATTAAATGAAGCTACTCGTAATATCGTAGACATTGACGGTAGCTTCAAGTGTTTTATTTTATATTGGGTGTGTGTACTTTTAAAAATAAACACCCTTTACAAGTTACAGCCGTCTTTTTGTTTTCTGGGAACGACGGACAACTTACCTGAGAAAATGACTTTAGTTCCACATCCAGCAGAGTCGAAATGTCGAAAGGGAAAATATAAATAGTGCCCAAATCAATGAAGATAAATCTAAGTCGTCAAACTAGTTTTCGCCAGACTCTTAATACTCCCACGCAGACACATCGTGATGATCATTGTGGGGCAACGAAACGAATATAGATAGCTGCTTTACTTTATCGAATTGGCGGATTACTTTTCTAAAAGAAATTGGACAAAATCAAATAATTAGGCGACGTTGCCGCCTTTTGCCCTCAAGAAAAATTTAATAGCAAACAAGTAACGATAGTGAATTGAGTGAAAGTAAGCTTAAGACTAATGTCGAGTCATAAGATTTTTTGTAGTAAAAACCGCCGCCCGGTTTCATAAGAAAGCAATCTGAGCATAGATGATGGGGTATGATACATAATTTCCATCCTGTCAACTTGCTTGTGAAAAGTGTTTCTGGGAAAAAGGGATTCTGAACTAAGAAGGAATGTCAACTTTTTTCATTTACTCGGAAACGCTGATATGTGTAGCATTTTTCAAGTAGAAATCTTGACAATCGGAGGGGTAGCTAAATGCATATACGCAAGAGGTAGGTAGTCCATTATCGAATATGTACTAGATTGATTAACCCGCTTTGCTGGGTCCCTCAATAGATACATATGTACATTTGTGCAAGTTAAACTTTTATTTTATTATTTTGCTTAAAAAAAAAAACTTTATTTTACGAAGTTCATTTACAGACTGACTTAGATTAACTTAAATTCTAATAACGTAACCTACGCTTAGCCTATTGCATCAGCTAGGTGAAGTGCAAGTTCATGGAGTTTCGGGTGACGACCGATGAATGCACTTGAACGTTGTTCTCACCGTTGGCGATGTTTCCACATTGCGTCAGCAGAATCGGTTAGTGTGTAGAGTATTATTTCGCGTTAACTCATCCCTCCTTAAGATAATACGTCCTCGCATTTTAACACTATTGAGATGTTGAAGATGCTTTGATATCTTTGAGGAGATGAATGATTGCTGCTTGAACTGGAGTTACCGATGGTGGTGGTGCTTCGATTTTTATGGATCTGGATCTAACTCGTCCTTGGCATCCTATTGCAAGAATTACCAGAAACACTATTGTGAAGGTGACGTATGTAGTTATCTGGTGCTTGCCTTGTTCCCCTTGGATCTTGCTGATGTTTAACACGTTCTTAATGTGCAGTTCTTTCACGAGCTGTAAAGAAAGAATTTCTCCCATCTCTAAGTCTTCTGTTGATGGTTGTAGTAATGGTGGTGAGAGGTGAATGCGCAGTGCTTTTTCTGATGAAAATTGATTATTGATCGTCGCGCTATCGTTAACAAACTTAATAACGAAAGTTCCTTTTAATGATTGGGTCGCGTTGTTGATTTTCACGCTGCCATTGAATTGATTGAGTATGGGTAAACCTGGTGTTATTTCTTCAACCTGGGTACATGATGGCTGTTGGTTATGTTACATGATGCATTTCTATTCTCTAGTAGATTAGGTATACACTTATCATAGCTTAAATCTAAAACATTTGATATTTTGCATAGAGATAAATCATCGATGGTTTTACATTTTTCGTTAATACCATAAACATTCTTATTTTTCCTTAAAATATTTCTATGTGTAATTTTATAAACTAGGTTTTTGTTTTCTGAATTGGTATTAGTATTACTTTTTCGTACAAGTCAGATTTAGTTTTTGGAACATCGATAATATAAAGTAAACTGTTACAATCTGTGGCGATTTTAACGTCTGCAAATTCGAGCGCTTGCTCTATATTTAAATTCGATACATTTTTTTTATTAATTTTTTCTATGATTACATTTAGTTCGTTTGAATTTACGATATTGTTTGAATTTACAATATTGATTTTCGCTAATTCGATTGCATAAACAATGTTAATTCTTCTTTAATGAATTTTTATTGTATTTGTTTAATAAGATTACATTTACTTGGTATTTGATTATGTTTTCTTTTCTAATGCTATTTAATATTTCATTTATTCTCTATTATTCTATTTATTCTCTCTTCATACTGCTTATTTATCACTATCTGCTTATCGTTGTTTTCTATTATATTATTTATTTTATTTTTTACTATGATGAAGTCTTCATGGTCGGGATTACCCGCGATCCACTTCCAAGCTGTTTCTATGAAGTCTACGGATTTAACTTTATTTACTTTTAAATTTTAGATTAAGTTTCCTATTTGCTTGGCTTTACATTGCCGGAGAGGGGAAAAGACATTAGTTGGGGGAATTTTGTGTCACGAACGTGACCTCAGACACGAATTTTTCATATGGTCCTATTTCGATGACATGAATGAATTTAATGTTGCCTTCTGTAATTTTTGCCAATCCATTGTTGAGAACAATGATTGGGGAGTTAGTATAGTCAAGGATCTTAATATATCCTTGGCTAGTTTCAAGCCAAATAAAATACCTGTTTGATTTATGGACTATTTTTCCTGATTCTGTCATAACTGTTGTGGGTCTGTCCTCCTTTACGATTTACGGTGTAATTTTGAATTTAGCCTTTTGTTGATTCTAGTGAATATAATATCTCCGGGGGAATAGTTTAAAATGGGTGGTCTATTTTTATTGTGATATGCCAGATCGTTTGCTTGTTTTGATTTTAATTTGTTCGTGAATTCTTATAACCTGTTCGAGCTCTCTTTCGATATTCCGATATACGAGTAAGTTGATTGAACGACTTTTCGCTATTTAACACGACAATTCTTGGTACATCATAGCCGAAGATTGTCAATCGCCGTGAATACCAATTTTCCTTCTGTAGAGAAGATTCGAGTATCTACGTGAATGATCTCACCAGGATATTTTAGAATTGGTGTAGACTGTATCCAGACTTTGTTGGGATGGCGGTCGTATTTGCTTTGTTTGCAGATTGAGCAAAGCTTTGTAACTCTTAATTTTCCTAGCCATTCCGGGGAAATAATATTTTTCCAGAATTTGAATCTTATTCTCTCGATCATTCTTATGGGCACGATTGTGTGTCTGAATTATTATGTTCGCCTGATCTTCTTCGCTCTTAACATCTTCGACTTACTTTTGCGTGAAGTGGATTCGATAAGATGTGAAGTGTGTTTTATAAACGTTCTGTATCATTTCCATTATATACTCAGCAGTTTTAATACAATTGATGTGTTCGTGATCATAATAATAAAAAAAAAAAAAAAAAAATGTATGTATCATATGTATGTATGTATGTATCATCCAATGTCGAACCATCGTCGTTGCACCATTGTAATTACCATCAACCCATTGGCAAACGAACACCACGCGACCAGTGACGTCACAGTTCCGCACACTACGGTCCGTCGATCACGCGATGCGAGGGCTGATGGTAAATCAAAGTCGATGGGTTCGACACTTCCATCTTGTATAACAAAGTGTGCAGACGAAGAATAAATCGTAGTGAGTTCAAGCGTAACTTTCCTTCTTTTCTTTTCGTGGACCAGTCAATTCGTTGTTTAGTTGGTCGCTTCGATATTTCTGCTTTCGATCCTTCGATGGAATTAATCGGTTCAAACCCCCTGTCTTTTTTTCCATCGACCCGTCGTTCGACTCGTCTCTTGGTCGGTTCGCGTACATGATGACTGTTGGGTTAAGACGCTTTTTTACGATTTCTATTAGTTCTAGCACGTTATAAGAGGGTGACGTGCAGATACTATGGTAGGTCGGAAAAAGAATTTCGAAAGTTTCGTTATGGGGTGTTCCTTCTTAAAGGAAAATCTGGTTTTTAAAGCAATTTTTGGGTGAATCTATGCTATAGATTAAGCCATGCGATGAACTCTCGTCGCTGTGAATGGTTGAAGTCATTGAATTAATCTGGGTTTTCTGACGAGATCTAGAGAGTGCATCGACCACCACGTTACTCTTTCTGGGTTTGTACTTGAGCTCGTAGTTATAATCTTCCAATAACGGTTTCCACCTTTTCATTTTGGTATTGTTGTTTTTACTACTTAGCGCGTGAGTCAGAGGCTGATGATCAGTGTAGATAATGACTTTTGCCGAACCGTATGGCGAGCATCTCCTTCCCATTCGCGGCGTAATTTTCTTCCGTTCTGCTTAAAGTTCTTGAAATAAAAGTGATGTGTTATTGCTGTTTAGCCAGTTTGGCGTAGTCCCTAATAAAGCGGCGATAATACCCTGACAGACCAAGGAAGGATCTTAAGCCTTTCAATGTTCGAGGAGGTGGGAAATTCATTATCGCCTTAACTTTTTCAGGGGTGGTCTCAATGCCCTTGGAGGAAACTATAAGCCCAAGGAATTCTATCTCCCGTTTAAAAAATTCACACTTATCTAACTGTTTTTTATGCCAATATTTTGCCAATTTTATCGCGCAAGATGTCGTCTAAGGCTCTTTGAAAGATTGAGGGCGCGTTTTTAGGCCGAATTGCAGTCTTGTAAACTCATATTTGCCATTATTAATCGAAAAGGCAATTTTTTCCATATCTGATTCCTTTAAAGGATTTTGATGGAAAACGCTCTTTAATCAATGAACGTAAACAAGTTGTTCTTGCCCAGTTGTGATAAGACATCGTGATGGAAATTAATTTGCGGTGGTCTATATCGACGCACCAGCTTTCTTTCGTACAATCCACACAGGTGAATTGTAATGAGATCTAGAGCTTATGCTTATGAGATCTTATGAGCTTAAAGGATTAAAGCTCTGGCATTAAAAAGAATTTAATTTTAATATGGTTGAGGCCGAAAAGGTTAGGAAAGGTATGGTGGAAAATTCTAATGCTACCTTCCATGGAGTTTGCGAAAAAGGTATTCTCATTTGGTAGTGGAGTTTTAAGTAGGGTGGGCTGAATATAATTTTTTTGACCCTGTGTCAATCAGACCTTTTAGGACATCTCCGCTCTTCGTCTTACACTCAAAGTAAGGAAGAGAAGAGCAATTCAGTCTAAAAATGTATATCGTTAAATTCTGGGAGCTCTTCAGAATTGTTTTCTTCATATTGTTTTAGTAGGGAATCAAAGTATTCTGGGAAGGTCTGGTAGTATTCGTTACCCAAAGTTAGAATAGTCTGGTCGTATTGACTGATTTCATTGGATTCTGTAGTGTTCATGTGGAAATTTGCTGGGCTGTTCCTGTTGTGACAAAGAGACGAATGGGCTTTTTTGCGCGGCTGGCCAATTCTTATGTTGCGGTCTATTCATATAATTAATATTGTTAGATTTGATTGTGGAGGTTTCCATAGGTATTGGTGGTGGTTGTGTCCTTGTGTTAGAGTTACGTTATAATTGTTACACGTATTGTGTTGAGTCTGCCTCGGAGGCAACATGGGTCTTGGGAATACCATTTGCCTTGGATCCGAGTTCATTTGATGATGGCCAGACCATCTCATAGGATTATGGAACAATTCAATATAACATTGTTGTCGAACTTACGGCTGCTGAACTTGTTGATGACGTTTCGGTGGAATGGATGGATACATTATACGAGTGTTTTTTCTTTTCTCTGTGAGAGTACACCTGTTGATAAAACTCTTGATAAAACTGTTGATAAAAATCTGGTACTCCAGTGTGCCGATATCTCGTTTATCGGCATAGTGCAAGGTAAGGTATCTATTAATTCAGTCCCAGTTTAAGGGGGTGTTATAGGATTCTAAAACGTCGCCCACATTTATTCCTAATTACATTGACGATACTGAAATACTTCGGTGAACTTATAATGCCTTCGTATATTTTAAGGATTCTTTCCACACTTTTACGCCAGGAGCTAAATTCGCCCTGTTGCCCAGAGAATTCTCTTAGACTAGTGACAACGTCAGGAATTTTGTCAAGTTCACCTATATTTTCTCTTTGGTCATTGTTTATTGTTTGGTCAGTTCCCGCAAACTGATCATAGTTCGAATTTATTATCGATTGGACGACGTTTGGGGAGTTTCAGCTCTACCTTGAAAACTGTCTGGATTTCGGGGTTGCAGAACGAAGCATATTTTGGTTGGGCATTTTGAGTAAAATAGGTCTACGCAATTTCCAATTTGTTACTTATTTATTAAAATAATTATTTTTAAAATGATTTTTTTACTTTTAAATTATTATACATATATACATATATTAATACATATATATAATATTAGTATATTAAATTATTATTTGTTTTTTTTTCTCTTCTGAATAGTCTTAAATAATTTTTATTATCGATATTTCTGTTTTCTTTTTAATAATTATTAATATTTACTTTTTTCACTATTTCTGTTTTATGATTTTTGACTGTTAATTATTTTCTGATATTTGGTATTTTTATAACTACTCTTACATAATGATGATGGCATGCAGTTTCTTCATATTCCGGTTGAGGCTGACTCTCCTTTTGGCCTTGTCGTCTGGGGGGCCGCGTTGTTTTTTGTTTTTAAGTTCTTAGCTTGTTGCGAGAGATCACTTTAACTTTGCGACTAGGGGTTCCGGGATAGGCAACTTTAATTCATCCATAAGAAATGTGCGTTTTTCGCGAAATACTGAGCACTGCTTAAGGGCTTCTCTTTCAAATGTTCGCGCGGCACTAAGCATTACTTGAGGGCTTTTGTTGCGTGATCTTTTCGAATTTACGCGGCACTCAGCACTACTTGAGGGCTTTACTGTGATAAATGTACCGTGGATGCCTGACTCTGCTCGGGCGCCAGTTATATTTTTATTATATTATTTTGCTTAAAAAAAAAAGCATTATTTTACGAAGTTCAATTACCGACTGACTTAGTTTAACTTAAACTCTAATAACGTAACCAACGCTTAGCCTATTGCATCAGCCAGGTGAAGTGCAAGGCTGTATTTCATGGAGTTTCGGGTGACGACCGATGAATGCACTTGAACGTTGTTCCCACGGTTGGCGATGTTTCCACCGTTGACCCAGACATTACGTCAGCAGAATCGGTTAGCGTGTAGAATATTATTTCGCGTTAACTTGCATTTTTTTTTAGAGGAAGGGGAAATCTTCAAAAGATACTGATGATTCGAGTAATCAGTATGCCGGATTTTTACCGACTGAAACCGCCTTCCACATGATTGCAATCTAGTAGCTTGGACTAATAAGCAATTTTATGCTGATTTAATTTTTATTTTGTCATTTCAGGAGTTCCGCCCATCAGCGTCTCCTGACAGATGGTAAGGTTCTGGTAGCGTTCTATTTTTTTTTTTATATTAAGAATGCGTCCGGGCAAATACATACATATGTATGTATATACATTTCTTAATGTGAGTGGTCCCTTTTATTTAGACCAGTTCAAATGGCTGTGTCCTTTTGAGCCTTCTCACTATATTTGCGTTGTCTAAAAGTTGCACTGCCTCTGTGTTTGTGTGTACTTAAAGTCTTGATTCGTGCCTTTGTGCATTTTTTTTGGACCTCATCCATGACTGATTCCATTCCCAAGTCCCTGTGAAGGTCCTTATTTCTTATGTACCTTGGTGGATTTACGATTTTCCTTAGTACTTTGTTTTGGAATCTCTGTACGATGTCTAGATTGCTATTTTTAGTACAACCCCATAGTTGACTGCCATATGTCCATATTGGCTTCAGTGATTGCTTATATAATAAAAGCTTATTATAGACATAATGAGGAGTTCTTTCCTATCAGCCAATAAATATTTCTGTATTTTATTTTATTTATAAATATTTGTTTTAATAATACTATACAGGGTGTCCCACGAGCAGTGTGCCAAAATGCTAGAGCGTGTAGGTCTGGTCCAGACAAGAAAAAAATCGTATGGGAGGGGGGGGGGTCTATTCCCCCCCGTTTAGCCGGGAGGGGCAATTTTCTAAAAAAATTACTTAATTTGGAAAAAAATATTAAAAATCAACAGTTACATCCACAATGCCGTGATATACTTTTTTGTAGAGCCAGAAACCTCTTCCTTCTTGTTTTTAAACGAAGCTGTTTTAGGGAATAGTTTTTGAGACTTTAATTTTCAAACTCAAAATTTTGAAAAAAAAATTTCGAACTATTTTTTTATTTCTTATATATATTATATAATTCTCTTATTAGTTTTTAGTTGAAAACAGAAAACCGGATGCAAAAATGTTTTGTAGTTTTTGAGATATTGTATCCTCATAAAACTCCGAATTTTTTAAAAATAATAAAAAAGAGGTCAATGTTTCATACATTAATTTGCCTACAAGTCCAGCCGCGTTAAAACAAAAAAAAAGGTTTTTCTTAGAAAAAAATGGTTCGGGTTTTTTTTTAATTTCTCAAAAACTACAAGACATTTTTGCATCCGGTTTTCTGTTTTTAACTGAAAACTAATAAGAGAATTGAATTTTTGAAAAAAAAATTAGTACTTAATTACATACAATTTTGAAAAAAAATATGTAGTTCGAAATTTTTTTTTTCATTTTTTTTTCAAAATTTTGAGTTTGAAAATTTATTTCTCAAAAATTATTCCTTAAAACAGCTTCGTTTAAAAACAAGATGAATGAAGAGGTTTCTGGCTTTATACTATAAAAGTATATCACGGCATTGTGGTTGTACCTAACTGTTGATTTTTAATAATTTTTTTTCCAAATTAAGTCAAGTTTTTAGGAAATTGCCCCTCCCGGCTAAACGGGGGGGAATAGACCCCCCCTCCCATACGATTTTATTCTTGTCTTGACCAGACCTACACGCTCTAACTTTTTGGCACACTGCTCGTGGGACATCCTGTATAACTTGTCCTTGCTACTCCAATCGCTGTTCCATTGAAACAATTATGTAAGATATAAATATTACAATAACATAATAAGAAATCTACAATAGTCCAAAGAAAGAAGAAAAAAAGTTTGTTTGATAAACATGAATGTGCCCGCACTCCACTGGTGGACTGTTGATTGCAATGACCTGCGCATATCTGTGAAATATGTAAATCTAAATAATTACATTTTTGCTTATTACTTCCGTTATTAGAATCACAGAATAATGATCATTACATCAATCTCTTCACCAGGAAATTTTTACTAATCGAAGAATAAAATCATATTCAATATGTGTGCAAAATATAAAAAAATATTTGTTTTTTTCAGTTAAAAAATCATATACATACATATGTACTCGTAAAATGGGTTTAAAGGCCTTAGGATACTAAATAAAATCCTATGTAGTTCGAGTACCCACGACAAATCGATTGATATACTCATATATATTGTTGAGGTATCGTTACGTACCTACTCCCTACTCGCGGACAAACAGGAAAATGTGTTCTCTTTTATAGATGCAGATTTTACAAATTTTGCTGGTAATCAAGCTCATCTTTCATCCTGATATATGTATGTATGTGTAATGGGAGCCAAACAGAAAGACAACACCCTCGGGCCTAGAGTAGGGGTGGCGAACCTTTTTATATGCGCGTGCCAAAAATTTATAAAAAAAAAATTATCTGGACTCTGATGTGCCAGACAGGTTACTGAAGAATAATATTGACAAATACAAATAAAAGCAACGAATTTAATATATACGACTGAATAGTTTTTGTTAGTGTTTGAAAACCAGGATTCGCAATCAATTCCGTGTGTACTTCAGTTAATCGAATTTTCGAATTTGCTATCTTTTAACAACGATGAAATTATTTGCAATTGACCAAACTAGAAATAAATTATGGATAAAGTAAACTCTATTTAAACTTTTTTACATACCTTGATTTTTTTTAAATTTGATGTTTATGAGAATATTTTATTACACACTGCATTAAAATCGATGTTAGTAAATTGAAAAATAATTTTGCGTTTGCACAGGCGTATGTAGATGAAAAAATTGACAAAATAGCCAATGCCAATTTTTTTTAGCAGCTTTTATCAATATCATTCCAAATTTTTAATATTTCTTCTTCTGCGTTCTTAGAAAAGTTGTTCAATAATCGGTTATTTTCAATAGTTTCTAATTCTTTTCTTAAGTCTACAAATGTTTGTTGCCATATTGAACTGGACTTAAAATCGATTAATTGCATATCAATGTCTTCCAAAATCATCCACTCAAAAATCTTCACATCAAGTTTATCAACCGAGATTGTATCTGGATACAAAACAAAACCTGGACGTTTGTTCAATTTTTTTTAATTGTAAAAATCTGGATTAAAATTCATCTATTATTGATTGCAGCACTTGAGAAAATTATTTTGTCAATTGAACTAGATCTATTTTCTTGATAAATTTCATACCCGCCACAATTTTATTTGTATTTGGAAAATATTTGAATCGACTTGAAGTAATGTCACGATTAAAAATTTCAAATTTTACTTCAAATGCTAATTAAATCAAACATGACAATAATTGTTTTGTTTTTGCCTTGTAATTTAAGATTCAAGTCATTTAAATGTAAACATAAATCGGTGAAAAACATTAATTTGGAAAGCCACTTAAAGTCTGTTAATTCACTGTATTTTTCAGTCATATTTTCGTTGTGCAAAAAAAGTCGAATTTGATCTAAACATTCAACAAATCGCTCGAGAACCTTTCCACGACTTAACCATCGTACATTATTATACATACATAAGTAAGCCCTTGTATACTAAATTTACTTCAGTTAATAATTCTGTGAATTTTCGTTGATTTAAAACGCGAGCTGATATAAAATTAACCACTTTTGACACGACAGTCATGAAAATAAGAATTGGATGTCCAATATGGTGGGTAAACAAATTAACAAAGCCATTTTCATTACCAATCATACTAGGAGCGCCATCAGTCGTTACGGAAACAATTTTAGAAAGATCTATTTCCCTTTCAGCAAATGCATTTACAACTATGTTTCAAATATCTATTCACCTTGTTGTTTTTGTTAATGACTTCAAACTCATCAATTCCTCTTTGACATTATTTCCAACACAGTAGCGAATAAAAATTGATAAACGAGCTTTTCCAGTTATATCAGTACTCTCATTCAAACAGAGTGAATAAAAATAAGAGAATTTTATATCTTGCTTTCGTTGGTAACTTACATTTTTAGCCATTTCCAAAATTCTATCTTTGACGGTGTTCCTAGATAACGGCATATCATGTATTCTTGGAATGATTTTATCTTAGTTTGTAAAATCATCAAATAAATATAATGCACATTTTAACTTTTATACATATATTCGCCGTGGCTGAATGGTTTTCCGTGTTTGGCAATTATATTTGAAGCTATGTACAAAACTAGCAGCATTTATATTTGAGCCACTACCGATAAATTTCAATAAAGGTGTTGATTGTGTATTTTTGTTTTGAATTACACGAGCTATAAATTCCTTTCGTTCATCTGTGTTCATTTTATTGAGTGTTTTTTGATTCATCTTAATATGTCGTTTTACTGATGACGTTTTGCATACTATTGTCTCAGAACGCATATTGCTTTATCTCCTTTGTTAATCATACCATACTCATACCACCAATCTTTAAACTTTCTGCCACTGTTTTCTGATACATTTTTTTATTTTCACTGCCCATGTTATTAAAAGGAAGTGAAATAAATTTATTCGAGGATATGAATAAATTGCTAAGTCACTACACGCAAAGTCGCGGAACGCGTAACTGAATTGTATCGTAGTGGCCGAAACACTGAACGCATGTGAAGTCTGTTCGATAAAACCATCGGCTCAATACCTTTCTTGTTTTCAAATCGTTTGTGTGCCAATTAAATTTTTGTACGTGCCACTATTGGCACGAGTGCAATAGGTTTGGTATCCCTGGCCTAGTCGATCTGATGACAATCGATCACGTACGCCAAAATATAAGAGGACAATCATTCGACGAACACGCCACACGCATAACATACACCTAACCGTTGATCACAGACCAATGTGTAAGTAGATAGTGTTTCGGGTAATTGAGTGTGGAAAACATAATAAACAAATAACAAAAAAGTGCGCGTTTGGACCTGTTTCTCGCGGAACCCAAATTAGCAAAGGTCGGCAGTTCGGATCTCAAGTCGAGAGGAGAGGGGCGACATGACCACATCAACATCGACGTCCACAGCAGATGGACAACAACAACAACCTAAACCAGTGGTCCACGTAGTAGAGGATATTTCCCTACCTCTCCGATGGTAGGGAAGGCCATTACACGGGGGACAACAACCCCTTCGCCGCCCTTTCAAGTTCGGCTACAGAGGAAGAGCGGAATAATGCATATTATCCAGTGCACTGGAAGACAGCGGTGGCGCAACCAATCCCCAAGAAGGTTATAGACACCTCTAACCCGGAAAATCTCCGGTCGATAAGTCTCCTTCCGAGTATCAGCAAGGTCTTCGAGAAGGTGGTCCATAGGGTGTTGTCTAAATGGGTTGAGGACAATAAAATCATCCCGGATAACCAGTTCGGTTTCAGAGCGGGGCATGATACTATTCATGCCGCGTCGAAACTCGTGTCGGATGTCCAATGGGATAAATGCAAGAACCAATGAACGGATGCCTGTCTGATTAACTTGAAAAAAGCCTTTGACACCGTATGGCTAGAAGGTCTTTATTACAAGCTCAGTCGGCTGGGCATAAGTAAACCACTGCTATATATGATTTTTGACATGTTAACAGATAGAAAGTTCGTTGTGAAAATTGTTGAAAATCAACTTCCAGAAATCAGAATCTATATTGTTCAGAACGCCTTTGTCTAGGGCCTCTCGGGACACTAGAAAAAATTGGCGCAGGTTCTCTATCTTTGGGCCGGACGGGCGTCCACTGGCGAGACAAAGTGTAGTCAGATACCTTGGGATCGTGCTGGATCAGTATCTATGTATATTTTGACAAACATGTAGATGTTGCTCTGGCAAGGGCCCGGGGCGCTTTCGCTTTGACAAGATGGCTGTTTCATAGCAGCCAACTTGATTCCAGGGAGAAGGTAATCTGCTACATGGCCTTAATCAGGCCCATGGTTGCCTATGGATGTCCCGTCTGGTTCAATGTGAGAGCCAGCTTAATGGAAAGGATTCGGGTGTTTGAGAGACAATGTCTCAGGACTTGTCTCGGGCTACATAGGACACCCGAACCCGTCCTATACAATAGGGCTAGGATTGTACGGGTGGATAACTTTCTGATCAAACTGATTCGGAGCCACGTTGCAAGAGCAATGACTTCAGTCAATAACCTGATCTCCGGGGCTTACTACCCCAATGAATTATTCCATGAGAGAGTGCGTCTTAACGGCTTTGTTCCGCCAGAAGCATTCCTGTACTTAGATAGATGTGGGCTGATCCAGGATAGATTGGCGGTACCGCTAATCTTCCACGTGGGTCGCAATTCCGTGGAACGGCGATTCCTCTACGGACCCGATGTCGCGCTCCGTGAGCCCGAGCGCCTCAGGTTCTGTAGATCGGTCTCACGTCGAGGAGACGTAGTCCGCCAGCATCAACGTTTTTGGTGGCTGGAGAGAACTCTGTCAATGGACACCTTGATAGGGGCAGCCTCTTCAAGGCAAAGCCTGCCCAACATCAATGGCAGGCTTACACAGGCTAGAGTAGGGTAAGGTAGGGTAGGGTAGGCTAAGGCAAAAACGAAAAAAAAAAAATCAAAAAAAAAAAATAAAACTAAAGAACATAAATATTAAGTGTGAAGAAAAAAAATATATATATATAAAATATATATGTACATATAATGTATATATTTGTGTTTATATATTTTAGTTAAGTTAGAATAAAATAGGTTTAGTTAGGTTTAATTAGTTTAAAGTAGGCTTAAGTTTTATATATGTAGGTAAAGTATTTAAAAAAAAATGATCATATGCTAAGTTTTTTAATAAAATAAAACATTTTTCTTGGCCTAGGTTAGTTATAATAATGTTAATAATAAATTTATGTAGGCGTCGAAAGACATATGTACATATGTTTCAATTGTACTGTTTGTTTTAGAGTGTCCGCCTAGGGCCAGTAAGATAGTTACATTTATTAAGATAGTTAAGCTAGTTTTAAGCATTTTTGACTAGGGTAAGATAGATATAAGATAATATGAAATAAAAATGAATTAAAAACTAAAAAAAAAAAAAACAACATACACCTAACACACACAGCGCACCCCATTGACAAGCAGAACGAAACAGACGAAGATGAACACGAAAAAAGCACACGCCTTTCGCTCAACAGCGGTCAACACGTGTGGAGCGATCCAATTTTGTCTAAGTGAAATAGTTCGTTGTAAAATAGATTTAATAAAGTGAAATAAGTTGTTGTGCAATAAATCGAATATAGTATAGTAAATAAATTTAATAAAGTATTGCTGAATTAAAGTAAACAAAGAAATCCCACATATATATAAATTCTATTAACATATTACCATCTTTTAGCTCATCAGACCACTATGTACATATGTCGTATCAGCAAATTTCTCGAGCTCACTCCACTCAGTAAAAGAACAAATTGCTAAAAGAACTTAATGTTTGTACGAGAAAGCCAAATGACTTAAAGGACATAAAGAACTCTGCTTCGTCTTCAATCCCCACCCTCATTTGCAAAGATATCCCAGTTGTCCGAGAGCATCAAATCTTCTATGGGACAAATCTACTTTCAAACTCATATATGTAGTTGCAAAGGTACTTGTGTACTCTACGTGCACAAATCTGCTGGCACTGAAGGTATTTTCCCCATACTTCCGAAGAGGTGTTCTTCAACGGTGGCGAAACCACTGTCCACGCAAGCGTTTCCATCCATCCTACTCTTCTGGTATCTTCCTGAATATTTACCTTTCGGACCATTCAATTAAAGCCGTTTTGGATGTTTTCATTCTGATGTTCAGCAAATGCATGCTGACGTTCCCCAAGGATCTGTTTTATCACCGACGCTCTTCTTCATTTTTATAAATGATCTCCTAGCTGGTTTTCCTAATTCAAACCATTGCTTTGCGGATTACAGTACTCTCGTCTTTTCATATTCTTTCCAAAAAGCACGTTCCCACTCTTCGGCCGTATAATTGGAACGATAATGTCTACTATCACTTAAGCGCATACTTAGAAATCAGCGATTATCCATGAATGGCGTTTTCGTTGCGTTGGAATGACCATATTTCGAAGTTACAAATGTCGGTTTCGTTAATCGATGCAAGAAATATGTGATCCCATCTGATTTGGCTTCAATATATATGGTAAGGCTTTTATTTGCCTCAAGATTGAGTATAATGCTCATATCGGGCCTGGTGCCCCCAATACCCCTTTCCACCTGCTCGATAGAACAGAGGAGTGGACGGCGAAACTTTTAGGGGACATTGATATTGCGAAATCACTTATAGCCAATTACATTCCTCCCCTTCTAGAATTCAGCCGCATTACTCATCTTACTCTCTTCT
This sequence comes from Merodon equestris, assembly GCA_958301585.1. NCBI lineage: Eukaryota > Metazoa > Arthropoda > Insecta > Diptera > Syrphidae > Merodon > Merodon equestris. The sequence goes on from OY284416.1 coordinate 91,570,087, forward strand.
TCTTCTTATCTCCCACATATTATAATCTACAAGCATTTAAGATCAATGTTTACCCGTACACCTGCTCCGTTTATACTTTTGGTCCGTGCTTGACTTAGTTTTCCCATCTTTTTTAAATCCACTCCTCCCTCCCACACTCAAACTTATGGAACAACTTGCTGAGAATAATGCAGCGTCTCTATCTTGCATATCTTCATGACAAAACTGACTCCAACTGCATGGACAGCGAAACCAAAACTAACATCATGGTATCGATTTCATCTAATGGCGTAGATCTCATTCGTTGCCCATGTCAACTCCAAGCGTGTGAGGCACCTGCAGGCAACCCATTCTATCTTCGAAAACTATTTTTCATCCTTACCTAGGCACCACCAACCGCTCATTTCATCTTAATACATCTCCTTCTATTACCAAAATGTCAGAGGACTCCTCACCAAAATGTCCGAGTAGTTATTCACATCAGATTTTACCCTGTTTCTCGCTGGTAGCCTCATAGCAATTCGTTACGATCCCATACACTTCAAAACTCCGAGCTCTACTGATTTCAACTTCACAAACATCTTAATAGCATTCACGGAGCCACAGCCATACCTTGTCTGTTGTTTCGTTCATACCTCACAGCCTACTTATTGTTTTCAACATGCCATCGACTTCATACATTCTACATTTAATATCGCCGACCACAATGACGCTTTCATCATCTGAGCGATTTTAACCTTTCGTACTTAAAATGGGCTAAATCTGACGATGAGACTCACTTTATCGCATCTAACACTTCGCCTGCTTAGGAGGTTAGGTCAGTCTCTCTAACTCCGGTCTAATCTAGTTCAGTAACAACACCAACAACATGAATCGACTATTTGACCTGATTTCTCATCTGATGCCCAAAACTGCATTATTATCGCAATTAATTGTCTCCTCTCTACCTATCAGGAACACTTTCAAGCGACAATTCGCTTCTCAGATGGCATTACAGCTTGCGTAGAGCCAGAGCCAAGCTTCTTTTATTCACTTATGTTGTGTGCGATTTGTTTTCACACAAGTGAACGGGACCTGCAGTTTAATGCAGATTCCGAACGGCGAGCGCCGAAAGGTTTTCAAGGCAAGTGTACTACGGGCGGTTTTGCCAGTACCTCGCCGAGGAGAGAAGCCGCGTAATGAACACTCGATGGCGTTGGTGTTATTGGGATCCGAACTCGCTGGCCATGATGCGTCAAGCGACAATTACTTCATAATTTTCCTCTTTGAAAATATGTATTGCTTCAACTTTCGGAAAGCAAAGCGCAAAACTACACACCTTACTCAGTAAACTGACTTTAATTTTCTCCTTAACCCTATCACGCACGTATCCTAAGATGATATTCTACTCCAAAGTCATCAAATGCCTCATCTTATCCGTTCCATATTCGGCAAAAAAGGGGTGTCCAGAGGCAAATGTACTGTTCACTTGCTGAATCAAGAATTCGATACGGCATTTTGGCATGGGGCAGTGCATCTAAAACTCACCTGGGCAGAATACATATTCTTCAACGACATCTAGATAAAATTATTTATAATAACAATGATGCATCTCTATTTCTAGAAGTCAAGAGCATATTCAAAATGACGGCAAGTACTGGAATACTACAATGACTCCCGTTTCCTACAACCGATACACCATAATCAGAATACCGGAAGACGAGCACAACAATATCTTGAAATACCTGCAGTTTTTAACGATTATGGACGAAGACAATTAGCCTACAGTATTCCGACATTGATGAATTCACTACCTACCAACCTTACAAATATAGTTAACTTTAAAAAAAAAATTGACCGTTACGGGACGTACGGCAGATGTGAAATATCTATTTTAATATTAATATTTAATATATTAATTAATAAAAATCTATAACGAAAGATGGAATAAAATAAAGACAAAATAGAGTTTCCTTAATAAAATAAATTTATATTTCATATTATTTTAATTATAATACAATAATTACAGAATATATGTACGAGTATATGCATGAATAGAATATAAAATATATTTTCCAATGCAGCTACGGGATATTATTTGACATATCTTCTGTGATTTCTATAATAGTAGCTGTTGAAGGCGTATTGGAGGGTAATAAAGAAATGATTGGCCGGTGATAACTGAAATAGGTTAAAAAAGTGTTAGACGTCATGTTATCAAGATATCTCGAAAATACAGCGTCGATATGTCGTTCCATATCTAGTTGTTCATTCAGTTGATATACTCTAGATTTTTAAATCAAATGTTTGTTCAAGGATCGTTGTCAAAGGAATTGAATGGTTAGTTACTAAATTGGCATGAAATCGCCTGCTAAAATCATCGGAAGTTTTGCTAAATTATCTTCTAAAATCCTCGAACCTTCGCGGCTATTTATGAGTAAATGATGATATAAAAACTTTATACTTGCTACGACTTTTTGATTTGGTGAAATATACACAATAACCATAAGGAATTCTCTCCCATAATCCATTTTAGCTTGAGAGGCATATACATATGTATATCACCAATAGTTGCTTGGGTAACTTTAAGTTCACGTGTATTTATCATTGAAAGTCCTGTATTATCCGTTCTAGCTTGGGCTATGTTACTCCCGAAGCTCTAACATACTTTCCTTTATATTCAACTATGCAATCGAAATTAAGTATTTCAATAACATTTTCATTAGAAAGCCATGTTTCTGATAAAAACAAAAAGTATTTTTTTAGAGAAACAGAACCTTGCATTTCTGAAACATGTTTTTTGATATTTTGACAGTTCAAAGTTAATATTGTCAGTCCCTTTCTCGATGTAATGAAACTAGTAATCATGTCTTGCAAAGTATCAAGCTCATTCAAGCATTCTTTTAAATTCTTCTTATAAAGACAAAATTGATAAATGAATTCTTCTTCCATGGTAAAATCTTAAGTCATAATTTCTGTTTCATATGAACAAATCTTCAATACTAGTAACTCCCGACTATCTCGTAAAATGTAGCTCCTTGAGACTCAAGAATAGTCATGGCACATCCGCAGATCATAGGAAAGTGATTTCTTTTCCCACAATCGTTTTGTTATTGTTAAGATGAATACTTGTCGTTCGACGTATAATAGGAACAGCTTGTTTATCGATATTATGTTCTGTAATAAATCCAGCAGCTTTTTTTCTGGGAACTGTACCAGTTTTTTAAACCAGCCATACACGAGTAATTTCATTTTGTTCATTCTTTTCTATATGAACCAATGTTCCAACAGCACCATTAGCTAATCCATCTGTAACGTCTATGTTTGAGGCAATCACTGTCTGTGGCCATCACTGACATCTTATGTAATTTTTATCTCACAAATCCTTCCTGTTCATGGTTAGTTCAGCCACTAATAATATATTTTGCACTGGAAACAAGTTTTTCTTCAGCTTATTGCAAAATAGATACGTTGTATTCATTGATCGATACGTTGTCTAGGAATAATCGAACCCCATTTGGGCAGCGCTTTGTAACTTCTTCGTACGTAAAAAAATCTTGACTCCATAATGGCCAAGTCGTCATCATCCAAAATAGATCCATTACCAATTTTTATAGGATAGAGGCAAAAATTACATTAGTTTGTCGCATAAATTGAATTAATTCATAGAATTTTAATCCTCGCACTTACTCCAAATTCAACAGTGAACCTAAGCAGGGGGGTTGCAGGGGAGCAGCATGCTTTCCCTTACGACCTCTGACAAGTTTTTGAAAGTATGTATGTATTATTTAGACACGCGATAGCGTGTCAAGCCAAGTTCAAGCGAACAGAACTGGCGAGCAGCACCGTGTGTAATATTACACGAACCATTTGGAGCCATTTTTGACCCCCTCACAACTCAAAAACAATTTCATCTAAACATGTCAAATTTGGCTCATATATTGAGACTTGCGAAATACTACAAATTTCATAAACACAACTCAAACGGTTATTTAGATATTAACGTCCAAAAATCGTCATTTTTGTCACTGACCTATAGATCAAAACTCTAACCCACTTCCAGTTCCAGAGTACTTAGAACTATGAAATTTGGCAAGTAATATCGTCATATACTATAAGTACAGGAAAAAATCTGAAAACTATACATTTGCGATTAAATCATAAGAAAAATAGTCTTTATTTAAAACTGATTTTATGGGAGAGGGAGCTTACGGAGTAACACATACACAACTCTTTATTTTTCGAGTCTGCACATTTTTTTGTCTGGTGATGCGCTTCAATTGTATTCGTCACTAAACAATGAAAGGATGTTCACATCTCCAATTGAAATGAAAGAAGAAGGAGAAGAAGAAGAAAGAAGAAAGAAGATAAAGAAAAAATAGTACCATGTGATCACAACACAATTATTTATATTTATATAATTATATAATACATAATTATATCATATACAATACATAATTATATAATACATATATCTGTACAGTACATACATATGTATGTATATGTATGTATGAAAGTAAAGTTGAATGTACGAGATAATTTACATACATCCTTGAGTAAATTGAATGTGTACAATGATGGAGGACCGCTCAAGGATCTTGGATGAAAGAAAAAAAAATAAACCATGAATGAGATTGGTGGGAAAGTGAGAAAGGGGCCGGGGGGAGGAGAAATGTCTTATACTACAAGTACAGGGAAAAGTCTTTTGGTTTTCATGAGGTATGCAGAGTAAATGGTTTTCCGTGCAGGGACGGGTTAAGAATATCTCTGCAGCGATACCTCTCGCTTGTCATAAAAGGCGACTAAAACAAAGGTAAACAAAAATCACATCTAGACAATTTAGAAAACACCAAGGTGAGCCTAGGGACACATATACCACCATTAAACTGTCCCACAAGTGTACATGCAAATCAGTGGGTTGATACGACTGGAGATCACCGGTGTTGTAAGAGTAAGATCAAACAAAAAATCTGGACCATGCCCGTGTCACAAAAAAAAAAAAAAAAAAAAAAGGCAGGCCGAAAGACAATTGGTGCAAACAAATGCAAAAACACCAGCATTTGATTGGCCTCAGCGATGAAGTAATCCCAAACCGGGAAGCCTGCCGCTACTTTCTGAGGTCAAACCGGCGGACCCCACAAGCGGACCAGTAGGAATGCAGTTAAGTGGGAAGGTTATGGTCCTACACTTCTTACCATAACAATGCCGGAAAAAGGAAAAGAAGAAGATGCAGAGTAGATGGTCCAGCTATAGCTAATGCAAATCCAAATTGGGGATCTATCATATATGTATGTATATATGTACATACATATGAATGTCGCAATCTTAAGAACTCTGTATCAAATGGATCATGTAATACTCGTAAATATTGTTTGAATAATCTGGGCGCTGAGAACGGACACTTTGTGTGTATTCATTTTGTGATGTTTAACGTCCGATTGATCGTTGTTTATATGTAGGTCACCACGATGTCTAACCAATATTGCTGTAGAATGCATAAATACAACAATATACGAAAACAGCAGTAATGGTAATATTTCTTGAATGATTGTTGTAGGAGATTTCAACATACATTTTAAAACCAATCCTCAAAATGCAATATTTTATAGCCATTTTTTTCTTTTATGGGCATGTTACCCTTAATAAGCATACTATTCATTCTTTTTTCAGTCACCACTTACAAATATGGATAAAATTTAATATTGTATTGTAAAAAACAACTTTGATTAGGTTACCTAACTATTTTAGGTATGAATGTTAGAATAACCAAAATTTCACTTATAAAACACAATAATATCTATAAGTAATTATCGGTTTTGGAAACCAAATTTCGGGAAAAGCTCGGAAATAATTGTGGGACTCAATTCCCGAACTATTCACAATATGTAACTACAAAGTGCGGAACCCTCAGTAGGCGAGTCCAACTTGCACTTGTCCGTTGTTTTTTTTACTAGCTGACCCGCGCGGCTGCGCTCACGTATCTATGTATAAGTTAAATTTTTATTTCAGTAAATTATTAAAAAAATATTTTTCTTCGGGAGCTATGCTCCTTTATTCTTCTCTGGTCAACTTAAGACTGATCTCACAATTCATTACTTAATTCTAACTTAACTTATCGTGTTCAGCGAGAACGTGCAGGAATGTCGTTTGAAAAACAATTGTCTCAGGTGACAGATGTCTTGGAGTGGAGCGTCACTCTGAGACGGAATGTGCGGATGTGGTGTCAGGTGGAACATATTTGCGATGGATGCAAAGAAGAAAGAAACTGCAGGCGTAATGTTTACTGGCGGATGTGTTTGGAGATTTTCGTGGGTGTCGTGTTAACTCTTCCCTCCTTAAAATCAAACGTCCTCGTTTGACCTCTTAGAAGAATGGTATTTTGCTTACTCTGGTTGTTTGTTGGTGTAGGTCAAGATTCCCTTGCTGAACAGAGGTGCTTGAACTGGGTGTCCTTGACATTGCTATTTCTTCGGAGATTTTAGTAGGTGGCTTCTCTGCGGTGTTTTTGCAGTTGATTGATTTTACAATTGCGATGACGATTAGTATTAGGAAGGCTACCGATACTCCAAAAGTAATGGATGAATTGATTTTATGTTTTGCTCCCAATTCTTCTATTGTATTGGTGTTGTTTATGTGGAGTTCTCTTAGCATTTCTAGTGATAAATGCTCTTCGAATAGGGTTGTGCTGATGAGGGGATGCGCCGCTCCAGGTAAGGGTTCATGTGTTAGTAATTCGGTTGCTTCGTAAGTTACGTTGCCCAAGTTCACTGTTGAATTCTCTATCCGAATGAGAAAAGTCTCAAATAGATCCATACTTCGATTGTTTGTTGTTATCGTGCCGTTGTACTGGTTTAGAAGGAGGATTCCCGGAGAGATTTCTTCCACGACGGGGATGTGGTGATTATTGATGGTTGTGCAGTTCGTAGGGGCGATGTTGAGAAGATTAGGGATACACGAAGATTCACTTAATTTTAAAATATTATTGCTCTTACATATAAAACAAAGGTAAACAAAAATCACATCTAGGCAATTTAGAAAACACCAAGGTGAGCCTAGGGACACATATACCACCATTAAACTGCCCCACAAGTGTACATGCAAATCAGTGGGTTAACACGACTGGAGATCACCGGTGTTGTAAGAGTAAGATCAAACAAAAAAAATCTGGAGCATGTCCGTGTCACAAAAAAAAAAAAAAAAAAAAAAAGCCAGGCCGAAAAACAATTGGTGCAAACAGATGCAAAAATACCAGCATTTGATTGGCCTCAGCGATGAAGTAATCCCAAACCGGGAAGCCTGCCGCTACTTTCTGAGGTCAAACCGGCGGACCAGTAGGAATGCAGTTAAGTGGGAAGGTTATGGTCCTACACTTCTGACCATAACAACGCCGGAAAAAGGAAAAGAAGAAGAAAGAAGATTACTCTTACATATTGAAATATTATTATACGTTTTACATGCTAGTTTTACACCGTATATTGTTTTATTACATTTTAACAGGTTTTCGTAATCAATCTTTAGACAAAGTTTTCCCTTTCTTACGGGCTTCACAAATTTCACAAATTTCCTTATTCGTAGTCGGTATACTTACAATGTATAACAATGAGTTTGTATCCGTTGCTACTCTAACTTCCGCGTATTCGAGCGCTTCATCTATGTTACTAAATGGAACGTTTTCGTTTTTCAAAATTCTTTTTACCTTATTTATTTCGTCGTTTGAGAGTATATATGAGTTTATAATATTATTCTTAGCCTAATGTATGGCGTATTCGATATTTACTAATTCTTCTTTGATTAATTTTATTTTGTATTGAATATTGTGTACAAGGTCGTTTTCGTTTTTATTTAATTTTCTTATAATTTCATTGGTAATATTATTAATATGGTTTATCTTCTCTATTGACAATTTATTAATCATTAGCTGCTTATTGTTATTTTCTATGACACTATTTATTTTGTTTTTTAAAATCTTGAAGTCGTCATGGTCAGGATTTCCAGCTATCCATTTCCATGCGCTTCCGATAATATTAATGGAACGTGGGGTTCTTTTAATCTTCAATTTAGTTAGTAAATTTTGCACTTGCGATATTTCAAAGGAAAGGAAGGGGTAGGTCGGGTGTTTGTCACTCACGTTCTGTATTAGCGTCCTGTTAACGTCATCTATAAATGTTCTATATGGTGTAAGGTCGATGTCGTGTATTAATTTAATCGTTCCTGTCTGTAGCTTAGATACGCCGGTTTTGATGACTATCGCCTGAGAGTTGGAATAGTCCAATATCTGGACATCGGCCTGAACGATTGTGATTGCGATTGCGAATAGTAGTCTACGGAAAGGTTTAATTTTTGATTTTACTTTTATGGATTACTCTGCCGGATTCGGTTAGTACAGTGGTGTTCCTATCTTCTTTAACTATTTCCTTTCTATACCTAGGGGTTAGTTTTGAGCCTAAACGTTTGTCTATTTTTGCAAAGATAATTTCTCCCTGGGAAAAAGTCTTAACCGGATGTCGTTTCTTATTGTGGTACTTAAGGTCGTCGGTCTGTTTTTGTTTTAGTTTTTCGATATTCTCTTGTCGCAATCTGTCGTATTGTTCTGGGTCATTGCCTATGTTTCGTCCAAGAAATATGTCAATGGGTCTTTTGCCTGTAGAAGAGTGGACTGATGAATTGTATTCGTACACACAGCGTTGTAGCAGTTCAGTAAAGTTCCTATGGGTTTGGTCTGGTTTAAGACACCTCATTATTTCTACAAGGGTCGAGTGGAACCTTTCTACTTGTCCGTTTACGCTACTGGTGTATGGTGGAGTTTTGAAGATGTGGATGCCTAATTGATCGCATATCATAAATTTAATCGATTCTGAATTCAAGGACTTTTCGTTATCTATTACAATGGTTTCCGGCACGCCATAAGAGAATAATATTTCTCTTAGAGGTTCTCGGATATCTTCTATTGCTCTTGATTTTAAACTTTTTGCTTGGGCGTACTTTGAAAATTTGTCTACCGCTGTAAGGGCTAGTTTTCCTTCTGTCATAAATATGTCTAAGTGTAAAATTTGTCCTGGATACTGTGGTATGGGTGTCTCCTGTAATTCTAATTTGCTGGGGTGTCTGTCATATTTGTTTGTCCTACAAACCTGGCATTGTCTGACGATTTTGCTTATTTTTGCATTCATTTGGGGGAAATAACATTTTTCTAGTATTTGGGTCTTATTCTCATTAGCGTTCCGATGAGCTCGTTTATGCGTTTTTATTATTAGCTCTTCTTGTTCGGTTACGCTAGGTACATAACTTGTGTTTGGGTAAAACGAATTTTATATTTTTTGAAATACTTGGAGTAAATATCCTGAATTTGTCCCATAGTGGATTCATTAGTTAAAAAGCCGTTTATTACAAACGGGTTAAGGAATCTTTTGAAAATCGAAATAATATTTTCTTGGCTGTATCTAGGTTGAACAAAGGAGTGTCTGCGGTATTTAGGGAAAGGGTTTTCTAATTTGTAGTTTTCAACTTCGCTTATGGAAAGAATAATTTGAGTTTTAAAGGCGTTTATGGGTGTATCAACTGTAGGTATTAAATCATGGGGAGAGGATTCATGGCTGTGTTGCGTAGAGGTCGTAGAGTTGATTTGTGTTAAGTGTGGGGATCTTGACAGTGCGTCAGCGACGAGATTCGTCCTACCGGGCTTATAACGAAGTTCATAATCGTATTCTTCCAAGATGGCTTTCCACCTTTTCATCTTGGAATTCGTATTCTTGTTGCTAAGTGCGAAAGTAAGCGGCTGGTGGTCAGTGAAAATCTTTACCCTCGCTGAACCGTATAGGTATGTTCTTAGCGATCCCAAGGCCCAGATAATGGCCAGCATCTCCTTTTCGTTGGTGGCGTAACTCTCCTCTGTTTTAGAGAGGGTTCTGGAGATGAAGGTTATAGGTTTCCCATCTTGCTCTAGTACGGCACCTAGGGCAAAATCTGATGCGTCGGTTGTCGAGTGAAATTCTTTTTTGAAATTTGGATAGGCCAGAATAATATCTTCCGATGAGAGGGTGTTTTTAAGTTTATGGAAAGCTTCTTCGGCAGTGTGATCTAATTGAATTCGTTTTTTGCTTGATGCCGATCTCGAGACTCGACCTTTTTCGCCCCGTAGTAGCGAGGTGAGTGGTTTCGCAAGTTTAGCATAGTCTTTTATGAAACGCCGGTAGTAGCCGGAAAGACCAGGGAAGGATCTAAGCTCCTTCAGCGTATTGGGCGTCTGAAAATCTAGTATTGCCCTGACTTTGGATGGATTCGTTTTGATGCCTTCTGATGATATTATGAAGCCGAGAAACTCCACTTCATTCTTGAAGAATTCGCATTTGTCAAGTTGTATTTTGACATTTACTTCTTCTAGAGTTCTGAAGATTTGCTGAACATTCTTAAAATGGGTTTCCTCGTCTTTGCCGAATATCACTATGTCATCAATATATATATAACATATCTTCCCGACGAATTCTCGAAGTATATCGCTCGTTGGAATGTCGAGGGCCCGTTCTTAAGGCCGAAAGGTAGGCGCGTGAACTCATACTTCCCGTTATTTACTGAAAATGCAGTCTTCTCAATGTCAGATTCCTTTAACAGAATCTGATGAAAACCACTTTTCAGATCCAATACCGAAAACCATTTGTTTTGTCCGAGTTGGGATAGGACTTGGTTTATTTCTGGAATCGGATATCTATCGGGTACAGTTACAGAATTTAGTTTTCTATAATCTATAACTAATCTGTATTTTTTGTTCCCGGACGCATCTGGTTTTTTCGAAACGATCCATACTGGTGAGGTGTATGGAGATTTCGATTTCCTAATAATTCCATCGTCGAGCATCTGCTTGATTTGTCTCTCTACCTCGTCCTTCATGGTCATCGGATAGGGGTAGTACTTCGAGTGGACAGGGGTATCTGAGGAAATTCGAATCTCTCCTCTAACATTTGTTATATTTGTGAGTCTAGCATCATCTTCCGAAAATAATCTAGGGTGGTGTTGTACCAGGTTTTCAAGAGTTTCCTTTTGCGCCAATGTCATGTGGTCAGTTCGAAACATTAGGGCATTTACCGATTGTGAAGTCTGTTGCTTAAATTTGATCTTGGTTCCGTTTTTCCCTATTTCCATAAAATTTTTACTAACATGAATGACAGCTTGTATTTCTTTAAGGGTGTCGTTTCCTAATATCGCATGAAAAGATTTAAGGGTTGGTAAAAGGAAGAATTTAATTTTGGTATCTTTTAAGCCGAAGAGGGTTGTTTCTACATGCTGACTGATTTTAATATTGCCGCCTATTGAACTGGCATAGAAGCATTCTTGGTTGGGGACAGGTTTACTAACAAGGCATGGTTGGATATAATTACGGTTTGAGCCCGTATCAATGAGTATTTTCAAAATTTTCCCACTCTCCGTTTTGGACTCAAAATAGGGCAACGAAGAGTTCGTTAGCCTAAAAAATGTATGTCGGTATGGTCATTAGCTTCGTAGCTGTCTAAGCCCGGTTGTTCTTGTAAGTACTCGTCGATTTTTTTTTCGATCGATTGGTCATAGTTTTTGTCTTCATGTTCTATGGATTGATCGTATGTTTCTGTGTCTATTTCATTGGTATCGATGTGATAGTTTTGACGTATCTGCATGCTGCGTCTCTCGGCAGGTTCCTGTTTTATTTGCGGTCTGGCTGGCAAAGGTGGATTTCTTCTAAAATCGGAACCTTGGTGAGGTTGGATTGGGTTTGGCCGTGGTGCAATATAGGCCATGGAAGAATTATTTGGAAGATAGTTTGGTCTATATTGTTGTGGTTGGGTTTGTTGTGGTGGAGGATTGTATCGGGGATAGGAAGGTCTGGGTTGCATTGGTACGTATTTAAGTGGGGGTCTGTGTTGCTGTGGTGGTCCACGTGGGATTATATGGGACGAATTGGGGTTATTGAATTTCCTAGAGGGTCCTTGGTGGTTGTTGGCATAATTGGACCTAAAGCTCTGATTTTCTAATTTAAGGCACAGATGTAGTGCCTGTGGGAGGTCGGCCGGTTCTCTCATTCCTAGTAAACGGGATGAGTCACCTCTCAAGCCACGGATAAAAGTATCCAGTGCCTTGTCCCTATAGGTCTGTGTCAGGACACGCATTGCTTCTGCGGAAATGTCCATGCAGGAGATTCTGTTTAGGATAAGGGATAAGTGGCTGTATACCGTCTGGTAAAATGCGGAAACTGTGCTATTTCCTTGGACGAGCGTAGACATTTGTTACTCTAAGGTACTCACGTCTCGCTTGTCCGCGTAATGCATGGCAAGGCATTTCGACATACTTTCCCAATTTAATGGGGTGTTGTAAGCTTCTAATGCGGCGTCTGCGTTTCCGATGATTTTGTTACGGACCACGCTGAGTATACCAAAATATTTTGGTGTACCCTTCTGTGACTCGTATATTCGGAGCACTCTATCCACACTTTTCTTCCAGGAGGAATATTCTCCCGGATTTCCGGAAAATTCACGAATACTTCTTATCACGTTCGGTATTTTGTCTAGGTCTGCTAATCTGTCTCGGTATTCCGTATTGATGGGTTGGTCAACACCCGCAAAATAATCGGCGTCGGGATTTAGCATTTTTTGAATAACTTCCCGACCCTGTTTTTCGAGAGTTTTTATTACTATCGAGGATATGAGCACATCCAATTCTGGAGTGCTTCTCACCTCTTGTCGGTTAGTATCGGTCATTGTAGAGGTGCTGGACTGGAAGGATGTATTCGCAGTGGGTTCGTCCATAATTTGAATAGAAGGGTTTGTGTTAGTATTGGGAGGATTCTGGGGTTGGTCTAGATTTTGTAGGGTAATTGTATTGCCTGATCTCAATAATGGCATTTTGATTTATACAAGTTAGAAGAATAAACGTCACTATTTAAATGTTAATTGTATTTTAAAAGAAATTCCACGAGTCAAATTATTTAAAAATATATTCTTTTCTTTTTATAGTTCACTTATATCTTTTGTTCTTTATTGCCTTTTTATATGTATGATTTTTAATACCAATTGGTGTATAAGTAATTATAAACAATTATAAACTTATAAGTAACTTACATTAAGGACATTTTGAGGTGTTGGCTGGTGTTGAGCGGCTGGTAGTCTTGCTACCTCCTTTTCTTCCGTTGGGGCGGCTACTAAGGGGCCCTTTATTTTTTTTTTCTCACACACTTTTCTTTTTCACTGTATTATCTTTATATGCTCCTCTTGCGTGGGTTCGTGTCTAACGATTCCTTGAGTTCACTTTCACACTTTTGGGACACTTCCACTTTGTTAGTTCTTTGGACCAATAATTGTTTCCAGCTTTGTTTTATTGTCGGTTCTTGGGACCAATAGTGGTACGGTATATTTTTTTAAGCACGGCAACTACTTGAGGTGTCTGGCTTTTGTGTTTTCGAATGAGCGGTGGCTATTAGCCAACTAGCGTAGTAAAAAGTTCTTCGGCTACTTGAGGCGTTTGACTTTTATTTTTGTGAAAAGCGCGGCGGCTACTTGAGGCGACTGGCGAATCACTAAACACTATTCTTGGTGAAAAGCGCGGCGGCTACTTGAGGCGACTGGCGAATAACTAAACACTATTCTTGGTGAAAAGCGCGGCGGCTACTTGAGGCGACTGGCGAATCACTAAACACTACCGTAGCGAACTACTGGTCCCTGCTCGGGCGCCAGTTAAATTTTTATTTCAGTAAATTATTAAAAAAATATTTTTCTTCGGGAGCTATGCTCCTTTATTCTTCTCTGGTCAACTTAAGACTGATCTCACAATTCATTACTTAATTCTAACTTAACTTATCGTGTTCAGCGAGAACGTGCAGGAATGTCGTTTGAAAAACAATTGTCTCAGGTGACAGATGTCTTGGAGTGGAGCGTCACTCTGAGACGGGATGTGCGGATGTGGTGTCAGGTGGAACATATTTGCGATGGATGCAAAGAAGAAAGAAACTGCAGGCGTAATGTTTACTGGCGGATGTGTTTGGAGATTTTCGTGGGTGTCGTGTTAACTTATATGTTAACATATGTATTATCTACATATATACATCGCTGAGGAGTAGTTTAATTTGAAAAAATATATGAACTAGGTAGTAGCATTAGTTTTCGGTCGCATACTATTTTTGGCTTTTGTTAATGTTTCATCCATGAAGAGATTTAGCAGTACTGAAGTCTGGACAAAATATTTACACGGAAGTCTTAAATTTTCTAAAATATCAGATTAAGGACATACATATGTACTTGATTACGGAGAAATGCAGACAAGAATTCTTGAATAACATAGAGAGAGCGTTTGAAGTGGTTGAAGAAAATGTAGCGGAAATTGAATACACATGCCACACAGCTGGTCGAACAATTTATCTATCGAAGGGAAAGTTCGTTAATCGTGTTTTCTTAAGAAATGATCCGGTCGAACGGTCACGCCGCTCATACGATTTAACGTCGACAGGAAGATGATCACGAAGATGATGGTCTGGAGAATCCACTGGACTTCTTACCTGTCAAAACTGTGAATTCAATGGAAGATTTCTACATGATGAATCTACAAATTTGAGAATATTTGTTAGTGGGACAGGCAGCCCAGGAAAAAGTTATTTAATCAATACAATTAAAAAATGGGTTAAGAAGCGAATGAATAAGTTAGTTGCAGTAGCTGCACCCACTGGTATTGCCGCTTTTAATGTAAACGGTCTAACAATACATACATAGGCTCCTACAGCTGCCTGTAGAGCACGAAAATTGTACAAAGTACACTTCCCTATCGGACCAAGTACTAAAAGCTTTAAGATGTGACTTAAAAATTGTAGTACTTTTAATAATTGATGAAGTGTCTATGATTTCCAATATATGTACATATGTATGTATATAACATTAATGTACATCCATCTTCGCTTAACAGAAATACATATATGATACCGGTGACGCTGACGACGGATGGTTCGGCAAGATTCATAAAGTGTTGTTTGGCGATCTGTCTCCAGTGAGACAACTGTTGCCGTTCGAAAACTTGAAGTCGTATGACGTCCTTAAATGCTTAGTATCCCTCAGTGCTCCAAATTTATGGAGAGAACTATTTTGTTACGAGGAATTAACTGTAAATATGAGGCAAAAAAACGACCAACTTTTCGAAATGTTAAATCGTTTAAGAATGGGTGTAGTACTATTAACAAGTCAAGACAGTTACACTTTATCTAATCGACTCCTCAAATTAACCGCTAGAAATCAAAACGACCGGCTTAAAGAAATCAAATCTTATTTTAGACTGCTGTCCGATGATACAGTATGTTTATTTCCCACTAAAAATATGTGTAACCAGTTTAATACTGCAATGTTGGCAAGTATGGTGCAACCAGAAATTAAATTAAATTGGATAGATGAAATAGACTGCCCACGGTATTTAAAAAAACGAGCAAATGAAATACTCAAAAAGAACGAGGATGATTCGTCGCTAACTGCTGGCTTAGAAAATGTTATCACGATAAAAATAGGTGCACGTGTAATGTTGCGAAGAAACATACGAATATACATATGTCAGTAAGGGACTAGTAAACGGTAAATTGGAAAAATAGAGAAGGTACATTGGGACGTCGACAACAGCAATAGAGCACGTAAAATTACAATACAATTTGAGCATAATTTAATTTACGAACTAGAAAGAATCAAGACTAAGTTTCAGATATTAAGTTATGTACGAGTATACATATGTCTGTTCACAGGGAGCAATTTCCTATTTGTTTAGCATATACTTTTACTATCCACAAATCACAAAGCCTTAGCCTTGACAGCGCTTTTCTCGACATAGGCTCCTCTATATTTAGTAAAGGGCAGGCTTACGTTGGACTCTCCAGAGCTAAACCTTAGATTGAGTACATCTTATCAATTTAGATCCAAGTCAAACCAAGGCACAAGAGAGCTCTATTGTAGAGTACAACCACCTGCGCATGTTATACCGCCCCGACTTGGCCGAATTAAGTATAAACAGAAATCGAAATAACACAAAAAAGATAATTATATCCCGTAAACGTGGGAAATGGTATCTATTAATTTTATTATAAATAAGTACCTACTAATAATTTCTATACAAAGAATGATGATCAGTAGGTGTGTGATCGTGCTATCCTCTACACGCATACTTTCGCTCTGAATTGTACACATAACGTCATTAAAATTAACAAACGCGCGAGATCCCCAAATTCCGGGGACAGCTATATGTCCTCGGATAAAAAACCTAAAAAACACGAATCGATCCCAACAATGGCTTCGACAAGTAAAAATAAAAACTG
Organism: Merodon equestris; assembly: GCA_958301585.1. Classification (NCBI taxonomy): domain Eukaryota; kingdom Metazoa; phylum Arthropoda; class Insecta; order Diptera; family Syrphidae; genus Merodon; species Merodon equestris. Next base: position 91,586,342 of record OY284416.1, read on the forward strand.
TGCTAACTATTGGAGTCCCCTCCAATGTCTCTGATATGGACGATACCCCCAATAAAACTGCTTCGAAAAAACCCGGATTTTGTGCACAGTTTAATGAGATCTATCGGTGTTTCAGATTACTCAATTAAGCTAATCTCAATCGGTATGTGTGTGAGTCTATAGATTCTTATAAATCAGTGTTGGATTATTTAAAAAATGAAAATTACCAATATTTCACTCAAGTGTTGAAGAGTGAAAAAGTTTTTAAAGTCGTATTGTTCGGTCTAGGTGAATGTGATACCACCTTATTGAAAAATTAACTGATTAGATTCGGGATCAAGTGCAAAGACATTAAAAAGATAACTAAAACTTATGAAAAATACAGTGAAACTTTCTATTTAATATTTATTGAAAATGGATCAACCAGATTAACTGATCTTAAAAAAAATGTTCGTTCCGTGTTTCACACACAAATAACCTGGCGCTTCCATCGTCAACAAAAGAATCGCATAACGCAATGTCGTAACTGCCAAATGTTTGGCCACGGCGAAAAAAACTGCCACGTCAAAACATATCGCTCTCACTGTGCTGGTCATCACTATACTGCCGACTGTCCTAACTCGAACGCACAGAAATGTGCGAACTATCACGGCAGTCATAAATACACTGACATTTCATGCGTTAGCAGAAATAAATATATTGAAATGAGACAAAAAACAAGGCCGACGAATTTTCACAGTTCATTACGTCATGCAAGTAACATCACCAACACGAAAAACGTTAACACATTCCCGCTATCTATGAACGAATTCCCGCCGTTATCACCTAATAGTGAGGAATAATAACAAAACAAACGTCATTCGGAATAATGCTTGTGTGAACACTGCACTACCATCGGCCGCAATGCCCCTATCAACTACGTTACCCAACAACAATCATCCTGTGTCCAAACCCGGCGAAAACGTGTTCACAATGGATGAAATAAATGCTCTAGTAATGGAAATGATTACTAAACTAGGTTCGTGCAAGACTAAACTAGATCAATTTAATGTTATCGCACAATTAGCGACTAAGTTTTTGTACAATAATGTTAAATAACTTCAGCAATATTACTAATATTAATATTATAACATGGAATGCTAGAGGTATCAGAAATAAACATGTTGAATTTATAGATTTTCTAACCAATAACAATATCGATGTTTCATTGGTAACGGAAACGTGGTTAAATTCAAATATTCGAATTTCTACCCCACAATACAAACGTTATCGAGTCGACAGAGAAGGTAGAAGAGGTGGGGGTGTCGCAATACTAATAAAAAGATCAATTCAACATCAGCTCTTACCATGTATGTATACTAACTCAATATATTGAAAATGTCGGTATTGAAATTACTCTCTCAAATTTGAGAAAAATCAAAATTTACTGTTTATATTTTGCGGGCAGAATAACAAACTTGGCACGCGAACACAGAAGAAGTGCTTTTAAAAATGAATTAAGGAATCTTCTAACCATGAATGGTCCATTCATTGTTGGATGTGATTTTAATTGTAGGCACAGAGATTGGGGTTGCACCAGGGCAAATTCTTGGGGTAATGTGTTGTCTGACCTTTATGTTATGTTACCTGTTTCTGTTATGTTTCCGCTTTGTCCTACGTATGTCCCATCTAGCTATGTGGGAAGTCCATCCGTACTCGATTTTTTTGTTAATAATGTCTCTGGTATTATGTCTCAACCTGTCTCATTAAATGAATTGAGCTCAGACCATAACCCGGTACTTACTAAGATTTGTTGGTCAGGTTTTGAAAATGTGCAATATATTCTCGATTTGAAGAACGCCGACTGGGTCAAGTATCGCAATAATATAAAGCGACAACTTCGAGGTAGTTCAATGGACCTTGATCTGGTAACTACTAACGAAGATGTTGACGCCATTGTCTAGCAATTCTCGAAATTTGTTCTTAGTTCTGCAAGTAACAGCATCCCAAAAGTAGGAAAAAAAGGGTACTGCTTAAAACTGCCTAGTTATATCCTTGAGATGATAAGAATAAGAAACATGTATCGGAGGAACTGGCAAAAATATCGACAACCAACGATACTCGTAGGCGTTCGTCTTAAACAACCTAATAAGGCGATACGTTTTAAAATTCAAGAATTCCGTAATAGAGAGTGGAATTTAAAGTTAAAGTCTTTAGATAAGGGCTCCAAACCTTTTTGGAATATCGTAAAAATTATCAAAACTAAACATAAAGAAATCCCCAGCCTTAAGAGTGGTACGAATGTGTATCGCACAGATAAGGAAAAAGGGAATGCCCTAGCGGCAATTTTGCTAGGAATCACATGGTGTCCCATCACCTGGGGGATGCAAATACTAATGCGATTGTTGAAGATGCTTTAAGAACTTTATACTTTTCTAGTCACTTAACTCCGACAAATGAATTTATTACATTAGATGACACTCCATTTTTTTCTAAAAAGCTTAGTTGCTCGAAAAGCAGGTGGCATTGAAAATATAAAAAAATATTTATTTAACCAAATTGCCAAAAAGGGAATTGAATTTCTTACTTTTGTCATTAACTCGTGTCTTAAAGTTCAATATTTTCCAGATACTTGGAAATTAGCAAAGATAATTCCAATACCAAAGGCAGGAAAACCAGTAGACACACTCGAAAGTTACAGACCCATTAGCCTACTAAGTTCAGTAAGTAAGATAACAAATCATTAAAGAAAAACTATTAAATATAATAGAAGCTAAGCAAATATTTCCAACAGTTTGGTTTTAGAAGTTATCACGGAACTTCACATCAAGTTTTAAAAATATGCAATCTCATTAAGAAGAATCGTGCAATAGGCAAATCTACCGGCATGATACTGCTTGATACTGAAAAAGCATTTGATTCAGTATGGCATAAGGGACTCATATACAAAATGTTAAGTTTTAATTTTCCTCCATTTTTGTGTAAAATTATCAAAAGCTTTGTGTCAAATCGTAGTTTCAAAGTGTATGTTAATAATCACGTTTCTGGTCTTATCCCTTTTTATGCTGGAGTACCGCAAGGTTCAGTCCTAGGTCCAATCTTATATAACCTTTATATATCTGATTTTCCCAAACTTCCGTTCTGTGATGTGGCAATGTATGCAGACGATACCGCAATATTATCGTCTCATGAGTTCGGTTTCAACATTGAATCGAACTTAAGAAATGCTGCGATACTATTAGGGGAATATTATAAGAAATGGAAAATAAAGCTTAACGCCGGCAAGATTCAATCTATCTTTTTTACTCGAAAAAGAAAGACTTGTTTCCTACCGGCTAATCAGCTCAACATCTTAATTAATTAAGTACCATGGCGAACATCTGTGAGGTATCTCGGTAAATATCTTGACAAAAAATTAATCTTTAATGTGCACAATGCTCAAACCCTTAAAAAAATTAATATTGCAACTCGGATGTTATACCCCTTTATTAACCGTAAATCTATGCTTTCAAATGAAAACCAAATTAGTTTTATACAAAACAATATTTCAAGCAATTCTTCTGTATGTGTGCCAAGTTTGTGGTAACTGTGCCAAGTGTTATATAAAGAAGTTACAAATCTCGCAAAATAAAATCCTAAAAATGATGCTCAAGCTGCCTTGGTTTCATTCGACTATAGATTTGCATCACAGAGCTAATGTTGAAATGATCTTCTCCAGAATACGCAAACAATCTGAAACATTTAGAATTAGATGCAATATTCCCGAAAACCCTTTATTAAATGAGTTAAACCAGTACCATAACACATGATTCCGTTACCCACGCAATTTTATCTATGTATATACCTGTTATATTTGTTCATCTGTTTATATTTAAAAATAAAATTACAAAAAAAAAAGAATAATGATATCCAATCAAAAACATAAATGTGAAATGAGAGCCAAATTCAATATTCTGATATATGCCATTCATATATGAGATCTAGCCAAGTCGGACCTTAGGCTTCATCTAGACACGAGGTAGCGTGTCAAGCCAAGTTCAAGCGAACAGAACTGGCGAGCAGCACCGTGTGTAATATTACACGAACCATTTGGAGCCACTTTTTACCCCCTCATATCTCAAAAACTATTTCATCTAAACATGTAAATTTGGCACATACATATGTATATTGAGACTTGCGAAATACATATGTGCTCCAAATCTCATAAACACACCTTAAACAGTTATTTATGTATAATCCACATCCAGATAGCCTAGAACTATGAAATTTGGCAAGTAATATCGTCATATACTCTAGGTACAGGAAAAAATCTGAAAACTATACATTTGCAATTAAATCATAAGAAAAATAGGCTTTATTTAAAACTGATTTTATGGGAGAGCGAGGTGAAGTATGAAACGGAGTAACACATACACAACTCTTTATTTTTCGAGGCTGCACGTTTTTTTGTCTGGTGATGCGCTTCAATTGTGTTCGTCACTAACCCATTCGCTCTTCGGGCGCCTTGTCGGGGCGGAGGGGCTTAAGAGGTCAATGACCTCGAACTAAGACTCGGCGAACCGAGTTTATTATGGATGAATGGACAACCTAATGGATGGTATTGCTTCAGGTGGCACCCGCAATAGCGGAAATCCACCCGCGATCTCCCTGATCGCGGCCGGGGCAAGGATTCTGGAGGCCCCACCACTCATTCAAAACTCTTCGGCAGCCCGGAACGACACCGACTCCTGCGGCTCACTGTCCGACCACCTGGTTGGACTGAGCATGAGTGGTGCAACCAACGGAGGCGACACCGACGATGGCGCGGCACGGGAAACCGCTAAGGTTGAACGAGCCCCAGAATTGGGACGTACTGTAGATTGCACTGCTAAGTGTCGGCGGGTAGTAAAGGCTGCTGCAAGAGGCACAAGCGTGCCAGCACTTTCGGCATGCGCTTCAAACACTCCTCCTCTTATTGGTGACGGTCAAATCCCCAATAAGAGCGTGCCAGGTTGCAAAACTGACGGAGCTGGAGGTGTTCAGGGTCCTGTTATGGTCGGCGCCACCGCCGAAAAAGGCGATGATGCTGACAGACAGACTCTGATCGCAGAAGGCGAAGCGGTCTCGGAACACAACAAACCTCAAACTGGCAGAGCTGTTCCAAAGCGGAGTCGGAAGGGAGCAGGAGCTCGAACCGAAAAAGGTAAGAACACCCGCAAACGGAAGACGGCCGCCGGGGACAACCTTGCTGGGGAGAGAGAACGTTATGTCTCTTCCTCTGACGTAGCGGCGGGAAATCGGAGTCCGAAGGTTGATGCGGCGACTAACAAAGATCAAAGCAAAAATCTGAAGACGGAGAGGACCAAAGATTGCTCGTCGGAGGCGGACACTTCACATAAATCTGTGATTTTCACTCAGATTAACCTACAGCATTGCAAGACGGCTACTGCTCTTCTCAGTAGCAGAATTACCTGCAGTAGTACAAACCATCACATTGTATCCATTCAGGAACCATGGGTGTGGAACAAACGCCTGTGTGGTCTTGGTGGTATATGTGATGCTACAATCCTTTATGATGAGCGATCCGAAAGGCCCAGGGTCTGCCTCATCATATCGAACACGCTATCGGCAACCAAACTTGGTCAATTCTGTGGTCAAAATCTGGTGGCTGCGAAAGTTAGCTACAAAGCGCACGGAGAAATTGAACACTTCGTCTGCTTACTTCCCCTACGACTCGGTACTACCCCCGCCACCTAAGGCGGTTTCCGAACTCGTAGAGTACTGTGAAGCCAGAAGGATTGGACTCATCATCTGTTGCGATGCTAACGCTCAAAATACAGTTTGGGGCAGCAGCAAATGCAACCGGAGAGGAGACCATCTTTTAAACTTCATTCTTTCGTCTGACCTTTTCATCAACAATGTTGGCTCTCAATCAACCTTGACCTAACCCTATCTAACAGGCATGTGAAGGCCATCACTAACTGGAGAGTCTCACCAGATGTTACGCTGTCAGACCATAGATACATCGAATTCCAATTGAAGTGCGGGATCTCCCCCTCGCAGCCCAAGCGGAAAACAGACTGAGAAACAGATTGAGAAATCCACTCAAGCCCCGCCTAAACTCAAAACAAATCAATCGGTGGAGGATGCCGTTCATAACCTGAACAGCGCCATCACCAAATGTTTTGAAGTCGCATCTCCTGTCAAAAAACCTCCCAACAGGAAGCCGGTTCCCTGGTGGAACGCTGAGCTCCAATGTCTTCGTAGGGGAGCCAGAAGTCTCCCGAACAGATCGCTTAAATCGAACTCGGAAGATGACTGGAATAAATATCGATCGAAGCAGAAGGAATATAAGAAGCTTATTCGAAAATCGAAGAATTATTCCTATAAGTCCTTCTGCGAAGAGATCAAATCCCTGAGCGCGACCAGCAAGTTGGTTAAAGTCCTCAAACGAGGAAAATCGACAAAGCTGGATGTACTCAAAAAGTCTGATGGTACCTTCACCGAGTCTGAAGCAGAAACTCTCAGTTTACTGTTTCAGACCCATTTTCCGGGAAATCAGACTGTCATCGGCTCGTTGCACACTCCTTCATTGGAAACTGCGACTAAAACGATGAAAACAACTCGGCGTAGCTGGTATGTTGCATCACACGTGGCAACTACTGAGGCCATTGAATTTGCTGTGGCATCCTTCGATGGCTTTAAGTCGCCGGGCACTGATGGGATATACCCCGTTACGCTGCAAAAAGGTATAAGACAACTGCTTCCTACTCTGAAAAGAATTTTCACTGCTAGCCTGGCACTTGCCTATATACCTATTCCTTGGCGCGCGGTGAAAGTGGTCTTTATTCCCAAAATAGGGAAAGAAGATTACTCGCTAGCCAAGAGTTTTAGACCAATAAGTCTAACATCATTCCTGCTGAAAAGCATGGAAAGATTAGTAGAGTTGCACGTGCGCAAAGTTGCCCTTTGAATGCATCCTCTGTCGGACATGCAACATGCTTATCAGCGCGGAAAATCCTGCGAGACTGCGCTTCAAAACCTAGTTGAATTGAATGCGCTCTCGAAAGGAAAGAGTACGCACTAGGCATTTTCGTCGACATTGAGGGAGCTTTTGATAACGCTACTTTCGACAGCATGTGTAACGCAAAGCAATGCTTGTGCACAGGACATTGATCGCTGATACAGGCCTCGAACAATGTGTCAAGTCTGGAGTAAACAGGGGCTGCCCGCAAGGTGGCGTCTTGTCTCCGCTGCTATGGTGCATGGTGGTCGACTCTCTGCTAGATGCTCTCAATGCCTCTGGAATCTATGCCCAGGCCTATGCGGATGATGTTGCTGCTCTTTCTGTCGGCTCATGTTTAGCGAATGTCTGTCTCAAAGCGCAGGCGGCGCTAGACGTGATCGAAGACTGGTGCACGAGAAATGGGCTGTCGGTTAATCCTCTTAAGACCGATGTCGTTCTCTTCACGAGAAGGAGGAAAACAACTGGCATTGGCTGGTGCTAAAAGGCATTCCCATCCCGATATCCAAGGAAGCTAAGTATCTGGGAATCATTCTAGATAACAAACTTTTTTGGTCAAAACATGTTGAGTCCAAAACCACCAAAGCGCTGTCAGCTTTCTGGCAATGCAAAGGTGCCTTTGGCAAAACATGGGGCTTATTGCCGAAAAAGGTCCTTTGGATCTACACGGCAATGGTAAGACCGATAATCTCATATGCATCGGTTGTTTGGTGGAGCGGGCTAACACGCAAACATGCTGTGGCTTCACTCACCAAACTCCAAAGAGCGGTCTGTCTCAGCTGCACGGAGGCTTTCCCACCGGGAGCTGCTCTAGATGCTATGATGAATCTTCCACCCCTTGACATATATATCAGAGGGTGTGCACTGTTCTCGCCTAAAGAGGAATGGTCTTTGGTACAACTCGCATTGGAGTGAAAGTGTACTTGCGGGAGAAATATCCTACGACCCCTGTCTCATGGATATGCCTTCTGACGCAATGACTGCGCTGACATCCTACTGCGCTGTAACTACACAATCACATTTCCGTGGCGTCAGGACTGGCTTTGGCCAGACACTGAACCTGGAATAGAATGTCTTCGCATCTTCACAGATGGCTCCAGGACTGGGCAGAGATCCGGCGCTGGAGTTTTCTTTGAGCGCGAAAACATTCAACTGCACTACTCGTTAGGAAAATATGCGTCTGTCTTCCAGGCGGAGATTTACGCAATCCTAATGGCCATGAACTATGTCGTGAAACACAGATGAAGGGGAAAGAGCATATGTGTCTGCGGTGACAGCCAAGCTGCACTCAAAGCTGTGTCCAATCCTCTATCCAACTCCAAACTAGTGCATGAACTCAAGACCTTTTTGAACAAAGTCAGAAGACTAAATTAACTTAGGCTTGTATGGGTTCCAGGTCACTCTGGAATCCCAGGAAACGAGATCTCCGATGAACTCGCTAGAAGAGACTCAGAGGAGAGTTTCTCAGGACCTGAACCCGCCTTAGGTCTACCTGCTTCCACGGTCAAATCTGACATCATTGACTGGGTCTTTAACGTACACAGTCGCAGATGGAGTAAATATCCAGGATGCAGGATGACTAAGGGCGTACGCCCTGACGTCTGCAAAAAGTCCGTAACATTCTTCTTATCCCTAAGGAGAAATAACTGCAGAAGGCTAACGGGTGTCATTACGGGCCATTACACTTTTGCCAAGCATCTCTACGTGCTTGGCATCAGTAAGACGCCTACCTGTGCTGCATGTTGCGAGGAGGATGACACAGCTGAACACTTTCTCTGCGACTGTCCCGCCTTCGCTCGTGCACGGTGGCGCACCCTTGGGGCCGACGTGGTGGGTGCCGAATCTCTTAGCTCAACATCACTGAAGCCCCTCCTCACTTTTCTCCGGACAACGGGGAAAATACAATAAAGACAAGGTGTCTGTCTGGTAGTACAATGGACCAGTACTTGTGTCTGAGTGCTCCAGCAGATAGTAGAAGCCTCCAACAAAAAAAAAAAAAAAAACACAATGAAAGGATGTTCACATACATATATAATAGAAATGAAGGAAGATAAAGAAAAAATAATACTATTGATCACAACACAATTATGTTTATATGTACATATTTACATATATGTATCTTTAAAGTTAAAGATGAATGTACGAGATAATTTACATACATCCTTGAGTAAATTGAATGTGTAAGTTAAACACGATGCCGATAATTCCTCAAACATCAACAGAAGCCCAGACGGTCATCCGATCCCACAACATATCAGTACACATCTGCAATGCAACCTCCACGCGCATCCGGTCACTTCGCGGCAGCATGAACACTGCATCCTCACTATCACCGTTTTCCCAGGTCTACTCGACACCAGGTACATTCCATCACGTACCCAACGGTAACATGAGGAACCACGCCGACGCTGAATGAAGGAATGCAGATAGCGGATTAGTATTTAAGGTAGTTGTTAAGAAAATTGAATTCAAAATTAAGTTTACCGTGTAAGAGGAAGTGCTGCCCCAGTGAACCAAAAAATAAAATATTTTTTTTTTTTAATAAATAGAGGAACAATTTATTAACTGGCGCCCGAGCAGGGACCAGTAGTGCTGTGCGCGTATTAATTAAATAAAACCGCCTATCGCCCTAAGTAGCCGTCGTGCGGAAAAATTGTATACCAAAAAAAGCCAGTCGCCTTAAGTAGCCGCCGCGCTTTAACTCGAAATCGCCAGTCGCCTCAAGTAGCCGCCACGCGAAAATTGATAAGTGATCGTGAGCCAGTCACCTCAAGCAGCTGCCGTGCTCCCAAATACAAACACCCACCTACTGGTCCCCCGTGAACCCGAAAGAAAAAAAAAACAAAAAGTGAACAGCTAACAGTGACAGTGACAATAAAATTGAAATTTAAACTGAATAATAAAACATTCAAAGTGAAAAGTGTGAGGAAGGCGCCCTCATCCGTATCCAGCTGAATCACCAAAATGATACGAGCATTCATTTTATTGTAAGTTAGAACACAAGTAAACTTTTTTGGAACATAGTTAAGTAGTCAGTAAGAAGAAATTTATTTTGAAAAGTGAAAATAATCTTAATCAAAAACAAAAGAAAAAAAACAAAAGAAAGTAATTGTAAAAAAATCTATAACTAATACGTCGAGACATAGTTAATTAGTCAGTAAGAAGGAATTTCATTTGGAAAGTGAAAACAATTTTAATCAGTGGAAAAAATAGAGCAATTAAAAAAAATAGAGGAAGTATTTGTCGAAAAAGTTATAATTAATATATTATTACACTATATTTTAACATTGCTTTAATTAAAACATAAATCCGCTAAGCGACGTGAACCAAGTCATGCCTTTGACCAGATCACATACATACCTCCGATCCATCTGCAAAACGGCAATCTGCCTGAGGATCTCATCCTACTATTCCACCCAATTCTGCCGTTGCCCCCTCTCCTTCGCAACCCACCTAATCGTCCCAATCCTGCAGTTGCCCCCACTCCTTCGAATATAAATGCCAACCCATCTAATCGTTTAAGTATGGGCCCGGCCATTGACCCTGATCCCAACACATCTTTTCACTCCAGTGCTACAAATGGTATCATGGATGTCATAGCTACTCGCGAACTGGACGCTCTCATGTCGTCGATAGTGTGTCGAGTGTTAAACCAGCAGGGCCGACAAATCATCCAAAATGCCCTCAACCCGAGTCCCCAACACTTTAATGATGCAGAGCAGATCATACTCCCAGAATATCGGGAAAGACTCGAGGACCTCGAAAAGGTTCCCGACATAGTTCGACGTCTGCGAGAATTCTCTGGAGATGCAAGAGAATTTTGCTCTTGGAAGAAGAGCGTAGACCAGGTATTGCAGATCTACGAACACGCCAAGGGAACACTCAGATATTATGGCATACTCCACGTGATCAGTAATAAAATCGTCGGACAGGCGGATGCTGCATTGAAGGCTTATAACACTCCCCTTAATTGGGAGAGTATTTGTCAATGCCTTACAATGCATTACGCCATTAAGAGGGACGTTACCACCCTCGAGTATCAAATGTCTTCCCTTGTCCAAGGGAACAGCACAGTACAGGAATTCTATCAGATCGTGTATTCACACCTCACCCTGATTTTAAATAAAATATCCTGCATGTATATTTCCACTGAATCAATGAGGTTGTTATCTCAAACCTACAGGGACAAGGCCCTCGATACTTTTATCAGAGGTCTCAAGGGTGACCTACCCCGACTTCTAGGCATAAGAGAACCGGTGGATCTCCCACAAGCTCTTCACTTGTGTCTGAAGTTGCAAAACCAAACGTTTCGAGCAAACTACACCCATAACAACCAGCAGGCCATAAGAAAGACACATATGAATTCCCCTGTGTATCCACCTAGGAAAAATCTAAGCCAAATCCAAAACAACGTCAGACCCCCTTTCTGCCCACAACATACATACGCTTCTCAAACACAGCAACAGTTTGGTTATCTTCAGAGACCGCAACCGCCACAATTCGTACCTAGACAGAATTCCCCATTCCACAACCAAGCTCCCAACAATTTCAAGCCAAGTTTCCAACGACATTTCCCTCCAAAACCCCAATTCAAACCCGAGCCTCAAGGCAATGCTCAAACTTCCCAAACAAAATACTCTACCTTCCAAAACAGACCTCATCCAAACCCAAAATCGCAACAATTCACCACTCAGAATAAATTACAAGGAAATTTTCACGTAAATACTTTAATTGAGGAAGAAAGCGCTCCTGAAAACTATGATCCGAATTCTTGCGCCAATACTGCAGATTACGAACAATTGCTTAGCGAATATATGGAACAAATAGATATCCACGACTCAAATGCCCCAGAAGAAACCAGGGACCTAACGGACATACATTTTTTAGGTTAGCAAGCTCTTCGCTGCCCTATTTTGAGTGTAGAGCGAAGAGCGGCGAAATACTCAAAATCTTAATAGACACCGGGTCCAACAAAAACTATATTCAACCCTCTATTGTCCCAAATCCAATTCCCAATGAACATTGTTACTACGCAAATTCCGTTGGTGGAAACATTAAAATCACCCACCATACAACTGCAAATTTATTTGGTCTTAACTCTGCTAATGTTAAATTTTACCTTCTACCTTCCCTAAAATCCTTTCATGGAATACTAGGTAACGATAGCCTCAAAGAGCTATCAGCCGTTATCCACACAGAATTCAACTATATGATCCTCAAAAACAAAGTTAAAATTCCTATAAAACAGTTCGTTACTCAGTCCATTAACACCATCAAAGTGCGTAATGAGCATATGACATCGATGACCTAGTAGAAAACCACCCCCGACTATTTGCAGAACCAGACGCAAAATTGACATTCATGACACGGATTAAAGGTGAGATACGGACAACATCTGACTTCCCGGTATATTCGAAATATTATCCATATCCGATGTCACTGAAGGAAGAAGTTGATAAACAGATCAAACAAATGCTACTTGACGGCATAATAAGGCAATCTAAAGGGCTAACCATAATAGACAGGAGCAAGCAGAAGCTTATGTCAGAACCGAACGAAATTCTCCCCTCTGTTTCAACGAACCGTCACGATACCCATAATAGACAGGAGCAACAGGAGCAAGCAGAAGGAAAGGAACTGTCAAATTGTTTTCCCACAACTTGGCTTTTTCTTTTTGTTGAAATAAAAGCCATCTGCTTTATCATAGAGGCACTTATTTTCCTGCACAAGTGAAATTAACTTGTTAATAAACTCGTATCCCATATTTACTTTTATCTTTTTACTCTTTCCCAACCTCAAATGTCACTTGTCAAAAATTCCATCCGTCATGTCTTCTTTCAAGAAGACCTTCCTTCTGCTCGCATCAGTTAACGAACATTTAACGAAACGTCACATCTGTCCATTATGGGGATGTCATAGGCTTAGCATGTAAGAAGACATTCCCCTCTGCTTGCTCCTGCTTGCTCCTGTCTATTATGGTTGGGCCTTAAGGCCCCTATTGCGAGTGTCGATCAGCGATCGACGATCGACATTTATCGATCATCGATCGTCGATTGCAGATGTTGGTATTGTGGATGTCGATTCTGATCGACCGTTGTCGATTTGACACTCGCTTGTTGTCGATCGCAAAATACTGATCGTTGCTTTCTGTTAGAGGAAAAGATCTTTTTTTTTGCTTACGAAATGAAGTAATTTTAATGAAAATAATGAATTTATGGAGTATTTATGAAATTCTAATCCAGGTGAAAGCAGGTTACGAACAAAAAAAACAAATAGAGCTCCTCGTTTCGTTCATGGAAGCAAATCCCTATATTGCTAAGGGAGTTTGTTTGAAAACACAAGCAAAACACAGATAGGAAAGATTAAGTACTCAACTTAGATGTTTATTTAGTTTATTTATTTATTTATTTGTTTATCTAGTTTATTAAGTACTAAACTAGAATGACCTCCTGTACGTTTACGGGAAAAAATGGGTGAAAATAAGAAAAACAAGTCCTGTTCGAATGATTTGGTGTATTGAATTTCTTTGATGAAATAAATAAACGACAGTCAAACAACTGTCAAAAAACGAAATATTCACAATATTCATGTTTTTACTCACAATATTGACGTAATTATTCACAATAGTCTACTTCTTCATCGATTGAGTTACACAATACCAAATCCGGAATCAATCGACGCAATCGACAATTGTCGAGTCGATCGCTGATCGACACTCGCAATCGGGGCCTAAGTCGCCCTATAATTCACCTGTTTGGATTGTCGGAAAAAACCCGATGCATCAGGAGAAAAGATATATCGTCTCGTGGTAGATTATCGCAAACTGAATTCAGTGACAATAGCCGATCGCTACCCAATACCCGAGATCAATGAAGTCATTTCCCAATTGGGTCAAAACACATTCTTTTCAGTTATCTATCTCAAAAGCTACTTCCATCAGATTCATTAAAGGAATCTGATATTGAGAAGACAGCATTTTCCGTTAACAACGGGAAATATGAGTTTACAAGGCTTCCATTCGGCCTAAAGAATACTCGCTCTATCTTTCAGAGGGCTCTCGATGACATCCTGAGAGAGCATATAGGGAAGATATGTTACGTCTATATAGTTAGGTATTAAAACAAACGGTTTCGTTTCTTATCTCGATCACCGGATGGTGATGGTATTGTTTGAAGTAAACAAGCAGGAATGCGCCCTGCGAGCATATTTGGGTGGTGTCGGTTATGGTGGGATTCGCGTGGGCGACTCCTGGTATTGTTTGAAGTAAACAAGCAGGAATGCGCCCAGCGAACATATCTGGGTGGTGTCGGTTACAATGGAATGTAACACCTCCCCCAATAAGTTTTTTGGTCCCCCAAAAACATTCAAACAAGCAATAAACTATGATAATTAAATCTTAAAAGGATCTTTCGTTGATTGTGTTTCGACGACGATCTTTGTCTTATTTGCTTTACATTTCACAATTATAACAAAACAGATTATCACTACTGATAAGATTATAAATGTCAAAGAAGTATATCTATTAACTTTTGGTTCGTACTCAATGTATTTTATGGTTTCCCTGTTGTTAATTGTTTTTAAATGCACCCCTCTTAAGCTTACGTTATTTATTTTTGTGACGTTTAGTTTGAATGAAGGTAAAATAATAATTTCTTTAAATTCTTGAATACAATTGGTAAATTCAAAATTATTTATACTTATACTACAATTATTAAACTTAATAACATTGTTTCCTTCTACGAATACGTCATTATTAACACAATTTTGAAATATTTTTGTCTTTTGCAAGTTTTTTGTAAGGACAATATTTTCATTCGTTTGAGTTACAGATTCTTCTTTATTCGTTCTATAAGCACAAATATTGTTTAGTGATAATAAATTTCTTATGCATTGATTTTTGTGGAGTTTCAAATTTTCTTTTTTTGTTGTTGGTTCATGTATTGTTTCAAAAATAGTATTGTCTTTAATAATGACTTGCTGAATATCAATATCAAGCTCTTCAGAGGCAGAGTTAGGCAAAGGGGTGATTGTTGCTCTAGAGAATTCTTTGTCAGTAAAATTTGGTATTGATAATACGAATATCAAGACATTATCTTTAAATATTACATTATTTTTGAGATACGGCATAATGTTCATTGTTATTTTATAATTACTCATTTCAGTGTCTGTTAGTATGTCGTGTGCAAGTATGTTGAGTTTACTTAAAAGTATTATGTCTTTTATCTTTTCTATTTGTCTGTCGGTGGCTGTTATATCTGCAAACATTTGCAATATGTATTCGAATCGAATTGCGAGAAAATTATTTTTTTCGGTAATATTGTTGAGTTCGTACAAGTATTTGCTGAGTTCTTTTTGTTGTGTGTTAATGTGGTCGGATATGTCGTTAATGTTTTTAATAAGGTTGCTATTGATTGCAACTTGTTTATTGGCTTGGTCAGTAATTTGTTTCAGGCTTTCGTCCAAGTTATCTAGATGTCTGTATATGTGTTCGGCGTCGTCGCTGTCCATTGTTCCTGCTAGGATTTTTAAACCTTTACCAGCGATATTTATTAATCCTCTTCTATTACGTCGTCTTTCATACACATCTGGCACCAAAATGTTGAAATGATTATGAAGGTTGGAAATTTCCCTATGGAGCATCTGATAATTGGAGTCTTCGCTATCCAGCTTTAGTTGGTTCAGATTGTCGTATAATGTGTCGATTACGTCAGCATATTGTGTCAGGTTAACAATGTGGAGTACTTTTGTGTAGTTCTGTATTATAAGCACTTCTTCAGTTTTCATTATCATGTATCCGCTCTCTGTGAAGACCGGCAGTATTTGTATGTTCTGCCCCATTATTCCTCCTATAAGAAGACACATGATTATGGGATTCATTGCCTGCAAGAAAAGTTGAAAATCAAAGGGTAGTTGTAACGTCGTTTAAGTTGTTGTGCAGTATTTGGTTTGTCTTTTATTGCTATCATCAATTAAATAGTGTGGGTCGGTTTTGAACTTATTTAACTTCTTATATTTGGGGCTATTCTTTGCTATGTTTCTATTTTTTACGATATTCTGTTCTTGTCTATATGTAGTTATGGTCTCTGCGTTCGTTTAATTTATTTATTCGTTTTTGTTTTTCTGCGGAATACTTTTCGTATAGATTTTCTATGTCTTTCCTATCTAGGTTCTTGATGTTGTTATAAATAAATTTCCATTGAACTTGGCACCCATTTAGATCTCACTTCTTTTGTCGTTGAAGTCATTAACCAAGCCATATGTATATCATAATATTGAACTTGGCTCCCATTTCACATTAATGTTTTTGATTGGATTATAATATCCTAAGTTATAAGAAGAAATTATATTTTAAGTTTTTATAAAATATTTTATGTTGCTATAAATAAATTTCAGGATTGACCATTGAACTGGGCACCCATTTAGATCTCACTTCTTTTGTCATTGAAGTCAATAACCAAGGCATATATGAATCATTATATTGAACTTGGTTCTCATTTCACATTTATGTTTTTGATTGGATTTTGTATACAGATGCATATGCAACTTCTAAACTATTGAGAACTGCATACTGTTAGGAGCTATATGTATAAACTTTAGGTGAAAAATGTGATTATTTAAAACCTGTTGCATAGTCCCAGACAAAACTATGATTGAACTAAAATAAACCAAATCTGTATTTTATATAAAAAATTCAAAAGCTTATATCTTTGAAACTAGGAAAGTCTGACCTAAAATATCTATATTAAAATTGTCCGGACAGTCTATTTTGACATATTCGAATTTCATCAAAATCGGTGTGCAGGACCTTTTTCCAAATAATTACCGATAATTTACTTAGATACCTTTGGTTTGAATCTGAAAACGTGTTTCTTTTTGGTCACTTGATCATCACTGTCACTCATATTTCGATTTGATAATATTATATCTGATTCGAAATCTTTTAACGCTTTAATAACAATTACATGTATTCTAATGAAAAATAAAACGCGTGTATGCAAATAGCATATGTGCATATAAGTATACTACGCTACACATAGAAAGGCAGCTCACACAGAGAAGTAACAAAGTGTATAGTATGCGTGCGAGTTACGAAAATTCATCATGCTGACGCAGCACCCGCAAAGCCACCGCGTTAAGGTGAATGCAGCACATAGCTAACCCATTGCGGTCAACGCTCCTCGCTCCAATTTCTCCTTTAGTATTGTTAGAGATTTTGCATCACTTGCTCAACCTAATAACAGTTGGAGTTGACACAGGGGCTTGCTCTCTCCGAACGGGACTGAGGATTATTGGACATCATCCGTTTTTTTGTTCTTTCTTTTTTGGTCTTGCTCAAGTGAAATAAAGACGTAAAATCCTTTGTCTAATTATGGATATTGATATTACTAAGCAAATTAATAAATATAACATTTTTGGTGCCTCCTGCGAGGAACTGTGCCCTTATGCTCGAAGATTTCGCATTTGCGGGGCACAATTTTGCAATTTTTGTGAGCTTGAAAATCACTGGTTTGGATTGGATATTGTCGATTCCATTTCATATACATATCTTTCTTTCCATTATTATGGCGGAATCAGACCTGAGGATGTCGGCGTCAACAGCCATAGAGGATTAGCGACGTGTGCGCGGTGCCTACCTGAACACATGGGATTTTACCCAGTTGAACCAAGAGCTAACCTTTCTTACTGCGCACTACGGTCACTTTGTACGCACCCACGAGCTGTTGGTGCGTACATATAACGACGCATGCACCATGTTAAATCGAAGATTGCTGGACTGTGAAACATCGGAATCTACATAAGTCCCTGAAATCGTCCGATACATTGAATTTGGCTCATACCAGTAATTCATCCAGTACACGGCTGGACCGTGTTACAATTCCAACCTTCGACGGGTCTTACTGTAACTGGCTGGCTTTCAAAGATGTGTTCGAAACACTAGTGCCCAAACCTTCGACAATCCGAGGCTACTGTCTGAGATACACGTTTCGAGATTCCTCAATATAAAGGCGGCAGAAGAGGAAACAGCAAAGGCTCTACTGATAATAGTTGATACGGTGCAGGAGTCGCTTCGTGCGTTGAAGGTTATGAAGCTACCAGTTGACCAGTGGGATGCATTATCATTGTGTCTAAATTACCAGCTAGTACACGGCGAGAATGCTGTATGTATTCGGATTCAAATCAAATTCCAACCCTGGATGAACTGGACATAACTTAAAGCAGTGCCCCTCCGGCTCTTTGCCGTGGAACTGACGGCCCGGCTCCCGTTCTTGCGCCGTCGACGTCGCAATCCAGAGATACTCCAGAAGTTGATACAAATCTGTCTCAGCCACCTTTATGACTAGCCGATCCTGTTATCACTTGCCTTACTCGAGAAGATCATACAGTATTGCTTGCTACTGCGCGAGCATATGCAATTGGAGAAGGGAATGAACAACGCTTAGTTCGTGTCCTCTGCGATCCTGAGTCGCAGGTAAGTTTTATCACTGATCGAGTAGCTCACTATTTACATCTTCGCAGAACCAAATGCAACTTGGAGGTTGAAGGAATTGGTGCATTAGCTCAGACTCGTACAAAGGGCAGCGTTTTATTGGAACTCAAGTCAATACACTCAGCATTTTTACTGCGCATCCATGCTTTGGTAGTTCCTTCGATCACTTCGTTAACCCCTGCGGTGCACGTCAATGTGACTCGATGGAAACATTTGCATGGTCTTCAACTAGCCGACTCAACTTTTGGCACACCAGGTGGCATAGATGATCTGATAGGATTCGGTGTGTGGGGACTGGTCGTCAAAGGCACCCAATTTGGATGCTTTTTGGTCCAGCCTCGACTACGTCGACGTCAAAGACTCCCATTCGATCACTACATGACCAGATATCTGAAGAAGAACAAGGTTTCGAGGAACTGGTGCGAAACTTTTGGAAGCTCGAAGAGGTGCCTGGGAATGAGATTCTCATCGACGCACTTTCGGACTAAAGAGGGAAGATATGTTGTATACATCCCGTTTGGTAATGATGTACACAGGCTCGGGGACTCCTATCAAACTGCACTACGACAGTTCTATTGCCTTGAACGTCGACTGGCCGGGAATGATGACTTGCGGGAGCGGTATGTTGCCTGCATGCGTGAATATTCTACTCTGGGTCACATGGAATATGTTGGTGAGTCTGGGGTATCACATGGGATGCCCCTCTCCCTACGGAGCTATCTGCAGAATGGCTGACATTTCGTAATGGACTTTATGCACTCAATCATTTCCGGGTGTCCAGGTGGCTGGGTATGAATGATGGTGAAGAAATAACAATTCACGGTTTTTGCGATGCGAGTTCACGGGCATATGCCGCTGTTCTTTACACTAAAACGACTCATCCGGATAAGCCTGCACGTATTTCGCTTCTTACTGCTCGCACCAAAGTTGCTCCCCTAAAGGGTCGTACAATTAGTCGTTTGGAGTTATGCGCAGGGCACATGATGTCTGCGCAAGCCAAAACAAATTGGGAATGTCCATCCTGTCGAGGCAAAGAAAAAAATCCTCCAGAGAATAATGCACAAGCGGCAAAAAGACATCGAACCGCAGAATCTCCAAAGTCATTAGCAACAGCAACACCATTAGAAACAGTATTAGGGAACTGTGAAATCAACAAAGAACTAAAAGACTATGCCAGGGCAGTTGAATACACAACAACAAAATACGACGAATTGAGCCTTTAGGTAACCAAAAACAATGCATTAATGGAAAGCCTAACAAAAGAAATAGGAGAATTGAAAAAACAAAAAGAAATAAAAGATGAGTTAGTCACCAATCTACAACAAACACAAATTAACATACTAGAACAAAAACAAATCGATAAAAATGTAGAACCAAAAAACATTCCAATGAAAAATGGTGAAAGTGCGAAAGAAATTGTGCGCGCAGTGTGTACAACTTTAAACACCAACATATCCGACGATGATATTGAAGAGATATACGCGTACGCAGACCGAAAGAACAAGCAAATGAAAAATGTCATTGTAAACTTTGTAAAAAAACAAACAAAACATAATTTCTTGGAAATGGCTAAACAAAAAAGTACTTTAAAGTTTTCTGAACTAAACACAATATTAAATAGAGAATCTAATCCGATATACGCAAATCAAAACATTTGTATGAACGAACAATTAACCGCTCACTTTAAGAAACGTCTGTGGCAAACAAAAACAAAAGCAAAGGCGGTTAATTGGAAATATGTATGGTTTAAAAATTATAAAGTTCTCACAAGAAAAGGCGAAGGAGACCGTATTATGGAAATAGAAACGTCAAGTGACATTGAAAAAATGAACCAACACTTCTCTCTCTCTCTTTAATATCGTAAAAACACTCGTGCACAAAAGTAATAGACCACACTATGGAAACTGAACTAGGAAAAAATGAATTAAATAACATAATTTTTAAAAATTTCAAATCCAAACATGAAACGATGAAATATATAAAAAATCACTGCGGACTCTCTTGTTTATCCATAAATCTGACTTCACTAAGAACAAATTGGAATGCTTTTAGGTTGTATATAGATGAATACGTGTCTGAACTAGACGTTATTCTAATCTGCGAAACAAACATAAAACCTGAGGAAAATGATTTTTACAAAATAATTCAACGTCAGATACCATAATCGACTCGGAAAAAAAGGAGGGGGTAGGTATAGCTATATTTCTCAAAGACAACATAGAGTTTGAACCAGTGCAATGTATCAGATCAACGTACGAAAATTACACTGTCAATATAAAACGTGGAAGCTTTGAGGCCTCAATTATATGTATCTACAAGACACCGAAAACAAATATTGATATTTTTATTGAGGAGTTAAGCGATCATATCGATACATTTCGACCAGATAGAAATATGATTGTCATAGGTGATATGAATGTAAATACAAAAGACACAGGAAATACTTATACGTCAATAATTACTTAGAAATGATAGCATCAAAAGGATTACAAAACACAATATTCGCATACACACGAGTTGATATAGCGCGAAATACGAAAACGCTTATCGATCACTGCTTAGTAAGAATAAGAAACACAAACATTAAATCCGCGGTAATCGAAATTAGCATTTCAGACCATTATGCTGTATACACTGGGCTCGACTTGAATAGAGAAATACACTCTAACCCAAATATAAAAGAACACCAAATTGTAAGCCAGATCGTTTCACAAAAAATCAAAAACCATAACTGGAATGAACTTAACCTATGCACAGATGTCGATATATTCTATCGCCGATTCCAAAAAATAATCACTGAAATAGTCTCGCCATCAACAGTGGTAAGAAAAAAAGAAGCACTGAGCATAACTGGATGAACACACATCTGAAAAAAGCATGCAAAGAACAAGACAGACTATACCGGAGATACAAAAACAACCAACAAAATGAAGACTACAAAAACGAGTTTAAAAGATTTCGAAATGAGCTTAACAAACAAATCTTGGAAACAAAAGCTAACTATTTTAAGAGCTTATTTATAAGCGCAAAAAACAACCCAAAAGAAACTTGGAAACTGGTGAAATCAATCCTGGGAAAGAAAAACCTCGATGAATCACTTAAAAAAAACTTTCCGAACGAGTGTAGGCTAAACACCCTGACAAACAAATTCGCCAGAGCATTGACCTCCGAAATAATAAACACCGTACACGAATGTGACCAACGAACGTATCAGCATGCAGGTAATAGCATTGATAGGTCAATATATGTAGAACAAGCAACCACTACAGAAGTGATGAATATCCTCAATTCATTGAAAATTGACAAATCAGCTGGAATAGATGGAATAATACCTAAAGAACTTAAAATCAACTCTGAAATACTGGCCCCTGTGATAACAAATCTTATTAATATGAGCATAGATCAGGCGTTGGTACCAACAAATCTGAAGACATCGATTGTGCGTCCCATATACAAGAGTGGGAAGAAGGACGATGTTTTGAACTATAGGCCGATTTCAATTCTTTCAGTGGTTGACAAGATACTTGAGGAGGTGGTAGCTAAGAGACTATCAAATTATATTGAAAAGTACTCAATTCTACAAAAGAACCAATATGGTTTGAGGAAAAACAAAAGTAGGTAATAGCATGGTGTCACGACCATGGGTTAATTATAAATGCACAAAAAACTAAGGTCATGCATATTCGACCGCCACACATCCAGAAATCCAAAATAAAAATAAAGATGCCATGAACTCTTGAGAGACGAAGATAGTTGCTCAATATACATTGAAAACGTGTCGACGTACAAATATCTGGGTGTAACGTTGGATTATAATCTTAAATAGACACATAGACGCGCTATGCAAAAAGCTAAGACAAGCGACATTTGCTCTTGCACATTTAAGATACCATTGCCCACCAACGGTTCTCCGACAATGCTATTTTGGTTTGGTTAAAGCACATGTAAGGTATGGAATATTAGCCTGGGGAAGAGCAAAACAAATGCAACCTCTACAAAGACTGCAAACACGAATTCACAAAATGCTACATCAAGAGACATGGGTACAACAACACGAGGGACAACAGATCACGAAAGACAAGAAAATGCTAAATATCTCACAAATTTATAAATTAGAGATATTAACTAATTTTTACAACGATAACACCGGACTAACGCCAACACAACAGTCGTTTAACACTAGAAGGCGAGAACAGCTGCGATATACCATCCCGAGGTCATGGAACGACTACGGCAGAAGAAGATACATCGTAACGATACCGACGACATTAAACGAACTTCCGAATGAAATTCGCAACCTAAATAAATCGCAACTATTAAAAAAAGCAAAAGATTTTTATTTAAGTTCAGAACAATGAGTGATTGTGGAATAAATTAAAATAATAACAATTGTAATTATAACAATATGTCTTCAAAAACAATATGTAATTCAAAAAACTCAACAATAATTGTAACTCAATTATGTAACTAGTCTTCTGCAGACAAGCCTTTGAGGCTTTGCGGATAACACAAACAACCAAAAAAATTGTAAACTTATTTATATATAGAAAATTTATTTATGATATAGAATATCAATAATAAAATATCAAAATATCAAATCACTTGTTGGCCGCCATGTTCCAGAACGTCGGAGTGGCATTGGGACTACAGAAAACATCTTATTTTTTATGGTCGGACTCTAACATTGTGTTGTGCTGTCTACGCAAGCATCCTTCAATACTAAAACCCTTCGTTTCAAATCGGGTGCGGAGAATCCAAGAGCTTACCAATAGTACCACTGGTACCACATTCGGTCGGCTCAGAATCCAGCGGATTGCGCTAGCCGTGGCCCTGTTGAAACATCATCTATGGTTCCAAGGTCCAGAGTGGTTGAGGGACGAAGACACATCATTCACCTCAGACGACAACGCTGGCACAATACTCATTGAAGAGGAGATTTCTATCGCGCGTCATGAAGAAAGAGAGTCCTTGTGTGCGCTATTGGCCACAGTTGTTCCTGAACTCACAACGCAAAGGTGTGATGGGAAAGTCATTCCGCTAATGGAGCGCTTCAGTTCACTTCATCGCCTTCTACGGACTGTTACGCGCGTCAAGCGTTGGTTGCCTACACGGCGGCATCTCTTGCAAAAATTTAAATTAGCCCTGAAGAATTAGATGAAGCTTTGGAAACATTAATTCGCATGGGACAAGGTAAAAGCTTTGCAAATGAGATTCATAAACTTCGAAATTCTTCCAGCTTACCGAAGTCCAGTCGCCTACTTCCGCTTAATCCATACTTGGATGGCAAAGATCTCTTGCGAGTAGGTGGCCGAACCAGAATACCGTTTCCCAATTATTTTACCGAAGTCTGGGGCTCTAAGCTGGCTTCTCATTCAGAGGACCCACGAAACCACACTAAATGATGGTAAATGATGGATCATGCTACAGGATCTGCGTACCACCATTTACTCTTCGCCAGGGATATTGGATTTTGCAGGCTAGACAGGCTGTGCGAACGTTTGTGCACAACTGCACCATCTGCCGACGTCATCGTGGTGCCATCCTCTCTCAACAAATGGCATCTTTACCTAAGCAGAGGGTCACCGTTGCTCGACCATTCAGTGCGTCGGGCGTTGACTATTGTGGTCCGTTCTCCCTGCGTGTTGGAACTAAGCGATCCCGTTCAACTATCAAGACCTATTTGGCAATCTTCGTTTGCATGCTTACAAAGGTTGTCCATATCGGGGTCGTGGACGACCTTTCTTCCCAAGCGTTTTTAGATGCCTTCACAAGATTTGTCAGCCGTCGCGGGCCCTGGGATCTATGTAGCGACAATGGTACTGCCTTTGTTGGTGCAAACCGAATACTCAAAGAAGATTTGGCGATTTAGAACAGTGATTCAAACCAACAAGCATTGGCCAACATGGGAACAGACTGGCATTTTTTTACACCAGGGGCTCCTTATCAAGGTAGTCTATGGGAGGCTGCGGTGAAATCGGCAAAACGTCATCATGCGCGGCTTGTAGGATCCCAAACATTATGGTACAGTCAGCTGTAGACTTTGGCGATGCGTATCGAGGCGTGTCTCAATTCACGCCCACTTGTACTTGTTCATGATGACCCAGACGACATCTTAGCCTTGATCATTTCCTTATTGGGGCTCCTATTATCGCCATTCCTGAGCCAAACTTGACTGAGGTTCCCCGAAATCGATTCAAGCACTGGCAGTGGTTGCAACAAGTTTATCAGAAATTCTGGCAGCGGTGGAGTGATGAGAATTTGCACACACTACAAACTCGAAGCAAATGGCAACGACGAGAAATGAACCCTCCAACCCATTGGCGGCTGGGCCGAATCATCGAAGTTATTAGAGGCAGGGATGGTCTTATTCGCAATGCAACAATGAAAACCGCATACGGAGGCTGTACTCGCAATTAAAAAATTATGCCGACTTGTAGAAACTTTCGAATCCGGGGGTTCGACCGGGCAGGATGTTGGAGATATGGCATCACTTGCTTAACCTAAGAAACAGTTGGAGTTGACACAGAGGCTTGCTCTCTTCGAACGGGACTGAGGATTGTTGGATTGTTTTTTTTTGTTCTTTCTTTTTTGGTCTTGCTCAAGTGAAATAAAGACGTAAAATCCTTTGTCTAATTATTGATATTGATATTACTAAGCAAATTAATAAATATAACAAATATTATTCTCGAATTACTCGAATGTCAATTTAGCATTTATTAATTTTATTTTATTATCGATTTAGAAAACAATTCCCATAACTACTGTAGTTTCAATTTAACATTTTCTTAACATTCTCTTTCTTTTCTTTATATTGTATTTTAATTCTCGGAATGTAAGCATTTTGTCAATTAAGCATTATTTTCGATTTGAAATGTATGAAAGCAATTAGCAAAGAGAAGAAAAAAATCAATTGTCAGTCACTCAGTCAGAAAAGTTAGTCTTTTTTTTATCCTTCGCGAGGCTCAAACACGTAACTCGCGAGCACACAAAAAGGAGTCGACAGCAGTGGTGTAGTGGAGGCATCGTGGCACGACAGCGTTATGCCGTTTGCTGCCATGACATTCGAGTCGATTTTACTGCCAAGCCGCGCATATAGATGTTTCACATTAAAAACGCAAAAGAGATCTGAAATCATATTTCCTTTATCCAAACGCTCTTTTTTTAAATTAGAACACTAATCTTGAATTATTTTCAAAACCCTTACAAAAAATTTTAATTGGAATTTTTGTATTACTTCCAAATATTTAAAATTTATGTATATGGAACACAATCACCTGCAGGTAAGCAAGCCTTAAGCTTCGCGGGTAACACATTTATTAATAAGGTTTTTTTTTTAAATACTATAAAGAACAATAATACAATGTACGAGGTGCGTTCAAAAGGTAAACAAAAATAAATTAATAGAAAGTATTTGCTAACATTTTTGCTTCAACCCGGTTATGACTGTTTCCGTTATATGAAATACTGCCCTTAGACCCCTCTGGCGTCAGCGAATATAACTCCTGTCTTAGTCATCGAGAAAATAAATAACTTGAAGGGTGACTACTTGTTCGACGATCTCTTTCGTCAGCTTTGGAAAAATGCTTATATTATCCCAATCTATAAAAAATTACCAAAGATTGAGGTGTCCAACTATCCCCCGATTATCAAAGTCTTCGAGAGAAACGATATGTTTGCGATACAATATTTTTTCACTACAAGCCTTCTTCTCCCAAAATCAACAGGGGTTAATGTCGATCAACAAGCATTAATTTAATTGAGTTTGTCTCCTATTGAACAAATCCTACACTGAAAGCCATAAATTCAACGTAATTTCCAAATCGTCTAATTTTAATCAAATTAATGCCACCTCAGGAGTCCCCCAAGGCAGCCACCTCGGCCCACTGATATTTATTCGAGCCATTAATGATGTTGACTGTGTTATTAAGAACCCCCGTGTTTCCTTATACATTTTGAGCTCAGTGTAGACAGTGTAGGCCATCTCTTACTCTCGTAAACGCTTCCCTTCAGCTCCCAGAACTTACGTTATCTGTCATGAAGTTGTTCCTCCTGTCAACTTAGATTGACTTAGGTATTATTTGTAATCGAGAACTTAACTTTCGCTTTCACATCGACAACATTGTCAAATGTGACAAATTCCACCCTCGGCTTTATGAAACCTTGGTCGAAGAAGTTCTCAAAACTATAAGTCATAAAATGTTCATCTAGCTAGTCAAATCTGGGCCCCTCTTACGACATCCACACTGCCCTCATTGAAGTCGTATAACTATAGGCTTATTCGTTTTGCCCTTCCTAGTTTTTCCTGGGCTAATATCTTCAATTTACCGCCTTATTATGATCGCTAAAAACTAGTAAACCAAAAATTCCTAGAAGAACGACAGACACAAGGTCGCAGACATATTTTTTACCATGACCTTCTTACCAGTAATATTGACTACCCTTCATTGCTTCAAATGATTCCCCCTCCAAACCTGCCTTATGAATGTCATCTACCGCCGGCGTTCCTCTTCGCCTTAAAGTTTTCCTTCCTTATGGGTATTATCATCTCTAAAAATGATTTTGCGTGAAAAAAAATAAGCGTCATATTCTAAGGACCAATTTGCGCAGGTTCTGCATGTGTTATGATTTGTTGGCTTCAGTTCTTGTGGTTATTGAGTTTTATGAGGATGCAAAGCCAAATTATTATTTTGCAATTCGGGACATTTTTCATCCTTTTCATCAAACAATTCTTTTCAGCAGAAATTAAATTAAAGAATTTAAACATCGATGATGAAAGTCTCTCTCTCTGCACCCGGACAGCATATGAATTTCACTCGAATTGCACTTTCTGTTAGGTATCTAGTATTGATAGCCAACAGCTCCAATTCACTCGTGCATAATACAGACGATCGGTCAACATCTGAGCATAAGAAAATCCTGGCTGAAGAGAGAACACACAAAAAATCACAATGACTTCAGAAACTCTTCCAAACTTGTTAAGAACTTGATTCCATGGCACTCCTACCCCTACTCTAGCTTGGTTTCTGCCTTAACTTTCCGATGAACGAAAAGAACACACTTTCGCTTTTCACTCAGAAAATTACCAAAAAAAAAACTTTTTCAATGAAACTGGAAATTATTCCCAGCCTCCAGCCAGAGCCGTCAGTTCATCTGGAAGTTTTTTCTTCGCTAATATTTTCAAGCAACATTCATCCGTCTACCGCAAGTTCAACTAATGAAATTTAAAAACGTCCTCAGGATTCAATTATGAAGAAACCAAACTATACAGCCATCCATATTCCCGGGAGACATCAATAAGATCTCAACTACCAACTTATGCAGAATCAACGCCTTGGCGGTCACCGTTTTAATGTTGGGAAATATAACAATAAATTCTTTTGATTTACGAGTGTTTGCATTCAGACGGTCCTCGGTTTGGTTTGTTAGTTAGAGTTGTACATCCCGAGAGGGGAGAAATGAGCACGATTATGACTCCTCTTAAGGTTTTTAACAGCAGTAAACAAAACCACAAATGTAATTACTTTAAACCTAATACGTGCTTACAACGCCTCTTATATTAAACACAATTAAAGAATATCATTTTAAGCAAATTAGCATATAAATTAGTTTCCGATTGGTACACAGGACGCAATGTTTGCTAATGCACTCCGTATGTACACAGTTCGGGAGACAATGTACGCTCGAGGTGGTAAGTTTATATCAACATTTGGGTAAACACGATAGGGGTGTTTACGCGTTTCAAAATTAACCGAACATTGGGCGTTTGTGTGCCTTTGAGCTATTTTCCAAATTAATGTAGTTAGTTTATTAGCAAATTTCGGAAAAGGGTTATTGGCTAATCATTTAAAAAGAATGGTGAGATATAATGTTTTTTTAGCTGTCATAAAGGTTATCAAATGTTAGGTAAACAATTATTACAAATTGACTAAATTCGTCAGGGACATCATGTGTCAAATTCAGGTCGTCATCGGATGGATAGAGAAATTAAATCGATCAAAGCGTTCTTTGTTTCACTGGTTAGACAGAGAAGATTAACCTCTTACACAAGGACGTTTCGTGAAGAACACGTAATTAAAAACCCTCCAGCCTTATAGTAGATGACGTTTACCGAGATTCCGATTGCTTCGGAAGGTAGTTTGCTTATCGAAATTATTAATTTAAAATAAGCATTGACCAAGTAAATCATGTCGTAAAAGTGAAGACAAAGGCTTATTCAATTAGGATAAACATGAACAAAGGCTATCGGTAATTAATCTAGTAAGATGACAACATAAAAGCTGAAGGAAAAAGTGGCCAACTGTACGAAATATAAAAAAATATTTTAAAAGCGCTTTAACGTAATTTTCATTTCGACAACACTTGGTTCTATAATAATAGATACATATGTATTGTTATTCTTAGCTATTTGCCCCCTCCACGTCTACCCTTTTTTCCAGGAACCATTTCTATCAAATAGCTCGCAAGGTAATATATATTATAAAAAGTTTCTATAAGTACGTAAAATTTATTATCATATAGAGTCATTGATCAGGCTGAATGACTAAGGTGAGAACTCGATCATGAACTCCATACACCAGCGAGAATAGTATTAGAATTCACAGAGAAGCTGTCAATAATTATATGAAGAAAAAGAACAATAGTTCAAATATCTTAGCGAACTTATTATTTACCGGTTCTGCCCCTCAACAAAAAAGTGGCGAAAAAATTTAGCTTTGCAGTTAGAGCTATACCTTTTTTTCCTAGTTAATCTGCTACGGAGGGAAGTCTACACCGGGTTCATTAAAAAAAAAATACTTAAACTTATGTTAATACTTAAAGCTTAAGCGCTTAGTCAGTAAAGCTATAGCGCTTAAAAATAAATTCGGCCATACGCGTACCACGATTAGCTGAAATGAAACGCAGTCGTGAAGTCCACTTTTCGACAACTTTATCGAGAAACTGAGACGCATATCAGCAATAACACGGCGAATGTTGATTTTCGAATCGCCTAACGCCTCTCGTTTATCGGCATAAACTAGTGAATTCAGTTGTGAGATCACAGGATCGTGGAGGCTAGCTTACAGTCCGTTACGCAAAATTATGCGCTCAGCAAATGTTTCCCGTAATAAATGGATGGTGGCGCGCGGCGTGTGCATGTTGCGCCATCTTGTTCGAACCGAAGCTCTGTTACGTCAAAGCCACTGAGGCACGAAGAAGTCAGAAATCATGTTTATATAGTAACATTCTGGCCGCCATCGTTCTTAAAGAAATATGGGCCGATGATTCCCCCCGCCAATAAAGCACACCAAACAGTCACTTTTAATGATTGTAAGGGCGTCTTGACAAAGGCTTTTGGGTTTTCCACCTCCAAATTCGGCAATTTTGCTTGTTTAAATACCCATTTAACCGGAAATGGTCCTCATCGGAGAACAAAATTTTGTGTTGAAAATGATGATCAAGCAGAATCATGTTTTCGGCCTATTTACTGAACCTATGACCCGTATAATGGTCACGCGGTTTCAACTCTTGTATAAACTGGACCATAGTGTATAAGCTTTCAAGCCAAATATTTCCGTAAAATCTTCCACAAAGTGAATGGGCATAGCTCCAATTGCTGTGCAGTGCGCCCCACAACGGCAATAACTTATTCTCTTCGCACTGTTTGTCGTCTTTGGGGAAGCGTATTATCCACTACTTAGAGTGTAAATGGTGCGATAACGATTCATCGTGTTCCGAATAAATTGCTCAGATGGACAATTATGTCAACCGTAAAAAGAACGCTACGACCATCGCGCTACGCACGAAAAGTTTGGCGAACCGAATCATGGTTTTCGAAATAAGTTTGCACAATTTGCATGCGTTGTTCTGGCGTTAGTCTATTTGTCGTAATATGCCGAAGCGTAGTAACCACAAATCACCCTTCAACTGTCAAAATGGTAATCTGTAGAAACAGTGCAGCCAGTTTGAAAACTAAGCCTTTTAAAACAAAACAGCTTTTACCATGTTTTATAAAAAAAATATCAGTTTCTTGCACAGAACTGACTCGAAATAGAACATTTCATATGGTACTACCTAATATTTTAAGATGGGAAAAAAGTTTGCAAAGCTGCTGATAGTGGCTGCAGTACAAAATTGTCCTTTAAGTGCCTATACAATAAGTTGCGAATCGTGTACAGTTCCTATGTCAGCCCTTTTTTTTACAAATGGTAATTAATTTAACTCTATTTTATTAATTAAGTATTTGATTATAAAAGCGGTTTGGTTGTTGTATACGTGGTTGGTAATTCACCGAAATCAAATAAAGAAGTGCTTTGGTATGCTGATACTTATATAATACAAAGTTGATAAGAGGTGCGATCTTTCCAGGGAAACCAGGCTTCCATTGCCGCTTTCCAATGGAATGGATGTGGTTACAAGGCGGAGTTTATTGAGAATGGGTGCGCCTACATCGCAGAGTCTTTTAATCTTTAAAAATAAATGTATATCTTCAACCGTCACCGCTGGTGGTAATGTGACGAAGGCCGGTCTTCTGTGATGGGAACTGGCAGTGGTGCAAGCTTGGTGATTGGCAGAGTTAGAGTTGTGGTTGTCGTCTTGATAGTGACAATCCGAGTGAGTCCGTCCGGTGCGGGGTGAAGAACTACCACATTGCGAGTGGCCACTTGCACGGAGGCAATCGCTCATCTGTTAGCAAGACGATTGATCCGATCCTGATGTTGTTGGTCGGGTGATGCTATTTTGAGATTTCTTGCAGCCGTTGAAGATAATGAGCATACCATTGAAATCAAAACCCTTTAAGTTTATGTTGTAAAAGTTGCCATCTATCAAGTCGAGACATGTAAACGTGAGTTAGTGATGGTCCTGGGAAGATGGTAAGAGCATTACCGATGAGAATGTGCCCATCTGTTAAGACTTCTAGATCGTCAGGATCATCAGTCAAGGCTTGAAGTGGTCTTGAGTTGAGGAACGCTTTTATTTGAGTGAGCAAGCTGCTGAATTCCTCAAAGGTGAGCAGAGTTTCACCAACTGTCCGGTTGAGATGGAATTTTATTAGTTTGATCATGGCTTCCCACTTGCCATCTATGTGGGGCGCAGTTGAAGTTAAAAACCCACTGAAACAGATCTTTTGATAGCAGTTTTTTAATTTTTGGTTGTCTCCTGTTCCCTCCATAAATAATCTTTTGAATTGTGAGTCTGTTCTAATGAAGTTATTACCGCAATCTGAGTAGAGGAAGCTTGAATTCCTCGCCGTGATGAAAACTCGAAAGGTTGCAATAAATTCGTCTGCTGAGTAATCCGTAACTGCTTCAAGGTGCACTGCGGATGTTGGAAAACAGACACACAGATCCAACTTTTGTACGATCTTGATCCTTTCCCCTACCAACTTTTGATGTTTATCGGTGCCTCCATGTAATGTGTTCGTCTATAAATGCTGAGAGCCGACTGAATGGGTGATTGCCAGGAATTGAAATTTGCTTCTTGAGAGCCTTTAGCTCAGTCGAGAAAAAAGCCGCTTGAGTTGCACGAATCCAAAAGAATTTTGCTTGTTTCAGATCTTCAGTGGTAATATTGATGACAGGAGAATCCTATAATTTTCCAGTTAGCCACCGTTGAAATCGGATAAGGAGAGCCGTGATGCGTAAAAGCCTTGTAAATGATGAGTACTGGTCCTGGGAAGATGGTAAGAGCATTACCGATGAGAATGTGCCCATCTGTTAAGACTTCTAGATCGTCAGGATCATCAGTCAAGGCTTGAAGTGGTCTTGAGTTGAGGAACGCTTTTATTTGAGTGAGCAAGCTGCTGAATTCCTCAAAGGTGAGCAGAGTTTCACCAACTGTCCGGTTGAGATGGAATTTTATTAGTTTGATCATGGCTTCCCACTTGCCATCTATGTGGGGCGCAGTTGAAGTTAAAAACCCACTGAAACAGATCTTTTGATAGCATTTTTTTAATTTTTGGTTGTCTCCTGTTCCCTCCATAAATAATCTTTTGAATTGTGAGTCTGTTCTAATGAAGTTATTACCGCAATCTGAGTAGAGGAAGCTTGAATTCCTCGCCGTGATGAAAACTCGAAAGGTTGCAATAAATTCGTCTGCTGAGTAATCCGTAACTGCTTCAAGGTGCACTGCGGATGTTGGAAAACAGACACACAGATCCAACTTTTGTACGATCTTGATCCTTTCCCCTACCAACTTTTGATGTTTATCGGTGCCTCCATGTGATGTGTTCGTCTATAAATGCTGAGAGCCGACTGAATGGGTGATTGCCAGGAATTGAAATTTGCTTCTTGAGAGCCTTTAGCTCAGTCGAGAAAAAAGCCGCTTGAGTTGCACGAATCCAAAAGAATTTTGCTTGTTTCAGATCTTCAGTGGTAATATTGATGACAGGAGAATCCTATAATTTTCCAGTTAGCCACCGTTGAAATCGGATAAGGAGAGCCGTGATGCGTAAGAGCCTTGTAAATGATGAGTACTTATAGATCAGGTCCCAGTGATAATTAGTTTTTGGAGCAGAGATATAACATAGCGAGCCTTCCATTGTGATGAAAGCACTGTGACCCACGTGAGAACAACCTGAGAGTCCGTCCACAAATGAATACCCGTAATTTCCCGCTGAATAGTAACTTGGACATATTTGATAAGTTTCGTGAGTATCAGCGCTGCTGTAAGTTCTAGCCTTGGTATGATTAGCCGTTTGACAGGTGCTACCTTTATTCTTGAACATAGAAGTAACGTCACTTTGCCAGTGGACGGTGATAGAGATTGCAATTGAGGAGCATCAGAGAAACCGTGCAAGGTAATAGTTGAATCCGTTAAAGTGTGAAACCACCGAGGAACTGAAATGCGTACAAGACTATTGAATTTTTCTCTGATGTTCAGCCATTGTGAAGAGAGTTGTGAGGAAAGTGTGTCATCCCAACCAACTTTGAGCAACCATAGCTTTTGAAGTAGCATCTTGATTCGAATAACAACCGGTGATATGAAACCGAGCAGGTTAAAGATCTGAGCCACCTCAGATAAGATGTTCCTCTTGGTGATTTTCCTTGAATGAAATGCAGGATGAATGATGAATTGGAATTGATCTCCTTGGGGTAACCAAAATGCTTAAGTCTATTGACAGAACGATTAAAACGAACGTACTGGTCCCACACGGACATTCTAAGCTATACTACAATACAATTGAATTGCCTTTCGGCGCCATAATAATTTTAGTTAAACAGAGAAACTTACGCTAAGAAAATTTATAAAAACTTAGCCTAGGAATTCATTTTTATTTATATTTAAGATTTAAAACTACCCTAAAAAACTACCTTACACGGTATACAAGCTAACTTAAAGTAACTTAACTAAAATACATATTACTATGTACCAGTTTTTTTTTTTTTTTTTTGTTATAATTAGATAAATCTTAAAAGCAACCCTAACCTAACCTAATCACCTACTCTTACGTAGATCGGCTATTGGCCGACCTTACGCCCTGAAAGGGCTTCACGCTTCCTTAAGCCACCAGAAGAGACGGTGCTGACGTGAAACGTCCTGAATGTCTCGGCGCGACAGCGCTCTACAAGTAGGACTACGCTTCTGAAAGGATGAAAACATTACGGCACACCCTCTCGTGAAATAAATCATTAGGGTAGTAAGCAAAGATCAGACTATTAATCGAAGTCATTGCTCTTGCAACGTGACCTCGAATCTGCCTGATGATGAAATTATCGACTCGAATTACCCGGGTTTTGTTGTATAAGAAGTCGTTGGAATATTTTTTTTTTTTAATTGAATTTAAATTTTATTATTCTTTAATTCCTCCTTCACCCTTTCAGCCTTAGAAAATGGCAAGGAAGTCGATGTTATCTCAACTAACTTCAGTAAGGCCTTCGATAAAATTTCACACAGATTAATACTCTTCAAACTGTCTTCTCTTGGCTTTGAGCCCATCTTATTAGAGTGTATTTCCTCTTACCTGGAAAATCGCAACTACAGCGTTCGCTTTAGATCTGCCCTCTCTAACCCCTTCCTTGCTTCCTCCGGTGTCCCCCAAGGCAGTCATTTAGGCCCGCTTCTTTTTATCCTCACCATTAACGATATTGAAATGGTTATCAAACATTCCCACATCTCTCTATATGCCGACGATGCTAAATTCTTTAAGATCATTTCCTCAGAACATGACTCTTCCCTTATTCAATCGAACCTCAACAGCTTGTCCACCTGATGCTCCAAGAACTTCCTCGACCTTAACATTTCAAAGTGTCAATCTATTACTTTCTCCCGCAAACGTAACAAACCTCCTCCCCGCCTCTACTTTCTCCATAATCAACCCCTTTCCGCCGTTCAGGTGATCCGTGATCTTGGTGTATTATGCGACCAGGAACTCAATTTCCTTGCACATATCAGCGATACAGTTCTTAAGGCCAATTCTGCACTCGCCTTCGTGAAACGATGGTCTAAAGAATTTTCCAATCCCTACGTCACTCGGTCTCTTTACATAACCTTTGTTCGCCCTATTCTCGAATACGCGTCTCAAGTGTGGTCTCCTTACTATCATTCACACATTTCCAGAATTGAAATGTGTCCAACGTCCTTTTCTTCGTTTTGCTCTTCGCGGCTTACCCTGGGACAATCCTCTAATCCTACCTCCCTATCAAGACCGCCTAAAACTTATTAATTTGAACTCGCTGGAAGAACGAAGAAGGATATCCGACATCCTTTTTATCCACCGACTCCTCTCAGGTACCATCGACTGCGCGTCCCTTTATAACTCTATCTTCTTTAAACTAACCCTCGTAATACACGAAATCCACGTCTCTTCTATGTACCCACCTCTCGTGCCTCCTATGGCTCCAATGAACCTATCTCCCGTATGCTGCGGAATGTTAATGCGAAAAGCTGTTTCGACTTTAACATCAGCACTCCTTGTCTAAAACTCCGTCTCAATCGCCATCTT
Organism: Merodon equestris; assembly: GCA_958301585.1. Classification (NCBI taxonomy): domain Eukaryota; kingdom Metazoa; phylum Arthropoda; class Insecta; order Diptera; family Syrphidae; genus Merodon; species Merodon equestris. Next base: position 91,621,712 of record OY284416.1, read on the forward strand.
TCTTAGTTTTCTAGATTGTAAGTTAAATTAAACATGTAGCTTGAATTAAGCACAACACAATGATGTATTGTAGATACTTTGGCAAACTGACACAACAATTTATTAAGTTTTTTTTTTTTTGTTTGGTTAACTATATTATTATATTTATCAGAATCAATTATTGTTAAAAAAATCATTATGACGATTGAAAAAAGTTTTTAATGCATTTCTTCCTATATTTAAAATTTCTAATATTTTTTAAGGGTTCTGGTAATTCATTTAGAGCTGTTGGTACACTGTACGCTAACTGCCTCTTACCGTAGATGTTGTAGTTTCTTGGGATGTGAAACACGCCCTGTGTACGTTTTCTAATATTAATATATAATATTTTATGTACTGAGACTCGGGCGTTCTGTGGTGGCCGAGGCATTTCCTCAGACACTGTCTTTCAAACACCCGAATCCTATCCATCATGCTCGCATTCACGTGTGGAACAACCGACGTTGATTTTCAACTTCCAGTCATCACAATACCGCTGAATCTTTTCGAAGTCATTTTTCATTTTTTCATTTCATTTATTTATTTATTTTTAATAACATAAAATACCACAAGATGTCATATCTTATAATAGGTATTTAGAAGAAGTCACTTTGCAAGAGAGTTGTAATGACATCGATTGACGGACCTGATCTGAACGCGATCAATCATCTGCCTACGCTATAGCGTGATGAAGAGATACCAGCAGATCACTTAGGTAAATGCTGAATAGCATCGGTGAATTTACTGCGCCTTGTTGCAATCCGTTTTTAATTTCGAATGTTTGAGTAGAAGTCACGTTGGCAAGTTTCACAACGAACTTTCTACCAATTAACATACCATGGATTATATATAGAAGTGGTTTACTTATGCCACGCCAACTGAGCTTCTAACCAAACGGTGTCGAATGCTTTTTCCAAGTCAATTAGACAGGCACCCGTGCATTGGTTCTTACATTTATTGCATTGGATATCCGAGACGAGTTTCTACGCTCCCTGAAACCGAATTGGTTATCCGGAATTATATGTTTGTCCTCAACCCATTTGGCCAGAGCTCTGTGTATTACCTTCTCGAACACTTTGCTATTGCTCGGGATAAGACTTATTGACCGGAGATTCACCGGGCTAGAAGGGTCTTTGCCCTTCTTGGGGATTGGCTGTACCACTGCTGTCTTCCAATGCACCGAATAATATGCATTATTCAGTGCATTGTTGTTGTTGAACAGGATGGTATACCTCTCTACAGCCAATGACGGGAGGTGCCTAAGCACATCATTGGGTATGCCGTCGTTACCCGCAGATCTCTTTTTCTTTAATGACTCGAAGATCAGCTGAAGCTCTTCTGTCGAAATGAGGAGGTTGTTAGTGGCGACGGCACTGTTTGCCGTGAAGTCGTCATTGAACGTGATTGAACCCAGATTCTCCGATCGCCAGTGTTCGATTTCATTTCGCAGATGGAAATGATGGAGCAGGGCCAGTGTTGGGATTTTACCACTATTGTGGTAGATTTACTACTATTTTGTCAAATTTTAAAATCTACCACTTCTACTACTCAAAGTGTGAAATATACCACTCTTTTGAATTCTTTATTCTTCCTTTTCTCATGTTCTATTTCGTTTCTATTCAACATTTGTCAAATTTCTGATGAATTTCCTCCAACTTAATTTTCAACTCAAATACATAAAAGGACAAAGAGCAGTTCCAACCAAATACACTGCTACGAAAAATATTAATAAAGGGTTGAATGAGGGAATGATATTTCATTTCATTCCCACATTTTGGCGGCAATGGTGACGGTCATTGCAATAACCTCCTCATCTATACTAAATTAAAAATTAAAATTGTTGGAATATACGTACATACATACATATGTACATATATGTAGATTCAAAAGTATTTTAAAAAGGTGAAATGCCATAATTCTTCTCCTAAAAGCATTTTAATGGCTGTTAGGAAGAAATTTTGAATAGAGAATGGAGAGCTTTCCTATTATTTAGAAATGAAAAATTCCAAAAAATTATCGATGATGATCTTGTCAAAGACTGGAAGAATATTCTAGAAAATTATCTCTTTAAAAACTAAGTAAGTATGTACATACATATGTATGTAGCAATTTGGACGTTTTGCCTTACAGCAGTGCAGCCGCAGAGAGAACATTTTCTGTTAGGAATAATATAAAAAATAAGATAATAAAAAAAATCGATTGCAGTATGTGTCTAACTATAGACCTATTTGTAAGATTACAACAATTCCAAAAATTTTTGAAAAGTTGGTTTATGATAGATTATTTCCGTTGCTGAAAAGCCTTATTTCTCCATATCAACACGGATTTGTTGCTGGTAGATCTACCAGCACAAATCTTACAATGTTTTCTAATTTTGTTTTTAATAGCTTTGAGGAAGGGTATCAAACTGATGTTGTCTATACAGATTTCTCTAAAGCATTCGATAGGATTAACCATAATATATTACTTATTAAATTAAAAAAAATTGGGTTCCACTCTAAATTTTTAAAATGGATAAAAACATATTTAAAGGACCGTACTCAGTATGTGAGGATAAACAATACTCTCTCCTCACCCATCAAAGTTACCTCGGGTGTGCCGCAAGGAAGTCATCTCGGCCCCCTTTTTTTCCTTTTATTTGTGAATGACATCCCCAACGTGTTTTTAAATTCTAAGTGCCTAATGTTTGCGGACGATTTGAAACTTTTCCGGTGTATAAAAACAGAACAGGATTGCATTTTATTGCAAGATGATCTGGAGAAATTATCCAATTGGTGTTCGTTTAACTCCCTACACCTAAATATTTCTAAATGTCAGAGTTTAACTTTTTGTAGAAATCGTTCACCTATTAATTTCCGTTATAAAATAAATCATTCCTTTCTTTCAATAGTTACCTTCAAAAAAGACCTTGGAGTTATCTTTGATCATAAACTTGATTTTGTTAAACACATAGATTATTTAGTTGCCAAAGGCAATTTAATGTTGGGTTTTATCTTGCGCAATTCAAAAGAATTCAGCAATCCACACACGTTGAAAAGTTTGTACTTTGCGTATGTTAGATCCACACTGGAATACTGTAATACTATTTGGAATCCTGCGTATGAAACTCATTCTTTTAGAATTGAGAAAATCCAAAAACGCTTGACTAGAATCCTAGTAAAAAGGTTACACTGGGAAATAGATATGCCTTCTTACGAAACAAGATGTAAATTGTTTGGAATATTACCTCTTAAAATTCGTAGAAAATACTCTGAGGTGATGTTTATTCGTGATTTATTGGCAAATCATATTGATTGTGCCGATATTTTGGCCTCAATAAACTTTTACGTTCCTGGGAGGATGCTTAGAAGCAAGTTGTCTTTTAAAATTCCATACCACAGAACAAATTATGCTGCCAACGAACCATTGTCTAGGTGCCTAAGAGTCGCTAATATATTTTGTGATATGATTGATTTTAATTTAAGTAGATTTGCATTCAAAAATAAATTGCTACTAATTTTAAGTATCTTTAATGGTGGGAATGTTTAATATCCAATATCTTGTAATACTATTATTATTATTTTTATTATTCTAGTAATCACTAAAGCACTGTAACTTTGTTTGATGAAATAAACTAAACTAAAGAAAAAAAATACATACTGTCGGCAATTTATTATTTACACCCGAAATTACTAATAAACATAAAATGTTGAACCCTTCCATGAATTTAATTAATTTTAATAAGTTTAAATTTATTAATGGGGTATTTGTTCACAATGATGCCTAGTCAGTTACATGTTTTAATGTATTTTTAAATGAAGTTTTTGTTATGATTTTTTCTTAGTTTTTCTATTAATGAATTGTTATATTTTATGTTATAGTAATTAATTATATATTTATTTTTGTTGTATAAAGTTTACTTCGCTATTTTATTTCCATAGAATTAAATCCACCACCCATTTTTCAAATCTACCACGCCTTTTTTCTGGGTCTACCACACTTCGAAAATTTTAAGTCCCAACACGAACAGGGCTCTGTTTTCCAGGTCATGATTCGGACGAATGGAATCATTCACTTTATACACTTCCTGGAACACAGCTCCCACTGTCGTCACTTTCTCCTGCGGATCTTCAATCACAAAGAAATCGGCCCTCTCTGGATCAATGCTAACAGTTCGTAGTAATCGTTCATTGTCTGACGTCCTCGGCAGTTTCAGAGTTTGAATGATATTCTGATCGTTTCTCCGAAATATTTTATTTATTTGCGGGAACATGCTCGCGCTATTGGATTTTATAGCACGATTCCTGTTGTTCCAATGCAAACTTACAGATATTCTGATTAATTGTTGGAGATTTTCTTGATTAATTGTTGGAAATTTTTGATCAATGATTTCAGTGTCCTGATCTCCGTATTATGTCTGTCGGTAAACCTCCTATACAAAAGTTTGAGTCTTGTTAGAAGCAGAGATGAAGAATGAGATATGCAACTTAAAATGGCCGCCGACGTTTGCCTACAAGCTGTGCGAGCACGTGGGTACATAAAGTCCTGTCAAAATTATGTAAACAATCGCGCACATTGTTATAATTCCATGAGTGTGTGTGGCGGGAGTACACTGCGGTAAAATGAAATGAGCTCACACGTATTCACGGATAGAGTCGTTTATAACGGGGGTTGTCGGCTTGGTACACAAACTCCTGTCAAAATTTCCTGAAAAATTTAGGGTGTCACGGGAACAGACGTACGAAAGTTGCATATCTCATTCTTCATCTCTGGTTAGAAGTCTACTTTTCTATCTATGTATGTAGTGCGTATTTTGTCGCGTTTCGGTAAACGTTTGTGGTATCGTGTTGCCGTTTGCGTGGTATTGTTCTGTCCATTGTCTGTTTGATTAGTTCGTCCATATTTTTCAGGTACTTGTTGGTTGACACCGAAGAACTTGAGGTCGTCGCTCTCGAGCTTTTCAAGCTTGATGAGCAAAACCTCGGGATCATTAGACCAGTGCATGTCCTTGAGGAGCATCGTCTCTTCTCTTCTTTCGGCGTATAGGAGAAAACTCAATAATACAATTTTAGGAGCTAGTAGACCTACCTTTAGTAAACATTTTATTGGTGGAACTTTTTCGGCCGAGACCCGTCCTGTTTGCTTTTGTTGCTGGTGGGGCTGTTTATCTTGCTGCTGTTGTTGTTTTTGCTGTTTTAGCGGCTGGTTTTGCTGTTTTTTCTGCTGCTGCTCTTGTGTTTGTTGTTGCTGCTTTTGTGGTTTCGGCTTTTTTTGCTGAAGGTGCTTCTGCTGTTGTTTTTTTTCTGTATTTGTTGCTTTTCTTGTTGTTGTACTTGCTGCTGTGATGATTCTTGTTGCCGAACTGTTTGCTTACTCGTTGTCGGTAGCTCGACTTGTTTTTGTTTTGTGACTAACTCCTTCTTGTCAGCCACCATTTTGGGCTGTTGTTGTTGCCCTGTATTTGCTTACTTCTGCACATTTTCTTTCTCGTGTTCTCTCTGAGCTTGTAATTTCAGCCTTGAGCCTTGAGCTCGGCCTCCTATAGAGTGATTTGCTTTATCGCGTGATTCGCCTTCTCCTGGTAGGACAACTCGGTGACTAACTCGGCAAACGAATTGTTCGCACTCGTGTAGTGCCCTTCGCCGCCCTCGGAGAATTCTTCGGGCATTGTTAGTGCTTTTAGCGCTTCGGTGGCGTGTTCCATTGCACCAGTCTTTATTTTCTCCCTTTCAACTGGTATGTTGTTTGGGACTCCGCTCCCCGGTTTTCTTTTTACCAGATTCGTTCTCATAATTATTCTCCGTTTTCTTTTAAACGAGATCGGGTCGAAGAAATCAGAAAAGTCGGATGACATCACCGCCTCGTCTGGTTCATAGTCAATTCGACGCACGGGGCTTTTTCCGCCATCTTTCGACATTTTATTCTGTTCTAGTTGTAAAAACATCACAAGCAGAATTGCCGGAAAAAGTGGTTCGGATAAAATTCCGAAAAGTACTCACCTCCGATTTTTCTGAAATTTTTTGTCTGCATAGACAAACACACATAAAGTAAAAATCCAAAACGGTTTCCACCGCAAACTACCAGAAAGGACTAAAAGGACATTTAAAATCTGAAAATCCTAAAAAAAGGAACTAAACTGTCTTCTATACGGTAAAGCCTACGTAAATAAGCGATACCTCAAATTAAAGCTACAGTTAAAGGCTTTCAACTGAGATACAAATAGTTACAATCCATTAACAAGTTTTGAAGTTTTGAAGTTTCGAAAAAAATGATACATATTTTTAAGAAAATATTATTTTTTCTAAAATAAAACCAGTATTACGATTGTATTTTTCCAATCTCCTATAAAACTCAATACTTTGACCTTTCTAACGATACCAAATATATAAAACTTACTGCAGTGTAACGTATAATACAAGCCATTTATGTTCTTACACGTGGTATTTTTATACTATCGGATTAGCTACTGTAAGTCACATTTGCATCCACAAATAACAGGGTTACCGGTTAAGTCGACCTAGATATTTGAAGATGTTATAATTTGCATCATTGTAGACTGATTTGACTATGAAGCACCATATGCCAAACCTAACCGTTTTCAAGATATTGGACTTTTAGGCTTTTTTTATAAAATTTGCCGATTTTTTTTTCTAATATAATTTTGTTTTTCTTATTAACGCATCTAATTTACTTTTATACTCGTACAGGTTTTGTGTAGTAGATAAGTTGTTTTATAATTATCATCACCAAAAATGTCGGCAACTGAACAAACTGGGCCAATAGAGAGCTCATAGTTGAAAAAAGGAATAAATTTGTACAGTTTTTTTTTCTCTCAGGTATATTTTTTAAAAAATCTATGGCAGTTATATTGCAGATGTCCCGTGAAAATATCTACGTTTTTTCAGCTATCCAAAATGGTATCATAGTCAAGGGTATTGTTAGAATCCATAGAAGAAAACTTGGGCGGGTTTCCATTATGCGCACTGAGCAACATTTTTTTTTTCTGGCTTGAAGTGGCCTAAGAAACATAAATATAATATATTTTTCTTGAGGAAATATAAAATTTTCTTTTTTTTGTAACTCGAAACTGTAAGAAGCCTGTAAGAAAGTCTGGTGTATTTAAAGTATGGGGTGGGTGGCTCGCTTCGCTGGCTAACAGGATTTTAACCCTTTTTTCCGCATGGTTTAGCCGCTCACGCGACTTCGTCGCTCCGCTAAGGGTATGTCAACAACTGTCAGGCAGGCGCCTGGAGCTAAAGTTTAATTAAAAAAGATAATATCAAAAAAGACAAAATTAACTTTTAATTATTTAAATATTTTAAATAACATTGTACGAGTATATAGAAAATTTGTAAGTTCAGTATGCATGAAAAGTGAAGTTCGAGTATGTATGGGGGGGCATGCTGCCCCCTGCAACCCTCCTGCTGGGAGACGCTGTTGAATTCGGAGTAAGTGCAATTTTGGTATATGCAAAGTATACGTAAATAATTACTCGAAAAATTCAAAAGGGAATATCGCTTACGATTTCTATAAATATACATCTACCAAAATGCTCAGAATAGCCTCTAACACATACTTAAATTTTACATGTACTCGTACATATTTCACTGCGATTTTCTTATTAAAACGCCGACGTACATATGTATTAATGGCGGGGAGCAAATCACTTTTCCTCCTTTTAGCCTATACAATACTTTGATAAATGTCACTTCTAAAGAAATAAATTGTTCGTATTAAGAAACATAGAACAAAAGATATAACATGTTTGGTATCGTTGGAAAGGTCTTAGAATGTAGTTTTATAGTTCGGTAAAAAAGAGATACCTTCATAATACAATTTTTAAAAATAAAAATATTTTTTCTTGAAAATACATTTTTAATTTTTTTTTATATCTTCAATATTTCTAGATGGATTATGTTTTTATTTTTAGATAAAAGTACTCGATTGTTGCTTCAATTTGCGTCATCATTTACATACATATATACGTTTCGTAATTTTAAAGATATTTGAATTTATTCTCTACAGGATATTCAAATTTGGCACATCCTTTTAGTCCTTTCTAGCAATTTGCGGTAAAAACCGCTTAGGATTTTCACTTCTGACTTATTAGACGATACGTACAAAAAAATTGAAGAAAATCGGAGGTGAGTACTTTTCGGAACTCCACCTAGTGTTTCCACTAGGAATTGATCCCGGGACCTCTGGGTTGCTGCTCCGATACTGTACCAACGGGCTATCCCCTCACTTATTAGTCGCTTAAATCGCGCACTTGAACTAAGCCAATTACAGATAACCACCACGGGTTGAAACAAGTCCGTCCACAAGATTCGTTCTAGGATGTGAGGCTTGAACCATTAAATACAACTCTAAATTTTGTTGAGCTATCAAGCCGCAATATGAAATGATGAGGCTGTTATGTCAAAAGACACAACAGCTGGTGTGCGCGCGTTCAGCTGCGCACGCGGCTACTCAGTGGAATGGGGGGTTCGAGTATTGGGATGGGAGGAATTCAGGACGCCACGTAGTTTTCCGTAAAACTACGAAAATAAAAAAAAAGGATTAAAAAAATATATGTATATAGTAGTTAATATAAATTTTATTAATTTTGATTGGGATAACGGGTTACCCAACATCCACTACGTGGACAATACGGTCGCTTAAAAATAAAGGCAACGGTTCGGATAACCGGGGGAATGTCGAGGCGAAATGAAAAGATAACTACAAATAAAAAAGATACTTAGGTGTTACACGTCCTCCTCGATATGTCTCCTGTATTGTCCTTGGTTTTGTCTCCCTCAGTTTATGTCTTCCTTAATTTGTCCCTTGTGTCCCTTCGGTATTGGGTGTCCTCCCCGTATATATGTACTCATACGTCTCTCGTTTTCTTTGTCTCTTACGTTGAGTTCTCTTGTATTGCACTGGCGGCCACTGTCCGTCCAGTCTCGCTCAGAGTTCTTTTCCAATTGAATAGTTCGTCTTTTGTCTGACCCGTTCCAACCGGGAACACATATATACACTCACACCACTTTGGCCATTGGAACAAAGGGAATCACCTCCAGAGTTCCAACGCCTCCATATTAACATTTTCGGATCTTCGGACATTCGTCCGGTTGGAAGGGGTTGATGTCTTAGGTGGGCTGGACGTGTTCACCGCAGTATCTTATTTCAATCACAAATAATAAACTTAGCCTAACCATGCATCCCGCGGTTATAGTACACTAAAATTGTGGCTAATTCTAATTATAACTTTAAATGTCCCTAGGGGTTATTGGGTTACTCGTTTACATAAATTGGGGAGTTTACAATAAGTATATGTAAATTGACACATATGGCTTTGCGGGGACGACATTTTACTATTTGGGGTCACAACCTTCTTTTTCTTTTTATCAAACAATACATTTTAGGTTGGGCACGCGGCCTTTCGATTTGTTGGGGACCGTCCGTCCCTGTCACCCTGTTGGGGCTGTCCGCCCATTGTTGCGAGACCGTCCGTCTCGGTCGGTTGGGGCCGTCCGCCCATTCTTGCGAGACCGTCCGTCTCGGTCGGTTGGGGCCGTCCGCCCTTTGCTTCGGACAGTCCGTCCATCCCCTTTGGACCGTCCGTCCACCCCCTTTGGACCACAATCATTGGACCGTCCGTCCAGCATGGTACCTATCGTGCGACCTCCTTAAGGTGGTTAGACCAAACCGGGCCATAGGAACACCAGTGAGCTCTTCCCTCCTTAGGAGATGGCGGAGAAAAATGACGGGAGAAAAAATGTAGGAAGGGAGGGATGGAGAGGATAAGGTTTCGTGCGCGTTTTGCACGTAACAAGGCAAATAATAGTGAGTTGAACCGGGGTTGACTGTCTGTGCCTGCACCATGTGACCAAGAGTTTCATATTCACTCATGAACTGTTGTCATAGGCCATCAATATCTCTTAGAAACTGCCGGGTAATTTTTTGCAAGCATCACTGGGCGGTGGTGAGGGACTGCCCCAAACTGGACGATGGTAGCTTAAATGGAAGGCGTAAAATATGCCTTCCTTTTTTCTTTTTTTTTTTTAAATGAGCCTCACATTCTTTATCTTCCGGAGAAACGGTGCTTGGAGAGTCCGAGGGTATCACTTCTTGAACCCAAAACCACGTTAATAATTCATGAAGATTGCCATGGTTGTTATCTGTTGATACGTGATGGACTGTGATTGATATTAAGCCAGTTGAAGTGATTGGTCCAATAACCAACCATCCAAAAATAGATAACTGAGCTAATAGCCTACTTGATGGATGTCGAATAAGTCCGTAGTGATCACCACCAATGATAATGTCAATGGCTTAGGTCAGGATCCGCTAAACTTAGTTTGTTGAGTACAGGTCATTCAATTTGAAGTATTTCTGATGATGGTAGAGGATCAGTGATTGCTTTGATAATGTGCACTTTTACTATAACATCCAGCTCTCGATGCAATGATGATAACATAATAATCGTCTGGCCTTTAGTTTGTAACGCCCTTTGACCTCCGATTCCCCGGATTGTCAAACTTAATTGTTGTCGATGGAGTTGAAAATATTTGACCGCTGGCTCTGTAATAAATGATAGCTGAGAGCCTGTATCAATAATCAATCTCACTGTGTGATTGGTGAGTAAAGGTTTGATTGAAGCTAGAGAAGTCGCCAGCAATGTTGACTCATTTTGTGAAACTATTGCGTTGTCCGTTGATTGTGATTGAAACTGTGAGTGTAGTGTTGAGTATTCCGTCTTGTAGATTATTTGTGATTACTCAGAGGATTGGCTGTACGTTGAACTGACCGAGGATTTCATCAGTGATGTAGATTAATTGTTTTGATGAAGTGATGATCCTTTCATTGTGTTGTGTTGATGACCATGCAGGGTCATGCAGCGTAGTATGACGTTTGCCGCCGCATTGTTTGCATAGTTGCTCATTTGAACATGACCGAGCTGCATGAGGCCCAAAGCAATTGAAACATAAGGACTTCGAATTGATGAATTGCCGTCATGCTAGTGTATGTAAAGCCCTAGAACTTGGCATATGTGACAATGTATTAAGGCTCTTTACAAAAATCACATGGCCGTTGCTTCCTTGTTGAGGTGGAGGTTGCTTGGTCACTTGGTGAGTTCAAACCGTAATTCGCTGATTTTCGGCATGGCAACCGCTGAGGTGTAAGACAGCGTGTTGGCATTATGTTGTTTTTCCGCAATTTAATTTAATAATGGTGTATCCAAGTTTCATGAACAGTAATTAATCGGCGCCAAAACTCGGATTTATTGCACCTAAACTGCGCTAACAGAATTTTGGAAATGTGCATTCGACAACGTTTTTGGTCTTACATAAGCAAACGCGGCACTCAATGAGTGAACAGCTTTCGCATGTCTACATCTTGATATGTGACAAACTCGTTCTTTAGACGTTTTCATATACTCTGCTATTTTTCTCACTTTAATTCAGTGATCGTCTAGCATAATTTGGTGAACTTGGCGATGTTATCGTCAATTGCTCGATACTCAATTTTGTCCATTTTCACAAAAACACTCACATCGACTCACTTAAACGATTGTCAAATCGTCGTTCACAGACCAGTGTGGAAGAAGGAAGTGTTTCGGCTAGAGTAATAAAAGAAAATAAAAATAAAAATTATAAGTACGCGTTTAGACAAGGTACTCGCGGAACCCAAGTCAGCGCGTTCGCATAGTGCACGGCTGGCGAGCAGGAAATCGGCGGTTCGAGTCTCCCAGCTGAGAGAATAATTTTTCGTGTGTGTTTTTCTCTTTTTTTCCGTATTCTTTCTGCTGCTTCTAAAGTTAACTTGAAGTAGCAGGAAGAGATGTCGGGAGACGACGGGGGAAGATCCGTATGTCTGACGGAATCGGATGATGTATCATTTCGCAACACCGGCCGCCGTCATGAAGAGACGCAAACGGGCTAATCCGAGGCCCAATGTAATTAAGCGCCCCTCCCTCAACACCTCGACCGAAAAGCTGCAGGTCGAAGGGAGGAAAGGGGCGCCATCACCATCACCGCTACACGGGCGACAACAACCCGTTCGCCGCCCTTTCAAGTTCGGGTACTGAGGAGGAGCTTAGCGAGCTCGAGGAGGAGGAACGTGTCCTACGTGCCAAATTAAAGGCCGTAGTTGACAAGTTAAACAAGATGCGGCAGAAGGAGAAAGAGGACGCAACAGCCGCCCAGCTCCAGTCACATCAACAGCAGCAACAACAACAGCAGCCGCAAAAGAAGCTTCCGAAAAAAAACGGCTGAAGAGCAGCCACAGCCTTAGCCGCAGCGAAAAAAGCAGCAACAACAACAGCCGCAACAACAAAAGCAGCAGCAGCAACAACAACAGCCACAGCAGCAGAAACAACAGCAACAACAACAGTCGCAGCAATAGAAGCAGCAGCAACAACAACAACAGCCGAAAAAACTGAAGCAGGAAGAACAGAAGCAACAGCAACGTGCCAAGGAGAAGGTGCCACCAATCCTTACTCACACCACAGCCCTACGCGAAACAATAGACTTACGAATATGTAACTATGTTATTGGTGTTGGCAATTCCGTTTTTAAAAGTATAGATGAGAACTGCTATGCTATCCAATGTAACACACTGGAGCAGCATAAGCGGGTCAAGGAACTACTGAAAGAGATCACGACTGAGTTCTTTTCATTTACCCCCAAGACCGAGAGGCTGCAAACGATGCTCCTCAAAGGCGTGTGGACTCGATTACTGATCCCGAGGAAATGCTCTCAGAGCTCAAAGAGTTCGAGAGCGACGACCTCAAATTCGTGGGAGTCAAGTCGTTCACCACGGCGCGGGCCAGACGGGAGAAGCGTGTGTTACCCTTCTTCCTGGTCCAGCTAGCACCCAATAGCAAACTGGAGAGGCTAAGGACCATCACTTCCTTAGCATCCCAGTCTGTAAAATGGGAAAAATTAAGAAGACACGGAAACATTTTACAATGTATCCGCTGTCAAAGGTTCGGGCACGCGGCGTCGAACTGCGAGATGCACCCTCGATGCGTTAAGTGTGCGAAGAATCACATGAACGAGTAATGCGATCTGACACAAGACAAGGTCGCGGATAGGGAGCAGCTCGAGTGCGTGCTCTGTAGGAACCGTGGACACCCTGCAAACTATCGGGGATGTCCTAAGTTCCAAGACATTAAATTAAATATGGCTCGTAAGCAGAAGATTGAGGAGAAACGTCCCGCAGGTCGCTCACAAACATCATCGCCATCCAAGGGCAGATTGGCCAGCCCAACATCAGATCCATGAGCAGGCGACCCGAGTGGACAGAATCTACTCGCTTCTGCCGGGCCTAACGCCCCTAGAATCGTAATGGGTACGCCGGTAGAGAGTCCCTTAAAGGTCCTGTCGGTGAATTCACTGATTAGGATTGAGCGAAGAGCTGTACTTCTCAACTTGTTGCAGGACGAAAGCCCCGATGTAGTTTTGGTTAGCGAAACAAAGCTAAGCCAAAAGCACAAAATCCGGCACAGTTCATATAAAGTGATTCGAAGAGACCGACCCAACGCCACATGAGGCGGGGGAGTTGCGATCTTCATTTGAAGTAGCTTTAAACATCAAATTATATATAGCAGTGAAGTGCGGAGATTCTAGGTACTAGAGGCATGTATTGTGTGCATTCCTATCCGAAATGGAAAGAGAATGTACATTATATCAGCCTATGCACCTGAAGCACCTCAACCCAATGTTTTCATCGAGACACTTTTTCGATCTCTGCTCTTAAACTCGGTAGAAAACTTCGACATTCTGGCTGGCGATTTAAATGCCAAACATAGTGATTGGGGAAACAACATTCCCAACACTAGGGGGAGCCTACTAAGCCATTGGTGGGTTCTGCAGAGCATAGAGTATAGACTCAAGATACTCGCAACGGATGCTGCTTGACTCTCGACTGAGACTGGCTGACACGAACTGGTCTACGGACCTTCGTATACCACAGTGACCATTGCGGACTATGTGCCGTAATCAAATTACCAGACGAATTCGCGGAAATGGCAGAGTACGTCCAAACGCATCCCTATGATTACAATAGGGCGTGCTGGCCACGCTTTGCCAATTCCCTGACTAGAGCGCTCACTTCGAGCGCCTCCTTTCCACCGTCTAATAGGAACCTATCACACTATGAGATTGACAAACACCTCAAACAAATGGAGGATACTATTAAACAGACAATGAACAGTACAATATCACGCCAACGCACACACAAAAAAGTAGACTCTTGTCGACTCAAACTCTTGTACAAGCGGCTTACCGACAGACAAAACTCGTAGGTCAGGACACTGAAGTCACTGATTAAAAATCTCCAATAGTTGGTCAAGGAAAATTACAGAATATCTGTAAGTTTGCATTGGAACAACAGAATTCGTGCTGTAAAATCCAACAGCGCGAGTATGTTCCCGCAAATAAATAAAATCTTTCCGAGAAACAATCAGAATGACATTCAGGATCTGAAGCTTCCGAGGACGTCAGACAATGAATGCTTGCTACGAACAGTCAGCATCGATCCAGAGAGCGCCGTCTTGGATGATGATTTCTTCGTGATCGAGGATCCCCAGGAGAAGGTGGCATGACAGCATTCGCCCAAACCGCGATCTGGAAAACAGAGTCCTACTTTATCACTTCTACCTTCAAAATGATATAGATCATTGGCGATCAGAGAACCTTGGTTTTACCAGGTTCAATGATGATTTTATGGCAAACAATGCCGTCGCCAGTGAAGGGGCCAACACCCTGATCATTTCGACGGAGGATCTCCAGATGATCTTCGAGTCACTGAAAAGAAAAAAATCCGCAGGAACCGACGGAATAGCTAATGTTGTGCTCAGGCACCTCCCACCAGTGGCTGTAAAGATGTACGCAATTCTGTTCAACAATGCACTGAATAATGCATATTATCCAGTGCACTGGAAGACAGCGGTGGTGCAACCAATCCCCAAGAGGGGTAAAGACACCTCTAACCCGGCAAATCTTCAGTCAATAAGTCTCCTTCTGAGTATCAGCAAGGTCTTCGAGAAGGTGGTTCATAAATTGACTAGGAAAAAGCCTTCGACACCGTATGGTTAGAAGGGCTGTATTACAAGCTCAGTCGGCTGGGCATAAGTAAACCACTGCTATATATGATCTTTGACATGTTAACAGGTAGAAAGTTCGTTGTGAAAATTGCCAACGTGACTTCTACTCAAACATTTGATATTAGCAATGGACTGCAACAGGGTACGGTAAACTCGCCGATACTTTTCAGCAATTACTTCAGTGATCTGATAGCTTCTCTTCACCATTCAATAGCGTACGCAGACGATTTAATTGCGTACAGATCAGGTCCAACGATCGACGTCATTGTTATTCTTCTGCAACGTGACTTCGAAAAAATTCAGCAGTATTGTGATGACTGGAAGTTGATTTTCAACTTCAGAAATCAGAATCTATTTTATTCAGAACGCCTTTGTCTAGGGTCTCTCGCGACACTAGAAAAAATTGGCGCAGGTTCTCTATCTTTGGGCCGGACGGGCGTCCACTGACGAGACAAAGTGTAGTCAGATACCTTGAGATCGTGCTAGATCAGTATCTATATTTTGACAAACATGTAGATGCTGCTCTGGCAAGGGCCCGGGCGCTTTTGCTCTGGCAAGATGACTATTTCATAGCAGCCAACTTGATTCTAGAGTGAAGGTAATCTGCTACATGGCCTTAATCAGGCCCATGGTTGCCTATGGATGTCCCGTCTGGTTCAATGTGAGAGCCAGCTTAAGGAAAGGATTCGGGTGTTTGAGAGACAATGTCTCAGGACTTGTCTCGGGTTACATACGACACCTGAATCTGAGTACACGAAATTTTACCCGAACGATCAATGCCACCTGTTTTCCGAGCAACTAAGCTTTTAAGAAAAAATAGAGTGTCATCTAATGTAATAAATTCATTTGTCGGAGTTAAGTGACTAGAAAAGTATAAAGTTCTTAAAGCATCTTCTACAATCGCATTAGTATTTGCATCCCCCAGGTGATGGGACACCATGTGATTCCTAGCAAAATTTGCCGCTAGGACATTCGCTTTTTCCTTATCTGTGCGATACACATTCGTACCACTCTTTAGGCTGGGGATTTCTTTATGTTTAGTTTTGATAATTTTTACGGTATTCCAAAAAGGTTTGGAGCCCTTATCTTATCTAAAGACTTTAACTTTATATTCCACTCTCTATTACGGAATTCTTGAATTTTAAATCGTATCGCCTTATTAAGTTGTTTAAGAAGAACGCCTACCGTTGGTTGTCGATATCTTTGCCAGTTCCTCCGATACATGTTTCTTATTCTTATCATCTCAAGGATATAACTAGGCAGTTTTAAGCAGTACCCTTTTTTTCCTACTTTTGAGATGCTGTTACTTGCAGAACTAAGAACAAATTTCGAGAATTGCTGGACAATGGCATCAACATCTTCGTTAGTAGTTACCAGATCAAGGTTCATTGAACTACCTCGAAGTTGTCGCTTTATATTATTGCGATACTTGACCCAGTCGGCGTTCTTCAAATCGAGAATATATTGCACATTTTCGAAACCTGACCAACAAATCTTAGTAAGTACCGGGTTATGGTCTGAGCTCAATTCATTTAATGAGACAGGTTGAGACATAATACCAGAGACATTAGTAACAAAAAAATCGAGTACGGATGGACTTCCCACATAGCTAGATGGGACATACGTAGGACAAAGCGGAAACATAACAGAAACAGGTAGCATAACACACAGGTCAGACAACACATTACCCCAAGAATTTGCCCTGGTGCAACCCCAATCTCTGTGCCTACAATTCAAATCACCTCCAACAATGAATGGACCATTCATGGTTAGAAGTTTGATTAATTCATTTTTAAAAGCCCTTCTTCTGTGTTCGCGTGCCAAGTTTTTTATTCTGCCCGGAAAATATAAACAGTAAATTTTGATTTTTCTCAAATTTGAGAGAGTAATTTCAATACCGACATTTTCAATATATTGAGTTAGTATACATGGTAAGAGCTGATGTTGAATTGATCTTTTTATCAGTATTGCGACACCCCCACCTCTTCTACCTTCTCTGTCGACTCGATAGCATTTGTATTGTGGGGTAGAAATTCGAATATATGAATTTACCCACGTTTCCGTTACCAATGCTACATCGATATTGTTATTGGTTAGAAAATCTATAAATTCAACATGTTTATTTCTCATACCTCTAGCATTCCATGTTATAATATTAATATTAGTAGTATTGCTAAAGTTATTTAACATTATTGTACAAAAACTTAGTCGCTAATTGTGCGATAACATTAAATTGATCTAGTTTAGTCTTGCACGAACCTAGTTTAGTAATCATTTCCATTACTAGAGCATTTATTTCATCCATTGTGAACAGATTTTCGCCGGGGTTGGACACAGGATGATTGTTGTTGGGTAACGTAGTTGATGGGGGCATTGCGGCCGATGGTAGTGCAGTGTTCACACAAGCATTATTCCGAATGACGTTTGTTTTGTTATTATTCCTCACTGGTTTAGGTGGTAACGGCGGGAATTCGTTCATAGATAGCGGGAAGGTGGTAACGTTTTTCGTGTTGGTGATGTTACTTGCATGACGTAATGAACTGTGAAAATTCGTCGTCCTTGTTTTTTGTCTCATTTCAATATATTTATTTCTGCTAGCGCATGACATGTCAGTGGATTTATGACTGCCGTGACAGTACGCACATTTCTGGGCGTTCGAGTTAGGACAGTCGGCAGTATCAGAAACCAGAATGAGACGTGCGTCTTTCGTACGTCTTCCCCCGGTGACACCCTGAAATTTTGAAAGAAGTTCAGGTTCGTAGCGATAAAACCCGTTACAAACGAGCTTCTATCCTTGAATACGTGTGAGCTCATTTCATTTTACCGCAGTGTACTCCCGCCACACGCACTCTTGGAATTATAACAATGCGCGTGATTGTTTACAAAATTTTGACAGCATTTGAGGTACCCACGTGCTTGCCCGAGCTTGTAGGCAAACGTCGGCGGCCATTTTAAGTGGTACGTCTCATTGGTGGTTTCTGGGCAGTATAATGATGACCAGCACAGTGAGAGCAATATGTTTTGACGTGGCAGTTTTTTTCGCCGTGGCCAAACATTTGGCAGTTACGACATTGCGTTATGCGATTCTTTTGTTGACGATGGAAGCTCCAGGTTATTTGTGTGTGAAACACGGAACGAACATTTTTTTTAAGATCAGTTAATCTGATTGATCCATTTTCAATAAATATTAAATAGAAAGTTTCACTGTATTTTTCATAAGTTTTAGTTATCTTTTTAATGTCGTTGCACTTGATCCCGAGTCTAATCAGTTCATTTTTCAATAAGGTGGTATCACATTCACCTAGACCGAACAATACGACTTTAAATACTTTTTCACTCTTCAAGTCATGAGTGAAATATTGGCAATTTTCATTTTTTAAATAATCTAACATTGATTTATAAGAATCTATAGACTCACACACGATTTTTATACCAATTGAGATTAGCTTTATTGAGTAATCTGAAACACCGATAGATCTCATTAAATTGTGCACAAAATCCGGAGTTTTTTGAAGCAGTTTTATTGGGGGTACCGGAATTTTTTTTGTGTTCTTTAATACCACAGTATCGTCCATATCAGACTTATTGTCACTATCAGGGAGACATTGGAGGGGACTCCAATAGTTAGCACAGTTTTTATTTTTACTTGTCGAAGCCATTGTTGGGATCGATTCGTGTTTTTTAGGTTTTTTATCCGAGGACATATAGCTGTCCCCGGAATTTGAGGATCTCGCGCGTTTGTTAATTTTAATGACGTTATGTGTACAATTCAGAGCGAAAGTATGCGTGTAGAGGATAGCACGATCACACACCAACTGATTCCGCTTCAGTTGCATTAACATCTGTTCCATCTAAGAACCATAATTTTTGCCAATATTGCGCTAGCTGGGGAAGAAGCCAGGATGGCTGCTTCATTTTGATCATATATCTCCACTTTAGATTCTGAAAATAATAAGGTACCTTAACAGCAATCTCGCGTATTATTCAATCACTTCCTAAAGAAAATTTCTTTCAATCTTGTTAATATTTGAGCGCATATTTTTAACAAAAGTGTGCTATGAGGAGTCTTTCCAAGTGGCCTAAAATATGCTATTGTCATTCCACTTTTTAAGAAGAGCAATCCAAAGGATAAAAGTACCGACTACATCTAAAATGTTCGAAAAAGCGATAAAAAGACGGATACTGTACTTTTTATATAAAAACAGCTTCCTTAGCTCAAAACAATTTGGATTCAGGCAGGGTTTTTCAACTGAACATGTTTCTTACGATTTCTGCTCCACCATCCTTAAAGGGCTTGACGACAATAAATTCTATGCAAATCTTTTCGTTTGTATCACTAAGGCCTTCGATATGGTTGACCATAATATACTCTTGGACAAAATTTTACAAAATTGGCTTTATTATTATTTTTAAATGGTTTGAATCTTATTTGAGTGGAAGAATCCAAAAAGTAAAAGTTTCCGATTTTGCGAATTGATTCACCGAACTCAGAATGCTTGTTAGTAATAAAACTAAACTAACGTTTCCTTGCCTCAGTTTCAAACTACTACCGGATATTGATATATTCTTTCATTCCTCTGAATGTAGAAAACTAAAATCAATTGACGATGTATGCCTCGAGATGGATAGTGAATTATATCTTAACCATTTGCCTTGTGACAATGATTGTTTTAAAATCGAAGTCGTTAGCCATTTTAAGTATCTAAGGATTATTATAGATAATAAATTGTGTTGGTCTAATCAAATCTCATCATTGAAGCAGTATTTTTTCTCAGCGTTGCGTATCTTTTACTATCGGAAGAAGTACCTCTGCAGGTCTTGAAATGGATATACTATGGGGTGCTGCTTCCCGCAATTAAATGAATAAGTTACTGACTCTTCAAAAATGTGTAGTAAGAAAAAAATGCAATAAGAGCCGTTTGCATCATTTCATGCCATTTTTTATTAGTTTGAAAGTAATTATCTTAAGGGACTTGCTATAAAAAAAACGACTGAATATTTTCTCAAATTTCTTTTTTTATTTGAAAGTACAATCCTTCCGGTTAATAATGGAAAATAATTTCATTCGAATGGCTGCCTCGGCTGGCCATGCAGTAGCCTACACGATCGGTCCAATTTTTAAGCACATTATCGATTGTGTGCAGCTGTATTTCACCAATGGCTTCACGAATATTGTCCTTTAAAGCGTCAATTGTCTCTGGCTTGTCGGCGTAACACTTATCTTTGACGGCACCCCACAAATAATAGTCCAACGGTGTCAAATCCCAGCTCCGAGGTGGCCAAACGACATCAGCTCTGCGGCTGATAATGCGATCTTCAAAAACAGGGCGCAAGACAACGAGTGTAGCTTCGGCTGTGTGGCACGTAGCGCCGTCCTGTTGAAACCAAATGTTGCCAATATCCTCCTCTTCAATTTTTGTGAACAAAAATTCGTTCAGCATGGCCCGATAACGATCGCCATTGACTGTAACGGCCACTCCTTGCTCATTTTCGAAGAAAAATGGCCCAATTATGCCTCTGGACCAAAATCCGCACCAAACAGTGGCTCGTTTTGGGTGCACCGGCTTTTCAATGTATGCGTGCGGGTTTTCTGTGCCCCAAATGCGACAATTTTGCTTGTTTACATACCCGCCAAGATCAAAATGAGCTTCATCTGAAAAGATGATTTTTTTGGCAAAATCGGCATCTTCTGTAAGTCGATCGCAGGCCCACTTAGCGAAGCGAAAACACATTGGATGTTCAGTTGGCTTCAACTCCTGAACCAATTGGACTTTGTATGGCGTCACACCAAGGTCTTTATGCAAAATTCGTCTCAATGATGTCTCCGAAATGTTCAATTGTTGAGAACGACGGTGAATTGATGTTGATGGCGCTTCACGCACACTTTCTGCCGCAGCAGCAATATTCTCGGGTGTACGCACTGTTTTTGGTTTTTCACGCTTTGGTTTATCGATGAGGATGCCAGTTTCTTTCACTTTTTTCACAAGATAACGAACATACGGAGCTGACGGTGCTTCTCTGCTTCCAAAATCCGTACGCAATTTTCGCACACATTCTGCAACATTACCATGATTTTCAAAGTAATGTCGCAATATTTCCCAGCGTTGTTCAAGCGTATACACAACCATATTCGTTCAGCGGAAGGATAAAACTAATTATCTGTCAAATCAGACATGAGCTAAGTGTTACCATTCACGAAATAAGCACTTCTTGAAAAAAAAAACGTTAGATGGCGGACCCTTTACTATAAAATCTTGAAAATGTTCTTCTTAAGATGTGGTTACCTGAATTGTAGATACTCAGATTGCTATAACCTCAGAAACAATCAGGGTTCTGTTGTCTATACTCCATCATTTCGCACTACAGGAATTCTCCCTTCATTGCTTCATATAGATTATTTAACAAACTTAAATCGATAAGATCAAAAACAAAATGTCCTGCTTTATGAATTTGGCCACAGTCAGATGAAGATTCTTTTGGATCCCATCATCTAATCGGGTTTCTGGTTTATTGATGCTCAATCACTATTTAACACTTTTTGTTTTTAAACATACAAAATATCACTACTATTCTTCAGAAATTGTTATTTAAATTGTAAAAAATATCTTGTTAATGTTAATAGTCGAGAATATGAATAATAATGAATGAATGACATTCGCTATCCGTTAACTGTTGGCATTTCGCCAACTTGACACTCTGACACTGGTTTCTCTGATCAGTATGACTACCTAGCCGATGGGCGTTTGTATACTTTATTGATAACAGAAACAAACCTTTGCATTTTAAATAGAGTTATCCTTCCATATGAATGAAATAAGGGCTGCCATCTTTGTGTCGTCCGGCATTTGGTTTTCCATATTTCATGATAGTAGCTAAAACTTAAGTCGTCTGGCTGTTGACGAATCCATGGCTGATTCCTAAAATCCTTACACTAAAATCCACTAATTTAAAAATAAATACAAGACTTCACGTAATGACTTTATTCACTTCCTAATGAATGCAAACACTCCAAAAGAGTAGACACATTTCCACCACATAATATTCGATTTCATATTCAATAGTCTCGTGTCACCACATAATGGTATACTCCAAAAGTTATTTGCAAGAGATATACAACACCCTCCGAAAGCAAACACTGCGACCATAGTTTTGTTCCTCATTTGCTCTCGCATACATGCTCAGTATTTACTGAAAACTATTTGACTCCGATGCAATAACTGTCGGACAAATCGTCTTTTATCTGAAAATTACAAATTGTATTTTTAATTAATCCCAGACAATTGTCAGAGCATACCCAAAACTTAGATCCCAAACACATTCTTTTACCACTTTCCTCCCACATTTAAGCTTCCAACAGCACTTTAACTATCCACAAACGAATCACGATGCCGAAAGCAGTCATTCTCATCGTTCCGTTCAGAGGCATGTTTGCGTGCAGTTTTCTACCAATCGGCAATTAAGTTGTACTTTAAAATTCAAACACGCCACCGGAAACCGACACAGAACCCAAATACACACCACAAAATGCTGCCACACAAACTCATTCATACTGACAATAGTTTCATTTCAGATCAGATATTGTACATCCAGGGAAAGAAGCACAAGGAATTTCCAATACTTCTATGTTATCTGTATACTCGTCTAACCAAAGTACGGCACTAGCAAGTCTAGCACTACTACCGAGCCGACTCAATTGATGCCCGATGCGGAAACGAGCATTAAAACCAAACATGCTTTTAACCTATTACCGCAAATTAAACAAATTTCCCCAAATGAAATTATTGTAAAGTTTATACTGGTAGCGTGGACTGAAAGGTAGGTGGAACGTACTCGTATGTGGGAGAAGTGGAAATGAGTGATTCCCAGTAACATCAGGCGGGTGGAGAGCCAAAATGAAGTTTTCATTGACTTTACGAACATGTGCTCAATCATCCGTTGCATGAAAACATGAAAACATCAGACACAGGCGGCAATGGTTAAAGGCAGAGGTTGAAGGCGGCACCTTCACCCGACCAATTATGTGAACTACACTTTGCCAGGCAAATAGGGCGAAGCTTTATTTTACCAACAATTGAGCGTACTCATGTCCAATCAGGTCACCATATTGTATTAGCCACCGTCCGACATCAGCAATCAACTTAACAAAGTTTGTGTATCACCAGAGTATGGAGATGAGTCGCCATGTGTGTGCACCTAATGCATAGAATGGTACAAGTTTAGTTTGGAAGGCAAATTGCTGGCAGAGTGCTACAATTGTTAGTAGAGCAGCTGTTTCCACTAGCTCGGGTTATACGTTGTGGCAGGGTTTCGTGCTGACTTGGTAATTCGGTCGAGCTCCATCACATGTTATCAATTAGGATTCGTCCAATTCGACTCAAACTTAATTAACAAAGGATCTTTCTGATGCGTTTCATGGACGTTATGTGTGGGGAAAGGATGTGCATTTCGGCGGGTAGGTCGGCCAGGCTTAAGCGTTGTCTTTTTTTAAGCTACAAAAAAATTATGAAGAGGCTGAAAACTAACGGGCGGTTTGTTTTTCATTGTTATTATGGAAGACAAGTAAAGTCTTAAATGCGATTCGGAAGGCAAAACGCTTTTCCATTAGTATGTAGCTATCTTAGTTTCTTCCCAGATTAATTCACAGCAGTCCACCTTTATAATAGTTCTCCAACGTCCCTGGTATCTCCCTTCCATCTTTTTAACATCAAATTTAAGCGCTCACCTTGTTCCTCACTCACTAGCTAGATTCTCTGAAAAATGATCCATATCGGAATGGAAAGAAACTTGGGCACATCGAACACCCAGTTCCATGGCATGTCTTCGACGATTGCCTTGAAATGTAGGTCTAATTTGTTGCTTATATTATACTTTTTATTTCCTTCAATGAAAGCCAAGCTGCTTTTTCCTTACGTTTTGTTTTTCTCGTTTCAACCGGTGAATTTAGTATACATCTACCGAGACATAGCACTTTAAATAGCGCCGATAATTTTGTCTGCAAACTGTTCACGGGTTAGAATTTACGACTCTGCAACGCTGATTCAAATTTCAACAAAAATATACAACTTAAGCGCCCTACACACGTTCAATGTTAATTGACATGTATAATTGACGCCTTTTTTGTCAAGTAATACGAGTATTGATGAAAAATCACCTCCACACGTATCAATGAACATTCACAATGTTTTTGTGTAAATTCTGCTTAGTAGTTTCATATGTGTCTACGAGAATGGAAAACAACAGCTCCGACTGTGGCATTTTTATCAATTTATAATAGTTTGTTTCGCAATTTCTTAGAACACTTTAGCTCGGGATATTCATACATACCGATATTTTTACTATCCACAAACACTCATTTTCTCGAGATAGCTTCATAAATACATATCTTGCCTCTACGACTAGTATTTGCAAATCAAAAAAAAAAATATTTAAAACAGAGATAAAATCTATATCGTGGGAGCCTTTTGTAAAATATCTGGGCATTTATCTGGACCAAAAATTGCCATTAAATTATTGTAGCCCTTGATTCATAGAAGATCCCTACTCTCAAATGAAAATAAACTTATAATTTATAAATTTCCAATCCATTTTCTTATATGGGTGTCAAGTTTGGGGGAATTGTGCATTTTATCACCTAAAAAAATTACAAGCAGTCTATTGTCGGATACGTCGATGACCTTGTAGTTACTGTTACAGGTGTCAAAAACATCTCAGTCGATATCTGCACGTCGCCGTATGCGGACGTGGGTCATTTCGTTCCATCCGTGTTATATTTGTAATTCTATAGATATAATTAGAAGCCTCAAGTGGAATTTTGTAAAACGGCGAAGCAACACATGGTCACGAGTTCCACGAATAAGGGAGGAAAAACGGCCACCAAGGGCATAAGCAAACGATCACACATTTTACGAGAAGACGAAATACAATTGAACGAAACGACAAAACGGCATTTCGTGCAAAAGAAAAGGAAAAAAAACACAGAAAATCAGAAATTATTTTCATTCTCTCTTGATCAGCGATTGAACTCATACCGCCTATCAGAAATTAATGAAATATGAAACAAAAAAAATTTTAGTAAAGTTAAAACAACTGCGTATGAGTGACCTCAATGTTATTTTGCGATCATGTAGCAGCGAGGTCAAAGGAAACCAGCAGGCGAAGATTCTGGAATTGATCCAAATTATAGGGTCTGACGAAGTGGGAAGTGATGACTACGAATTAAGCATGGACCAGGGCGATACTATGCAACAGCAAATCAACGACATAAAGGATATGGTGCAGAGCCTAACACAAGCAAAACAAGCAATCGCGATGCAACATCAACCGCACGTTATCGAACGACAACAAGAATTGATACAGGTGAAGATCTTCAACAAACGTTAACGATGCCGGAAACGGAAGAAATAGCAGCAGCGAATTTGGCAGGTGAGGGAAAAATGGACAGCACTGGGAGTGTAAGAGATGTAATCGGTATACTACCTGACTTTGATCCCATTAACTGCTACATATCATCAGATCAGTTCGTGAGTAAAGTGGAGCAATTGCAACGCATATACAAGTGGAGCACTGACTCGGTTCTCTTCGCCGTCCTATATAAAATGAAAGGGGTAGCCAAAGAATGGTTAGACGCGCATCCAGTGTTTGAAACGTGGCAACAGTTCGTATGTGCACTACGAAAAGACTTCCCAAGTGTAATAAATACAGCTGAGGTGCACAAAGAAATGATGCAGCGCAAAAGAAAACAAAATGAAACACCGAGTGAGTTCTTCTACAAGATGCTGGCTATAGGTTGACGTGGAAACATTGACGAACCGTCGATATACACCTGTATAATAAATGGACTTAACCAACCTGAGACATCAAAGGCATTATTGGCTATGAATCTGCGCACATGCTTAGCACTTTTCCTCTGGCTAGAAAACATAAAATCCGCTCAGGGCATGCAGCAACCGTACTCCGAAACCAGTGTGAGGTCCAATCCGCCACAGGACATCGACGGCAAAACAAGAGGCATTAAATGTTATAACTGGAATCAAATGGGCCATATTGTAGCCAAGTGCTTAGCACCTCAAAGAAAACCACGGTGTTCCAAGTGCTCAAAAGTCGGCCATGATGTGAAAGATTGCAGATCTAATAGCTCGTCTGTCGCTCAAGTTCAAGAAACAAGTGGAAGCATTTATCCACCTATAATAAAACGTTCGTATTGGAGAATACGTGTACTCTGCATTCGTTGACACCGGAAGCGGTAACCCTCTAATAAGGAAATCTTCTATAGCTGAAGATGCAATCCGTTAGAATTCACTGAAACGTCCGCAAGGATTCGGAGGTTCAATAGTTGAATCGACAGAATGCATAGTTTGTGAGCTCGAAATTAGGTGTTTTTTATTATGCCACATGATCCACTCAGGATCACGAGACATAAAAAAACACTACAGATCAACGAATAGCCAACTTGACATTTCGCCTCGTTCAGTCCTGTCAAAGAACTGACATTTGAAAACAAAATAAACAAACAAATTGGAGATGGAAGCAGCTGCTATTGAGGTAAATTGCGTTCATTTGTTGAATTTAAAAGGTTAATATTTGTATTACAGTGGTTATTGGAAAGTGACACAGACAGTGAAGAAAGCAGCACACCTGAATATTCATTGCTGCATGAAGAAGTAACAGATTTCTCGGTCGAAATTTAAATTAAGTTTCCATGTTTACCTTTTTTTGTCCACCTGCTCCATTTCCACTTCACAATAAAAACAATCTTTGAAATTTAAGTGTGGAATTGCCATATCAAAGAAAATGTTTCTTTTCATTCAAATTTGATACGATCGATTTAAATGCTGATGATAATAATTTTTATCGATATACACCAATCGGGGGTAATATTTCCCCAATAGACTCAAGAGTTTTAGAAATGTAAGATAATACACATATTATAGCATTATGAGTACAATTACTTGATACGGAAGCGAAAACTGTTTAACCAAATCCTGGCCACAATTTTATATGTTCATCAGGCAATGATTCTCCTAATTTGAATGCGAAACCAGTGGGAAATAGTGTAAACTCATTTCCACTCAATCTCGGATCTTGAAATTGATCCAGATAAAGAGCTGGATCACGTGTTGTTATTGTAATACATGTAAACGATGATCCGGATAGGATCTGGATGGCATAATAAAAAACACCTAACGAAGCCAATAGTGGGAAAACGGTATCAAGTTCCATTTGCACAATATAATTGAAGAACTTCAGAAAAACGATATAATTCAACGTAGGACATCTCCACATGCAGTATCAGTATTATTAGTACCGACGGCGAGTGGAGAAACTCGACTATCGTGCCCTCAACACAGTTACGCGAAAGAAACAGTATCCAATGCCGATAGTAGAAGAGCAGTTATCTAAACTTCAGGGAAAAAAATACTTCACCACTTTGGATATGACGCCAGGATACTATCAAATACCAATGAGCAACGAACGCAAGAAATTTACGACTTTTATGACACCTGATGGGCTGTTCGAATATAACGTCATGCCATTTGGCTTGGTTAATGCGCCTATGGTATTTCAAGAAATAATGACCAATATAATAAAAGGGCTCGAACACCAACGCAACATCTTCAGCTATGTCGATGAGGTCATATCAGCAAAGACAGTGGTAGAAGGATTAATTATATTGGAAGATTTTCTAAAAGCAATCAAGATTGCCGGGTTTAACAAAATGTGCTTTTATGCAAATGAAAATAAAATTCCTTGGACATATCATAACTGGCAATGGCATTCAGCCAGGCATAGAAAAAACGCAATGCATCGACCAATATCCACCACCGCGAATTGAAATTGAAATACGCATATTTCTCGGAATTACCGGATTTTTCCGCAAATTCGTCGAGGGACACAGCTTGATAGCACAGCCATTAAGTAAATTGCTAAAGAAAAATCAACAGTTTCAATGGAACGAAGAGCAGAATAACGCTTTTAAATGCTTAAAAGAGGCGATAACCTCACAGCTTATGCTAACACTGTATAATTGCTCAAGATATCACTAAGTCCACACGGATGCGAGTGCATTAGGAATCGCAGGTGTACTCTTACAACGAGAAGATAACGATATGAAAGCAGTGTTTTATTATAGCCGCCTATGCAGAAAGCCGATATTCAACTGGAAGTGTTAGCTATCACAGAAACTGTAGAAAGATTTCGAATATATCTTCTTGGGTCGCAATTTGTAGTAGTGACAGACTGTAATGCTGTAGCCACTCTTAAAGAGTCAACTTAATTAATACTACGAATTGCGAGATGGCGGCTTAAGCTGCAGGAGTTTGATTACAAATGCATTCATCGTGCAGGTGAACAAATGCCTCACGTAGATGGTATGAGCAGACAACCGATTTTACCACCGCCAAAGGAACAGTTAACAGTTGCCGATAATATCATGAAAATAGCTTCAATCGACGAGGATTTTGTGTATACACTGCAAAGACAAGATCCAAAAAGTTGCGATATGTTTGAAATACTCCAGGGCAAGGACATGGACACACAATGGACGCAAGGCAAAACCGAGTATATCATCTCGGCGGGTCGATTGTATCGGATAACCCCTGTTGGCAATAAACTTGTTATTCCCCAGGCTATTAGATGGCGCATAACGAAATCTAATCATGATGATGCAGGACATTTCGGATTAGAAAAAACACTGCTTCGAATAAGGAGATATTTCTGGTTTCCGCGTATGAGAAGATATGTGAATTCATATATAGCATCGTGTCCAGAATGTTGTATCAATAAAATAAAAGGAGGTTAGCCGGATGGTCAAATGCATTTGACAGAAATTTTACCAATACCATTTCGATCCATCAACATTGATCATGTAGGCCCATTTCCAAAAGCAAAAGCGGAAATCGTCATATTTTGGTAATTGTATGTGCTTTTACAAAATACACCTTTTTAGCTACAGTCCGAAACACAAAATCAGCACCGGTAATAAAGGCACTTAAACAAATGTTCTCGGTATTTGGCTAGCCACAACGCATCACATCGAATAGAAGTACCTATACATGTTTCACGTCGAAAGAATTCGAAGGTTTTATAAAGCATCATGGAATACAACATATAAAAACAGCAGTCCGCACCCCTCGTGCCAATGGTCAGGTGGAAAGAATGAATAAAACTCTGCTTAGTGCTATAAAATGCTGCACAGATAGAGACAAGGACTGGGACCAGCAACTATTAAACATTCAGTGGAGTATGAATACGCACGTAAACACAACCACAAAATGTACTCCAAACGATTTAGTTTTTAATTTCAACCCAAGATTCGTCTCCTATAATTGAATTATTCAAGCCATAGTAGATGATCCAAATGAACAGTCAGTCACGGAAGTAAATCGACAGCAAGCAGCAATCAACATCGCTGACGAACAACAGAAATGGAAACAACGTTACGATGCAAAGCATACAAATCCACGCCAGTTTAATATGGGTGGCGTACCAGTGACAACAGGCGAAATGCATAAATTGGATGCAGCTTTTACAGGACCTTACACCGTAACCAAGGCTTTGGGAAACGATCGCTATGTTATTGAATATTTACCATATCGGTCAGTTACTCAGCGGCGCTACAATAACGTCGTATCCAGTGAACATATAAAACCATGGTGCGCTCTTATACCTGAACTGGATGTCCACGAAGAAACCTATGACTATCTCAACGGCGAAGACAATAGGGTCATTCGTTCCATCCGTGTTATATTTGTAATTCTATATAATTAAAAGACTTAAATGGAATTTTGTAAATGTGTTGTATCATTTCGCAAAGGAACATCTTGACACAGGTAAACGCTAAATTTCTTCCTGTGAACGCATGCAACTTGAGCTTCAATTTATCTTTAACTGGTGTAGCAGAGAGGGCTTATCGTAAACCCAAATACGCCGGGAACCAAGCTACAATTCTAGGTGTTCTACTTTGAATTTTGCAAACTTTTACTTGCATCTGTCTAAAGGGACAGACAGAAAAGCTTTTGCATACGTTTTTCCAAGTCTGCCCCAGCTTCGCAAGGGAGAAGACTAAAACGTACACGCATTTTTGTTTCATGTTTATAACTCACAGACGATATATGATATATGCGTACAGACGATATATGTATGTATGATATATGCCAAAAGACGATATATGATATATGCATACAGACTGACAGACGGACAGGCAGGAAAGCCTTTGCATAAATCTTCCCTACCCCACCTTCGCAAGGCAGAAGACTAAAAGGAGAAAAATACAATAGTAACATAGGATTTTCAGAAGAAGTCAAATATCTATGTAGGTATTCACTTTGATAGCCGACTTAACTGGGACTCTAACATCAAAAACAAACTCGAAATGGCGAATAAGGAGCACTGTGAGCCTATCGACACACTTACGGTAAAACATGGGGATTGAAATCTAATATAAGGTAATCTGCGGATTATATACCGCGATAGTAAGACCAAGTGACCATTTATCTGTGGACAAAGCTTGAACAAAAAACTATAATAGTTATACTTTAACGTCTTCAGAGCATGTCTCGGCATTACATACGCCATACCAACTTGCCCAATGGCAGCCCAGGGAAAATCCATGTAGAACATAGTCACAAGTCCATTCTACAACACCTTCCTGAGCTAGATATTATTTCGGATGCATTACCATACATATTCACCTCTGACAAAAGATTTTAGATACTGATCGCAAACCCCAACTGATCTTGGGAAAGCGGCGATCCCTTGCTGAATGTCAAAGGCCTCAGGTGGTACACAGATGCATCCAAGACGGATTCCGGCGTTGGCGCTGGCATCTTTGGACCAAATCGAAAAATTTCGAAGGCTGTGGAAACGAGTCCTAGTATCTTTTAGGCTGAATTATACGCCTATAGAGACTGGCATAAGGGTATAACCATCAATATATACAAAAATACAGTTAAGCAGCGCTAAAAGCAATGGGCTCGTATAGCAAGAACTCACAATCCATTAAGGAACACCACGATGACCTGCAGGACCTAGCCAAAAGAAACAAGGTCAAACTCTGGTGGTTGCCAGGGCACAAGGGCGTTAAGGGCAACGAAATCGTCGACCAACTCGCTAAAAAAGGTTCCAGCGAAAGGTACATATAGGTGCGGAACAATTCTGCACAATTCCTAAGTCAAAGATTAATTTTCCGCAATACCTGCGCTTTTGGAACAGCGATCAAGGACTCGGACAATTGCGGAGATTCATCTAGCCCCTGAACACACACTTTATCAATGCCCTTAAATTTAAGAGTCAATATCAGAGGACTGATCAGCCCTCTTTCTTGATTGAAGTTTTTTGATAAAATTTTGACAGTATTTTGTCTAAGAGTGTTGCATACTTTTTAGCTTATGTATGTAGTTCCTTTAAACGTTACGAAAGACGGATATAAAAAAATTTGGATTTAAATACCCAAACTCGCACCCACTTCAAATCCTCTATGTGGTCCAGCAGATGGTTTGCAAGGGGGCAGCATGCCCCCCCTTACGCGTTCAGATAATCATATATTGATAACAAGGTAAGCCAAAAATTATGCAACGTGTATAACAAGATTGCCCCTTGGGGCATATTTATGCAAAACTTTTAACAAAATTGCACCAAAATTTCGTCAGAATTCTATCTAAATTCCAGCGAAAAATCCTAAAAATTAATCAATTTCAAACCTCATTATCTCGAAAACTAAGCAAAATATCAAAAAATTTTACGTATGTTTTTCTTGTTTATCTCATCGAGTTCCATAGGAAAACACCTTCAAAAGCCGGCGCCAGGGATATCGTAATCGTGCCGACATTTTGCACGAACTCCACAAAGAAACAACAATAACAATTGCAATATGGCACTGATACCAATACAGATGTCCAAATGGCGTAAAGTAGAAACGTCACCTGCGATCCGTAAAACAAGACCGTAATAAATATGTGTGCCCATATTAGTCGTAAAAGCCGCAATCGAGAGATCCATGGCTTCGTTATTGAATGTAAGATTAAAAAATTTACCGACGAAGACCGATATATGTAGCTGACATGTCCCTCAAGATGCAGGAACCGAATACTGAGAACCGTGCTCTGAGGGCCAGGATGCAGCAGTTGGAAGGTTGGTGTATATCTCTAGAACGCAAAATTGAATTCTTGGAAAAGAGGGCAAAAGAGAAAAATATTGTGGTACATAATAACATATTCCAACGCAACTGGGTATCGAGGCTGAGTCTAGAGCTAAGGAATTATGTTTGGACCTCTTGCAGATGACAGACACTTCAGTCATTGCGGATTCACGGGCCCTTCGAGCTAAAAATAATGTGTCAAACGTTATTGTGAAAATGAGAAACAAGGATGATGTAGGACGAGTTTCGAGATCTGTATCGAAACTTTGCGGCACAGGCATTTCAATGCACAGAGATTATACGGCGGCTTCAAGAGAAAGAGAAAAACACTTGCTAGAGTTAAAAACAGTACTCACGCGGAGGGGCAATTTTGTGAAAGCTGAAATACGTGGACAAAATTTCGACAAAAACATTGTCATACAATGAGGCAGCGCAAATGGCAAAGCAATAGTAAAGCACAGTGATTCTCAACCACTGTGCCGCGGCACTTTTGTGGCACTTTAATTTTTGGACACTTTGATGTGCGAGTGCCTAGCTAAAATACGTATTTACATATGAACTTATATATTATATTTAATGAAAAAAGTCTTGAATTCGGCTCTCCCGTAAATGGACTCCAGAACACACAACTTTTTCAAAATATGATCGAAGATCGGTTGAAATTTGTAAGGCTTTTTGGTCTCCAACATTCAAAGCAAAGTTTCGTAGAGACTCACAATTCATATCGGTGTCTGGTTCCAATTTCGACTCCTCAGATTCACTAGAGACATCAACATTAAGAACACTTGGACTATTTTCCACATTCCACCCTTCGTTTGTGAACACATTGGCATCACAAGCTACATATTCCATAGAGTCTGTCGGTTCGTCGCAACCGATTTGCCTGATAAGCGAAGAAGAATTGCTTAAGCAAGACAAGGGTTTATCATCAAAGTGTTTTTTTTAAATACTTTCAGTCTTTATAATTTTTTGAAACAGTTTTGAATGTTTTCTGTTGTAACTTTATTCCAGGCTGAAGCAGCCCATATAATGACATCCAACACATTTATTGCGGATGAAAGTTCTGTTGCATTGGAAAAATGATTCATTTCGGCGATTCGATGTCTAAGAACCTCTTGACGATAAAAATCTTTGAAATTTTTTATTATGCATTGATCTAACGACTGACAAATCGAAGTTGTGTTAGGTGGGAAAAAAGATTTTCACATTACTCAACGAAAGATGTGGATGTGACCTTGCGTTATCCAGGAAAAGTAAAACTTTCCTGTTCTGACTCCTCATTTTAAGGTTAAAATAATTAACCATTCTGTCATTAACTGAGTCGTCATCCATGCTTCTTTGTTAAAAAAATATTTAACAGAACATTTTTTTTTCGGTATGTTTTTAAAACAACGAGGATTTTCTGATTTTCCAATAACGAGCAATTCCTCACGTTCTCCAGACATATTTGCACAATGCATTAGCGTTAACCTTTGTGTGTCGCCAAATTTTGAAATCGTTAAAAGTGTGCCGCAACAAAAAAAAGGTTGAAAATTACTGCTTCAGCAGATGAGTGATGAGCAGAAACCAGAACGAGACGTGCGTCTTTCGTAGGTCTTTCCCCGTGACATCCTGAAATTTTGAATGAAGTCCAGGTTCGTAGCGACAAAACCTGTTACAAACAAACTCTATTCGTGAATACCTGTGAGCTCATTTCGTTTTACCGCAGTCTTCAGCTCTGCGCAAATTTGAGGATATAAGCCTATGAGGAGGTAGAAAAATTACAGCGCTTTTTTATTTAAAAAATGTTTAAACTTCCTCCGAAGACGCCAAACTATGTAAGTTAACGCGGAATAGATTGCGTCTCACAATCAGCAGCAAACAACATGCTACGTGACGGAATCCGCCAGGTCAACATTTCCCATCTATCTATCACCATCCATCTATTCAAGGTTGCACACGCCACCACCCGAGCTGCACATCTAAGCCCAGGAAATCTCGTCCGAATGTGGACCCACGCCGACACCTGAGCCGCACATTTCCGTCGTCTGGCAATCACCGACACCTGATCCAGCACGCCAACTTCGCAGTGGGCACAGCGAAATAGTATTTAAGGTAGTTGTAAGGAAAATTTGAATTAGAATTAAGTTCGTGTTGTAAGGGGAAGTGCTGCCCCATTTAGTAGAAAAAATAAATACAATTCTTTTTAATATAAATAAATTAATAAATTGTTAATTTGTATATGCTTATGGTGGAAAGAGGCTTATCTCCACTGTATATAAAATCATAGAGGATGCAAATGAATTATATACTCGTACTACGGGTAATAAATATGGCAGACAATAGACTACCGAAGATAGTGGCGCTGCAAACAGTTCGAAACGAAACTGCATGGCTCGAGGAGTGGCTGCAATTAGCTCGAGGAAGTGGGTTAGTCTTGATCGCAGATGGTAGAAGTTAATAAAACATGTCGATGAGCAGACCAGAAAGCATTTTTTGGAACAAGCGGCGGGATCACTACATCGCAATATACATATACAGCCGGCTAAACCACAACCTGGGTAGTCGAAACTACTTCAAAGATATTTATAGCACCCAGGAAATTTCGGTAGTGTTTAAACTTCGGGGTGAACTACTAAAACTCAACTTTATACCTCATAGAGAAGATTTTCCCATACTCTGCAGCATGTGCAGTTTGGAAGAAAGGGAAGATACCACACATTTCATAGGCAAGAGTCCGATCCTTAAGAAAACTAGAAATCTTGTTTTGGAAAGGATTACTTATCGGAACAAGAGAAAGTATCTATACTAAACGAAATGGAAGTAACCAAGTTGTATAAATACTGCAAAATTGCTCTAAAATACAGAGACAAAATTCTAACAGGGAACTTTTGAAATGTTTAATATCATGCATTAACAGTTTATTAATATTACCTGTCTTTATTTCTATAGTCAATCCGGCAGACGGCAAAGCCATGCTGATTCTGATTATGTATACTTTTTGAGAAAAGAAATATTATTTGAAAAAATAAAATCCTAATCTAATCTATTGGTTGAATAAGCAATAAGTATTCATCCCATAGCTTAAGAGCAAAATGAATCACTGAGCACAATTACTTTCTGCCTGTGCACTTCCAACATCTTTTGCCACATTTTATCCTTAGAGCAAAAAATCCAAAAAAAGAGAATCAATTCATAGTGCTGACAGAAATAATAAGTTGTCACGCTTTTACAGCTGCTTCATGGTTTTCCGTAAATCACACTCCAACACAACTTTTCTGCATCAAAAAACCGTCTCAACCGCCACATACAGTATCCTGGAGAGCACAACACGGATCATTCCTGCATTTTGCGAAGTTATAAAATGTCCACACCCTGACTGCATACATGGCTTTCTTTCTTCTGCTTTTCTTTTCATACTTTGAACGGATGGTAGGAAACTTTTGCACAGGGCGGATATATATTAAGATATTACATCGTAAGTAATTGTAGCCCAGCTTCACCTCCCAGACCCATCAACGAGTACTCAGCTCATAAGCGAAATAGTGAATCACCACTGGAACAGGCACAGCACACGAAAAGTCCTAAGTGAGTACAGTGTATTCAAATTAGCTTGTATTCTTGGCCCTTGTGCTATTTAAATATTTCATATCAACTTTGGTAACAAGCTGCAGATGATTGTGTGACTAGACTTTTCGAAAAAAAGGAAACGAAATCTTTAACTTCATATGCGAGATTTTCATCAACATACTCATACTCGCGTGTTCGTATACTCTTCTTCCCATGTGAGCTCTCCAGCCATAGCCCGCTCCAGTTATCAAAGTACTTTACATCTTGGTTTTTGTTCACTTCCTGCTATGCGTTGCGTTTCGGGGAAGAAATATGGGCCATATGAAAGTTGGTCGTTGTTCCAGGGCTTGTTATTTCCATATATCTTCGGAAAAAAAAAGTTTATTCTTTTTTTAATTCACGGACTTCTCCCTTTTACGCTGTTCGCCTTGGGAGAAATTCAAAATATGCCGATGGCGGTAATAGTTTGAGTAGGCATAAGATATAGAGTTGATTCAATGCTTCGTTTCATTTCTGTAGGACAGTTTCGAATAAGCTGTACTTGAACTCTGAAGACCAGGGAAAGGATTGAAACGGCGAATCACTATTGTACAAGAAACTTCAAAAGGTTATTTCCTCCTGCACTCAAACTCATACTCACAATGTAAACAAGGAATATTGAGCAGGTAGTTTGTATATGAAATAGATAGATTTTTGTAAGATTTCGTTAAATTAAAAAAAACTTTTTCCGGCAAGCAACAGGTGGGCTTATTAAATATGTATAAAGAATTCGAAATCTAACATGCAGACTTATTTTTATTTTAAGAGTTTGTAAAAACTCTTATTCTTATTATCTTAAATTAAAATGGGTATAAGAGAGAAGAGAAGAAGCTTTCCAGACTAGAATTGACCAAAACATCAATGTAGCCTCCAAATAAACTGTCGAGAAATAAGTTAATGAGAATTTCCGAAAATCCATGACAAATGTGGATCAGTCTTTTGCGTCCTTCCGTAGCAAAATAGCCTTAAATTTTTGGTACTCAAAGAAAGGTTAATAAGGTTAATAAAGAGTGCTTTTTTTACTCGTAGAAGTTCGGTTGAAGTTGGTTTTTCGCACCACGTACACTCTAGTGAATATTACGCATCCCCAAAGACGACAAATAGTGCGAAGAGAAGAAGTAATTGCCGTTGTGGAGCGCAGTGTTGAGGAGAACCCAAATGAGTCGAGTAGCTATCGTGCACAGCAATTGGAGCTATGCAGATCCCCTTTGTGCAAAATTTTACGGAAAGATCTTGGCTTAAAGAATTATAAGATCAAGTCTTAGGTTTAGTGAATAGGCTGAGAACATGATTAAATTTAATTTTAATTTTCGTGGGGGCAAACGCCCCCATTTATTGAGCTTAATTCAAGCTATCTTAATCTAATCTTAATCTAATCTCACTTACTAACTAGGGAGAATGGGAGAGAGGGGAGGGTGGTTAAAAGGCAGAATTTTAGACATCGAGTGCTGAGGTTAAAATCGAAGTAAGGATTCGAATTAACACTTCCCAGCATACGAGAAATAGGTTCATTGGAGCCATAGGCAGTACGGGGGGTGGGTAGATAGAAGAGACGGGGATTTCGTACATTGCGGGGGTTAGTGTTGATAGAGACAGAGTTGTAGAGGGTCAATGGTACCTGAAAGGAGCCGATGGATGAAAAGAATTCAGATACAGTTCTTCTTTTTTCCAACGTGTCCATCTTGATTAGTTTAAGGCGGTCTTGTTAGGGTGGTAAAATCAAATGATTGCTTCAGGGGAGATCTCGAAGAGCAAAACGTAGGAATCGGAGTTGGATGCTCTCGATTCTAGAAATGTGGGTTTGTTGGTATGGAGACCACACTTGAGAGGCGTATTCAAGAAGGGGCAGGACAAAGGTTATGTAAAGAGATCGGGTAACGTAAGGGTCCAAGAATTCTTTAGACCATCGCTTCACGAAACCGAGTGCAGAATTAGCTTTAAGGATTATCTCATCGATGTGTGCGCGAAAATTTAGCTCCTGGTCACATAATACGCCAAGATCGCGAATGACTTGAACCGTGGAGATGGGTTGATTATTGAGGAAGTAGAGACGAGGACGAGGTTTGATTCGTTTACGTGAAAAGGTAATTGATTTGCATTTGGAAATGTTAAGCTCCAAGCAATTTTTGGAACACCAGATGGAAAAACTATTGAGATCAGATTGAATAAGGCAAGAGTCATGACTGGAGGAAATGGTCTTGAAGAACTTGGTGTCGTCGGCATATAATGAGATGTGGGAATGTTTGATCACCAAATCAAGATCGTTTATGGTAAGAACGAAAAGAAGTGGACCTAAATGGCTGCCTTGGGGGACCCCGGAGGAAGCTAAGAAGGGGTTAGAGAAGGCAGATCTAAAACGAACACTGTAATAGCGGTTTTCCAGGTAAAAAGATATCCACTTCAAAGAAATGGGGTCGAAGCTAAGGGAGGACAATTTGAAGAGTATCAGTCTGTGGGAGATTTTATCGAAGGCTTTACTGAAATCGGTTGAGATAACGTGGACTTCTTTGCCGTTCTCTAAGGCTGATAGGGTAAAGGACACAAATTCAACAAGGTTAGTGGTTGTGGATCTGCATTTGAGGAAACCGTGTTGTCTAGCGGAGATTAAAGACTTGCAACGAAAACTTAGAGTTTCGTACAAAATATTCTCGAAGAGTTTGGGTATATGTGACAGTTTTGCGATGTTGTTAACGACGTTCTTCGGACCTTGTTTGTGTATAGGGGTGATAAATAAGGTTTTCCATAAGCGAGGGAATTCACCTTGGGATAGGGATAGAGTGAAGATTTTCGAGAGAGGGAGAGAGATGTTTAAGGAGCATTTTTTTTGAAGTATGGCAGGGAGACCGTCAGGTCCAGGAGTGAATTCATCATTAAGTAGATTTAATTTGTTTTCGATGACATGAGAATCGACTGTGCGTGGAAGGAATGGGCCAAGGGAAACATTCGGTAGATAATAGAAGTATGAGAGGTCTGGAGCAAACGAGTCGTTGGCGAAAGACTGTTTAAAAAAGGTGGCGAAAAAGTTGGCGATAATATTGGGGTCATTCGAGGTTTGATCGTGGAAGGAGAGGGAGGTAGGATAGCCATCAGATTTTCTTTTGTAGTTAACAAACTTAAAGAAGGACTTAGGATCGTTTATAAGATTGGTTTGCGTTTCAGTTAAATAGCGTTGATAGAGGGAGTTGTGAAGGGCGGTAAAGTGGAGATAGCTGCCCAGGTAGTTAGAAAAGTCATTAGATGATTGAGTACGAAGGAAGATTGTCCACTGCTTATTTCGTTTGTTTCTTAGAGAACGGAGCCTGCGATTGTACCAGGGTGGGGAGGTGGACAAAGTTTTGCGTTGTGAAACGTAAAGAGAGATAGCGTAAAATATTTCCCTGTAGAATATGGATATTGCATTATTTACGGTTAGGTTATCAAAATTGAGAGGGGCTTTTTTAAGGTATTCATTGATTAGGTGAAATTTTGCTTTGTTGAAATCGTAAGAGGCCAGAACTGTAGGGGGTTTATTCTGTAACGGAGAATCGTGAAAGAAGGAAAGGAGGAGGGGGGATGGAAAATATCGATGGTTGAAAGGGTAAAGGGACAAAGTGAAACAGAAGAGTTGAGAGGATCGGTTGTGAATATGAGGTCGAGTTGTCTACCCATGTAGTTTAGGACGCCACTAACTTGGCTAAGGTTTGAATCTGTTAGGCGATCCAAGAAAAGACATTCTTTGGCAGTAGTGGGATTGGTGGCAGTGTAAAACGATTGATCGTCTGATTGGGTCCATTTAAGATGAGGAAGGTTGAATTCACCGAAAACAAGGATTTCATCCTGCGGGTTTCCGAAATCGGTTATTTGGTCGATTGTGTTAATGGCGAGTTGATACGATTCAATAGGTTGTGAGGGCAAGATGTAGAAACAAATGATGTATAGTGACTTCTGGGGTAGAGCAATCTTAATTGAAACAAAGT
This sequence comes from Merodon equestris, assembly GCA_958301585.1. Lineage (NCBI taxonomy): Eukaryota > Metazoa > Arthropoda > Insecta > Diptera > Syrphidae > Merodon > Merodon equestris. The sequence goes on from OY284416.1 coordinate 91,661,478, forward strand.
CGAGAAGTGGGGAAGATGATATTGCAATAAGGGAAGAGTCAATTGTATTAAGGACGGCTAGTAGAACGCCTCGACAAGGGCAACCATCAGTGGGTCGGCTGAGTTCGTCATCGCGATAAACATTAAAATTTGATGGGAACCGTTCGAGGTCATTTATACTGGTGATCAGATTAGTTTCGGTCAGAGCAAATATCTCAAATGGTAGAGCATGTGACTGTTGGAAGACGGTTTGTGTTTTTGAACGAAGACCTCTTACATTCTGATAATAGAAGGTAAGAGAGACATTTTGGCAGAGTGATCGGTTTGCTGGGAGAGAGAGATAATTAGGGACGAAAAAACTTGTCGTGATTCAGCTTGATCATCATTTTCAACGCTAAATGTTGTTCTCCGATGAGGCCCATTTTCGGTTAACTAGATATGTAAACAAGCAAAATTGCCGAATTTGGAGCGGAGACACCGAGATGCCCTTACAACCATTTAAACACTTTGTTTGGTGTGCTTTATGGGCTGGTGGAAACATCGGCCCATATTTCTGTAAGAACGATGCCGGCCAGAATGTTACCGCCAATAGAGAACGCTAAAGAAAATGATTTTTGACTTCCTCATTCCTCAGTTGAATGGCATTGACGTGATAGAGCTTTGGTTTCAAATAGATCAATTTATAGCGGGAAACAGTTTACTGAGCACATAATTTTGCGTAATGAACCTGTGAACTGGCCTCCATGATCCTGTGATCTTACATCTTCAGACTAATTTCTTTGAACATATGTGAAGTCACTACTCTATGCTGATAAACCAGAAATGTTGGACGATTTAGAAGTCAATATTCGCCATGTTATTGCTGGTATACGGCCCCAGTTTGCTCGATAAAATTGTCGAAAATTGGACTTCACAATTGCGCTTCATTCGAGCTAGTTGTGCCACATGTCATGTGGCATGTGCCCGAATTTATATTTAAATACTAATGGCATAGAATTGTCTATTAATTATCTATTAGTTTTATTTTATATTGCATTTGTATACCTCTAAAAAAACACTCTTTATTATCTCTAGATCCAATCTATTCATCGCCTTTTCTAGATTGATTCGCAAAAAAAAAAAATTACAAGCAAATTACATACACATAGCTTACAATATGATGTAAGCACATGAATTTTTATTGGACTTCCCATTTTTACCAATTAAAGACGCACGAGAGAAATATTTTGAAGCCAAGTTCATACATTTTGATAAAAACAAACTTTCCTTTACGAAATCATTGATGTCCTTGCGGCATCACGTTCCTTATAAATGAAGTGTCGATGAGTCGAAAGTTACCAGTCAAACTTTTTCCATACATCTCTCGGATTCCCTCTTCCGACCCTAGGCCAAATGGTCTCTGTTTTCTATCCCAAATAAAAAATGCAAAAGAAAGAAAAAAAGAAAACTAAACAGCAAAGACAGGATATGCGTAGCAGGATAGAGCAAGTAAAAAGGATTTCATGTTGTTTACCAAGCTGAACCATAAATAAAAATTAATCCGCCACTTCAATTTGTTTAAGGTGTCGAATTATCCTCATCTGACTTGTGCCATCACGGATTTTCATCATCGCTTTGCCGGATAGTAAGGCTATCGTCATGGTGTATCATACGAATATTCGGCTCTCAAAAATCACTTCATCGTCTAATCGCATTATTTATGGCAATTTGTGAAAATGTTACTTTATATTGAGTCCGCGCTATCGTCACCATCGCTGCCCGATGAGACGAGGGATAATCTGGTTCAGGAGTAGTCGGAGGGAGGCACCACTATCTCTCGGGATGCTTTTAAGTCTATTTGACGTAAAGTAGCGCCACTCCCCGGACTCGAGTACTATGCAAACAATATTAACTTCAAAAAACCTACAGTAGATCTGCCTGAAATGCACTAAGATTTGCATAAAAGGATAGTGATTTTGCACTGTGCCATATTGAGAGGGGTTCAGCAATCTTCTTCTTCGGATGAGAAATACCTTTTATCCTTTTTTTTCTTTCTTTGTGCTTGCATTATATTTACATAGTTTTTGCATGTGGATCCTTCCCAATTTGTATGTGGAACGTCAATTCAATTTCATAATGGAATAGGGTAGTGTTCAAAAACGCAATTCAAGCAATCAGTGATGCAAGTTGCAAGGTCCTCCAAGATACACAAAGAGAGAAGCGATTCTTGCAACAATGCAATTATGATCCGACTTCAGGGTTGACTGCATGATGGTTGCCCTTCTGCATAGTTTGCATAGCGACGAAACGGAAAGGTTTTAACAAGTGAATCAATATTGAGTTACTTTTCCAGCCATTAACGTGAAAGCTAATGGTTTTTGCGTTTATTTGAACATCTTCTGCTTTGTGTGAAAGCACTTACGGGTAGTTCATTCATCCCGGTTCGGGTGGTGTGAGGAATACATGAGATATCTTACATTCTGCAAAAAGGAATATTACAAGCAATACCATATAATCGGAGATTAAATTGTGTTAACACCATATCTTTCGGGAATAACTACCACACCTATCTGCATGGTTCTGGACAAATTGGATTTGCAAACTTATCCGATAGAATGGGACATATGTATATACCTATTGTGTGTCCTTTGAGGAATCCAAATCGACTCTTACCGAAAAACAATAGTCGAATTGCACTTGCCATTTTCTATTTCCCATTTCCATTCGAAGCTTGTGGCTATACATATCCTGCTGCTGTGCATCTGGTTGATACATATTGTATAATCCTATCGTCTTATCGGTGTTAGGTGTTGTAAAACGCTTAGCAAGGACTTCATTTAAATCTAATAACCGGATATAGGTGGTGGAAAGATAAAGTGTGCTAATACGAAAGTTTCTAATTCAATTAGGGATTTTCCGAGTTGTGTTTTGTGCATGTGGGAATAATACGTGTGTGTTGTAACAAATGCTTCTTGGTTTTTATGAGGGTTCTCAAACTTTTGACCATTCGTTACATGGAAGAGTTCAATGGAAGTTAGTAGCCTCCCTTCCACAGCTTACATATATATCGACTGAGATTACAGCAGGTCCAAGGAGACTGGAATCGATTGGTGAATTTATGTTATGGCTCCTTCCCACTTTTCGAAGCGGGACAAATGTCTTTGACAAATTGATTTCAATCACTTATCCCCATGGAGCTGAGGGCAGTTTTTCTTTTTTTTCCTTATTACGATCGATGAACAATAAAATCCAAAATTATTAATACGCAATGTTTTAGGGTTGCTTGTTTATTTTTGGAGAGCCGAGTTCAGATTTATGGTTATGTCCATCGGTTGAAGTGTATTTTTCCAACTTTTTCGATATACAAGTGATTTTTGAAAGTTGATCCGAACTGGGTTGGTTGGTTGGGCTGGAGCTATTACCTAAGGAAAACTTTTAGGCAGTTGAGGAGTTGTGCGAGTTTTATATAGTGCTTCGATTTGGTGAGCATGGCTGCCTTCCATGGTAGATTATGAGGATTTATAACTAAACGGATCTGGAGTATAGTCCTTACTTTACGCGTCCGAATAACTTAGGATAGGGCTTTTTTCTTTATATTTTTTTCTTCATTTACGTCTAATTAAAAGTTATTTAGGAGTCCGAGAAGTGAACTCAAGTTAATAAATTAATTTCAAGATTGTGCAATATTACCCAGGAGCAGGGCATTTCCGGTACGGTATCCGATTCAATCATCGAGCCAGTTGTAGTTTGTTCCGATGAATCCGTTCAAAACTTGAACTAACTGGATGACTGGGACAAGATGTCTAAGAGTGAACTATAGCAAATATGATTGTTTGTTTGTTTTCTTACTCCAATTTATTCTTATTTTCTTAAGCCCATCCTAATGCTAGACAAACATTTCTATATCTAGCTCTACTATTTTAGTTTATTAAATCAACCTTACTGGCCACATGCAGACACTAAGTTAAGCTGAAATTCCTGAAAATATGTCTTTCAACAAAATGTATGTACCTACCATATAACTCAATAAACTAGGAACATTTGACAGAACTGAACCATTAAGCTAATGAGGAAGGGTAGGAAAACTAAGCACATGATTACAGTTTTATATTAATTCTATATCGAATATATAACTTAAAACCATCTTGTCCCTGGCAAGTTCAATGAATACGCTGGCTGGGGCATGATTAAAGTGTTGTTATGGCCAAAAATGAACGCACAAGCCACAATAAGTTAGGAAGTGCATTATTGTAATGGAATACCCATGATTCTTTTTCCCACAAATTTGGTAGTTTTACGGTATTGCTTCACACATAACTTCAAGGTCCTATTCCTTACTGAGCTTAGATCTTACTGCAAAGAGCTCATGATGAACTAAAACTTTCACATTTGACTAAACTTCGCGTGTCCTTTACGGTCTTAGCTCTTCTAGCCGCTTCTGTTGAAATGATTGGGCTTTGGTTTGGACATTATTCAGCGAATTTTGATCGTCATTCGTGTCATTCAACAGCTCCCGACTGATTCACATGCGACGTTTCTTTGACTTCGATTGACTTCCGCCAGTCTGTCCTGTATTATTTAATCAAGTTGGCTGTAACAATCATCTTGTCAGAGTGCAAACGCCCCAGGCCCTGGCCAGAGCAGCATCAACATATTTATCAAAATATATATAGCGATCTGACTCCGTTTTGGCTTGCACCTAAAGGCCCGTCTGGTCGAAAATTTAAAATTTGAACCAGTCTTTTTACTAGTGTCAACAAAGGCGATCCGAAAAAATATTTCTGATTCAGTCAACACCAGTGTACCGAACTTTTTGGAACTCATGCTCTGCATCAACTACATATGTGCTCTGCAATTTTCTCGCCCGATAGACAGGGTCGACACTCGGTATCAAGCCAGAGGAAAATTTTGTTAAGATGGTATCTCAGACTACAGTGTCCCGAAAGGAAGCTGTCCAGTCTTATGATATCGACTCTATTATATTTAAAGGTATTAATAGAGTGTTTGTTTAGGGGCCGTATGATTCTTTTCGATTGTCAGAGTCCTTGAACGCTGTTTCAAAAGTGCAAATGTTGCGATTTTTTCCACTAGTCTAAGAGAAAATTAATCTTCGACTTGGAGATTTCGCTGGAACCTTTCCTAGTGAGTTGGTCGGCGATTTCTTTCCTTTTTATGCGTATATTGATAATTATACTTTCTATGCCAGTCTTTAAATATATATTGACGCACGTCAGGATGTTGTATAGTTTGGCTTGGAAGAAGCTAGGACTCGTTCCCAGCGCCTTCGATATTATCCGATTTGCACCAACACCGAAATCGATCATGTACCACCTGAGGTCTATGACACATAGCAAGGATTCGCCGCTTTCCCAAGCTGTGCGGTTTGGGATCAATATCCCAAATCTTTTTGTTTTCGGGCGGAGGAGTCTGATTGCACTGCGTATAGCAACCTTTTTAATAAAAAGAGGCGATGGAGTAATTCCGATCAGTGCCTCTTGGGCAAGTTGGCATGGCGTTTTTAATGCCGAGACATCCTAGCCTCTGTAGCCGTTGAAGTTTAACTATTGTATTGTAGTTCAATTGTTCAATAGTTCAAAAATGTTCGACTTTTGTACATCATACGGCAGACGCATAACTGATGATAGGTCTTACTATCGCGGTATATAACCAGTGGATTATCATAGGTTTCAATCCTCAGGTTTTACCGTAAGTGTGTCAATAATTAAGTTTACGATCAAGGTTAATACCTAAATGCTTGACTTCTTCTGAAAATCCGATGTTTTTACCGCTTAGGGAGACGAAGCAAGGTTGTGTTTTTCTCCTGGTTTTTAAACGGGAGTAAGATTGTCTTTTTTGAGTTTATCAATAAACCCCTTCTGCTCTACCAATTAGAGATAGACAAGTTGCGCTCGTTCACAGGCAGAAATTTCGTATTTACCTGTAATAATAACTACAAAGCCATCGGCATATCCGATGACTTCATAACCGGGGTGTTCAAGGTATGTGGAGGTTGCTACCCTATTATGCGCATCAGTGTACAATTAGCGCTTAAGCGCCGTTCTGGTGCCACAAAGCTCGCGAAACGTAAAGGATGTTATGGGGGATGTTCATTTAAAGCCAAAATGTGGAGTTAGGAAAACTGGTCATGTTGGTTAAGCTGAGGTTGGCTACCTCTGAGAGATCATCGAGGAAGTATTTGTCAAAGGCGCAGAAGCTGCGTGTTATCCGGTTCGGGGCCACGGCGCTCTCATGTTTTTAGGATATCTGTCAATATTGTTGAAAGGTTTCCATTGGTCAGGGGCTTTCAAGATAGGGCCTATTTCCATAGATTTTTTAAAGCGTGGCCAACGCATCCTGCGTTACGGCGAGTTCTCTGTGATCTCTGCTGTTGTGTTCTCTATGTTACTGTATGAAGAGCTCGCCAATGACCTTGTAGGCTCTCCCTAATGCTGAGTATATTGTTTCCCCAATCACTATGTTTAGCGTTTAAGTCGCCGGCCAGAATATAGGAGTTTTCTTCCTAATTCATTCGAGGAGAACAATTAGGTTGTTGCGATAGACACGCAACGGGTATAAAAGCCCGCGACGGAGACTGTATCGAGGAGAAAAGTGTATCAACCGTCGACGACGCCAGACAAGCCGTTGAATAAAGTATACATATAGAAACAGCTGTTTTTCTTTTTGTTTACATCTCAGAAGTGGGATCGACAGGACGTGCGAGCAGTGTGCTTCGGCTTCTTTTTTTTTCTCGTGGGAAATTACGCAAAAAAAAGAATTACGCATCGGTCATCTTCGCAGCGGTGGACATCATAGTAGGCGCAGTGTAAGCGAAAGCAAAAAGAGCAAAAAAAAAAACAAAAACATCAAAACGCAGCAACAGCTACGCCGTTTGATAAGAGCCACTGGGGTCGTTGACACTGACACCTGGCCGTGGAGTTTCGCTTCATTTGTCATTGACTCGCCCATTCGGTGCCGATTGATTACAACCGTTTGACTAGCTGTCGAACTGCTGTGGGAATTCGTCGTTAAGATCAGCAATCACTATTGCTGCTGATTTTCTAATTACTGCTGGGATTTGCCTTGGATAAGGAATTGGACGGATTAGCGGTTGATCTTGGTGTTCTACATTGGTCATTGAAGCTTGTCCAAATGGCAGATAAGGAAAAACGTGAAGCGATGTATGGTGGGATGACCAGGGATGAGCTCCGAGAGGAACTGAGGGAGCGTGGGTTACAACAGGCAGATACCAAGGAAGAGCTATTAGCGAGGCTGCTTAATGCAACGGAGTCAGGCAAGCTCGGTGGGAAGCCCACGGAAGCAAGGGGAAATGAAAGGAGAATCGCTGAGGCGGATGAACTTTTACTACTGCGGGAAGAATTGCGACAGTTAAGGGAGAAATTCGCCGAACTTACGACTGCTCACTCAGGGGTAGCTGTGGCCGGCAAGAAGCGTGTCGATAACGGAGCAGGAGGAAGTGCGGGGATGCCAGTGGAAGTAGTGTCTGATGCTGGAACCAGAGAAAGGTACTGCTCCCGCAACATATACTCGGTCAGGGATGTTGCGGAAATGATACCGGTGTTTGACCCCAAGGCTCACGCGGGGCTGTCTTCTGAAGCATGGAAGAGGAAGGTTCTGGATACGCACTCGATGAGAAGCTAGTGCTGATGGCTGCGACTACCAGGCTAGTGGGAGCGGCAAAGTTATGGAGCGACAGTACGACGGTGTAATCTCTGGGAGAGTTCTTCTCCGACTTGTGTCGTAACTTCCCAACGCTGGATGACGAAGCAGACATCCACGACAGGTTCGGGAGCGGAGACAACGCCCTGGGGAGGACACGGAGGAGTATATCTTCGAGATGAAAGCGATCGCATCCCGAGGGCACGTGCAAGAGGGCACGCTAACCAAGTACATCATCCAGGGGATAGCAGACGTTGAGTGTCAGGAGGTCTTTCGGGCAGTAAGGCCAACTTCAGTCAGCGATATATTGAACAGGGTACGATGGGTCATGGGATTGAGGGCTAGCAATCGTCGCGTGGCAGACAGACCACGACGACGAGAGGCGGAGGGCTGGGGGGCTGAACGAGCAGCCAGTGGCGGCGCTAGAGGTGGTGGAGTAAGGTGTTTCGGTTGTCAACAAATAGGACACTACAGAAGAGACTGTCCATCGTCAAATATTCGAACCGAGGGCGGCGTGCAAAACCCTACCGCAGTAAGGAGACCGGAAGGGCCCACTCAGCTGCTTTTGAAGGATGACCAGACGGAGTATGTCAAGAACGCCGAAAAGACCGCTAACAGCGGAGGGGTTCTTAGCGTGCTGAACGAAGTGGCGAGCTATTTTGGATTGCCCCGAAGGATCGTCACTGACCGAGGAACGGCCTTCGAGCAGTTCTGCGAGAAGAACGGGGTGCAGCACATCAAGGTGACTGTTAGGACGCCCAGGGCGAATGGTCAGGTGGAGAGGTGCAACCGAACGATCCTCTCGTCGCTAAAGTGCATGCACTCTTCGGAAAGGGGAGAAGACTGGGCAGGCCATTTACGAGCGGTTCAGTGGGGCCTGAACACATCCCGGAACTGCGCGACGAAGGCAAGCCCACACGAATTGTTATTCGCCTATACACCGAGAAGCATTTCGGGTGACAAGCTGTTACTGGAGTTTGTAACCGTCAACCCGCCTCCTCCCCTCCGCGGTGTCGTCCACCAAGCCGCCCGCCAACTCCGCGAGTGGTCATGAGTAAAGGTGATGAGAGGGCGCCACGCGATTGGACCCAGTGGACGCTTTACCCTAGTACCCAGAACCGCGACGAGGTACTAGATTCCGCCTGAACCTGCTCCAAGTTCCCAGAACAAGAGATGAATATTTATATGTATATATATTTTTTTTTTGTTTATTTTTTTTCAACCGTTTCTTAACGTATCTCCTATTCTTTTCTTAACCCTACCACCGGTGCCTGCTTACAAGATACAGCTACCCTAAATGGCCTTAAGTATATATGTATATAATATGGATTTCAAAATTTCATAGAGTTATAATTATAAACATGGATATAGCTTACATATCTAAACAGAATACAAGAAAAATTCATAGGCCAAAATTACAGTGGAAGTAAAAATCCAAGAAGAAGAGAAAAAAAAAAAAAAAAAAAAAAAAAGACATACATATGACGTATGTAGATAGAAAAAAATTTAACACTTAGCTTCTCCGCGTCTGGAACCTGGAGCCGCTATCTCTGGACCCGCTCTTCATATGCTGCCACCATACCGTTTCCTCCTTCTCCAGGACTACTCCTTTCCTCACACAACCCACATCCACAAAGTAGGAGTTTTTTTTGGTTTTTGTTTTTGGGTTACTAAAACTCTAAATGCCCACTATATCATTCACAAGTAGTGCCCTAGCACTTTTTCTCTTTTTTTTTCACTAATAACTTCTTTTTTTTTTGTGTCACGAGGTCGCCCACTCAGAACTGGGAGCAGGTTGCAAAGGGGGCTGGAACCGTTTCTCAACACCCGACTTCTTGCACGAATTCTCGTTGCCCGGACACGTTTTTTTTTTCGTGTTTTTTTTTTTTTTTTTTTTTTTACTCGCTTTCCTCGTACTACGGACCGAGAAAAAAAACCGTCCGACTAACTCACGCACTGTCTTATAATCTTTCTTTTTTTGTTTTTTTCTTTCGCGGCACTGTCGTATATCTTTTCTTTTTTTTTTCTTTTACTTTCCGCGCACCACGGACCGTGAACAAGAAAAACCAAAAACCCTCCGACTAACTCACGCACTGTCTTATCTCTTTTTTTCGATGGTCGCCCTCGACCTCAACCTTTCGCGGGCACGTCTAAAAACCAACTCCCGAATCCTTATTTCTCAGGCTGCTCGTCACCCATCAACTCCCGTGATCACGCCACTTACCCGTTCGCCCTAACGAAGGTTAACGATCATACGACTTTCCAAGAAACAAAAGAAGATCGATTTCCAGTGAGAGGGCCTTCCCGAAGTAGACAAGACTAAGGAAAGATGAGACGGAAAGTCGCACACAAAAAAAAGAAAAGAAAACAACACCCACAGCACTTCACTGGGTAGAGGGTCTTCCGCGGTGGTTTTATCCTGTGGTTCTCAAAATGTTTCAGCGAAAACCTTTAATTAGAATTCACAATAAGTTGGGAGAGCAGACACGGGTGGAGGCCAATGAGATGGGACGGCGGCGAAGTGAGGCCTTGACGAACATTGAGCGGGCCCAAGCTCGTCAGAAGGTAAGGTTTGACTCCGGGCGTCGACAACCAACGCAATACCAGATAGGGTACCTCGTTTTGATTGAAAACGAGCCCGCGGCCACAGGTGACTCGAGAAAGTTGGAACCGCAGTACCGCGGCCCATACATCATCACGAAGGCCCTACCAAACGACCGGTACGTGGTTGAAGATATCCCTCAAATGCAGCGGAACCAGCGAAAGCTGAACACCATCATGGCGGCAGACAGGTATAAAAGCCCGCGACGGAGACTGTATCGAGGAGAAAAGTGTATCAACCGTCGACGACGCCAGACAAGCCGTTGAATAAAGTATATATATAGAAAGAAAAATCTACAGCTGTTTTTCTTTTTGTTTACAAGTGTTTCTAGCCCTCTAATGAAAATATTGGGTTTGGATAGCTTAGGCGTACATGGTACAATAATATACATTATTCTTCTATGGATAGGGCCATAGATTGCACACCTCTAGTACTTGAAAACCTCCTCACTTCACCGCTATAAATATTCTTATGTGTTACCTTAAAAAAATCGCAACTCCTACGCCTGTTTTGGCTTTGGATCGATATCCTCGCATTACATAAATTAATTTGGCCAGTTTAAACTTGTCGGCTTAGCTTTGTTTCGCTAGTCAAAGGCTCATCGGGGCTTTCGCCTGCAGCAGGTTAAAAAGCAAGGTTCCGCCATACTCAGTGAATTCAGAACTACCGTCAAGAGCTTTAATGCTCTCTTAACCAGCGTGCCCATTACGAAGTAAGTGCGCCAAGTCAGCTTATGCTGCTCAAATGTTCATTACAAAGATAACATGTCAATTTTCACCTGAACGCTTTATTATAAATCGAGAACAATGGCTGACTTAAAAATGTCAAACATATTCAACAGTTCTACTCTGAAGATGTTTGTACCTTCTCTTTCGATGTACGATTTTGTTGTTGTTTTTGCTGTTGCTGTTGCAGTTGCTTCTCCTACTGTTATTGCTTTTAATGTATCTGCTTTAGTTGCGATATTTGTTTCTGGTATATCTGCGTTTTCACCGCATAAGTTAACGCTGAGGATTGTTGTTGCTGTTTTTTGGTGTTTCTGCTCGCTCCATCCATTGCGTGCCAAACCTGGAGGTGACAACTTACGGCACGAGCTTCTTCTTCTTCGTCATCTACATCTGAGTTCAGAAGAGCGAGGAAGGAGTTATTTTCGACGGTGTAGCAACATGCCCCAACATCAGTAACGTAGATAAATTCATCTTCATCCGGTGGTGTTGGTGGTTGTTGTGTTGCCTTCGCAGTTAGCAGCCTCTCAGTCGAAATGGAGAGGGAGAAGCGCACAGCCGAAATTGGTTTCATATTTAAACGTCTTCTTCGTTGTATAATGTTGTACCCAGTGGAACACACGATGATATTACGAAATCGGCTATGTCATCGAACCATCCGATGTAGGCCTCCCCCCCCTTGTTCGTCAAAGTCAGGAAAAAGTTTTCATCCGAAACTTAGGACCACGCGATTAATGCCCAAATACTCTATCATTAAGATGAATTCGGAATTCGAAAATGTGAAAATATTTATTTGAGTGTGCGTTAGGTGCTACTCGATACGCGATTGAATAAAGGAATGTTAAACTATCTGCTGCTACATTGACGTATTATTGCCGTGGAGCCAATTTTGTTTATTGACAAAAAAAATGTGGAGCTTCTTCTATGGATGATCATATACTGTAGGTGACAAAAAGCTTGAGTATTTGGCAAAAGGGATGCTTATGTGTGGTTACCGCAGTAAGCGGTAGAAACAAGTACAACTTAGTTTTTCCTTTATTATCATACAGTTTCGGCCATTTTCACTTGAAAAAGAGTCATGGGACAGTTATTTATATCAACTGCTGCAGCATTTTAAAGCAAATTGGCTAGAAGATGACACGCTGAAAAAGGCAACGTGTCAACGTGTGGAAATCACATCAATGAAGTTCTGCAAAAGCTTTTCGAGACCACCGGTGTGAGTATATATACATTTAAGGAACTCACAACCAAACTTACACTCTATTTTAAAAACCAATTACATGTACTGGCATGGATGTGCCAATTTCTGAGACAGAAATTCTCTCCTGGCGAGAGAACCGGGCCAAGGGATGGAAGGCTGGGGGTTAAACCAGCCCTAATGAGCCCCTTTGGGTGCTTTGACAAGACCCATAGTATTGTTATGTGACCGCACGTTACCCTATTATGTAACCGCACATTACCCGCGATCCGCTACTGCACTCAACAACAAGTGCCTTCGAATAAGTCATAAACACTTCCTGCTAAGCATGCAATTATGCATTTGCCTGATGACCTACATACGCCAGCGCAAGCAGCTAAAGCAAATCAAAAATAAAAACAACAAAATGACAAACGTTTCATATGGGATAAGTAACGCCCAATCAAATAGAACTTACTCCAATTGGCCAAAGCCAAATTCATAACATTGAGTGGAAATCGAGTTGAAGCGAAATTGGAAGGAGAAAAGAAGTTAGAATAGTAATAACATATTTTTCAATCATTGTCACTATGTTTACACTAAAAAGTTAATGGACGACTCGGGATATAAAAACCCAAGCAGTCCACAATAAAAATCAGAATTAATTAGACAGCCAAACAAATATCGGCAGTTTTAATTCTCTTGCCTTCAAACGGCAAGTGTAAAATAGGAAAACCCTTCTTAAGGAGTGCTATATAAATAGGCACCCTGTCTGTCCAATGGCGTTCCACGCCGGACACATATTTTGAGGTCGACCTTTCTCTCTGGGAAGTTTTTCCTTCAGCACGTATGAAAAAGTACTACATACATAACAGTATACATGCCTTACCACAGTAGAACCGGCTATGCTGTGGTGGACCAATCAAAATAGAATCCAAAAAAAATAAACTATGGTCCTTAGGGGCTACTCCCCAAGACTCTCAGAAGAATGAGAACAAAATCGCTTCCCGGGCAACGGCATCGGCCCCAGGAGTGAAAGATAACTACTTTTTTCGCAACGTCTTTATTACAACTAACTTTACACCCTTAACCTAAGCTTAAATTAACTTAAAAATAACGGCACACGGACCATGCATGGCGTGCCTTCATGAGTATCGGCGAGTGAGATCGGCGTGCCCTCATGAGTTTCGTATGATGTTCCCGTTATCGCCTGGTCACCAGGGCAGCCAATGATTAATAATATACACGGGAATGTGACTCAGGTAAGCACATAAGAGCCAACACGACGGCTTATAGAAAGAGACGTGCTGCTTTTCAAGTCCTTAGCCGACTGGAAAAAAGGTCAAGGACAATTGGGATGAAAAGGACGTAGCCTCGCACAAATGAGCTTGGGAAATAATTGAATAGGGGACCTAGAAAAGGACCTTCCGCATCCGCTAACACAGCCAAAAAAAGTGGGTGGACAACAAAAAGGCCTCGGAAACAGGATGAAACTCCAACCACCTCAAAGGGGCACACTGATCGTAGATCGAAGCTATGAGGAGGACCACATCACTCATGAGCACTGGAAAATCCTTGAAGGTAAGATCAACCTCAGCCTTCTTTCCATGTGCAAAAATAGCCCGGAAAAGAAACTTCCTGGTTTCACCGATAGGGGCTGGCTCCAACGGTATTACAAACTCATTGCCTGTGACGACGACAGCGCTTCATCCTTTCTAAGGGCCACTGTCGCCACGGCGAACAATTTGTGGAAAGGTGCCAAGCCGGAGGTTGTGAGCAAGGACGAGATCCCGCTCAGGTCAAGGGCCCGCGCCCGTATACCCGTGGAACCCAGCGACCCACAAGATATTTTGCTTCTGCTGTAGAGGCAAAATCCCGATTTTCCGACTACCAACTGGAAGGTCATTAAGACGGAGGTTGAAAAGCACTCGGACAGGACAGTTACCTTATTTGCTGAACGGAGACTCCCTCCCTCAATTAAAAGCGAACGAAGGCAAAGTTCGATATGACCTTAAAACCATTAGGATGAAGGTATACGAACAGGACGAGAGGCAGGCAATGGCCACGATTCCCACCACCTCAGCCTCCTTCAGAACACGGCAGGAATCCGATACTCCATCCTCTGATTCAGAGGATCTGGATGCTACTGTGACAGGGGCTTTTGTTTTAATCGATAGCACCAATACTACGTATAACCCAGACAAAACCTCCACCACAGTAAGGTTATTTCTGCTAACCTTATTCTCCACCTTGCAGAAAGTGGAGACGACATAGTCCTTATCCAGGAGCCAAGGATAAGCAATAATCGCATTGCCGGATTAAGGACAAAGCAATACAAACTACATACTACACGCTAACTGGAAAGGTACTCTTAGAACCTGCATTCTAGCAAAATCCCATATTAATATATACTGTGCGAAATAATGATAAGACCAAATTAATTTTACGGTATTTTTATTTAAAAAGATACATATATATAGAGAAAAAATTGTTCATAATATTATTCGTTAGTATTATCACAGAATAAATAGTATACAGAAGTCGCATCTCGGCCTGCGATGATTTTTCACTTTATGGTGCGGGCGGAACAACTGAAGGGAAGATCAAGACGAGAGAGCAAGCATGATCAGAGAGTAACAACCACAGAGCAGCCACGATCAGAGAGAATCAACGAGAGAGCAATCTTAAAATGTTTATGTGTGTGTGTGTATTGTGTTGCTATCCAACGTCGTGAATGCACGTGGTGTTAACAAAATTTTGTTTCAAGTTTTAGATTTCTATATTTAGTTTTCTTCAGTTGAAAGTTGCGCTTCGTATTCGTACGCGTACTTTTTCGATGTAAACTAAAAGGGCCGGGTAACACCAATTAACGTTATTCCATTATTTGGGATTTTTGTGCAAATTTCAATCTGATATATGTAGGGAAGAATAACCCAAAAACTTTAGTGCGACAGGATTTTAAGTTTGCGGGCTTTAGTAAAATTTTTTTTCTCTAAAGCCCACGAGCAATGCTTCCTCAAGAGTACTAAGATCATGAAGTCCAATATTATTTCCTTATGATCAGAACATGTGGAAAACCATTGCGGTGTGGCATTTTTGCATTTGGATTTTATCAAGTTTTTTATACCAACAGTTTGTGGTTGTGTGTCAAAAATATTGCTAAACACTGTAATATGTTTCTTGCTAATTTCCAAGAAAATGTGTGAAGGAGCAACGAGGTTACCAAAATCTTTAAGAGAATTGTAATTCTTATGAAATATGAAAAGTTCACTAGGAACTGTTAATACTTCGTCTTCTTTTCTCAATATAGAAACACAAATATCGCAGTTAGTTTTCGGTATCATTTTGTAGACGATATAACCTATGAAGTATCTTAAAGACCCAAATCGATACTAAATTCCGAACAATTCTGAAAGTCATCATTTAATACGAAATCATCAATGATTTCTATGTTAATATCTATTTCAGAGTTTTCGTTTCGACTGAGTTCTTCATTATTTGTGTCAGCTAAGTCCATATTTGACAAAATATTTAATAGCGTTTCAAATGTGGTATCACGCAGCTCTTCACAGTTACTATAAGAACTCAACTGCACTATATTTGCAGACATTAAGCGTGCTAATAAAGTGTTTATATCAGCAACTGAGGGGTTAATATTATTTCCACCCTTTTGTCTTAGAACCGAGAACATATTTTCGAGCTTATCTTGGTTTAATGCTCTTGTCATTAACAAAAATATTTGGGATTTTTTTTTGAAATATCTCGTCTACTAATTGTAATACAGCGTTTAAGGTAAATTTCATTCCATCTAAAAAAAATACTTTTTTCTTTTTGTCAACAAATGAGATTTCATTGAGGTATTCAAGGAAGAATTTTATATATTCGTGTGATGGACTGTTAAGTTGAACTGCAGACTTATAACAATTCTTTGAAGATAGCGAACCACTATTTAGGCAGTCAAATATTTTGTCAATATTTCCTATGAAGCATGCCGTAGATAAACAAACTTCTTTTGAGCAACTTTTAGAGCCTACTGTCTCAATAACAGTTTTAATTGCTGCTTGAACAGTCCTACTAAAAATTTGGGTGGCTAGTTTTACTTTCATTTTTTTCGAAAGAGTTCGGAAATATGTGCTGGCTTGTAAGTTTAAGACACATTTTTGTATTAGATTTGCACTCCATTTCCCATAGTTCCTTAACTACTTTAAAACTAGCAACTCCATTTGATGTTGTAAGGTCACATTAAAGCCAACCATTTCTTAATGATTTGATTAGATGTGGAAAATCATATACACAGAAAGTTTTACTACCATTATACATAAAATAGGGTTTTTCTAAAGTAGCTCCCAATTCCAAGAAACACTTCCTGTTAGAGGACCCTTGGTCACAAATTACAACTTTAATTATGATGCCAAAACTGTTCAAAATTGCTAAATTTCGTAATATTATCTTTTTTAGTAAATCGGCAGAAAGTCCATTTTTTTAAACAAAGTAATTAAATGTAAGCGCCCAGTTGGAAAACATTGATTTAATCATAAAAACGCACAATTGTTTACCAATCTGGCTCGTTCTTTCAACCCCATTTTCCTCAAATCCATCCACTAAATCTAATTTGGAATTGTATCGCAATTCCCTTCTAATCGCCATTTCATCCATCAGCAGAATCATATTATTCTTTTCGTACTGGTTCAAATCTAAGCACTTCTTTTTTATTAACTCTAAACCGTTATTTTTAAAACCTGGTTGTAGGGAATTTACAGAGGCCCATAGATAAACAGTAGAGATATGTGGCAAATTTAGATGCAATTTATTCTTCAAAAATTGGTACGTTGACTGTGAGACATAATAAATGTTTTGAACCAAATCTTTTACATCTGGCTTATATTCTTTAGGTCGTGGACTAAGAAGAAGTTTGCAAAATGTTTTTGACTCCTTGCTTATTTGAAAAGAGTGGATGGTTTGAAATACGTTTGATTTTGTTGCTATTTGTTTGCGGCTTTGGAGATTTTTATATTTTGCTACCATGTCGTAATATTTTTTTCTGTAAAAATTAGCTGATTTCAGATATTTTTCACAGTCATTACAACATCTTTTTAGCTGGACAATCAAGCTCCAACGACTTGTAATCTTCCTCAATAACTTCTAAGTTAAATACCGGAACAGCTCCGAATTTCCAATGCCAGAACTTGAGAAGTGATTGGCGCAAATCAACAATTTTTTTGTGTAATCTTTTATTGGAATATTACATTTTTCTCGCCAAATTTGACCCATAGCTGAGTCATAGGGAGGAAACTTAAACATTCTTATCTTTTCACCATATCGCCTAGATTTACCGCATGTTTTTATGCAGCATCGAATGCCGGACTTTTGGAAAATTTTACCAACAGCCGGTACAGAATCCATTTTTCCTATTTAAAATCGTATGACAACCCCTCAACAATCAATATATAATAATAAGTCCAAAGAATAATCCAAATCGTATGCAAAGTTGTCAAGAATTATAAAAGCAACAATTCAAAATCAAAAATAGAGTTAAATATCAAAATACAAAGTAAAAATGGAGTCGATATATAAGCGCAGGAAAACACAACCATTCGCATGAAAGTACAATTCCCAAGTGATTTCGAATCCAATCCACACAATCGAAAACAAGAGAAGCAATACAACACCATGCAAACTTACGATAGAAGAAGCTATCAATGCATACACATGCACACACACTTGCATACACATCGTAAGCTGCTTTGCTCTCGTAAAAACAAAACCACCGAAAACGCACATGCTACTCTCTTTCGCTCGCACCAGCTTCTCAATTTTTTGTATACTCTCTTGCATGTTCTCATGCTTGTACTCTCTGTTCAATTGTTCAATAGGGTGCCAATATTGAAACCCTAGAACAAAATTTGCTTTGTATGAGATGCAACTTCTGTATACTATTTATTCTGTGGTATTATTTACGTATCTAAACTTAAAAAAAATTCAACCTGGATTGCCTGCTTTAGTTCAAGAACACTATCGAATTGTCGCCCATTTTGGAAAACCCGTTGGGACAAAATGCTCCAGAGGTTTTCAATAGGGTTTAGGTCCGGGCTACAAGCAGGCCAGTCCAGCAATGGAATACCTCTTGAGCTAAAAAATTCCTTTGTGAACTTGGATCTTGGATCTTGTTGAAATATCCAGTCGTTTCCAGCAACTTCTTCACCAAAATCAATGAGTTCAACAGTTCTACATACTTGGAAGAGTTCATTTTTGTTGAAATAAAGCAGATTGGACTCTTTCCAACGAATGCTATAGCGGCCCAAATCATAACTGTTCCTCCATCCGGACATCCGCGTCTCTTTTTCTCTGCGCTTATCATGCCAATATCTCTGACATCCATCAGGACCGTCTAAATTAAACTTCTTTTCGTCGGAAAATATAACTTTGGTCCATTCTTCTTTCCAAAATTGGTACTTTTCCGCAAACTCTAATCTAGCCCTTTTGTGACGCATTGTTAACTTAGGTTTTGGGATACGTTTGACATATTCTAAGTTGTTATCAGCTTTTAAAATTTGTTGGATGCGTCTCACTGATATGTTGAGATCGAGTGAACGTCGGATATCTGAAGGGCTGTTTGACTAGTTCGTTGCTAATCTCTTCATTTCCCGAATAGTCCTTGTTGAAATAACTGCTTTTCTTCCGGTACTTTTTTTCTTCCCATAGTTTTCCCCTAATTTTAAGCAGTTAATAACAACTGTCTTGTTAAGCAGTTAATAACAACTGTCTTGCTTCTGTTCACTCCAGCAGCAATATCTCTAGTTGTCATTCCAGATTGGCGATGCATGAGAATTTCGACCTTTTCTTTTTCTGTAAGCTGCTTACCACGACCCATTTTTAATCAATTTCTTATAAATCTATCAAATTAAATAACACCAATTAAAGCAAAATTTTCGCAGTTTATTTACACAGTTACCTGTTTTAAAAAAATCACGAATTTATATTTTTATTTTTAG
The DNA here is from genome assembly GCA_958301585.1 of Merodon equestris. Taxonomy (NCBI): domain Eukaryota; kingdom Metazoa; phylum Arthropoda; class Insecta; order Diptera; family Syrphidae; genus Merodon; species Merodon equestris. The sequence goes on from OY284416.1 coordinate 91,680,609, forward strand.
AACTTTAACAAAAAACACTTGTGATCTTATCAATATTTCGCACTAGAATGCTGTTTCGATTCTCGGGTGCACCCGAAAACAATCCTAAGTAAATAATAGTTATCGCTTCAAAATAAAACTGTTATCGAAGAACGCAAGAACACATGGCACTCCCGCGATAGTATGAGTAAAAATATGATAACTGTGCAAACAGTCTCACAACTATTTTATTTAAAACGCAACAGTTGCGTTTTGCATCGTGGTCTTATCATTAGTTCGTGCAGTATTTCTCTTAAGTCATTACAGAGCCTGCGACCTCATTACAGTCAGAGTAGAAGACTCCCGTGAGGAAAGACTTATGGATCTCGGTATTACTTACGTATATTATTGAAACCGACCTTGTTATTTGTAATAGGGGCAATAGGCCAATCTGCATAACAAGAAAATAACAGGGGGTTTAAGATATAATTTTGGTATTCCATTCCACCGCTCAATTAAGTAACCCGAAGTCGCATGCAGACATTGAACGTCTGGCGACTAAATTTACTGGAGCTATGAACAGATGCCTTCTACAGTCTTGCAAAAGTAGCAGACCAACAAAGAGGTGGTCTGTTGATCTTGGTACACTTAGAAGGGAAAGCAGACGGCTTTTCAACAAAGCAAAAAACAAAACAGAGCAGGGGACTGGAACCAATACAAGAACAGACTCAGACTATATAAAAGTGGGATAAGAAAGTCACAAAGGACATCCTGAATCCTGAATTCCAGTAGAGTGAAGAAGATACTGTCATAGGCTCCCACTATACCCGCCTTAATTAACAAACCAGATGGTACCACAACGGTGACCAGCGAAGAGTCACTAGACATGTTGCTCAGTACACACTTTCCCGACAACGCAGAGGCTAGTAACCATAACACCATACCGAGTCCTCCGTTCATTTCAAAGGAAGTAGTAAGCAAAATGAAACTCCAATGAGCAGTAAATAGCTTCCTTCCATACAAATCTGCAGGTCCGGGTGGAATCTATCTGATAGAGATGCAACGTGCTTACGCCGCTGTCGAACCGTGGCTTTTGGTATTATTCTCATCCAGTCTAGACTGGGGCTATAAACCACTATCCTGGAAGGAAGCCAATGTTATCTTTATACCAAAAGCAGAAAAAACCTCCCACATAACTGCAAAAGACTACAGACCTATCAGTCTCCCCTCCTTTCTTCTGAAGACGCTAGAGAGACTGGTGGACCTTTACATTCGTGAAAACCTACAAAAAACATCCTTTCGAAATCGCAGCATGCTTACTGTAAGGGAAAATCAGTAGACACAGCTCTACACACGATAGTTGGAACCGTTGAAAAATCAGTTGATCACAGACCAGCGTGGTAGACGGTAGTGTTTCGGCTTGTTCATAAAATGAAACAAAACAAAGAATAAAAAGTAGTAGTGCGCGCTTGGCCGAAGTACTCCCAAATCGAATAGTAGCACGGTGGTAAAGCGCCGGACTCATAATCCGGAGATCGGCAGTTTCAAGTCCCCATCCGGGAAAAATTGTTTTTCGCGTTTTTTTCGTGTTCTAACATTAGTAGCAGCAGTAGCGTGAACATGTCGGGATACGGCGGGGGAAGACCCATTCGTCAGATCGAGTCGGAATCGGATGATTTATCCGATTTCGCAACACCGGCCGCCGTCATCAAAAGGCGCAGAAGGGTCAACCCGAGGCCGAATTTAATTAAGCGCCCCTCCCTCACTACTTCGACCGAAAAGCAGCTGGTCCAAGCGAGGAAAGGGGCGCCATCACCATCACCATCGACGTCCGAAGCAGCCGGACAACAACAACAGCAATCAAAACAATTTATCCCCGTGGAAGCGTATGTTACCTACCTCTCCGATGGTAGGGAAGGTCGCTACACGGGGGACAACAACCCCTTCGCCGCCCTCTCAAGTTCGGCTGCGGAAGAGGAACGTAATGAACTTGAGGAGAAGGAATGCTTCCTACGCGCCCAGCTGCAAGCCGTAGTCGAAAAGCTGAAAGTCATTAAAAAGAAAGAGGTAGAGAAGGCATCAGCCGCCCCTCAACAAAAGCAGCAACAAAAGAAGCAGCAGCAACAACAACAGCCGCAGCAACAGAAGCAGCAACAACAACAACAACTGCAGCAGCAGAAACAGCAGAAGCAGAAACAGCAGCAACAACAACAGCCAAAGCAGCAGCAAAAACAGCCGCAAGCAGAAGCAGCAGCAACAACAACAGCCGCAACAAGAGAAGCAACAACAACGTTCTAAAAAGAAGAAAGTGCCACCCATCTTCACCTATACCACGGCCTTACGAGAGACCATCGACCTCTGTAAGTATGCTATTGGTGTAGGTAATTTTCAATTTAAAAGTTAGGTCAGAAAGCGTATAAGAAGCTTATTGAAGGAGTCCACAACGGAGTTCTTCTCCTTCACACCAAAGGCCGAGAGGTTGCAGACGATGCTCCTCAAAGGCCTCAGAGCTCAAAGAGTTCGAGAGTGACGACCTGAAATTCGCGGTCATTCTCCACGGTGAGCTCCCGACGGGAGAAGCGAGTGATTCCTTTCTTCGTGGTACAGCTCACACCTCACACCCAGCAGCAAGCTGGAGAGGCTAAGGACTATCACCTCATTAGCATCCCAGACTGTAACATGGGAAAAATTAAAGAGGAGCGGAAACATTTTGCAATGTATCCGCTGCCAAAGGTTCGGGCACGCCGCGTCGAACTGCGAAATGCAGCCTCGATGTGTTAAGTGTGCAAAGAACCACAAAAACGAAGAATGCGACCTTGGAAAAGACAAGGTGGCGGACAGAGAGCAACTCGAGTGTGTCTTGTGTCGGAACCGAGGACACCCTGCGAACTATCGGGGATGTCCTAAGTTCCAGGACATCAAGAAAGAAAAGCTGGCCCGTTAGCAGAAGGTCGAGGAGCAGCGTCCCTCGGGTCGCTTCCAAACGCCAACCGTCACATCCCAGTTGACCTACGCCCAAATGGCGGCAGGCTCGGGAAAGACGGTACAAAAACTAATGTCTGTTCCTAAAGCCCCAGTGCCTGTCTCTAAGGCACGGGAGGCCGAGGTGGACGTCTGTTTGATCTTGCTCGCAATCCAAGGGCAGATTGGGCAGCTCCAACAACAGATCCTTGAGACAGCGACTCGAGTAGAGGCTTCTGCCGGGCCTAGCGCACCTAAGGTCATGATGGGTACGCTGGTAGAGAGGCCTTGAAGATCCTGTCGGTGAATGTAAATTCACTGATAAGGATCGAGCGACGAGCCGTACTTTTTAACCTGTTGCAGGACGAAAGCCCCGATGTACTCTTGGTTAGCGAAACAAAGCTAAACCAGAAACGCAAAATTCGGCACAGTTCTTATAGAATAATTAGAAGGGACCGACCCAACGCTATTCAAGGCGGGGGAGTTGCGATCATTATTAAAAACAATTTTAAACATTAAGTCATATATAGCGGTGAAGTGCAGAGGTTCCAGGTGCTAGAGGCCTATATTGTGTGCATTCCTCTTCGAAATGGAAAGAGAATGTACATTATATCGGCCTATGCACCCGAAGCACCTCGACCCAACGTTTTCATTTCAGAGTTCGAGGCACTTTTTCGATCCCTGCGCTTAAACTCGGTAGAAAACTTCTACATTCTGGCTGGCGATTTAAATGCCAACCATAGTGATTGGGGAAACATCATTCCCAACACTAGGGGGAGCCTACTAAGCCATTGGTGGGTTCTTCACAACATTGAATATAGAGTCAAGTTGCTCGCAACGGATAGTCCGTCGTATCCTAGGAGCGGCTCCGATCTGGATCTCATGCTGATAGACTCTCGACTGAGACTGGCAGACACGAACAAATGGTCTATTAACTGTCTACGGACCATTGTATACAACAGTGACCATTGCGGACAATGTGCCGTGATCACAGTACCTGACGAGTTCGCGGAGATGGCAGAGTGTGTCCAAACGCATCCCTATGATTACAGTAGGGCGTTCTGGTCGCGCTTCGCCAATTCCCTGACGAGAGCGCTCACTTCGAGCGCCTCCTTTCCACCACCTAATAGAAACCTGTCAAACTACGACATTGACAGGTATCTCAAACAAATGGACGATATCATTAAACAGACAATGAACAGTACGATACCACGTCAACGACAGCACGATACCACAAACGTATACCGAAACGCGACAATCGACGCACTGCACAGACAAAAAAGTAGACTCCTGACAAGACTCAAACTCTTGTACAGGCGGTTTACCGAGAGACAAAATTCGGAGGTTAGGACACTGAAGTCACTGATTAAAAAGTTAATCAAAGAAAATTACAGAATATCTGTAAGTTTGCATTGGAACAACGAACTCGTGCTGTAAAATCCAACAGCGCGAGTATGTTCCCGCAAATAAATAAAATATTTCGGAGAAACAATCAGAATGACATTCAGGATCTAAAGCTTGCGAGAACGTCATACAATGAACGTTTGCTACGAACAGTTAGCATCGATCCAGAGAGCGCCATCCTGCATGACGACTTTTTCGTGATTGAGGATCCTCCCTGCAGGGACGGGTTAAGAATATCCCTGCAGCGATACCTCTCGCTTGTCGTAAAAGGCGACTAAAACAAAGGTAAACAAAAATCACATCTAGGCAATTTAGAAAACACCAAAGTGAGCCTAGGGACACATATACCACCATTAAACTGCCCCACAAGTGTACATGCAAATCAGTGGGTTGACACGACTGGAGATCACCGGTGTTGTAAGAGTAAGATCAAACAAAAAAATCTGGAGCATGCCCGTGTCACAAAAAAAAAAAAAAAAAAGGCAGGCCGAAAAACGATTGGTGCAAACAAATGCAAAACCACCAGCATTTTATTGGCCTCAGCGATGAAGTAATCCCAAACCGGGAAGCCTGCCGCTACTTTCTGAGGTCAAACCGGCGGACCCCACAAGCGGACCAGTAGGAATGCCGGGACGGTTATGGTCCTACTCTTCTGACCATAACAACGCCGGAAAAAGGAAAAGAAGAAGAAGAAGGATCCTCAGGAGAAGGTGGCGACAGTGGGAGCTGTCTTCCAGGAAGTGTACAAAGTGAATGATAGTATTCGCCCGAACCACGACCTGGAGAACAGAGCCCTGCTTCATCACATCTACCTTAGAAATGATTTCGATCATTGGCGATCCGAGAATCTTGGTTTTACCGGGTTCAATGAAGATTTCATGGCAAACAACGCCATCGCCAGTGAGGGGTCTAATACCCTGTTCATTTCGACGGAAGATCTCCAGATGATCTTTCCGTCATTGAAAAAGAAAAAATCCGCGGGTATCGACGGTATATCCAATGTTGTGCTTAAGCACCTTCCACCAGTGACTGTAGAGAGGTACACCATTCTGTTCAACAATGCACTGAATAATGCATATTATCCAGTGCATTGGAAGAAAGCGGTGGTGCAACCAATCCCCAAGAGGGGTAAAGACACCTCTAACCCGGCAAATCTCCGGTCGATAAGTCTCCTTCCGAGTATCAGCAAGGTCTTCGAGAAGGTGGTCCATAGAGCCCTGTCTAAATGGGTTGATGATAATAAAATCATCCCGGATAACCAATTCGGTTTCAGAGCGGGGCATGACACTATTCATGCCGCGTCGAAACTCGTATCGGATATCGAATGGAATAAATGTAAGAACCAATGCACGGGTGCCTGTCTGATTGACTTGGAAAAAGCTTTCGACACCGTATGGCTAGAAGGTCTCTATTACAAGCTCAGTCAGCTGGGCATAAATAAACCACTGCTACGAGTATATGAGATTTTTGACATGTTAACAGGTAGAAAGTTCGTTGTGAAAATTGCCAACGTAACTTCTACCCAAACATTTGAAATCAAAAATGGACTGCAACAGGGTACGGTAAATTCGCCGATCCTTTTCAGCATTTACCTGAGTGATCTACTTGTTTCTCTTCACCACTCAATAGCGGACGCAGACGACCTAATCGCATACAGATCAAGTCCAACGATCGACGTCATTGTTACCCTCCTGCAGCGTGACTTCGAAAAAATTCAGCAGTATTGTGATGACTGGAAGTTGAAAATCAACTTAAGCCTTATCTTCGGGGCTTACTACCCCTACGATTTATATTCCTCTATTTAGATAGATGTGGGCTGATCCAGGATAGATTGGCGGTACCGCTAATCTTCCACGTGGGTCGCAATTCCTCTACGGACCCGATGTCGCGCTCAGTGAGCCCGAGCGCCTCAGGTTCTGTAGATCGGTCTCACGCCGGGATCGAGTAGAAAAAAAAAAAATAAAAACACTAAAAACAAAAACAAAAAAAATAATATACAATAATATATTACATTTTAACAAAAAAAGATATATATGTATATTAAATGTATATTATGTATATATTTTTATATATATATATTTTAATTAAGCTAGAATAAGTTAGGTTTAGTTAGGCTTAAGTTAGGCTTAAGTTTTATATATAATACTAAAAAAAAAAATATATCATATGCTAAGTTTTTTAATAAAACAAAAACATTTTTCTTAGCTTAAGTTAGTTATAACAATGGTAATTGTAAGTTGATATAGTAGTCGAAAGACATAGATTTAAGTTGTTACGTTTATTTGTGAGTGTCCGTCTCGGGCTAGTAAGATATCTAGATTATTAAGATAGTTAAGCTAGTTTTTAAGCATTTTTGTCTAGGGTAAGAAAGATTTAAGTAACTTTAAATAAAAATGAATTAAAATGAATGAATGACCGTTGAAAAATCACTTTCCAACAAAGAATTCACAATGATTGCCTTCCTCGATATTGAAGGAGCTTTCAAAAACCCCTTGACATCATTAATGCATTAAGCAAACTAGAGATTAATGGTAAAATAATATTTTGGATCAAACAAATGCTTTCAAGCAGGTTGATTTATTCGAAATTCGGCTGCTATCAAACAAAAAGGGCAGTAAAACGTGGCACACCACAAGGGGGAGTATTATCTCCGCAATTGTGGGTGCTAGTTGTAAACGAAATACTCCTATCCCTGGAGGACAGCGGATGCAAAGTCATTGCGTATGCAGACGATATTGCACTGCCAATTAGCAGGAAAGATCTCCCAACAATCAGAGATTTGATGGAAACATTCCTGGACAAACTGGCCAATTGGGCAGAGAACTACGGGCTTGAAATAAATCCCTCCAAACCGGAGCAAGATAACGGCAGATTCCTCAAATCACTACACTAAAACTCAATGGGACTTACCTTAGATTCGCAGACCACGCCAAATACCTAGGCGTGATACTCGACAGGAAGCTCAACTGAAAATTGAATGCGGAAGGACTCATAAATAAAGCAACAATTGCGCTATAATACTAATGTACGGATTCCTTGCCTGGTGGCCGTGCATTGCGATAACAGGGGCACGCGGAACAACCCGCACTGCATCCCTCAAAACGATGCTTCACCTATTCCCCTTGGATCTCTTTGGCAAGGAAAAGACAAAGAAATCAACACTGAGACTTAAGGAATCCGCGCTTTGGAAATTTTCCGAAATAGGGTATGCTGGTATTCTACGCCAAAGCAATAATATAAGTGAAGTCACGGACTACTTAATTCCGACCCTTAACTTCAATAAAAAGCACTGCACTGGAAATGTACACAGAGGGGTCTAGGACAGGCAATGGTGTGGGCGCTGGTGCCTATGCACCGACCCTAAGAATCAGCCAATCCTTTAGACTACCGAACCACTGCAGTATATTCCAAGCTGAATTAACGACAATTCGTGAGGCCGCCGACTGGCTGTCTGTGAGATCGATAAACAACAGAGACATCGTCATCTGCCCAGATGCGAAGCTGGAATAAAAGCACTCGAATCATCAATAATAAGATCAAAATTTGTCAGGCACTGCCGAACGTCTCTAAATGAGATATCGAGCAGAAGCGCTGTAAAGTTGTGCTGGGTACCTGGCGACATACCAGGTAACTGTGAAGCAGACGAACTAGGAGCAAAAATATCGAATTTTATTTAGCACTCAAAATGGTGCCAAGAGTAACGGTGACCAAGCCTACTCAGGTGGTAGCACAATGGACCGTTCCTGGTCTAAGTGATCCCCACGGTTTTTTTTTTTAGGGAGGGAAGCCACTTAACCTAACCTAAGTCAAATGAACATTTTCGTACTAGAAAGTCTTGCCCGGAATGTTGCATTCAACATGACCGTGATCAACAACTTACGAGTATTTCATTTCATATGCAACAACTGACAGCGGCGTGGTCATATAAGCAGTGTGTGCCTGTCAACACAACGTGAAGGGATAGGTACGTGGGAAAACCGCTCTTTAAAGGCGTATGGTGGCGTCAACGTACCATCCAAGTGGAAGTATCGGTTCCCTGGAAAAATAAGACGTGCAACTTGTTACTTTTAGTAAGCAACAGCAATGAAGGGGCAAACATAATGGGGTTAGATTGGTTCGACGCGTTTGGTTGCCCAATCTATTGTTCAAAGGGAGAATCATTCCTGCGAATGGTAACCGAATCCAATGAGATACTTGCTGCTGATGCATGAGCCATCTGCGAGAGGCACGAAACTATTTTTGAATCAGAACTGGTTTGCAGTAAGATTTTTGTCGTTCATTTGACCCTGAAGCCTTATAACATAGTCAGCCGAAGTAGTTTGAGCATCGTTCCGTACGTTTTGGCCTGAAAGATAACTTCCGATCTGAAATTAAAGGTTTACGACAATAAGACATTCTACGACCCGTCGAGACCAGTCAGTGGGCAATGCCGATTGTCGTCGTGAAGAAAGCAAATGGCAGCTTGCGCACCTATGGTGATTTTCGAATTACCATCAACCCAAAATTGGAAATAGACCGACATCCTATCCCAAGAATACAGGAACTATTCCACAAACTTCAAGGTGGACAATATTTTACAAAGTTCGACTTGTCCGATGCTTACCTCCTTGGAGTGTGTAAGGCTCTCAAAGTGTGCGGACGTGTTTTTTAACAAGCTCTATTTAAGTCTAAAAAAAAGTGGAAATAAAAACTACAACAAAGTAAATTCAGTTTCTTTATTTATAAAAAACCACCAGTAAATTAATCTTAATTTATAACTTTTGGTAAATATGAATTCTTGTGTAAGATATAAAGACCCGGTGCCACTTGATGGTGAGGTCATAAACTGCTGAAACTGTAATGGGAATATGCACTTAGATTGTAGCTCTGTCTCACAGAATTCCTACAGAAAAATGGCTGCATCAGCAAAAAAGAACTGGACATGTACGTCGTGCAGGTTGAAGGATAGAGAGCAAGCAGTGGAAAATATCCCAATGGCGAAGGGATCAAGGCCAGTGGAATCTCCAAAGGTAAAGTCTATGTCTCATACAAAACCCGATAACGGTTCAGTAAATAAAGAACTAAAAGAAATAAAGGCACTATTAAAATATTACGCTAAGCCAGTGGAGTTCACCACTACTAAATATGATGAAATCAACATCTCACTCGCGAAAAACAACACAGTTACAAAAACTAATGAATGAAATAGAGGAAAACAAATACAAATCGAAACAAAAGATGCGCAAATTACATTGCTTCCAAACACAGGTCAATGCATTAACAACAAAACAAATGGACAAGGACGTAGAAATAAAAAATGTTCCCATGCCGAACACAGAAAATTCTGTCGACATAATAGGTTTGTTCCCGTACTTTTTGGGCAGAAATTCACAGATTCTCATATTTCCAAGAGTGGGGATGAAATTCTCTCAAAGAGAAGTGGAAACACAAAAAAAGTACGGGAACGCGTTGAACCAAAAAAGTTGCACACATTTTAAATGTCAAAAACATATGTTTGAATTTGATACATTCTTGGATTCGTTAGCAGGTGCAACATACTAATTTGCAAAAACATACATATTATTTTCAGATTACTATTTATTAGATGATTCAGCATATCCATTCATCATTTAATAACGCCATATAAGGTCTGTTCCCGTACCTGACAAAAACAGTCCAAATCTACGAAAAACTACGAAAAACTACGAGTCTGTTCCCGTACTCCAAAAATTCACACTTTTGGACAAAAGAGAGCGCTCTCGAGAGAGTAAAAAATTTCCCCATGCTGCGAATTTCAGCCCAAGAAATTTATGTGGGTTAGATGTCACAGCTTTGTGAAATCAGCTGATTTCCGTCATTCCGTCATACGACAAGAGCTCAATTTTATATTAAAATTCTTTTGTGCATTTTTAAGATGTGCATTGTCTCTATATGGCGTTATTAAATGATGAATGGATATGCTGAATCATCTAATAAATAGTAATCTGAAAATAATATGTATGTTTTTGCAAATTAGTATGTTGCACCTGCTAACGAATCCAAGAATGTATCAAATTCAAACATATGTTTTTGACATTTAAAATGTGTGCAACTTTTTTGGTTCAACGCGTTCCCGTACTTTTTTGTGTTTCCACTTCTCTTTGAGAGAATTTCATCCCCACTCTTGGAAAAATGAGAATCTGTGAATTTCTGCCCAAAAAGTACGGGAACAGACCTATAGAGACAATGCACATCTTAAAAATGCACAAAAGAATTTTAATATAAAATTGAGCTCTTGTCGTATGACGGAATGACGGAAATCAGCTGATTTCACAAAGCTGTGACATCCTACCCACATAAGGTCTGTTCCCGTACCTGACAAAAACAGTCCAAATCTACGAAAAACTACGAAAAACTACGAAAGTCTGTTCCCGTACTCCAAAAATTCACACTTTTGGACAAAAGAGAGCGCTCTCGAGAGAGTAAAAAATTTCCCCATGCTGCGAATTTCAACCCAAGATATGTGGGTAGTTTGGCACAGCTTTGTGAAATCAGCTGATTTCCGTCATTCCGTCATACGACAAGAGCTCAATTTTATATTAAAATTCTTTTGTGCATTTTTAAGATGTGCATTGTCTCTATATGGCGTTATTAAATGATGAATGGATATGCTGAATCATCTAATAAATAGTAATCTGAAAATAATATGTATGTTTTTGCAAATTAGTTAGTTGCACCTGCTAACGAATCCAAGAATGTATCAAATTCAAACATATGTTTTTGACATTTAAAATGTGTGCAACTTTTTTGGTTCAACGCGTTCCCGTACTTTTTTGTGTTTCCACTTCTCTTTGAGAGAATTTCATCCCCACTCTTGGAAATATGAGAATCTGTGAATTTCTGCCCAAAAAGTACGGGAACAGACCTATAAATTTCTTGGGCTGAAATTCGCAGGATGGGGAAATTTTTTACTCTCTCGAGAGCGCTCTCTTTTGTCCAAAAGTGTGAATTTTTGGAGTACGGGAACAGACTTTCGTAGTTTTTCGTAGTTTTTCGTAGATTTTGACTGTTTTTGTCAGGTACGGGAACAGACCTAATAAAGGCATTAGGTGAAATACTTAATACAGAGATAATGGAAGCCGATATCGAAAAAGTATACATATATGTACGTACACCGACCGAAAAAATAAACAAGGGAAAAATATTGTTGTAAGCTTCACACATAAATAAACAAAAGTTGCATACTTGGAACGAGTAAAACAAAAGAGAACATTGAAGTACGGGGAGTTGTCAAAAAAATTAGGGAAAGAAGATAATCCCTTAGTTGTTAAGAGGTTATATGCGACTCGATTCGATCTCGGGGTCATTTTTCGAATTTAATTTTTCTTTAACTCTTTCAGGGTCAGTGGTTTTTTCTTTAAATTCTCTTGCTCTAGAAGCTAGTTTATGATCTAACATAACAGTACACATTACGTTTGATTAAACTGTGGTAGTTATTTGCACCAGCAATCGTTGATGTGTCAATTGTGTTGCATTCTGAAATTGGTGTATAGAGTTTTTGTCTCGTGCTCGGAAAAAAAATTATTAAAAATAAGGTCAGTTTGTATTTTATTGTTGTGATTGTTTTATTTGATGCTCTTAGACATCTTTTAGATATACTTGATAAATATAATGTGTATATTTTTGTATCCATTTTACTTTCACACTGATAGAAGGTGGTTAGCATAGCTAACCACTGCGCAAATAGAAGATGTTTTTTACATAATAGTTACGACGGTTACCTCGCATCCCGTTGTCCCATAACCAACCAATAAAAGGATCCGGTCCGGAGTAGTATCTAAGTTGTTTTATATTAAGTACGATATGATTAGGTTTTATTTGGGTTTCCCTAATCCTTAGCAACAACTGACTCTGAGTGTCGCACAACAATCGGTTTTATGTGGTACTAGCGAGATGTAGTCAACAGCCGATTCCCACGGATCGCCATCCCAGAGATAAGCTTCTGCACCATTGCATTTTATCTCCACTCGGATACGAATGCAACCACGCGGTGTTAGGTGATACTAGCGACAGCAGCTGTACAAATAATTATACTGATTCGTTATCGAAAAAGGGATAGAAAGGGTTCAAAATAACCAAGCATATCCATCCCAGAGATAGCAGCATATAAAAGCAGTAGTTTAAGACAATCGATCCTCAGTCTCTTGTAAGTCTCAGTCTCAAGTAACCAGTTGTGAGTTGAAAATTTTGTAGGCTGCCTCGCGTGTTAGCTGATAAGGATATTACAAACTATTTGGAACAGATACCTTCAGATGACGACAGTTGCTGCAGTGCAGAGTCGGACAAAGACACTGGTGTTGAACAACCACCTCCCATGCTGTTGGGTGATGTCATAGGGCAAGGTCCGCAAGCTTACAGTTCTGATGAGGAGGATAATGAACCTTTGTCAAGTTTCCGTTTTATGCACCCTTTGGGGACTACTATTTCTGCAGCGGGAACGAGCAACTCTAGCAGTCCTCATACCGGAGTTCCAAAATGAAAGAAGAACTACACACTGTCCCTAGGTGAGTTTACTGGAAGTGCGGGAGTACCAGCACATATACTGGACTTGGAAAATATTATGCCCCTCGCATTGTTTCGCATGTTTTGGTCAGATGATCTAAAATAACTTTTATGCTTTGAAACTAATTTTTATGCCACTCAATCTGGGAAAGCTTTTACACCATGTTCGACTGAAGAGATGGATGTGTTTGTTGCATTGAATTTGATTATGGGCATCAAAAAACTGCCAAGCTACAAGAATTGTTGGAGTTCAGCTCCGGACCTGAACGATTTTTACATTTCAAAGTTCATGTCGTTGAAAAGATTTAGTTGGCTGTTACACTACCTGCACATGAATGACAACAACCTCATGCCTGCAAGACATAGCCCAGATTACGATAAAATTTACAAAATTCGACCATTGCGAGATATTATGCGACGCAATTTTGAGCACAACTACAGACCTTCGGAGAAGATTGCCGTATACGAGAGCATGGTAAAGTTCAAGGGTCGGAGTTCCTTGAAACAATATATGCCCAAGAAGCCCATCAAACGAGGCTATGGATGGCATGTGCTGAATCGGGCTACTGCTTGAGTTTTGAACTTTACACCGGTAAAAAGGGGTCTGAAGTTGAAAAGATCTTGGTGGCAGAGTCGTAAGGCAGTTTTGGTCGAGTCTCGAAGGTAAAAACTATAAAGTTTATTTCGACAATTATTTCAATAGTTATCAGCTTCAAGTGGACTTACAAAGAAAAAAAATACTTGCCTGTGGGACAGTAAACTCAAAAAGGAAGCATTTACCAAACCTAAAAGAAGATAAAGACTTGCAGAGAGGACAACACGACTATAGAATCAGCGACACAAATATAAGTATCCTGAAGGAGAGAGGCAAAAGATCTGTGTTTATACTGTCAAATTATCACGATCCTAAAATCGTTGGCTAAGTTACACGCAAAGAACATAATGGAAAGAGTGTAGAAGTTTCTTGCCCAGATGCTCTGAAAGATTATAATGCAAACATGAATTTTGCTGATAAGTTTGATCAATTAAAAAGCTGTTACGAAATAGACAGAAAATCACACAAATGTTGGCATCGAATTTTGTTCCATTTTCTTGATTGCTGTATTGTCAGTGCCTTTTTGGTGTATAAGGAACTGCAATCTACTTCACGTCCAGACCTAAAAGCTCTGACTTTAGGAGTACTTTAGGAGTGTCTTCTCCGAGGCAGGTCGAAATAAAACGGCATAAACCAGCTGTGCCTGAGGAAATCCGCTTCGAATGCAATCAACATCAGCCAGAGCGATGCACTTCAAGAAGGTGCGCCAAATGCAGTACAAGTAGAACTCCAGTTTGTACTATTTGGAAATGTAAGACTTGTAATGTCCCACTATGTTTACGTAAGGGAATGTCCTGCTTCCAAGATTTTCATAAAAAGTGAAGAAAATATTTGATTCTAATTGTTTTGTTATGTTTTTTGCCTTTAGTTATGAATAAAAAATGTATGAATTTTAATAGTGTTTTTTTTTTGTTCTACAGCGGTGGTGGTTACCGTAGCTAACGACTTGATTTCTCAGAAATCCCCGCTCCAATTTTTTTTTGTCATTCATTTCACTATTGTTCTATCCTAAATATATCCAGAAACAACAAAAAAGACACATATTGTAATTTATATGAAAGTGCTTCTGAAAGATTTAATATTTTTACGTTTTGGGGCCTTTAGAGTTCTTATAATTGGGGTCTGACTACCAAGAGCGTTCGAGCTAAATCTGTTTCCTTCTCTTTTAATGGAGCGGTTAGCTATACATCTTCAGTCAGATTCGAAAATATCTTTCTACATTTATCAACAAGTTACACTTAGTATACTATCATTATATCTTAATGTAATGTTTTTCCACTCATTTGAACAAACAACATTCATAAGGTGTTACTCAATTAATTATTATTTACTTATCAGGCTAGTGATCCTTTGAGGGTCTGAGCCTGAACGAGAGCCTGCTTTCGTCAAAGTATCCTGATGTCCGCTATAACTTGGTCTCTGAACAGGAGTTTCGGTCTTCCTTGCCTTCTCGAACCAGGTTGTTGGGATTAGAAAATCCTCTTTGTTGGCGTTCGATGTGGCCGAGCCAATGTAGTCCACGGATTTTTGCTTTCGGACTGTGTCTACATTATTATATAGTTTGTAGAGTTCATGGTTGTGTCTTCTTCTCCATTTGCCTTCCTAGTAGACAGGACCATATATCTGAGGCAGAATTTTTCTTTCGAAGAGCCCAGTATCATCTCTGCTTTTTTGCCAACAATTGGCTCCATTAAGCAGGGCTAACAAGAGCAGTGTTTTGTAGATAGTAATTTTGGACTTCCTTGTTAGGAGTTTTGACCCAAGCTGTTTCGATAAGCCGAAGTAGCACCGGTTGCCCAGGGTGATTCTTCGTCGGATCTCCTCTTAGTTGTCATCATTTGTGGATTTGACATTTGCCCCGAGGTAGACAAACTACTTCAAAATTATACCAGTCGATAACTATGTTCTGCCTAAGGCGGCGTTCAACGGAAAGGTCCTTCGTTGACAGCATATATTTGTCAAGGAGGCCTGCCTTTTCTTCAATTGCTGTGAAAGCTCCTTTTACGGCAAGCTTGGAGCTTGCAATTATGACAATGTCGTTCGCATATCCCAGCAGTTGGACGCTCTTGAAGAAATAGTCTGCCTCACATCTTTTCAAGGACTAAATGAGGTCCAAACTGCACAGTGCATCGGGGGAATGCCAGTGTGGCGCGACACATCTAAATAAATTTTCGCGGGATTCCGAAATGGGCCATCGTCCTGCAAAGGTCTTGACGATGAATGCTGACATATGCGGCTTTAAAGTTGATAAAAAGATAGTGGATATCGCCTTGGTTTTTTCCAGGATCTGGCGTAATGTGAAAATTTGGTCTAAAGTCGATTTGTCATGCTGGAATCCCCACCGGTGCATTATTTTTTTTTTTTTATTATTCGTACAGGTTCGAGATTGTACGTCACATAACATGGACGGGGTGCAATGGTTTATGTCGAAAATGTTCTTTCACTACTCTCCGAGGGTGATTGTCCTAGATAGGATTTTGTTTTGTTATATTGGAAATGCACACACAAAGTATGAATTATGAAGTGATCATATACTGCGAGTGTTATACCTACGTCAACACATTTGATCATATCTCATTCACAACTGATGTTGTTGCAGAGTTTTTCCGTATAGGAGTTGTTCTTGATAATGGACAGACTTGAACTGACTTGACTGATGATTACCATTGCACCACGACCACCCCACGTGCATACGTGCCTATTAGTGTGGTGCAAAAAGGCTTATGACGTTTATATGGTGCAGGGTTATGTCTCGGTAGTTGGCGCAAAACATAGTTTGGGGCAGATAGAGATGGTATGCCAGTCCTCAGGCATGCATCCAAATTTGACAGACGATTTGGTGCACCGGCTTTTTTAAAGAGCTCAGTCTGAAGACCATCTGGGCTAGCAGCTTTGTTAGATTTCAGCTTATGTATAACTGAGCCGACTTCTTCTAAACTGGGTGGGAGGATTAATTCTTCTTATGTTGTTAGCGTTTGAATGGGCTTGAGGCATACGGAACAGACTACCGCCCGGCCGCTCTCTGGCTATTTCAGGTGCGCGCAGTCGCCCAATGTCTAACCTCCGTTTAGTTAGTGGTTGCAGTTTTCTGACGTTGGGCAGTCGAGCTCTGAGTCGTGCTGCAACCAGGTGATGGTCAGAGTCGACGTTTGCGCCCCTGAATGTTCATAAATCCAGGACGCGTGCCTTGCGACAGTCAGCAAATAGTCATTACTTTTCGTGAGGGAATCTTGTGCTACTTATCACCGTATTACTAGTTGTCGCAGAGTCTGCTAACCGGAAGTCAACGAATACCTTGAAGCTAACTAGCTCCAGGTTCCCAACCAATAAATCATCTTTCTATTCTAGGTTAAGACATTCACATAACTCTAGCTTCTAAGAACTTTAAATTTGATTAATTTTTCATATAAAGATAACAATCTCTCAACCTTGCATGGCGTTAAGTTGGCCACTTTCCGCTATGCCACAGAAACTGTGATAGAGTTTGCCATTGGGGAATAAGCCACCTTATTAATGAAGTAAAATATTTGGAGGTGATCAAAAGAACAATTACTTTCGATGCTCAGCTAAGTAGTCAGATTTTTTCTTATCTATTGGCACATCGGGCAACTCCAATAGATTATAACTCTTTCCTAACCCAGATATCGATCATATTTGGCAGTGGAAATAACACAAAAAGTATCTAGTCCTTTAATGGTATTTATAGACCTCAAAATTCATAGAGCATTATCTGGAGAGTTTTCGGTTTCCAAGTATGTATGTGAAAAACGTCCTATCGTTTTCGTTAATTAGCCAGATGCGCCGACTCAGTGTCTGAAATGGATTAAATGAGTTAAAATGACTAACGAGTTATTGCTTCCAATTTCGAGAAACTTTTCGAGAAAGTTAGTTTTCCATAATTTCAATGATTCTTTTGCCTTTTTATTTCCAAAATTGGGGCTAGCCGGATAGATTGTGGGAAATGTACAATAGATACCAGGATAGGGAATTCGCCCTTTTCCAATTGATGACGCCGCGCTGATTAAAAATATTGGATCAGAAACGTCGCATAATCAGCAGGGACATCTGCAAGCTTCCAGATCGGATTTTACGAGATGTTCGAGATCTAAGGCACTGGACGACAATTAAGAGCTGTTAAAAATGATTCAAGCAAACCCTCAGGCACTCTTACAGCATCCTACCTTACTTTCTGACCTACGTCCTAGTTCTGCAGCATCTTCGTTACAAAACGGAGGTATCGCGAGCTTGTCAACCATATTAAACAGAAGTCATGTCCAAAAACTTCCATCCTTCCCAGCAGCTGACAAACGAGAATGGCCATATTTCGATGACATCGACCACGATCGAGTGCAGTTTTAGTAGAAAAGAGTATGTATCTCGGTTAAGAAAAGCTCTCAACTGGTAAGCGACCGATTAAAGTACTCGTCAGACGCCGATAGTACTATGGATGCAAGATTTGACTGCGGATTTGTTGAATCTCCGACAGCTTACTTTGAATTACTGTCCAAGGGCAGGTTAGGTTTGTTGCTGACATAAAATCTATGCAACGAGAATATGATCTCAGCAACGGATATGTTTTGACTTGTCTGGATTGTAAGTTGCATGTTGGACTTAATCAGCAATGGGCAAAGAAAAAGGCTGCTAATCCTCGTGCAAACTTTATTGATCTCGCAGATTTTCTCACAGAAAAGCTTATCATCTACCACCTGAGCTATCAAAGCATGGGGAGCTAGCCAACCTTAAGAAATCTTCAAGACTTCCGAAGGCTGTTGGTCTAGTATTATCACTCCAACCAGTGTTGTCGCCCGTGTTGTGGCCGTAAACATGCGCTGAGAGAGTGTCCAGAGTTTAAAAGATTGACTGTTGATCAAAGGCTTGCATAAGCCAAAGATAAGCGGATATGTTGTTTTGCTTTGTTTCTTCGAAACTGAAGAGCATGCCGTTAAAAAAAAACATGTGACACGGACGGCTGTAAAGTTCATCATTACCCCTTGCTTCATCAGGCGCCGGCAATTATTGCGTCGTAAAGCACCATTACATTCTTGACCAACTTGCCCGTCATATTCAAGCTAGCCCAAGTCCGAATCTATAGGAAAGGTGGAAGTTTGTGGACACGTATGCGTTTATCGATGACGGCTTGTCTCTATCCATGGTAGAGAAAGAAATTAAATTTTTTTTTCAGCTACCACTTTTTACGTGTGGAGCCAATTTTTCATCAATGTGACTTGTAAAAAAAGCGCCAATTATACTTGTCAAGTAACATTGATCGTGTGTAGGGCGCTTAAAGATGAACAGCATGAGCTCGTGAAACATCATTAACCAGAGAATTTTGGGGTCATGGCACCCAAGAAAAAGCTAGGAAGTACATCGAGCAGTTGAGGTCATGCGACGCACGTTAAAGAAAGTAGGTAACTGCTACAAGATTGACCTGTTTTGGAAGACAGATGTAGTAAAGCTTCCCGATGGTTTTGAATTGGCTTCATACTTGGAGCGATCGTTAAAAAAACAACCTCACCTGTTGGAGTGGAAAAACACTCGTATGAAGGAGTTAGTCTCAAAGGGGTACGCAAGTATCGCATCAAAGGAAAAATTGCAAAAGCCGTGGCCAAGAGTGTGGTATGCACCTATATTTATTGTAAATGAATAAACGTATAAATGTCCTCCAAAACCAAGGGTCATCGCCGATGTAGCTGCTAAGGCGAATGGTGTTTCACTCAATATATATCTGCTGAAAGGCCCATACAATCTACATATTCCCCCTTCTCGCTGGTCTCTTCAAGCTTCAGGCATCCGAGAGCGGGCATGGGTCATAAGCATACGTAGCTGTGGCGTCAGTATGAGCAAGGTGAAATATGTGCAAACTGCGTAAGGCGAAGCCAGTGATGCCGACTATGGGTCAATTTCCTGAAGCATGTTTAGCCTTCCTCTTAAGACCGTTCACCCATGTGGGCATAGATTGTTTTGGACCAATATTAGTCAAGTTTGGCAGAGGTACAGTGAAGTGGTATGGAATGGTCTCCAAGATAGTCACCCATGTGGGCATAGATTGTTTTGGACCAATATTAGTCAAGTTTGGCAGAGGTACAGTGAAGTGGTATGGAATGGTCTCCAATATAGTCACTTTCCGCGCAGTTCCAATCTATTAAGGTCATTACAAAACCTTAGTTTGGATCAATACACAATAGCTTTGCGCCGCTTCATTATCATGCGTGCCGTGACTCGCTACATTTATAGTGACAATGGATTAAAATTTGTTGGGACCAACTGGGCTAGGATGTCAAGGGGATGGAGATTGATTCCAGTGAGTATGCGGCTAGATACCAAGGTTACCAAGGCGTTTTGTGGAGGCTTATTTCAGCATATTTGACTTGGATGGAAGGAGCATGGGAACGCCTTATTTGGAGAAGATGATAGAGGCACAGCTACCCTAAGGAATATTTTATGAAAGGGACATATATAACAAGCTTTATAGCCGATTGGTTCAGTTTCTTACGAACCTACTGGCAAGAAGTTGATATGTATGTACCTTCCAGAAATAACCAGGTCAATTAAGAGGAAAAGATTTGCTCGCTGGAGTTGGAGTCTTTATCTAGGGTTTCAGATGTTACTAAGCCAAACTCACCATTTTTTCTACATCTCTATCTTACGATGGGCTTCCCTACTATTTTTGATTTTAGCTGCTCTGTTGGCATTTGGCAGTAATTTTTCGAGATTACCGAGAGGTACATGGCATTGGATTTACCGCTGGAAAGCAAATATTACAGTAGTGTAAGAAATGAATTTTATTTTTATTTAATTTTTTAGAAAATAAAATCATTTCCAATATGAAAATTGGATTTTGTTCTTCAAGAGGGGATCCCCTCGTCGACTAGCCTGTTGACATAACACTCCTCATTATTTCATGTGTGTTTTCATCAGCGTAAATTTCTTTTTTGTGCGTAAAAATGTCGACTATTGAGCTAAATAAGTCATTTGGAGGGTTTTACCTTTCTACGAAAAAAAATCGAAAAACTTATGGCTGTAAACGCGTCAAATGATGATATATGTAAATTTAAGACGAGGCATCTATTGATGAAGGAATGTGACGCGAATGGTTTCCAAGCTACAAAAGTACAATAGTAAATTCGACTTAGAAGAAGAGGAGAAGGCGGGAAAAGTATGAAGGCGAAGAAGACATTAGAGGCAATGTTGGATAAAAACCCACGTCCAATGAAACAATGTCATGGCCCGTAACTCAACAAGCAAGGAAAGATTTTCTGGATCGTATTTTGACTGACGAAGAAATGGGGCTCTATCACGATAATCCATAGCGATGAAAGGGTAGAACAGATTACCACCTGTTCCAATCGATGACTTATAGCGTTACTGAGCGCTCCTTTATATTTTTCTAAGAACAGTCGATTCGCGAGTGCAGTTTTCCCAATGCCGCCAGAAAGCTAGGCAAATTATGGATAATGTCACTTTTTTAACAATATAAAGACTGTATTAAAAGTTAGTAAAAATTTAAAAACTAAAAAAAAAAAACCCAAGTTCCTAAACTTTAACTTACGAAATAACTTAGACATTAAATGTATGTAATAATGCTTACCCCATATGCTTACCATAGAGTCATTACTCTGCCGAATGCACGACCATCGCAGACAGTCAGACGAACAGAACTAGCTAGCGTACGCGTTTGGACTACACAAAAATTTAATAGTCATGTTTACGAATGGACTTTATGACAGCTATGAAAGTTACATCGACTATTACACTCCTGCTCCCAATGCTGTTTTTCATTTAAATATTATTATTTAATATTTCCATCTCACTATCTATCTGGGTTGAGTAAACATTCTCCATGACACACAGACCATCAGCCAGCAAATGGCATTAGTACGAGTAGCTTCAACATTAAGTGCTGGAAAGGTCATACCTAGAATAAATTATCTCAATGAACTTGAAACGCATAACAAATAAATATTTGTCGAATGTAAACAATAAATACAGCCGTCAGTGGTTCTACATCCAGTCATCTAATCATTCATTCATCCGTTAAAGCTGTTCATTTTACGACTACTTCCTGAGTTCCCGACTATACAAATTCACGGTCTCATGATTTGACAAGTTCGGAAAAGCTTAGAAAAACGTGGTGCGTCAATGAGCAATTTCAAATCTCAATCGAAATGTAAACACGGAAACACGACTGTTTGGAGTAACACAAACAATTTTGAGTCCGTGAATAAGATACTGTAACTGTAACAAAATCAAGCAATGAGCCGGCGATAAGATAAAATCGACAAAACTGTATAAATACAGAGTTCTGAATGACATTTCCATAAATCTAACCGAAATTCCGGAGTCGAAAGAACTCCAGCATCAGAATGAGAATAACCATTGTGGCTACCTTGTGTTTAGCGACGTGTATCGCGGCGCAGGAGGTTGACGAACTGGAAACTGTTGTTAAAAATTCCACGGCTGAAGATTTAAAACTGACGAATGTCCCAATTAACAAAAGTGTTCCAATACCGGATGGGCGTATCGTAGGCGGGCAAGTAGCGGAGATTGAAGCGTTTCCATACCAGATCGCAATGGCCTACTTTGGCAAACATACGTGTGGAGGTTCAATTATCAGGTACCGAGTGGTGGTAACTGCTGCACATTGCGTGAAGAACAAATCGTTGGAGCAGCTGAAAGTTCGAGCAGGATCAAACCGACATAATGTTGGTGGTGTTTTGGTTGGCGTAGAGCAAGTTGTGGTTCATTCAGGTTTTGGCCTATACTCTATGGCGAACGATATAGCTTTGGTGGTTCTGCAAGAAGATCTAACTTTTGGACAAGCTATTCAAGCCGTCGATTTAGCATCTACAGCAGATTTTGTAGGTCCCGATACAGCGCTACTGGTGAGTGGATGGGGATCAACTAAGGAAGGTGGGAAGACCTCACCAGTGCTGCGATATGTTCAAGTGGGGTTGATCGATCATTTGGCCTGTACAAGATCATATCGTAAGAGTGGTAAAGGTGTTGTTAATAGGAATATGATGTGCGCGGGTATACTCCGGGGAGAGCGAGACAGTTGTCAAGGTGACTCTGGTGGCCCACTGGTTGTACATGATGGAAGCAGGACTATACTTCATGGCATTGTGTCGTGGGGATATGGGTGCGCAAGGCCTACATATCCAGGAGTTTACACTAAAGTTGCTGGCTTTAATGAGTGGATAACGTCAAACCTTCGTGATTTGGGTTATTTGTAATTTATGTATTGTCAAATAAATAAAGAAAAGTTTGTGCTTCGGCAAAATAAATGAAAAAAGTTTGTGATTCGGCTAAGGACGTGTTATTAAGAAGCTGATATCTGAAGGGAATATAGTACTTTGTATCGCACTAACTTTAGAAGCTTACATTTTATATTAAATTACTTCTGGGGCCACTTAAATCACTTATACCACCATGCAGACAGAAACAAGAATGAAGCTTAAGCTCGACCTGAAACCTTCTAGCAGGTCCCTTTAACTACAGGAGAATTTATTTATTTATTTATTTATTTATTTATCTACAATCACTTAAGTGCTAACAGATATAGAAATATGATACATATATATAAATATTATAATTCATCAATTATTTTAAATACGAAAAAGGCTTAAAGCTAAGATTTTAAATTGGCCTCGATCTAAATGAATGTCCGCAAGATTACTGACTTCGTTAAAAACTTTAACAGTGCGTGTGAGAGGCTCATTTGTACCATAATTAGTCCTATGATAGTCGACAAAAAGAAGATGTCTTATTCTCAAAGGCCTTGCAGGGACATAAAGTCGTATTTTTGACAAGAGAGTAGGGCATCTTATATGATAACAGAGTAAATCTCTAACAAACATTATATCATGTAAAGTACGCCTAGTTTTCAATGATTTTATGCCAAGAAGTAAACATCTGGCTTCATATTTGGGGCAAAAATTCCAATGCATTTTGTGAAAAATGAATCTTGTGAAACGCCTTTGGACACGTTCGATTCGATCGGAGTCAGTACACAGATTGGTATTCCATATTATAACTGCGTACTCAAGATGAGGCCTAACGAGGGAGGTGTACAAAGACAGGAGAGAAAAAGGATCAGAGAACCCTCTACAATTCCTCTTAATAAACCCCATAGTCGAGTTAGCCTTAGCTAGAGTATGGTTTATGTGTGTTTTGAATGAGAAAGTGGTGTCCAACACAACACCCAAATCTTTAACTTGGGTAATACGGGATATAGGTTGAGAACCAATGAAATAATCAAAGTTGATTATGGAGAGGGACTTGGAAAAGGATATGAAGTCGCATTTGCTTATATTCAGCTTTAAAGCATTAGCATTGCACCATTCCGAGATTCTATTTATGTCTGATTGTAGAAGTTGGCAGTCAGTAATGTTCCTAACGGCTTTAAATAGTTTTAGGTCGTCGGCAAACAATAAACAATGTCCATGTTTCACCACTTGGACAATGTCACAAATAAAGATGACGAAAAGCAGTGGGCCCAAATGGCTCCCTTGTGGAACTCCAGAACTGCAAGTTATTTCTCTAGAAATAGAGTTACCAATTTTGACCTGTTGAATTCGGCCAAGGAGAAAGGAGGACACCCAGCGAAGGAATTGGGAATGGAAACCGAAGGATTCAAGTTTATGGATTAGCTGAGCGTGATTAACAGAATCAAACGCTTTGCTGAAATCAGTATATACGGTGTCAATTTGGTTCCTTGTCTCCAAACGTCTTAAAACATAAGATGAAAACAATGCCAAATTTGAGGTAGTGGAACGACCCGACACAAAACCGTGCTGCTCATCCGGCAGATGTTCTTTAATAAGAAATTCAATTTTAGTTTTTATGATGCTTTCAAATAGTTTGGGAATTGCGGAGAGCTTACAAATTCCTCTATAATTTTCAATATTACTTTTAGATCCAGATTTGTGGATGGGAACCAAGAATGATGTCTTCCAGGTATCGAGAAATAGGCCACCCGAGAGGGAACGGTTGAAAATATGAAGCAGGGGAAAGGAGAGGGGTTCACAGCATTTATTCAGTAAGAGGGGAGGAATACCATCTGATCCACTGCTTAAATTAGGCTTTAAAGATTGAAGCGCGATTAGAACATCATTATGAGTTAAAGTTAAAGATCCGATGTCGACACAATTGGAGGAGTAGACAGGAAGTGTATTAGTTTGGTTATGGTTAGTATACACTGATTGAAAAAAATTTGCAAAGAGTTCGAGGGTGGATTCCATATTGTTAGATTCTAAATTTCTAAAATGCATTGAATTTGGAATCCCCGTTGTCTTTCTTTTTGAATTGATAAAGTGCCAGAATGTCCTACTATCATATTTGATATTACTTTCGATACGCATGATATAACTTTTGTAGAGGAATTTGTTGAGAACATTAAAATCTTTACGTAGTTTGCTAAAAGCTGCATAATCTGTGCTAGAATTGGATTTTTTAAATGCCTTAAAAGCTTTACTTTTTAGATTTTTTAGAGTAGCTAGACGTCTATTGTGCCAACAGGGCTTATTCGAATTACGATAGGAGGAAAGTGGTACAAATCTCGAGAACCCATCTGTTAATATATCAATAAAGCGTGTATACATAGACTTTAAGTTTAAATTGGACATTTCGTCGATCCAGTTAATATTATTGAAAAAATTATTCAGTTCAATGTAATTTGCCTTGGAAAAATTTAAATATTTCACGTTATGATTAAATTTAGGTATCAGGTAGTAGAACAAGGATAATTCAATAAAAATTTCTTTGTGATTAATAGATTCATTTAACAAATGTATAGGGGCTTGACTTACATTCGAGTTGAATTCATCACAACATACAAATATCAAATCTAAAATTTTAGAAAGTGAATTAACTACTGGATTGATCTGTCTTAGATTTATGGAATTTATAAAATCGATTAAAAGGGATTCATGGGCATGGGAAATATTATGAGGTAATAGAAAATTCATGTTATCCGTCTTACTCCAATTAATATTACTAAGATTGAAATCTCCTAGAATTATTACATTGTCGGATTCACTACAAAGGTTATTAACAAATTCCATATTAAGGGTATGTTTTTCATACAATTCAAGCATACTTCTAGGCGGGATATAGCTTATAAGTAAAAACAAATATTCATTGTTTGTATGATTGAGTGTCAGAGATAAACAAATTTGATCAATGCCGGGAAACGGTAGATCAACTTCTTTGCCATTTAAACATGAGCGTATAGCAACTATTATACCACCTCCACGTTCTTCTGATGTGTTACACCTGTCAATTCTAAAGGTAGTGTAGAGTTGTTGATTGAAGATTTCAGAAGAAGAAATTCCGGGATAAAGCCATGATTCGACTATGATGATGACGTCATAGAATTCATTACTGGTGTTTACGAAGAGACTGGAGATTTTGGTTCGAATCCCACTAGCGTTGTGGTAGTAGATCTTAAGTGGAGCTGTTTTCGATGAAGAGCTTGTGTGAGAGGTCCGTGGAGAATCTGGAGGATGTGAATTAGCACATTCTAACCAGCCATTCCTTCGACAGCTGGACTGTCGTTTTTTGGCTTTGGAAGTTGTACAAAACTTTTGATTTGCGCTCCCAGGGGCCATATAGAGACGTCGAGTGCACTTTGGTAAGCATACGCAGGAATGCCGAGTTTAAAATTAAAGAAATGAAGAGAATTAGGATCCATATCTTTTTTGATAAGCTTTTTGCAGAGAAGCACATTTTCTGGGAGTTTAAGCTTATGTGCTACAAAAGAGACGACATTTCCCTCAGTGACATCTTTGCTCAGACGAGAGATGTGAAGAAATTTTAATTTGGGAACGGTAGGCAGCATTACGCCGGCTGATTCATCACTAGCTGTTCCATGTAGTTTGGGAGTACGTTGACCTCTTTTTTTCTTTTTCAACTCAACTTGCTTCCAGATGCTAGCATTTGATGAGTGGATGTTTACATCGGCAGCGGTTGACGGATGTTGATCTAGATGTGGAGATGGTGACGATGATCGAGGTGCTGAAGAAGGCGAGGAGCACGGTGGAACAACAGCTGAAGCAGACAATGATGACGTTAGTGATAGTGATGACGATGGAGCAGCAATTGATGCAGGAGGTGGTTTATGCATGATTGAGCTGCGGGAATTAGATTCAGTTAAGGTCACATTTTTGGCGGCGGAAAGAAAACCGGAAAGGTGTAATGATTGTTTAATTTGAGTGATATCGTTTGCCAGCTGAGTAATCACTGAGAGTAGAGAACCACTCGCGCACATACAACTATTGCAACGCCACATAAGATTCGTGTCAGCTTGCAAAGCTTTGATAGAATCGTCCGAAATAGCAACACATTTTTTATGATAAGATTGGCCACAGAGACCATCACATTTTATGAAATTGTCACGAAGCAGTCTGAGCTTACAGATGGAACACTTTCCAGACATTATTCAATAAAAAAAAAAAATTTGAAATAAGCGGGCTGATTATATTTAACCGCGGGTGGGCGAAATGAAAAACACGTCCGTACGTTATCACGGCTTACATGAGACGAATTATTATCAAAAAGGATAGGAAGTCCGTTCTTTTGTCGATCATAAGAGTTGGTAAATTTCTATCTAAGAGCTATGTTCAAATAATAACAGAAATTGTGTAAATGTGGGCGTTGTATTGACCAATGTATTCAACTTATTGCTGCATCGCTACATCTCAAAAGTATCTATTGCCTTTTAACTGATAATTTAACCTGCTGGCAAAGAGATTATTCAATGGGCTATCTTCAAGCGTTAGCAAATTAATAATTAGTAATTTGTTATTTAACTTAAATTTCTCGGCTTATGGTTTCCACTGAGTGTTGTCATAACTTACCTTTTTCTTACTAATTCTTACGAATACGTGCGGAAGAACCTATTGTTATTCGCTGGAGAAGAGACGGTTTTGCGCTGAACGTTTAGGCAAGAAAACGAAGCCAAAATTGTAAAGAGTAATCTCCATAGGAATTAATTATTTTAATTACCTTAGCTTTAATTGTTTCTCATTCATTAATCAATATAAGTTAATCATAAGGCCGAAATGCATAGTTGAAGTCGTTCTGTATACCAGTAAGATATTTTAAGTTAGTTAAGTTATTCAAACTATTGCGAGGCAAAAGCACGCGTTGCCCTTATGCCTATTATTTATTTCGATTTACATATACGTACATATGTTGCTTTTGGCAGTCAATATGGTAACCAGATATTTGAACTCATCCAGTTTCTTAAAGCGATTACCGAGTACAGGCATGAATCAATCAAATTCAGTCAGTGACCATATATTTGGTTTACTCCAAGCTTACTTCCAAGCAGTCTTTCTTTCTTGATACTATAAGACTATATTTCTTTTCAAGGTTTCCTCACTAGCCCCCAGCAAGTTCAGATCGACAGCGTAAGCTGGAACGGATTTAAATTCATTAAGGTTAAGTTCCCTCTCCTTTTATTCAAGGAATCTCATGATAAATTCCAGTACCAATTTAAAAAGAAGTGGTGACAAGGCGTCCCTTGTTTTAATCCTTCACGCATCTTGAATAGGCATGCTCATTTCAGTTTTCCAACGTTTTCGAGATTCCCAGCCTTAAAAGGATATGATACATTTTTGAATGAGTAATATGCCTTTTTAAAATCTACGAATAGTTTAGGCACCATTTCGTGGGATTCCCATTTCTTTTCTAAAAACTGTCGCATAGTGAAAATCTGGTCACTTGTCGAGCGATTTTTACTGAAGTAATACAGATAGTCTCCGATTATCTCCCTACCATATGATTTCAGTCTCTTTAAGAGAGAATTTGACAGAACCTTATATCAACTTGATAGCAGCGACATTCCTCGATAGTTGTTAGAGTTGAATGTTGTGTTGTGGGGTACACACGCATTTAATATCTTAGGCTCGAAATTAAATTAATAAAATAAACAAAGAAACAATAAAAAAGTGATTAAATATTCACAAAAAACCTCGACATTCAAAGAAAAACCGAACAGTAGTGCATAGGGTCAACAAACTTTGAAGTGAATAATTTTCTTCTTTTTTTTTGTTCTTTCAAATTCAAAACAAATAGAGAAAATGCATTGTCTTTGTGCGAAAGAAGTTGATCGTAAAACTCTCTTTCATATAAAATGTGTAAATGTGTTACCAGCTGATTTGGACTTTATGAAAAAAACCCGTAACACTTGGAGCTGGAGATTCTCTTCTTCTTCTTCTTTTCCTTTTTTTCCGGCGTCGTTATGGTCAGAAGTGTAGAACCATAACCTTCCCACTTAACTGCATTCCTACTGGTCCGCTTGTGGGGCCCGCCGGAGCTGGAGATGCTCTAAATGTGAGAAATCACGTAGAAGCTCATTCTCTCTAAATAGTCCTCTCCCTCTCCCGACTTCTCACATCGAGAGGAAAACAGCTGATGAAGAAAAACAACCTAGTGAGACTATAACAATTGAAATGGTGTTCGCAGAGTTAAAAAAATTAAATCATGAACTAATTGAAATAAAGAAAATAAATCAAGAGTGTCTATTAAATGTTAATTTGCTAAAAAACGAAAATAAAGAACTAAAGGGGACTGTGTATGCATTGCAGGAACGCATTAATTTCTTAGAGCAGGCACAATTGAAATTTATAATGTGCCTGATGCTAATAATTCTAACGCAGTGCAAGCTACCCTACAAATTGTGCGCGATGGACATTAACTCTTGTTACGTGAAACAAATAAAAAATAAAAGAGCATCTAACTCAGCCAAATCCATAAACATTATTTCAGTAAATTTTACTCAACAACTAACGTAAGAGAAAATTTTGAAAGTGAAAAGTGCAAAGAGACACAACTTAACGACGAATTTATTAGGAAACAATAATGACGGCTCACATATTTTTATAAACAACAGCTTAACATCCCATATGAGATCTTTCTTTAATGCAGCAAGAAAAATCAAAAAAGAGAAAAATTATAAGTACATATGTTTGGATGAGAAATAACATAATATTTCTTCGTAAGAATGAAGGTAATTCAGCAATTAAAGTTAGGTGTCTTGATGACCTCAATAAACTTTAAATTTAAATTCAATCATTTTCTATTTAATTTAATTTAAAATGAATAATAATAACTCAACTTACGTAGAAAAATATGTTATTTCCACCAACCTACACACTATTATTTCACATCAAAATATACGTAGCATGAGAGCAATTTTCAATTTGTTCTTAGCACATTTAAATGCTTGTAACTCTGTACCAGAAATCATTGTATTAACTGAAGTTTGGTTATTTGACTTCGAACTATCCAATTATAAAATATCTGGCTATGATCAATATGCAAACTGCAATAATTCTTATAGATCTGGTGGTACTTTAGTATATATATATATATATATATGTATATAAGTAGATATATATATAAGAAAAGAATGTCAGTGTGAAGTAACAGAAGTGAAACTGGACAGTGCCGACGTTTTAAAAATCAACTGCCATATACTTAACGAACAATTCACAATTTTTTTGCGTCTACCGGCTTCATGATAATTCAAACCCTCATAGCAAGGGCATTTTTTTTATTTATTTTTTAATTTTTTATTTTTTTTTTTCATTCATTTTTGTTTTTATATTTTTAGAACTCACTTATACTAGACAAAAATGCTTAAAACTAGCTTAAATATCAATTGACATAAAATACCTTATAGGGCCATACGGACACTCTAAAGCAAATAGAACAACTTAAGACTATGCCTTTCGGCCTTACGATTTACTTGTAATAATTAAAATAAATAAACAACTTAGGCCAAGAAAAGTGAAATTTAAAAAAAACTAGGAATCAGATAATTTTTGTTTAACAAAGAAACTTATAACTAAGAATAACTTAATGCTACCTTAACTAAAATTTATAATTTTTTTTTGGTTTTCGTAATTGTTTTGTATTTTTTTTTTGTTTTTGTCTTTTTAAATTAAACCTAAAACTAAACTATATCTACCTGCCACCCTAGCCTGCCTTAGCCTGCCCTTACCTACTCTAACCTAATCTACCTTAGTCTATGTAAGCCTGCCATTAGCATGTGGCAAGCTTTGCCTTAAAGAGGCTGACCTATCAAAGTTAACCACTACGCAGTCCGCTCCAGCCACCAAAAGCGTTGATGCTGTCGTACGACGTCTCCCCGATCTTGGTGCGACACTGATCTACTAAACCTGAGGCGCTCGGGCTCGCGGAGCGCAATATCACGTTCGTAGAGGAGCCGCCGCTCCACAGACTTACGGGCCACGTGGAAGATTAGCGGAACCGCCAATTCATCCTGGATCAGCCCACATTGATCTAAATAGAGGAATGCCTCTGGGGGGACAAAGCCGCTAAGGCGAACTTTCTCGTGGTACATGTAATTAGAGAAGTAAGTCATTGTCCTCGCAACGTGACCCCGGATCAGTTTTATTAGAAAATTATCCACCCGTACAATCCTGGCCCTATTGTATAGGACCTCGTTCGGGTAAAATTTCGTGTACTCAGATTCGGGTGTCCTATATAACCCAAGACAACTTCTCAGACATTGTCTCTCAAACACCCGAATCCTTTCCATTAAGCTAGCTCTCACATTGGACCACACGGGACATCCATAGGCAATCATGGGCCATGGTAATCATGATTAAGGCCATGTAGCAAATTACCTTCACTCTCGAATCAAGTTGGTTACTATGAAACAGCCATCTTGTAGAAGCAAAAGCGCCCCGGGCCCTCGCCAGAGCAGCATCTATATGTTTGTCAAAATATAGATACTGGTCTAGCAAGATCCCAAGGTATTTGACTACATTTTGTTTCGCCAGTGGGCGCCCGTCCGGTCCAAGAATTGAGAACCCGCGCCAATTTTTCCTAGTGTCTCGGGAGGCCCTAGGCAAAGGCGTTCTGAACAAAATAGTTTCTGATTTCTGGCAGTTGATTTTCAACTTCCAGTCATCACAATACTGCTGAATTTTTTCGAAGTCACGCTGCAAGAAAGTGACAATGACGTCGATCGTTGGACCTGATCTGTACGGGATTAAATCGTCCGCATACGCTATTGAATGGTGAAGCGAAGCTATCAAATCACTGAAGTAAATGTTGAACAGGATCGGCGAGTTCACCGTACCCTGTTGCAGTCCGTTGTTAATATGTAATGTTTGGGTAGAAGTCACGTTGGCAATTTTCAGTACGAACTTTCTACCTGTTAACATGTCAAAAATCATATATAGCAGTGGTTTACTTATGCCCAGCCGACTGAGCTTGTAATAAAGACCTTCTAACCATACGGTGTCGAAAGCTTTCTCCAAGTCAATCAGACAGGCACCCGTGCATTGGTTCTTGCATTTGTTCCACTGGATATCCGACACGAGTTTGGACGCGGCATGAATAGTGTTATGGCCCGCTCTGAAACCGAACTGGTTCTCCGGAATGATTTTATTGTCCTCAACAAATTTAGACAGGGCTCTATGGACCACCTTCTCGAAGACCTTGCTAACACTTGGGAGGAGACTTATCTACCGAACATATGATGGGTTAGAGGTATCTTTACCCCTCTTGGGAATTGGTTGCACCACCGCTGTCTTCCAACCCACTGGATAATATGCATTATTCAGTGCATTGTTGAACAGTATGGTGTACATCTCTACAGCCAGTGGTGGGAGATATCTGAGCACAACATTATATATTGCATCGATTCCCGCGGATTTTTTTCTCTTCAGTGACTCCAATATCATCTGGAGATCCCCCGTCGAAGTAAACAGGGTATTCGCCACTTCATTGGTGACGGCATTATTCGCCATAAAATCGTCATTAAACTTGGTAAAACCAAGGTTGTGATGAAGCAGGACTCTGTTCTCCAGGTCGTGGTTCGGGCGAATACTATCATTCACCTTGTATACTTCCTGGAAGACAGCTCCTACTATCCCCACCTTCTCCTGAGGATCCTCGATCACGAAGAAATCATCATCCAAGACGGCGCTCTCTGGATCGATGCTAACTGTTCGTAGCAAGCGTTCATTGTCTGACATTCTCGAAAGCTTCAGATCCTGAATGTCATTCTGACTGTTTCTCCGAAATATTTTATTTACTTGCGGGAACATACTCGCGCTGTTGGATTTTACAGCACGAATTCTGTTGTTCCAATACAAACTTACAGAAATTCTGTAATTTTCCTTGATTAACTGTTGTATATTTTTAATCAGTGACTTCAGTGTCCTGACCTCCGAGTTTTGTCTGTCGGTAAACCGCCTGTACAAGAGTTTGAGTCTTGTTAGGAGTCTACTTCTTTGTCTGTGCAGTGCGTCGATTGTCGCGTTGCGGTATATGTTCGAGGTATCGTAGGGTGTTTGGCGAGGTATCGTATTGTCCGTCGTCTGCTTAATTTTATCATCCATTTGTTTGAGGTACCTTTCAATCTCACTGTTTGATAGGTTCCTATTGGATGGTGGGAAGGAACCACTCAAGGTGAGCGATTTCGTCAGGGAATTTTCAAAGCGCGGCAACGCGCCTTACTGTAATCGTAGGGGTGCGTTTGGACATACTCTGCCATATCCGCGAATTCGTCCGGTAGTGTGATCACGGCACTAAGTCCGCAATGGTCACTGTCGTATACAAAGGTCCGTAGACAGTTAGTAGACCCTTCGTTCGTGTCAGCTAGTCTCAGTCGAGAGTCAAGCAGCATGAGATCCAGATAAGAGCCGCTCCTAGGATACGACGGACTATCCGTTGTGAGTAACTTGAGCCTGTACTCTATGTTCCGCAAAACCCACCAATGGCTTAGTAGGCTTTCCCTAGTGTTGGGTATGTTGTTTTCCCAGTCACTGTGTTTGGCATTCAAATGGCCGGTCAGAATGTAGTAGTTTTCCACCAAGTTTAAGTGCAGAGATCGAAAAAGTGTCTCGAGCTCCGCAATGAAAATATTGGGCTATTATGTACATTTTCTTTCCATTTTGGAGAGGAATGCACACAATACAGGCCTCTAGTACCTGGAACCTCCGCACTTCACCACTATATATAATTTTTTGTTTAAAAGTGTTTTTGATGAAGATCGCGACTCCTCCACCTCGTGTTTCGTTGGGTCGGTCCCTTCGAATTATTTTATAAGTACTGTGCCGGATTTTGTGCTTCTGGTTTAGCTTTGTTTCGCTAACCAAAAGTACATCGGAGCTTTCGTCATGCAACAGATTGAAAAGTACGGCTCTTCGCTCAATCCTAATCAATTAATTCACATTCACCGACAGGATCCTTAAGGTACTCTCTACCAGCGTACCCATTACGATTGTAGTTGCGCTAGGCCCGGCAGAAGCGAGTAGATTCTGTGCACTCGGGTCGCCGTCTCATGGATCTGCTGTTGGAGCTGGCCGATCTGCCCTTGGATGGCGAGCAGGATCGAACGCAAGTCCACCTCGGCCTCCGATGCCTTAGAAACAGGCACCGGGGCTTTGGACACAGCCGTGTGTTTTTGTACCGTCGGCCCTAGGCCTGCCGCCATTTGGGCGTAGGGGTGTGACGGCTTGTGTTTCTATGCGACCCGAAGGAAGTCTCCCCTCAGACTTCTGCCTACGAGCCAGATTTGTTTTTTTTTATATCTTGGAACTTAGGACATCCCCGATAGTTTGCAGGGTGTCCACGGTTCCTACAGAGCACGCACTCGAGCTGCTCGCTGTCAGCGACCTTGTCCTGGGTCAGATCGCATTCCTCGTTTTTTGTGGTTCTTTGCACACTTAGCACATCGAGGCTGCATTTCACAGTTCGACGCGGCGTGCCCGAACATTTGGCAGCGGATACAATGGCACAATGTTTCCTTACCTTTTTAATGTTTCCCATGTTACACATTGGGAAGCTAAAGAAGTAATAGACCTTAGCCTCTCCAACTTGCTGTTGGGTGCGAGCTGGACCAAGAAGAAGGGCAATATCCGGTTCTGCCGTTTGGCTCGCGCCGTAGTAAACGTCTTGACCCCCACGAATTTGAGGTCGTCGCTCTCGAACTCCCTGAGCTCTGAGAGCATTTCCTCGGGGGCTGTTGTTGCTGCGGCTGTTTTTGCTGGTGTTTCTGATGTGACTGCTTCTGTTGCGACTGCTTTTGCTGCGGCTGCTTTTGTTGCGGCTTCTTTTGTTGAGGCTGCTTTTGTTGCGGCTGCTTTTACTGCGGCTGCTTCTGTTGCGGCTGCTGTTGTTGAGTTGATTGTTGTGGTTGTAGTTGGGTGGCTGTAACATGCTCCTCCTCTTTCTGCCGTATTTCGGCGAACCGATCTACTACCCCCTTTAATTTTGCGCGTAGAGTACGCTCTTCAATTTCAAGTTTGTTCTGTTCCTCCACCACAACCGAACTTGAAAGGGCGGCGAAGGAATTGTTCTCTCCCGTGTAGCGTACTCCAGAGAGGTGGGCAACGTCACTTTCCACGGGGAGAGGTTGCTGCACTTCTTTGCATTTTGACGACGCCCCTCGTTTCGATTCGCAGTTTTTCCGTCGAAGTGGAGAGGGAGGGGCGTTTAAGTAAATTACTCCGCGGCGTAAGTTTCCTCCGTTTTTTTATCGTTTCGGATATCGAAACGGCGGACGGAATTGCGAAGTCGTACAGATCATCCGACTCCGACTCTGTTAGACAAACGGGATTTCTCCCGACGTCCTTTGACATTTTTCCTGCTACTGCTGTTGAGCTGAGTAGCAGGACACACAGAAAAGTTCAAGCACACCCACTGGGGGGTTCAACGTAGAATTTTGACAACCTCACACGGTTGTTCGCGCACACACGATTATTCACGCACACACGGCACCGCGGTTTGTGATCAGCAACTTTTTCTGTTTTTTTTTTTTAAACAAATTTATTTTTATTTTTCAAATTTTCAAATTTAATTTTCGAATTTCGAATTTCAATTTTTGCTTTATTCGCACAGCCTACTGAGCGAGAAGTGAGCAAGGGCATTTTCATAGCTGAAATGAACACGTTACTTAAAGACGTAAAGAGTAGGAATTTATTAGTCGTGGGTGATATTAATATACAATAGATATGTATTTTGAAAAATACTTGTGACGCGGATAATTATATGCTTCTAATGTCATCTTATCGCTTAGAACCTTTAATAATGGAACCAACTCGTATTACAGTTAATACGCGGACTTGCATCGACAGCATTTTTGCAAGATTATGTAATAATTTTCCACACCGTCTTTCTGCTGAGGTACTAGATCTGAAAATTACTGATCATTGCATGACCAATTTAAACGTAGAAAGAATACAGTTGAGTTCTCCATATAAATATGTTCCATTTCCTACAATTCCCAAAATAGAGTTTGGCAAGTTAGTTACAAATTTGATGTTTGAGCTCTGGGAGCCAGTGTATGCAGAAAAAAACCCTTCAATGGCCTATGACATTTTTCTTAATATCTTACAAAAACATATCACAAACTGCACACAACCGTCTTCAAGCACTTGTAAACTGAAACGCTTAAAACCATGGATTAGCAGGAAACTTTTAGAAAAGATAACGAGGAAAAATAAAATAAGAAAAAAGTGCCTTCGTCAGCCTCATAAGAAAAACTTACAAAAATATTACAATACCTCAAACTGAGTGAAGAGGTAAAAGAGCAGGTGCAACTTAGTAAAGACAATTATTACTCTAATTAATTTCACAAATGTAGAGGAAATGTTAAAGAAGAGTGGAAAATGGTAAATAGTATACTTGGTAGATCAACAGCAAGGGACGAAATTTACAAAATTGAAGTTGATGGTGAAATGATAACTGATCCATTGGCTATTGCAAATCATTTTAACAAATTCTTCGCATCAATCGCTAATAAGTCGAGACCTGTTCCATCTCCAAGTAATTGTAACTGCAATCCATATGCGGACATAGTTGATGATGAATTCGAAAATAGGACGTTTGCTTTTACACCAATTACAGGTATAGAAATACATAAACAGATTATGCACCGGGACAACAAAAACTCCAGTACTTCCGACAATATTACAAACTGCCTCTTAAAACGTATTTCGCTATATGTCGTTGATGTACTACACATATGTCACCTATTTAATATGAGTGTATATTGTGGTGTTTTCCCATCTGCTTTGAAATCTGCTGAGGTAGTTCCTTTATTCAAAAAAGGTAACAGAAATATAATTTCTCAATATAGACCAATATCGATACTTCCCACATTTTCTAAGGTATTCGAAAAATTAATGTAAAGAGATCAGTGAATGTTTCAACAATAACTACACTCCAAAAACAAAAACAAAAAAAAAACAAAGGCATTTGACATGGTGAACAATAAGATACTCTTGGATAAACTATATAAAGCCGGACTGAGAGGAGTAATTCACAAATGGTTAACTTCCTATTTAGCTAATCGAATTCAACGGGTTAAATTGAAAAATGTATACAGTACAGAATTAGAAACTTGTAATGGAGTGCCCCAGGGATCAGTTTTGGGTCCACTTTTATTTCTAATTTACATTAATTCCCTATTTTCCCAAAATCTGAACGGTTGTATCACAGCATTTGCTGATGACTTTGCACTATCGTATACTTATGACTCTTTATCTAACTCCTCAATAAAGATTCTTAATGATATATATATTCTACGTCAATGGTTT
The DNA here is from genome assembly GCA_958301585.1 of Merodon equestris. Lineage (NCBI taxonomy): Eukaryota > Metazoa > Arthropoda > Insecta > Diptera > Syrphidae > Merodon > Merodon equestris. The sequence goes on from OY284416.1 coordinate 91,717,632, forward strand.
GCCAGGCATAAACTGTTAATTAGTGAAAAAACAAAATTAATGTTTTTCAAGTTAATAGGCCATTGGGGTAATGACTGTGTCATTTCGTTTTACTTTGCTGCTTGTAAAAAACTGTCCTTATCTGTTCATACATGTGGAAAACCCAACTTTTTAGAAAAATATGCTTGTTGTTCCAGTTGTTTTGAAATTGAAAATGTATATACATATGTAGTTTTAAATATAATATCTGGGAGTGCAAATTGATAAAAATTTAAATTGGAAAAAACATGTCGAGGAATTAAAAAAATATAAGTTAGTTGTTACGCGTAAAATGTATTTGTTAAAGCCGTATTGTTCAAAAAAGATTATGCTGATGATATACTATGGGCTTGCACACTCCAAACTACAATATGGAATTACAAGTTAGGGAAGTGCATACAACTCGACAACAAAAACTCTAAGCATGGCTCAAAAACATTTAATGAGAATAATTTGCAGGGCAAACAGATTTACAAACAGTTGGCCTCTTTCTAACAATCTTAGAGTATTACCTCTAAATCATCTCTACATTTTTAAAGTCCTTAAAGTATTTTTCTTGCAAAGTGGTTATAGTTCAACGCTTAGATGCTCAAATATTTATGGATTAAGAGTTAATAATATGCCAATTGTAAATATTCCCGCAGCTAGAAAACGTATTTTCAAAAGTCTTTTTCTGTTACAGCACCCAAACTTTTTAATAAACTACCGCTTGAAATAAGAACAATTATTTCACCAAATCAATTTCTAAAAAAGGTAAAAATTAGGTTTCAACATGGATAGTTCGACAGTCTTTTTACTAAAAACCAGAACTAAACATTTTTTTATTGTCTTTTAAATTTTCGTTCACTCTTTGCTTTGAATTTGAATTAAATTTTTCTTAAAAATTTTGTTTAAATTTTGTTAAATTTTTTTTTGTATTGATTTTCTTTTTCTACCAGACAAACATTGTGAATTGAAATTATGGATCATTCGCCTCAGCCTCGCAAGTGCTATAGAACGATTTAAGTCATTAAAATTGTTATAACACAAACGTGAGGTGTAATGTAACTTACCGTAAAAATAAGAAATATAAAATGTAAATGTAACAATTTTAAGAAAATAACAAAAAAAAAAAAAATAGTTGTTGCATTGTTCGGTCATCCTTTTCAAATGTAAAAATGATGACTGAATTTTTACATTCCTTGGGAACTATTTCATGGTTCCATATAGTTGTGATGAGCCCATTTAACTTCTTTGTTAATTCATGGTATTAGGTTAATTCTAACCGAAGAAAAGGAGAATCGAGTCAAGGAGCCTTCTACGATTTTCTAAACGGAACCTATGCCCAATATCCCAGCTACGATACAAAAATAGTACTAGGAGATTTTCTACAACTACTTGATTTCCTGGCGAGGCGTAATCTCCTTCTTGCTAGCACACGATTCCCGCATCCATAACGAAGCCAACATCCATAAAGAAACCTGGCGGTCACCTGATCAGTCGACCATCAACCAGATTGATCACTTTGCGATCGAGCAGGACAAAGAAAGTTTGACATCGGAAAGCTACTACCGCAGGAGATTGCTACCTCTTTGAGTTTCCCTCAATCTTTCACAAAGTCTGATGACACCAGCACAATCCATAGAGCAATAGTGGGGGCATTGCCAACGTGCATTAAGAGATACTGCCTCTGATGTGTTGGGCTTCAAACCGCCACCAGCTAGAAACCCCTGGTTACATAATTACATAGACGGGCGAAACCCGCTCGTGAGCTCTACGAGCAGAGAAAGAGAGAGGACCAAACGCTTTTAAGGAAGAAAAAAAGAGAGCATGGAAAGCGTAGAATCAAGGAGATGTAGAGATGATACCGCAGAAATAACGCTTGCAAGTTTTACGAAAAAGTAAAACGAACATGCCAGGGTTATAAAGCCAGAGCAGAAGCCTGGAGGGATGAAGACGGACAACTAGTTGTGGAGTCACAGCATCGAGAAGATAGAAAGACCACTTCTGTAGACTATATAACGACGAAGATTATCCATTCGCAACGGACGAAGATACAAGAGAATTCCGTCCATCCGACATATATATGAAATATGATCGGGGGAAAGTATACCCCACGAATGGAATCTGAGCATGGTTTGCCAACTTTAGGGGAATAAGTTTCCTTAGCATCGCATATAAGATCTTCTTTGCCGTACTGTGTGAACGCCTGAAATCCTTTCCATATAATTTGATAGGTTTTTATCAGTGTAGTTTCAGGCCAGGACTGCACGTCATCTTTTTGTCGATTTTAAAGCCGCATATGACAGTGTGCATAGGACGAGCTATCCCGACCCATGTCTCGTTTTAACATCCTTGTCAAAATCGTCAGATTGTGCAGGATGATAATGGAATCCGCGCTGCTCCATTAAGGTCGGTAGCGAACTAACTGAGACCTTTGATGTTAAAAGAGGATTTAGAAAAGTTGACGCTCTGTCATGTAACATATTCAACATCGTGTTTGAAAAGATCATACGAGACTCACTATCCAACACAAGAGGTAATATTAATTGAGAATCAGAGCCCTCCCTCGAAAAATCAAGGTAGCGTTATATAAAACATTGATCATCCCGTTCCTCCTTTACGACGCAGAAGCCTGGACGTATACGAAAACGGATGAGGGTGCACTTTATCGTTTCGAGAGAAAAATTCTGCGTTCAATCTTTGGTTCCGTTCGTATAAATGGAGAGTGGAAGAGAAGATACAATGGCGAAATTTACGGGCTCTACAGCGACATTGGTTTAGTAAGACGTCTTCGGAAACAATGTCTAAGATGGCTAGGCAATGTAGAGCGAATGGACAACACAGCTCGGGCCCGAAGAGTCTTCGAATCCAAACCCAGGGGACGACTAACTAGGAGTAGCCCCATATATTGCTGTTCCTTTCATTCAATTTGGACATACAATACATCCGCATAAGATCAGTACATTTTTAGATTACATCTCGCCGTATGATGTTAAATGTGTGATCAAGAACTTTCGTTTTCCGTATATGCTGATGATATGGAAATCTCCAAATATATAACTTCTCCTGCTGATTCCTGCTCTCTCTAATCCAAATTAAACAGATTCACTATTTGGTGTCAAAAAAAAAAACAAAACGTCTCGTGCTCAAAGTTAGGAACTGTATCACATACTGTCTATTCACCCAGAACCTACGTTATCTGTCATGAAGCTTTTCCTCTTATCAATTTGTTGGTTGACTTTGGTGTTATCTGTGAACTTAACTTTCGCCTTCACGTCGACATCGACAAAATTATCAAACGTGCCAATTCTCTTTCTAAAATTTTTGTCTAAGGAGTTCTTATATACGAGTACTAATACAAACACTATATACTGGGATTCCTTATATACTGCCTTAGTTAGGCTTCTTTGTGGATATGCTAGTTAAGTCTGGTCCCCCTCTTACACCATCTACACTGCGCCCAACATAAGTTTATTCATTTTGCGCTTCTTAGTCTTCAAGGGCTATAATTTAGAGTTTTATAAGAATCGTTTAAAATTTATCGATCTACAACCCCTATAAAATCAACGCAAGGTCACAGACTTTGGGCAGGTGCAATTGGGCCATACATCTCCCAAAACGAGTGTAGGATGACATGGACCAGGACGATATGTGGACAATAGTAACAGCATGACGCATGGAGCGTTACATGGGAGATTGCGGAGCTACGTAAAGCCAGTGGCTTATCGTAGCAAACCAACAACAATTTACTGTTAGGGAATAACACCAGTCAAGGCTTTGGGGAGACGTAGGCCGACTTAGGCCACAGAGTTATAGAAACTTGTACTTCTCAGACCGAGTTCCGCAAATAACATCATTTTTTCAAATAATATAAAGTGTTATACATTCGACAACAACCCTTTAAATTTAATTAAGAAATTAAGTCATACTTAATGAAAAACCTCGTACACTGCAAGACTTTATTAATAATGTTATCAATTTTCATTGTAATGCTTTATGGTACACGATATTTTTTGTTTGATTGCTGGAACGTAAACAAATAAAGCTGATGGTTTCCCAACGCCGAAGCAGGCAACATAAAAATTTCCATGAGAGAAGCATGGGTTTTCAAGATTAAAACTCAACTACTGATCCTGGGATTTATTTGTGGTCATAGCGAAAGGAAGCCGCACTGGGAATTGCAGTCGCTTATATATTCCCTTTACAATGGTTGCTTCGATCACATTGTTAAGTAAATTGTTCACTGCTAGCCGTGTGCCGAGGTTGGTTAATATTTCATAACATTATGACAACCGACCTACTTTCAGTTGAAGATTATGGGGTGGCAATCCTGGCAAATCCAATGAGTTCAAAAATTCTGGTGGGCAGTTGACGACATCATCTTGATTAGTTGCGCAATCAACTGATTTGTATGTCCTTAATTCACAGCAATTTCATTTTAAATTTCGAAGTTTACTTTATTTACATGATTTTTTTTTTGGTAGCTAATATAGCAAGTTCGCTCAACCAGAATTGGTCTCTGTAATTTTGAGTGACGTTTGGGAACACATTTTGGATGAGCTCGGTTTTTGTTTCAATAAACTGACGAAAATTGACATAAAATGTAATGCAGCCAGTTAAAACATCTACAAGGATTTGGCAATTACCAATGTCAATGAGTTGTTTGTATGTAAATGGAAAAAAATGTGCAAAGGAAATAACGATTTTAAAAATTTGGTAACGAAAAAGAATTGATCACGTTTCACTTTTGTAAAAAAAAATATAACAGCGTTAGAAAAATGATCAAGATCAAAGACAATCGGAGGACGATAACATTTTGGAACCAGGAAGTATGTGTTGAAACAAGTTAACGAGATATACTCGTATTTTGTTGAGAATCCATCAGTTAGAAAGCTTGAGCGCTTTGAGATCGAGAAACATTGCCTCCTTGGAAATCTTATTCAATTGGTTAATTTCCAAAATGCTGCCTTTATCTTGTCTCATTTTAAGCCTTTTGATATCAGTCAGTTTCTTTGCCACTTGACGAATTTTCTTCTCCTTCTTGGAGCATATGAAGCGTTTGTCTTTCTTTTTGACCTCATCGTCAGCGACAGCAATGGCTTCGTTCGAATCGACCGTACCGGCGATAGTGGTGTCAACATGTTTTTTTTTGCTGCTGTTTATCTGCATGGTTAAGTGCTAAGGCTGTTAAGGAACGTTGTTTGTTTTTGTTGGGTTTTTGGTTGGTTATTACGACGGCGGTGTTATTGGCATAATTTTCAGAGGTAATGGCTGTTGTTGTGCCATTGGTGTTCTGACCGTTGGCAGATGGCTCTTTCTTAGCTCTGGTTTTCGACTGCTGTTGCTGCTTCTTTAGTCGGATACTTAGATTTGGTGTTCCTTTTTTGTACGGCTGATGGTGGTTTTGACTTCCATGATTTCCTGACGGCGAATCTGGAATTGTTGCCGATGGCTTCAATTGGTTCCAAATTTGTCCGGGTTTTTCCCTTCCTTCAGAAGACGAATGTTGGGAGGTTGGTAGACTTGTTTACTGGTTTCCGGTTACTAGGTTTAATACCTTCGATCTTTGTCTAAGTAATGGGGTTTTCCGTGAACACCCCGTCGGGAAAACGTTGCCATTCAACGCCCAGCAATTCTTGTCCCTGTGGCCAAATTGTCTCATGTAAAAGTGCCCCAGAATAATGCCAGACTTTAAAACAGTTTCCGATACGTAATCGTGACGATCCGCCTGGAAAAAAACTCTTACAAACAACAGTCTGGTTCTGTTGCACCGCCGGATATTTAAACATTTTGCACATGGAAGGAGCCCCCTTTGCACCCGGAGTGTAAGCAGCCAAACACTGTGGACTATTGCCGGGTCCAACCGAGAGTGCACCACCCCGAGCGCCACCAAATCTTCTTAGAAGTTGACGTTAAACCTGCACCTTCGCTACTCAGGTCATAGAAAAGCGCTTCACCACCAACAAGCAACGCAAACAATGATTCATCTGACGACCACGAAGGTTCCCTGTCATGACCGCAAAGATTTAGTGCCCCTTCAGGTTTATCTTTAGTGATGGCATATAATTCCCAAGTCGATAAATAGTTGCCACGTGGCGAAAATTTTAGATAAAATGCTTTTGGTTTCGGTAGAGAACATTTTAATTACCAATCAGAGGTACGAAGGATTTTTATTTCGGTGCCGTTCGTGTAGGCTAAGTACCGACTATCTGGACTGAATGTGATTGACCGAGAATTGTTCGTCTCCTCCCGTGGAAGATTTGCTTTCGGCTCAAAGGGTACTTTAAGTCCCGACGAGGCCCAAAGTTCAATTCCAACGCTAGAGCGAATTGCAAGGGCAGAAGAAACACCTTCCACAGCCATTGTGTCAAATTCTAACCTCTGACATGCATATTCTTGCTTAAATTTAGTATCTTAAGGTGTTTCCACAAAATGGAGGACTTTTGACATGCATTGAATTCATCCGCTGGCGTTGACGGTGGAATCACTGGTAATGTTTGATGAAAATCTCCTGCTAACAAAATCGCTGCTCCACCCAATCGGTTTTGATTGTTTTGCAGAACTTTTATAGTTCTGTCTAATGCCTCCAAAGACTTTTTATGTGCCATCGTGCATTCATCTCACATTGTTGTAAAACCTTTGCCATTGCTGACTTCTTCGAAATGTCGCAGTTCAGAGTTTCGTTGCTTTGATTATTCAGTGGTAATTTTAGTGCTGCTAAACCGTCTTCTAACAATGTGGCTGCAATACCAGATAAAGCAAGTGTGAGTGCAATTTCATTGTGTGAGCGAATTGTTGTTAAAGTCAATGAAGTCAAAAAAAAATCTTTCCTGTACCACCCGGAGCGTCCAATAAATAAATTCCTCCAACTCCATAATTTACAACTTTCATAAGTGAATTAAAGATATACTTTTTGTTGTTGGTTCAACAGCGGAACATTTATTCGAACTGATTCCCTAAAACATCGAGATCATACAGTTTTTCACGTTCCAACTCCTGATTAAAAGCGTCGTGCCTTGTGCGATTAGGCGAGGGAATGCCTAATTGAGATACGTAATACTTCATTTGACATCATCAAACATATGTTTTCAATTGTTACAAATGCCTGGTTGTAAATTTCTTGAATTGTAAATATAGATTTCCTGTTCTGTTGCACATTTGATGCAAAATATCGTAACACATATCATCTTTGTATTTGACCCATAAATCAATTGGTTTTGACGGGAAGCATGTCGATATAATTACAGAAATCAATGTTCGTATTTGATGAGGTTTTGAAGAAATTGCAGCATCATTTAAAGTTTGATCCCAATGAGAATCATTTTCTAATAGTTGCAAAGGTTGACATGCTTCTCTGTAAGAGCCACATAATTCACAATTAACAGTTCGTAAATGTTGGAATGATATTGGGCTTCGAACGTTGTCTAACAGTAATCGCAAATAAAAACATGCATCATTGGACGGAATAAATTCGACCCATTGCATCAGTGGAATATACATTGTAGTCCGGGAGGTGGCGCTATAGTTGAGCAAGTAATTTATACCGGCTGAAAATCATAACAATAATAGTTTTCCCCTAACACATAGCAGCTCCGAACGTCAGCTGCTTCAATAGCGGTGGAGCTAAAGGAGACAGCATGAAAAAGTCATTGGAAAAAAATCTGCTCCGATGATTTTTATACCGAGCAAAAATGTATGAAATTATTGTTTCAATCACATTTAAAAAAAAAAAAAATCGTCAGCTGAATTGACGAGGGGGGGTTATATGTCACCTCATTGAAAATTTGACAAATAAATTTATTTTATACTTTATGAAATTTATACATCTAAATTATCATAGTTTTAAAATAATAAAGAAAATCGTCAGTGGTATTTTTGATAAACATCCAGGGCATCATCAAAAATTTTTAAATATTTTATCGCGAACAAGTTCTTAATCACAGACATAATGGCTAAAATGGATAAGATTGTTAGTGTAGGAGAGCTTTCTTCTGCAATAAATGTGCTAGATGCGATCAATTGGGCTGCTGCAGCATAGAACAAGGTTGCTCCAGAAAAAAAACTGCTTCAAGAAATCTGGGTTTCTACGCAATCAAACCTTCGAATTAGAGGACTTCACCCCAGAGGACGACATACCATTGATCTGTTTGCAAAATCTGTCATTACTAATCAGAAAAACTGGTTGCGAACAAGTTCATTTCTTAAGGGCTAACCATAATAGGCAGAAGCAAGCAGAAGCTTATGTCAGATCCGAACGAAATTCTCCCCTCTGTTTCAACGAAAAATCAAGATACCCACAATGAACAGATGCAAGCAGAAGCAAGCAGAAGGAAAGGAACTGTCAAATTGTTTTCATTCGATTTGTTTATTTTCGGTGTGGCTTTGGCTTTTTCCTTTTTATTGAAATAAAAGCCATCTGCTTTATCATAGAGACACTTATTGCCCTGCACAAGTGAAATCAACTTGTTAACAAGCTCGTATTCCATATTTATTTTATCTTTTTTCTCTTTCCTAACCTCAAATGTCACTTGTCAAAAATTCCGTCCGGAATGTCTTCTTTCAAGAAGACCTTCCGTCTGCTCGCATCAGTTAACGAACATTTAACGAAACGTCGTATCTTCCCATTGTGGGCATATCATATGCTTTGCATGTAAGAAGACATTCCCCTTTGCTTGCTTCTGCTTGCTCCTGCCTATTATGGTTAGGCCTTTAGAGTATACCGCATGTGACAACAACGTTCAAACCGATGAAGGATGTTATGAAAACTTGGCCGAAGATGATACAAGCGTTATAAGTGTGAATGACCAAAGTGACGACAGCGAGGATATGGATGCAGAAGTAGAAACAGATACTGAAATAGATTCATACTCCTGCAAAAAGGCGTTGAATTCTTGTGAAACTTTGTGCAAATTTGCTTTGATCTCTAGCAAAGGCAAAGGCAGCTCACATCTGTTCTCCGATCTCACTATGAGTCATAGTAAGAGGTTGCAATCTACGCCAAAGGCGGATTGAAGATTTTTTTAAAAATTAATATGAAAGTGTGTAAATGTATGCATATGTGCATATATAATATTTTATATGTACATAAGGGACTTAAAGTGAAATAAAGATGATAATTTTACGTTCTTTTGCGTTTTTATCCTCTTAAGCGGATACTCTCTTATATGGACAAAAAACTCTGGTCCCGTGGCTGTCCACTTAAGAGAGATTTCACTGTAATTTGAAACCGACACAAAATTAATAAATATACTAAGTGTACAACTTTGCTTCCGCCGTTATTTCCTCATCATTTTAGGCTTTAATGAAATAAATAGGTTACACCTGTATCATTCACAGTATTTTCCATCGCTGGCTATTACTTTCTTCCATCTTTCGGGCAGTGTACGAATCCCGCGTCGAAAAAACTGTTCATCTTTTGAAGCGATCCACGAATCGATCCAATTTGTGACTTCTTCATGAGATCGGAAGTGTTGGTCAGCCAGGCCATGCGCCATTGATCGAAACAGGTGATAGCCAGAGGGAGCAATGTCTGGAGAATACTCTTTTGCAACGTGGGGTCGAGCGTTGTCGTGCTGCAAAATCACTTTATCGTGCCTCTCGCTGTATTGTGGCCGTTTGTCTTTTAATGCTCTGCTCTAACGCATTAATTGCGTTCTATAACGAGCACCTGTGATTGTTTCACTTGATTTTAACACCTCATAGTACCTGACGCCGAGCTAGTCCCATCATATGCGGAGCATGATCTTGGACGAGTGGATATTCGGTTTGGCCGTCGACGTGGAAGCGTGGCCGGGATATCCCCATGATTTTTTTGCGTTTAGGGTTATCGTAATGAACCCATTTTTAGTCCCCGGTCACAATGCGATGCAGAAATCCTTTCTGTTTTTGCCTCTGAAGCAACTGTTCATAAACACCCAAACGCCGTTCAACATCTCTTGGTTTCAACTCATACGGGACCCAATTTCCTTCTTTGTGAATCATGCCCATGGCCTTGAGACGTTTTGAAATGGCTTGCTGTGTCACTCCCACTGATCGTGCCGATTCTTCTTGAGTTTGACGCGAGTCTTCACCCAGCAATGTCTCGAATTCTGCATCTTCAAAAACTTTCTCTCTTCCACCACTATGCCGGTCTTCGACGTTAAAATCACCGTTCGTGAAGCGTTGAAACCACTCACGACACGTTTTTTTCACTAATAGCGTCCTCACCATACGTATTTGAGAGCATTCGATGAGACTCAGCCACTGTTTTCGTCATATTTTCAATCGAGAACAATGTGGTGTTATTTATATTAAATTAATATTATACTTATTGAATTCAAAGTACAAGATAATTTAAATGTTAAAAAAAACAAAAAATCGTCGTCAGCTGATTGTTTGTGATGAATAAATTGAAATAAAATTCATTCGGTATATTGGGGTTTTATTTGAACTTGTAATGGGGGAGCGAGGTGAGCGGGGTAAATTGTAATGGGGAGAGTGGTGGTGGTCTCTCTTTCTCCGCTCTTTGTCTCTCAGGTAGGGGGTAGGTCTGTCTGACCTCGGCAAAATCCCCCTGAAGGGACAGTGAAACCCGTATGGTAGATTTTTAAAATTTTTATTACAGAGAAATTACGGAAGAAAGGGTGGAAACCTTTGCTTCGGGAAAACAATTGGTTTGCCCTCTACCGCAGGATATGCGAAATAACGCAGTACCCCGCTGAATAGGCGGCAACTCAATTCGGAAGAGTAACGCGGATCTAGTTCAAACCAGAGAGGCGGTAGTGTACCTCCGTCACTGGGAACGTCGCAATAGAACTCAGTCCTCTAATTGTAATGGCTTCAAACTCAAAAGGCAGTAGTGTACCGTCGAAGTGAGCATGAAGCGATCACAACCAGAAGTGATCTGACCCTGAATTTGCGTGGCCTTTTATACCCGAAATTCAGAGCTTTCCACTCTTGCTTAAAGCTTTAGAAGAGCTTAATACATGTCTTAACACATAGTTTAGTACTAGTCTAGTTTTAGTACAATTATTAATTTAGTACAATTGTGATCTTAGTTCTAATTACAGGGATGGTCAAGTGTTTTTATTATATAATATTGTATAAAGTTATTTATTAAATTCCATATTCACAAATTCATTTTTTATTCATTTAATTCATATTTTAAAATAAAGCAATAATGAAAAATAATAATAAGAAATAATAAGGAATAACAATAATAATAAATAATAAGGAATAATAATGAGAAATAATAATAAAAATAATTCAAAAAGCAAAATAGAAAAAATAAAATGTTGATTGGTGTTACATTCTCCCCCTATGGCGCTGAGATCGTCTCGACGATGCGGCAGAAACTGTTGAATGCTTAGGTCTTCCTCGTCTTCGTAGGGTGCGAATTGGTTGTACATCGGTGTCTCCTTCGTTTATATATTTCATAAGAGATGAAACATGGTATGTACCGAGTGGTATAGTGGTTCTCCCTTGGAGGCGACTTGGACGTTCAGCGGCGGTTAGTAGTCTGGAATGTTAGATGGGATGTGCTTCAGATCTCTCCCCCTGGACCAAAATTTGAATCGACAGCTTCATCTTTTCTTAAGCCGATGTCAATGTAGTTTAATGGGATAAAATCTAAATCCATTTCAAAATCCATCGGTGTTCGAATAAGGTCAGGAAAAAGGTTTTCCTTATTGCGCTGATTTCGATCCGGAGTAACATCTGTTGCCCTAAGTGAGTCTCCAAAAATATTCTGAATGGTATTAGGTGAGTAGTCGTTGTTGGTGCTTCCCTTCAAACGTCTGGGCGTGGCAGCTAGTGCTGGAGATGAGCTGGGCTCGAACCAAGACAAGAAAGCAGAAGTGCTTGCTTTATTTTTCTCCGCAGCCATAACCGTTTGATTTTGTGGGGATGGTTGAAAAATTGGTGTTTTAGCAAGTGGGGAAACTGGTTTAAACGGAACATACGGATAGATGGACGCAGTGTTTTCAACCTTAGTTGCTTTGCTCTTGGTAGACAACTTTGTATGAGATGTGTCATAAAAATCAAATTTTTTGTCTGTTTGATCCGCAAAGTACCACATACTTTGTCCGAGATCCATGACAACTCCATTTTGTTCCAAAAAATCGATTCCGATTAGTGTTCGGTTATCTTTGGCATTTGGTAATGCAATAAATTTGATGGGCCTTAACCGATTTCCAAATATGATGGTAGTGTCAGCGACTAAAACATCTTGTTGTACTGAGTTTCCATCGGCCAGGGTTACTATAGTTTGCATGCTCTTAAATCGTGTACCATTTCGTAGCAGATGCAGGAATAACTCTCTACCGGCAACACTTGTACGAGCTGCGGTATCCAGGTACGCAATACCCTTTTCACCATGTGAAGCTATTGAAACCGTTGGTAGATCTGTACACAAAGTTGTTTGAATACAATTGAATGACACCGTGGCTGGTCCTTTCGGTAAGTCTTTGCAACTTCGGCAGTTCGAGCGGATAAATCCTGGTGCTTTACATTTGTAGCATTGAGCTGTTGACTTTTCCGATACAACGGGAGGATTTTGCTTTTCCTTCTTCCGACATTCAGCAGCTGTGTGGCCTAAGTGCTTGCAAAAGGTGCAACGTTTCTTTTCGCTCTCGTTTTTCGCATTTTCTTCTAGGTCCATGCTCTTTTCTGCTCGAGAAATTTCTATGGCTCTTGCTTTTACCAGTAATTCCTGGAAGGTGGTAACACTTTCTCGCGGAACACCGTCTCTGATATGGATGTTAAGTAGTCCATATACGAGATCTAGCATCATCGATTCTTTGAGAACCTCAGGCAGCTTTGAGAGTAGTGCTCTTTTAGTGCAAATAAATTCGTCGGTTGGCTCTTTTGGCTTTTGACTTTGTGCGAAAACCTCTATGTATATGCGGTAAGCGGGTTTAGCGGGAGCAAATGCATTACGTACGAGTGTTTGCACGTCATGCCAAGTTTTTGCTTCTATTTTCACACCTTGCCACCAAGTTATAGCATTATCCAGCAGCAGAAGTGGAAAGCCTTTAATAGCGTCGTCATCGCTTATGCGCTCTATGTCTTTGTAGACGTTTATAGTGGCTATAAATGCTTCTACAACCACAGGATCTCTTTCTCCCTTAAACCGTGCTGTGCAGTTGCTAAAACTGCCGATTCGCACATTCTGTGTTTGAATCGCAGCAATGAACTCCTTCAGTTGAGCGTCCGAAAATACTGCCATTTTGCTGTTTTTGTTTTTAGCTGCGGCAATGCGCTCGCTACTTCTCTGTTTCGTTTCTCTGTCCGTGTTTAGGATTTTGAAGAGTTCAGGCCCCACGTTGGGCGCCAATTGTAATGGGGGAGCGAGGTGAGCGGGGTAAATTGTAATGGGGAGAGTGGTGGTGGTCTCTCTTTCTCCGCTCTTTGTCTCTCAGGTAGGGGGTAGGTCTGTCTGACCTCGGCAAAATCCCCCTGAAGGGACAGTGAAACCCGTATGGTAGATTTTTAAAATTTTTATTACAGAGAAATTACGGAAGAAAGGGTGGAAACCTTTGCTTCGGGAAAACAATTGGTTTGCCCTCTACCGCAGGATATGCGAAATAACGCAGTACCCCGCTGAATAGGCGGCAACTCAATTCGGAAGAGTAACGCGGATCTAGTTCAAACCAGAGAGGCGGTAGTGTACCTCCGTCATAGTGGAAACACAATCTGGCTTTGCCGCGTGCCGACTTTTGACAGGCTTTGCACTGCTTTTCACCGACTTACGATCTCTTACGATAAAATGTGTCAAAACGCCGGCAACCCGCAATTTGCAATCACAATGTGGCTTTGACACAGGAGCGCGTATAGAACTTAGGAATATGACAACACTAAGTTCGGTTTCCTCAAAATCTTTACGTATGATTTCAGTGCAGAAAGAAGTGTAGACTGGTGTTATTATTATTTATATGATTTAATTGAAACATAAAAAATCAGCTCAAATAAAGGTCTACGAATATGAAAAAAGAAAAGAATTTATTACTCTAACCTCCATCATGATTAGTTTGTATCGAAAAGTCCAATAATAAGCTATGAAAATATATGCATATTGAAACGAACAGCTCGGAGCACAATACGTTACTCGCTTTTGCTAAAATCAAACAAGTCAAAGACAATTCATCTGTCAAACGCAGGTCTGAGTAGAGAGTAGCTCTACTCTGGCGCTTTGCTTAACTTTACGATATTTACGATATAAGGTCGAGCAAAAGCCTGAGGTAACATTGTAGGAAGCTCCATAAGATTTCGTTGTTTCTACTCATGCTGTCAAAGTCGGCACGCGGCAAAGCCAGATTGTGTTTCCACTATCACTGGGAACGTCGCAATAGAACTCAGTCCTCTAATTGTAATGGCTTCAAACTCAAAAGGCAGTAGTGTACCGTCGAAGTGAGCATGAAGCGATCACAACCAGAAGTGATCTGACCCTGAATTTGCGTGGCCTTTTATACCCGAAATTCAGAGCTTTCCACTCTTGCTTAAAGCTTTAGAAGAGCTTAATACATGTCTTAACACATAGTTTAGTACTAGTCTAGTTTTAGTACAATTATTAATTTAGTACAATTGTGATCTTAGTTCTAATTACAGGGATGGTCAAGTGTTTTTATTATATAATATTGTATAAAGTTATTTATTAAATTCCATATTCACAAATTCATTTTTTATTCATTTAATTCATATTTTAAAATAAAGCAATAATGAAAAATAATAATAAGAAATAATAAGGAATAACAATAATAATAAATAATAAGGAATAATAATGAGAAATAATAATAAAAATAATTCAAAAAGCAAAATAGAAAAAATAAAATGTTGATTGGTGTTACAAACTGGTTTTCCTTGTTTCCGTCGATGAATTTTTTTTGAAGGATTTCTTCTAAGTATAATATGTATTTTGGCATTTCTGAGTATAGCAGTGTTCGCGTAAAATCATAATTCTGACACATATTCGAAAAACTGGTCCAGGTTGTAGATGGTGGTTGAATAGCTCGTTGTAATACATTCTCTGCGGTAAAATATACTCTTTGACCAATTTTTAAGTCATAGGAATAAGAATAAGATTAAGGAATAGGAATAAGAAACAATCTAACGATTATCAATTTCACAAAATCTTTATTTTGGTCAGGCATAGATTAATATCCATACAGTCTAATCAACTGGAATGCATACCAAAAATAATCCTAACGCGCCTTTGTTTTGTTTTGATTGACCTCAAATGTTTGACAGCTGGGTACAATTGTTTTCATTTACTCTTTGATTTGTATGAGAAAAGAAAAGTGTTGTTTTTACTAATTTCCACGCAATTTTTAAGAACCTTCTTTGCGTGTCACGTGTTCATCAGCATGGATACACCGTATTCGTCAAAGTCATGGAATTGTTAGTGCCAAATTAACAGGAGGGGCCAATAGCGATCCTAAAGATACAGTAGATAACTGGATGCAGGTTGTTTGCGTCCAACATCGAACAAACAATACAAATGAAAACATCTTCAATATTGATGAAACCGATCTACATATTTTTTAAAATGACACCAACCAATACGGCAACATTTAAAGGTGAAAAAGGTATTGGAGGCAAAATGGCTAAGGATCGAGTACTGGTAGGAGCAAATATCACTGGTACGATAAAGAAGAAGCTTCTTGATTTTGGTAATTAAAAAACCCAAGATGCTTTAAGGAAAAGGAAAAGCTTTCAGTAGAATATGAGAGCAATAAGAAGCTCAAACAAGAAAATATTTTGAGGAAGAGAATGAATGGCCCTTCTATCAATGAATTCAAAATGCTGAATCTGTAGAAATCGCACCCCCATGTTCGTTTCATGAGTTCTGGCGGCAAGTTGACGAGCACCTTTTGGCCGCATCTTTGACTCGTGAGGAAATCATTGATTTTGTGCAAAATGATACATCTCCAGAAAGGACGAAGAAGAAGGTAACTGAGTTTAGTATTTTCTCGATAAAAACATAGAAAAACTTTTATTTTTTAATTTTATTTCAAAAAAATAGGATTTTTTCAGTCAACTGAGATGCTCTGAGTTCTGTACGCACTTTAAGATTATTGGTTTTAATAAATTGCATGGTCTCGTATGCATGTATGCCTTAAGAATCAATAAGAATTATGAAAAAAAAAAATAATAAAAAAGATATCTACTTGAAGACAGTTTAATTTACATATTTAAATTACCTATGGCTTATAATGACTAAATTTGTCAGTCTCTTGAAGATCTTTATCGCGGATTTTGACTGTGTAAGACTTGTTAAGACTTGATTTTGGTGTGAATGGATGAAAAATAAAATGATGTGCTCTAACCTACTCTGGAATTTGGCAATTTTACTCTAAGCAAAAAAAAAAAAAATTTACATATGTATAAGTGATACAAGCTCTTCACAGAAGGCCGAGAAGATGTTAATCCCTATGCCCACCGTTAACTGCACATCAAAGTTTAAGCAGTGAAGAAAATTGTTATGGAGACTCATTGTCATCGATTCAGTGAATCAGTGAAGTTACTGCGGATATCGCCTGCGAAGTATGTGCCGAAATTGCTAAATTTTCACCAAAATACCCGTCACATGAACATCTTTCAAGAGCTGTAAATGACAATCCAGATTTGTTGAAAAGGGTTATCAATGGTGATGAGACATGGGTATAAAATTATGACGTTAAAACTAAAGCCCTAGTGATCAGAAGAGACAAGAACGTAATAAGCGCGCTAAATTCGGTAATATTTTTGCTCATCTGTTATCTTTGATTAAAATTGCCTGGTTCATCTTTTTGGAAGGTCGAACAGTCAAAAGGAATATTACCATAAAGTAATGCACTGGTAGTGTAAAACAATGCGGAAAAAACGTTGAGTTTGTTGGGCAAAATGTATGGCTATTGCATCACGATAATGCACCAGCTCACTCATCGCTGCTTGTGGGTAATTTTCTGGCCAAAAACAATACCGCAATCAGGCCTCAGCCGCATTTATTTTCTGCCCAAAACTGAAAAGAAATGATATAAATACAAAAAGGGAAAAACTAAGAGTCACCTTATTTTTTTAACATACATACCTCATACAAGCTTTGAAATAGCTTTATAAAAGAAAAAAAAGTAACCTTTGTAACCCGCCTTGCTCCTTCTCATGACTTTTACTCCATCTTTCTGCGTCACGTCTTAAGATTCGGGAGAGGTATTAGCACCTAACTAATAGCTGCTTATTGGGCCAACAGTCAGACTTCTGTAACAGCTTCCGATTGCATTCTTGGTTTTATTCAATGTCTTAAAATGTTTTCCGTTCCTGATCCATTTAACTTGAACCTCCTGGAACTACGTGTCATTTGTCATTGGGTTGTGTATTGGTCAAATTGACTATAAGAAAGAGGAGAGTGTTGTTGCGATGATGTTCCTAAATCTTTTCTCGGAACGTTAACGTTTATTATCCTGGGTCGTAATATCTATAATATATAATATAATATATAGGTAATATCTAAATAAACAGGTGTCATTGTCTTTAATGAAATGTTTGAAAGCAATGTAGTCAACAAACCAATTTTCAATCCACGATAATAGATTCGTTCTTAATATCATTAACCCGAATATTCACAAAACATGCCATGAACAATACTAAAATCAAATATTCCCAAGAGCAAAAAAATAAAATAATGGATTAGCTGCTTCTGACAGGATCATATCACAATGGCATGAATACACTCTTTCATTTCCCGACTCATATCATTCGCATTATTCCTTAAATCCGAATTCGAACCTTCAGGGCAACCACGAATTGCTTGTGCCCCCGATATACCATCATAATATCTGCTCTTTCATGACACTGTTATTATCCTTCTATTATTATCGAGTAAGCTCTCTTCATTTCCATAAGCTACCCAACCGACTCCCTATATCAAAACCCCGAACAGCCAAAAAATAATTACTCTCATAACTATAACTGCATCGTACGAAGGGAGCAATGGGATGGTTTCCTGTTTTTGTTATCCTTCGGCAGCTCATTATCATTTCGCTTGTACGTGTATATTCTTATCCATTCGACAAACAGATGCGGTCGCTACCGAACCTCGATCGATATGAAAGAAACTTAATGATATTCCCTCCTCCCTCCGACGGTGTTGAATAACCCCATGCTCCTAAGGATAGCCATTAAAAAAGTTAGATTTTCTTTTTCTTTGTCTTTCACCGTAAATCCTAGAATATTTCCGTGTACTAATCTCTCGCACCTTTAACACTCGGTGGAGCATAAAGTGCTCAGTAATAACCGTAAATTTTTAATGCACAAATAGTGAGATACGTATGTACATACACATATTTCTGAATAGGGACTAAAAAGTTTCAAACAACAAAATGCCACATATAGCGGGCACCCACGTGTGTTAGCGTGGGCCACATCTACGTACTCGTAGATAGTTGGGAAGCAGGGTTGTAAAGTTTTATAATTTTCCATTTTCTATCCATTTCCACGATGGAAAGAACTAAATTTTTCATCGGGTGAGAGATAAAACTTTTCGAACTAAATTTATCCTTATCGTCGGTGTTTACCTATTTTTACAGGACGCACCTACTATGGCAAGTGCCGAATAAGGTTGCTTTACTCACTCTCGATAACTAATCTTAATGACCATTTAAGTTAATAGTACGGCAATGTGGATTTTGCTAAAGTTTTGTATGTAAATCTAACATCTAGGTACGTCGTCGTGTATCTGCAACACTATTCACCGCTGGTATCTGATGGAAAAACAGTTTAAATTCGAGTGTGTACGTGCCGTATGTATGACAGAAGGAATGATTACATAAATATCTTTTGCATACATCAAGCCATCGAATGTGGATGTGTGTTTGCGTAAGGCATATGTGCGGCATCATTGTGGAGATGGATTGAGATGATAAGCATTTCTGAAGCGGGAGGCCCAGATGGGAGTCTGAGGCGGGAGGCGAGATTAACGCTTTCAGGTTTCCTGGGTATAATATTATTTGGTAATAACTTCCCTCAGCGTTCTATATCATACTAATGAGTGTTTCGAAATAGTAATTTCCTCTGGCGGCAACCGAACAACTATGCTGAGGCATCTTAGTAACCATCTTTGTTCGCAATCTGTTTGAATGGAATCATATGAATGGCGTGCTGAGAACGAGTTAAAGTAAATTTATATTTTTAGGCGTTCGCCTTATGGTCTATAATGTAGATAGATGAGTATCTAATATCCGGGAGCTATAAAATGAACTTTGAATAGTCTAATTAGGGGTTCTGTCTTCTGGGACGACAATAAACATTGATTTCAACTGTCATCATATCTATGTAGCTATGTTTACTTACAACACTCACTTGAAGAATATAGACGAAATATTTTTCCCACGATCTAACTTTTTTACACGATTTAACACGATCTAACTCGCGCATGGAATATTGCACGATGCAGTTATGGGTATCATCACTACCACAAGGCATCACGATGACGCTTGTGAAGCACTAGGATCCGTGCTTTTCCCGTAAAGTGCTGACATCATTGCTGTGGCATGTTGACGTGTGGAAGATTATTGCCTTTGAATGCGAAATGAAATGTACTCGTAGTTATGCAATGACAGGCACTTGTTTGTGTGTAAAGCTTCTGACTCTAGAGTGTCTTGTCAAGTTTTTTAGTGAAAGAAAAATATTCGCATATAAATGAAGTCTTGTTGTCGTTATAATCAGAGAAGCAACCATGGCGTAGGGAGAATTCATTACATGCCCTTACTTACTTAGATGACCCTTCATTTCTGGGTAAGTCTTTGCCTGAAACAACAAGCTCCTCCAGCGGGATCTCTAGTCAGCTGTTTCCAGTACCGTCCGCTCAGTTGTTTCAGATCCATTTCCAATTATGTATGCCATCCAAGAGAAGTATTGGAACCCTGTATGTCCCATCTAACACGTTGGATTCATAGACCCTATTACGGTATACAGGCCATACAACTCTTGGTTGCGTCTTCTTCTCCACTCTGGGTATTAAAATTATACAAAAAACACATGATTTTTTATGAGAAGGATCTTCTCACTTATCTGTTGAGCCTAAAGAAGCAGCGGTTGGCAAGAGTTGTTTTCTGATCTCAACGCTTGTCACTTGGGAGTCAAGGTAGGTGAACTTGACTTGAGTATTTTCGAACAAGTAATTGTAGTTGCCAAACGTGACGTTTTTGTCAAGGCTTGCGTGTTGCGCGTCTTTCACCCTAAAAGCCTGTAGAAATGTTAGCCGCTTTTACTTCAATGCTCTCAAAGGCTTCATTGAAGTTTCACTCACTCAATATCATCGTATCCCATGTATTTGCCAGTAAGTCCTGCACCATCTTTCCAAAGATGAAGTTGAGAAAATCAAAACGCAGATCTTCGCCCTCTTTTCATCTTTTTTTTAAATATTTACCTTCATAAAACAGCGTGATTTTTCCATTATCACCGCACATAGCATGGCGAGCTTGGCAAAGATTTCAACACATGTCACAAGTCATGTCATGTCGTTGTTATAGACATTGTCATATCCGGCTTCAAAGTCGACAAGAAGGTGTCCCTTCCAACATCTGATGTAGTTCAAATATCTGGTCTATTTTCTATTTATATTCTATATATATTCTGCCTGACAATGATTTTTTGGCTATTGTCTTCGTTAAAAGTTGTCTCTTCATATCTGTGGTTTCACTAAAAGTTGTTCGGGTTGGTACTTTTAGACTCACACTTTGGTTTTCGAAAGCGTGGAAATTCGGAGCTTCGCCTGCTCTCTCTCTCTGTAGAGCTCACCAGCAACTCTCGAGACATCCCTGGTAGCGTTTTGACATCGTCTCCATTAAACGTGATATTAAGTCTCCATTACTGTTTTATGATTTATATCAATTTCATCGAGTCTTGAGATATGCTGAGAGTGACGAGATGAGTAATGGTCTTGCCACTCTAGTTTTCCGATGTGTTCTACTCTGTTGATTCATGAAATCTGCATTTGTTCCCTATCTACAACAAGGTAACCATCCAAGTCAGCTTTCCGGCTCCACGGAAAGTTTGCAATCCTGGAAAAGTGTCTAGCGTCGATAGCAATGTGATCCAATATGTCGATCGCCAGGTCCCCTTTTGGATGGTAAGACATGGAAATTGTCTTCTGCCTACTAAGAGGTAACGAAGGCTATAACCCTTCAACCCTTTTTGGCTGTAGGTCATTAAAGTATCGTAGAATGATTTTGGTTGTCATAACTGAATCTTGGAGGTCGTCTTCCTGCTCTGAAGAAGCGTATTAATTTTATTAAATTTAACGCATATTAAATTTATAATTTTGAAGTTAGCCATTGTACTATTAATAGTTTCGAGTTGCTTACTCATGTGCCAGAAGCTTAAGACTTTTGTTCCAATTCTGTCTCGAATAACTAATCCGTCTCCAAATAGATCATATTTATTTTCATTGTAGCAATTTTCGTTTATCTTTTTACCAAGCTCAGCCCATTGCAATGTGTATATAGTGTATAGTAGTTTAAAGTTTTTCCAATTATTTATTCATTTAGACGTTATCACTCTAGGTAAGGCATTTTATTTTCCTTCTAAACACTTGCGGATTTAACTACATACTGGTTGTCTTTGGACACGACAATATTATTTCGATATGAACCTTAACTCTATGCCCCAACCTGGTCTTATTTTCCTCAGTTGCAATTAGGCCGGCGCTCCTTGAAGGCTTAGGTACCCAATATTCTGTAGTAGCCCGAATGAAGTGTTCATCAAGCTATTCTTCTCACTCAAATCGAGAGTGCAGCGATTGACTCCTTCTTGGGAATTAAGGAACAGTGCCTCATTGACAGCTCGGATTACCCGCTTCTCTCGTTTGATACCGAACAACCCAGGGAATGGATATTATCTTCAGTTCAGCTACTACACACCCAAAAACCAAAGCGTGAAGGTGAGAGTATGGGTGGGAGACAAGGGCTTAGGTATTAACGTCTATATCTCCATGCGTAACATGTCCGCGTAATCTACCTATTTAGCCTTAAAAATGCCTAAAATTACTTTGATTTCGCCCGTACTAAAATACAGTAGCGTCAGCGCTTAAATACGAAAATCCTTCCATGTACGAGTATCAGGAAATCTTTGCGAGCTTAACAGGCACAGACGAAGGGAATAAAATTTTAAGAAGCAGATATGTATAGGGTCCGCCAAATAATTTTTTTTTTTTTGAAAATGCTATAAAAAAAACTACTGAATATTTTCTCAAATTTCTTTTTTTATTTGAAAGTACAATCCTTCCGGTTAATAATGGAAAATAATTTCATTCAGTAGCCTACACGATCGGTCCAATTTTTAAGCACATTATCGATTGTGTTCAGCTGTATTTCACCAATGGCTTCACGAATTCTTCTTCTTCTTTTCCTTTTTCCGGCGTTGTTATGGTCAGAAGTGTAGGACCATAACCTTCCCACTTAACTGCATTCCTACTGGTCCGCTTGTGGGGTCCGCCGGTTTGACCTCAGAAAGTAGCGGCAGGCTTCCCGGTTTGGGATTACTTCATCGCTGAGGCCAATCACATGCTGGTGTTTTTGCATCAATTGTTTTTCGGCCTGCCGTTTTTTATTTTTTTTTTTTTGTGACACGGGCATGCTCCAGATTTTTTTGTTTGATCTTACTCTTACAACACCGGTGATCTCCAGTCGTGTCAGCCCACTGATTTGCATGTATACTTGTGGGGCAGTTTAATGGTGGTATATGTGTCCCTAGGCTCACCTTGGTGTTTTCAAAATTGCCTGGATGTGATTTTTGTTTACCTTTGTTTTAGTCGCCTTTTACGACAAGCGAGAGGTATCGCTGCAGGGATATTCTTAACCCGTCCCTGCACGAATATTGTCCTTTAAAGCGTCAATTGTCTCTGGCTTGTCGGCGTAACACTTATCTTTGACGGCACCCCACAAATAATAGTCCAACGGTGTCAAATCGCAGCTCCGAGGTGGCCAAACGACATCAGCTCTGCGGCTGATAATGCGATCTTCAAAAACAGGGCGCAAAACATCGAGTGTAGCTTCGGCTGTGTGGCACGTAGCGCCTTCCTGTTGAAACCAAATATTGCCAATATCCTCCTCTTCAATTTTTGTGAACAAAAATTCGTGGCCCGATAACGATCGCCATTGACTGTAACGGCCACTCCTTGCTCATTTTCGAAGAAAAATGGCCCAATTATGCCTCTGGACCAAAATCCGCACCAAACAGTGGCTCGTTTTGGGTGCACCGGCTTTTCAATGTATGCGTGCGGGTTTTCTGTGCCCCAAATGCGATAATTTTGCTTGTTTACATACCCGCCAAGATCAAAATGAGCTTCATCTGAAAAGATAATTTTTTTGGCATTAACATTACCATGATTTTCAAAGTAATGTCGCAATATTTCCTAGCGTTATTCAAGCGTATACACAACCATATTCGTTCAGCGGAAGGATAAAACTAATTATCTGTCAAATCAGACATGAGCTAAGTGTTACCATTCACGAAATAAGCATGACTTGAAAAAAAAAACGTTAGATTGCGGACCCTTTACATATATAAATGTATTATTTATTTATTCATTTACTTATTTCTTTATTTATTTATTATTATTTTTATTATTGTTATTACTTATTTATTTATTTATTTATATATTATTTATTTATTATTTTTTTATTTATGGAGTATTCATTTCTATTTTATATTAACAAAAAAATTAACTTGCTTATGTACATATGTATGTATACAGATATGCATGTACTATATGTATATGTATACTTATATAAATTTTCATTTTGTGTTTTTTTTTTCTTTTTTGTATTGAAGGTTTCTTGTTTTTCGTATTTTCCTTCAAAGATATTTGTATTATACATTTTACAAATTGTATATACATAGATTAAAAAGGAATTATTTTTTTCAGAAGTAAGATATTTAATATATCAAAGCTCTGTATTAAAATACTGTGCCATAGCTAAAATCAATGTAAATATATTGTTACGGAATAAATATCTATCTACCTGTGGCTTGGCTGTTCATTTACTCTTACAACAACGACGCTTACCTTTGTGAAAACAGTGAGACTACAGTCATAGATAACTCAGCGGCCTTCTTAGCCAGACACTCTGATGGAGTATACCAGTATATTTTCAAGTATTGTTAATGTCACAGCTTGTGAAAGACGAGAGCTAAAACTTCCCTCAATCACTTTTGTTATTTCTGATTCAATTTTCGCAAAGGTGAAGGGCACCTACTATTTATTGCCGAATCCCGAGGATAGTTATTGAGAAACTTGTTCAAGATAAGTATACTATACCGGTGACAAGACGTTGCCCTCGTAATTGGCATACGAAGCCTACGCACTAACCACTAAGCCATGGCACTCCACATTCTCAATAAATCTGATTTAATTTTAAATTAGAGACTTAAGGGTTTCTGCGGTCTTATCTTTCAGCTTCTTCCAAGTTTTGTACATCTATGAACCGTCAGTAAGAACATATGTATATAGTAATTAAAAAGACGTAGGAAGCGATAATTTTACTTTCATGTCCAATCTTGAAAATTCCATCCAACTTTACACTTGTTTGCTTCACAATTTAAAAGATTATACATCTTATGTAAGCATTAGCTAGCTTTAAATAAATAAATTCAAAATTCAAATGCTACATTCAAATAAGTGATTGCGTCGCAATTATCGATTGTTAATAGATTTGTAATGCCATAGGTGAAGCGGAAGTAAAATGTTAAAAAACAATTCTACGAATTCGTTCACATTGAGTTAAAAAAAAAACTTATTATTGTAGATAAAATACATTTAAGCCAGAGGCCTTTTCAATGGCTCCTGGAACACCATTTTTAAGATATCACATAGATCACTTATCAATGCCCTTTTTACGTGATCTATTCTTGCTGAACTTCTTTCCTCTTGCAAGCTGAGAAGAAGAATCAAATTTATTATCTGATCACGATAACGAGGTTTTATTTGTAAAAAAAGGCACTAGTTTCGGATATGTGGCCTCCTAAGATACGTGATAGCTGAACATTCAGTATATCCATGCTGAACACATTCATTTCAGAATTTTGTCATTATTTCGAAAATAAAAATTCGTTAAAAAATATAGGGAACTTAACGAAAAAGCTGAGTCCGGCTTGAGTAAGAACAAAAACTCCAACTTCACACTTTCTCTACAGGGCTCACGAGGTTGCCCAGAACCAGAATTTTCACTTTCAACAAAAATGTATAATTTAGTAAAAATAAGGTCTACACATATGTAAGTAGATGAAATCATAAATTTGAATTGTAAACTAATCATATTTTGTATGTAGAATTTTGTATGTAGTACTCACGTACTCATCTGCTAATTCCGGTTCGCGCTACATTCGACCCGTCATCTAAGAAAGCAAAGGTGTTAAGAGGTGTCTTATTTTCTGTGTGCAAAGTAGTCACTTTGTACAATTAGGAAAAGAGATTTACAGCTATCATTTCGCTTATTTTCTTGATGTACTGAAACGTTTGCATTACTCTGTTGTCTTAAGTACGAAATACACGATACAATGGTTGTAGCAACGGTTGTACGATTGGGTGTTGCATACAACACAGCGTGTGTTTCCGTCCTACTGACCGTTGTACCGATATTGAATGGTCGCTTGCTCATGAATAGGGCTAGGATTTCGAATCATTTGCATATTTTTTTGAGACACATAAGAAGCAATAGAACAAGTTATCTTTCCGATTCATGAATTTTCCTTTCAATTGGCATCCAATCGTTAGTGCATATTTTTGCATATTTTACTATGAATGCATATTTCGCATATTCTTGCATATTTTTAATAATAAATGCATATTTCCGACAAAAAATTTAATCAAATTAAAAAAAAAAAAAAAAACCGTAAAAATGCACACACCATTCATTGCTTATGTCGTTTTCCATTTTGAAAACCTAAATTAAATGTTCAAATAACTTCTGTTATTTATTTTTTCAAATGAAGATCTTTTTGTTTTGTTAATCCTTTTATCTATTTCATCAACATTATTGGGTTTTAACTATAAATGAATGACTGATCGTTATAAACCACATCGTTATAGGTGACTTCACCATGGTTTTAAATGCATATTTAAAGTGCATATTTCCCATTTTTGAGAGCATATTTTAAGCGCATATTTTGCGTTTTTAAGTGAATGAAAATCCTAGCCCTACCCATGAATATACAACCTTTGTCGCCTGCAACGGATTGTATGGAAGTTGTCTGGTGTGTTTTGTTGCATACAATTGTCGTACCCATTTTAGTTAGATTTGAATCCTTCTAGCGACGGGTTGAGCTTTTTAAAAATGGTATCGCTTTAAAAAAAAAGTTTTTTGGACCGATTTTATGAGCAGTGACCGTTCGTTTCCGTGTTTGTGGAATGTGCACACTAGGGAGTACAGCAATAAAGTTTTGAGAGAAGAAGCATTGCAGGTTCTTGTAGAAAAATGTCGAGAACAGAATCGCAATGCTGACTACGTTCGCAAGCGGGAATATAAAAAAATTCAAAACTCAAAATGTACTGGATATTCTACTGACAGCATTTATGTGCCTTCTTAGTGGTAATATGAACTTTTATTGTTTTTGAAAAGTGGTGAAATCACCCGAGAGGGCGACAGTTCTTTGTCCTGTTCTACAGATGACATCAGTTTATTTGAGGAATGTATTGCTACAGAGGTATGTTTTCGTCTAAATTGATGTTATTTGTAGACAGTATACATTTTTATTAGGAATTTCAGACTCCTGAGGATAATAGCCCTAGAGTTTCACGGCCATCATCTTCTTCTTCTAACTACCCAAACAGCAAAAAACCACTAGAATAGCAAAAAAAGATTTTTTTTTGAGAGTGCAAGCAAGTTCATGGCTTAAAAAGAAACCAAAGACGAAGCTGAGTTTGACATCTTAGGGAAAAGGATAGCGGAGCATTTTAGGGGCACACAAATAGCATTAAATAATGACACACAACACTTAAATTGAAACTAATTCATACATATGTATGTATTATACAGGGTGTCCCACGAGCAGTGTGCCAAAAAGCTATAGCGTGTAGGTCTGGTCAAGACAAGAAAAAAATCGTATGGGGGGGGGGGTCTATTCCCCCCCGTTTAGCCGGGAGGGGCAATTTTCTAAAATATTGACTTAATTTGGAAAAAAAATTATTAAAAATCAACAGTTACATCCACAATGCCGTGATATACTTTTTTGTAAAGCCAGGAACCTCTTCTTTCACCTTGTTTTTAAACGAAACTGTTTTAAGGAACAGTTTTTGAGAAATTAGTTTTCAAACTCAAAATTTTGGAAAAAAAATTAAAAAAAAAAATTTCGAACTATTTTTTTTCAAAATTGTATGTAATTAAGTACTAATTTTTTTTCAAAAATTCAATTCTCTTATTAGTTTTTAGTTAAAAACAGAAAACCGGTTGCAAAAATGTCTTGTAGTTTTTGAGAAATTAAAAAAAAACCCGAACCATTTTTTTCTAAGAAGAACCTTTTTTTTGGTTTTAACGCGGCTGGACTTGTAGGCAAATTAATGTATGAAACATTGACCTCGAGATCGTGAAGCCAAAAGACTCTACGCTGAAAGATATCCCAATCGAAGGTGTCCCAGTCGTAGCATGTTTTCAAGAATCCACCGACGTCTGCGAGAGCACGGAGTGCTAGAGCATCGAAGAAGCGAAAGATCAGTTACAGATGGATCAGGAATCTTAGATGAAAGAATTTTGGATTTGGTCCGACGTAATCCCTCCCTTAGTACAAGGAGGATAGCTATTATGCTTGGAGTGCCCAAATCTAGGGTATGGAGTGCTTCCTTCATACCGAAAACTTACCCGTACCATTTTAGGCCAGTTCAGGAACTCACCTCAAACGACAAGTTTTTGAGAGCAGAATTTTGTCGATCATTACTGCTTCATTACTGAACGAAACTATTTTGCAAGGATATTCTGGACGGATGAAGCACAGTTTACCAGAGATGGGGTTACTAACTTCCACAATTTGCATCATTGGAGTAGCACCAATCCACACAACAAAAAACAAAATAAATCACAACACCGCTTTAGCTGTAATGTTTGGCTTGGTATTGTTGGACAAACTGTGATCGGGCCCCGGTTTTTGAATGCCGTTATTATCATACCTGCAGTTCCTACGAGACCTTTTGCCCGATTTGATGGACAACGTTCCTTTGGCCATAGCAGATAATTTAATCTACCAGCAAGATGGAGCACCAGCACACTAGAGCTTATGGGTTAGAAACTGGCTGGATGATCATTTTAGTGACCGTTGGATCGGACCACGGAACGGCCACCTAGATCACCAGATTTAACTCCTCTAGATTTTTATGTGTGGGGATTCATGAAGAATTATGTTTATGAAGTGGAAATAGTATCTTTGGAACAACTGAAAGAACGGATTGAAGTCGCTGAAGTCAAATTGCAGGAAAATTTGTCAAGCATAGACTTATGTGCAGCCATTAGAAGGAGATATAATCTTTGCCTTCTAAAAAATGAGGATCATATTGAAAATTTATTATAATAAAACTCCGATTTTTTTAAAAAATAATAAAAAAGAGGTCAATGTTTCATACATTAATTTGCCTACAAGTCCAGCCGCGTTAAAACCAAAAAAAAAGGTTTTTCATAGAAAAAAATGGTTTGGGTTTTTTTTTAATTTCTCAAAAACTACAAGACATTTTTGCAACCGGTTTTCTGTATTTAACTAAAAACTAATAAGAAAATTGAATTTTTGAAAAAAAATTAGTACTTAATTACATACAATTTTGAAAAAAAATAGTTCGAAATTTTTTTTTTAATTTTTTTTTCAAAATTTTGAGTTTGAAAATTAATTTCTCAAAAACTGTTCCTTAAAACAGCTTCGTTTCAAGATGAAAGAAGAGGTTCCTGGCTTTACAAAAAAGTATATCACGGCATTGTGGATGTAACTGTTGATTTTTAATAATTTTTTTTCCAAATTAAGTCAATTTTTTAGAAAATTGCCCCTCCCGGCTAAACGGGGGGGAATAGACCCCCCCCCTCCCGTACGATTTTTTTCTTGTCTTGACCAGACCTACATGCTATAGCTTTTTGGCACACTGCTCGTGGGACACCCTGTATTTCACTTCCTAATTATAATTACATAGTTCGTGTTTAAACATTATTCTGAGAAACCAAACATCTTATTTTGGAAAGGAACCTGTCGGTCATTGTTGAGTTTATTTCTTATTTCTTTTGCATTTTTTGAAGACGTCTTTCTGGTACCTGTTTTATGTAAAGGAACCATCACCTCACTCTAGCGCCAAGTTCCTGGATGTACAACTCCGTGTTCGAAATCTTCACGGTCTACACATTGTCAGTTACATAAGTTGGAGACTGAGCCCTAAAAAAATTATGTAATGAGCTACAGGCTAAAATAAATGCAACTTTAAACTTATTTTTAATGACTTATGAAATATTTTAAATCTGGAACACAAAATCTCAAACGCATTCTCCACGACTCTGCGAGCTCTGCTTAACCTATAATTATTAATTCTTTCTTCATTCGATATTCCTACTTGAGGAAACGGTTTCCATATATTTTCTGATAAAGCAAATGCCTCGTCACCAACAATCCCGTAAGGACAAATGTAGTAATTTTTTTTCAGCTTTACGGCAGGAGGTAGTTTAAGTATATGATTTTGCAATTTCTCATAAAAGTCTGTTCTTTTTAAAACAATGGCAAACAAAACGATACTATATGTTCCTTTATAATTCAAAAAATCTGAGCCACTCTTTGCGGGTTTTCTAACCAGGACAGTTTCCCTTCAATTGCTCCAATACAATGCTCAAAGTTCCACTGTTTTTGAAATCTCTCGGCAATATTTTTTCATTCAGTTTTGGTAGACGGGAACTAAAAATATCGATGGAATACTTAAGACTAATAGAATGTACTTTCGCGTTGGTTTTACCCTACCTTCAAGTAAACATTTTTCAAAGCATTGTATATAGCCCAGCAGGATTCTGGCACTATTTTTTCAATTGCTTGAGGAAAAATCCTTGAGCTAAACTTTAAATCGCTGAAATCACATCCAGTTGCAAAATAGCGCAAGGTTATCGCTCTTTCGCAGATATTGGTGATCTCATTAGAATATTCTGTTTAGTTATAACAGGTGATAGGAGATTTAAAAGATGCTCAAATTGTTCTCTTTTCATACGCAAAAAGCATCTGTAGTCCGGGTCTGAAATTTTTAAATCTTCAACTAGATCAACTTCAGAATGCAGTGATCTTTGGATTTTCACATTCAAAACGACGGCACCATATATTAAAACAAACTTTTTCCGCGCACTTATCTCGACCATAGAATATGACTTCAAATACACTGCTAAAAAATTACTGGATAAAATACTCAAACGTACGTAAATTGTACACAGATTGTATATTGTGTGCACTGCCTAAAACAGTTGTACCGTTATTGGCACAGCGCAAGTCGGTACAACCATTGTATCGTGTATTTCGCACTTTACATCATAATGGTAAAGTAATCGATGGTGATTAAAGGCACAGTTTTTAATCCCGCACTTAGAAGTAGAGGTGCACTCATTCTTGGAATGTTTTTTTCAGAAAACGGCGACAAAGATGATGTTCTCTTACAGCGGACCACTTGAGAGCTCTAGAGAAACCTTGAAATCGTTCACACCTCCCAACTGAGAGACAATTGCCTTTACATATGCAACATTTTACATCAACTAAAGAGAACATCTCGTGTTGACATCGGAACATGTGCTTTGACGAACCCCTTCCCATTTATAACTCTATTGTTTTGTTTTGGTTTTGTCGGCGATGGTGATGTGATTGGTGGAACGACACAACTGGCAACATCAGCGAGCTTCATTAACCATTCGTTGAAGTTATAGAGTGTACATTCTGGTAACATATATTTATATGAGACCCAGTTAAGTTGAACGTCGTGAGGTAATTTGTTCTCTAATTCTTGTAAGTATATAGTCAATCCTGAAGTTTCTATTGTTGCATTGCGAGAGAGAAATCAACGATGCTCTCGAAGTCCCTCTCCTTCGATGCTGGTGAAGCTTAAACCTTTTGATGATCACCTGCGGCATACCGAATTTAGTTCGCAATGCCTTAATTATTTGGTTCACACATTGGGGTTGGATGAGGATACTTCTAACTACATTAAGAGCGTCTCCTTTGAGAGCATTTTGTAGTCGCAATAGGGTTTCTTCTTCAGCAAATCCGCACAGATTGGTGCTTCTTATAACATTTGAAATGAATACGGGCAATTCTTCGGCATTGCTCGTGAAACTTTGAAGATCCCGTGACACTCTGCAATTTTGCTTTTGGTCAAACTAGGTGTTCTGTCTTCTTTAAGCTGTGGTTACATGCGATTGTAAAGAGCAGAAGAGAATGTTTGCGGTATTTCGCTCTGAAGTTGTTGATTAATTGAAAACTGTGGGTGGATCGCTGATGAGTGGGGTTGGCGTTGTATTCCGATTCATAGGGGCTTCGGTGGAGCATGAGGTGCGCAAGTGGGCAAGGCATTGGTTGAGAAAGGCTGATGTTGTACCTGAGAAGCAGAAACAAGCTTCGGAGTGGGTTGTGATCAGTAGTCATTTATTTTTTGTAATTGTGGATTGTGGTTTGTTGTGGTTAACCATGTTTTCTCGTTCATTTGACCTTTGGCACAAGTGGGCGGAATCTGCAAGCCATTTTCGCATTGCTCTCGTTTTGCTTTCTTGAATTCCAACCAATGATTTACCCTAAGTTGAATCTTCGCCATCTGATGAGCATTCTGCAAATTGGCAAATTTTCGTAACCAATAATAATTTTTGGTTAAGATACTCTTTATCTCGCTTTTCTTTAAGTTTTTTCTCTTCTTTTAGTCTCTCCAGTTCAATTTGTATATGTCTTCCACGAAAAGACTTAGACTTTTCAGAACGCTTGTCGTGTCGGGTAGCTAGACTTTTCAGCGATTCGTCGAGGTTATGTCTCTTGGTAATTGTAGAATTAGGCTGGAAATATGTAGAAGATGGAAAATTTCTTAATCGATGGATCGATAACGCTCGAGACTTTCGGTGATGAGTCTATTGTGGTGAATGAAGACATTGGGATGGTATTTTTTGAACCTTTTGATGTGTGGCGGAATGAATGAACAATACATTAATACATTGGGTGGTACGCCTTCGGAGATCAATATGGAATGTAATGAGGAACCATATTGAGTGTCAGATTGGACAATTATACCGCTAACGGTCGATTATGGTGAAGATATTACGTTCGCCGTGGTCGATAGACAATTTTGAGAGGCTGTAGATAATGGTTCGTTAGTAATTTTGACTGGAGATACGATATTTTGATAAGCATGTGTCATTGGTGCGGTGGTGATAAGAGATCTTGTTTGAATTGAGGTTATATTGTTGGCGAAACGGCAACTGGCACGTGATATGTCCTCAATTGAGGTTATGGCACTACATACAGCTGGTATGGCAATCGCATCTGCAATCTTTGTGTAAGGAACATTCTTACCTTGAATACACTGAGAACAAAGCCAATTAAATTTCAGCTACTATGCTGGTCACGCCAGCACACGAGAAGTGCCACCAGGTTTCACAGCTGTCACACATAACCATATCGTCGATGGAATCCGGCCTCTTGCAGGCAAAGCAGTTGAATTCTTCTAAAGTACCTTCGGGTATTCCAGGTTTTTGATCTTTTCTTGAAGAGGCCATGCTGGTAAACGCAATAAGTTTATCCCTTTGAAAAATATATGATTTTGTGAAATATTGGGATAGATACCCAACGGCCAGACTTTTGTGAACTACGAGAAAATAACATTATTTTAGTTGAAAAGTCTGGCCGTTATGTCTCTGTCCAAACAGTACGTATCTCATAGTCTGTTCAGTGACGCTGATCTGGACTGTCCTGGACAGAAAAGTACAACTTTTGCTGTTCAGTGACAAAAAATTCTGTCCGAAAGTGTTCTGGTTGCTGTTCAGTGAAGCTATGTCAGACACTTCAGAACACGATTTTTTGCCCCTATTCTGAAGTCAGAACAGATTCGTGAAAAGTGTCAAAAGCAGCTGTCACTCAATAAAGCAATTGTCATTTGGCTTGTGGGTTTATTCCATGTGTTTATTTATACTATTTTAAAGATATTGTTTGTGGGTTTATTCCATTGGTGTTTTGTTCGCTAAAATATTATTTACCATATTACCAAAAATGGAAAAAATTGAAATTACATCCGATAAGGGCCAATCAGTACTCGTTGACTGTTCTCCCAATACGCGCCGGAATTTGGAAACTAGTAAGTAAAACATTTAATATGGAATTAGTATTAGAATTTCACTTTTATTAATCTTTTAGATGAAGAATTCCGGACGCAAGTTTTTGAGCAGTCCTTTAGTGGGAATCTCGACGAGGATTTTGTTCCAATCGCCTCAACTTCGGCGCAGTCTCTGGAGGAGAGACAGAAGGCAACTTGGCTGGAGAAAGATTGTAGGCTTCTCATCACTTTGTACAAAGAAGAACACCCAAAGCTCGGTAAAAAGATTGAGGTGAAAACAAAAAAGCTGCTGTGCGAAAGAATTGCCGGGAGAATGGCCGAACATGGAAGTTTTTTCTCCGCTTGCCAAATTGAGGGAAAATGGAAAAGCCTGGAAAGAAGTTTTAAAAAGAAAGTCCAGCACAATAAAGGAACGGGTAACGACAGGGCTACACATCCTTATGAGAAGTAAGTTATTTTCATTTCCCCTTACTTTATTTCATAAATGTATACCAATTAACTTTACCATTACAGTGATCTTACCGACGTGTTTTTAGATAGACCAAGCATTATTCCAACTTATCGGTTGGGGAGTACCATTGCCAGTGCTAGGACAAGGGATCAGATGATGACGGAAGCGGGATTTTGTTCCAATACAGGTAATATTAGAAGCAAAAAATTACCTACATTCTGTTTAAATCCTATTTCTTTGACAGAGCCATTACCATCGGGATCTGGTAGCAGCGATCGTCCTTCATCGGCGGAGGTACCCCGGGAAGAGTTGAGAATCAGTCTGAAGCGGCCAAGAAAAAGTAGCACCGTCGCTGAGGAGTTAAAAAGATGGCGGCAAGAGTTCGCTGAAGAGCGAAAGTCAAGAGATGAATATCGGAAGTCGACATCCGAATACAGAAAGGCTAAGCTTGACGCCTACAATAAGCGAACAGAGGAAATAGTCAGAATAATCAAAAAGCAGAATAAAGACAATTAAAAATATTTTTGTTTTTTCTTTACATTTCATATTTATTCTTACATTTCAAAGTTATTCTTACATTTCAAAGTTATTCTTACATTTCAAAGTTATTCTTACATTTCAAAGTTATTCCTACATTTCAAAGTTATTCTTACATTTTATACAGGATTGAAATAGGAAAAAACTTCTTCGCACAGCCTATCTCTAAGGTTGAAGCCTTGCTCGTGCTCAATTGCCAAATTAGGAGGGATATTTTCTTCAAAATTGTCAATGTTTACGACCATTTCAAATTGAAGATCATTCTCATTACATAGATTGTGCAAAACAATGCAAGCTCGAATAAAATGACAGGGTTTTTCTATCCCTCTCAATTTGCAGTAGTAGAGCTGTCGGAAACGTTGCTTGAGGATGCCAAATGAATGTTATACAATAATTCGGCCAGAACTGAATTTCCGATTAAAAAACTTTTGCCTTGATGTTAAGTGACCGTTGTTCCGATATGGCGTTATTAAATATTGGGAACAAGCATACGCGGAATCCCCAAGTAGTAAGCCATTTCCACATGAATTGGGCAATTGAGTATATATATCCGATTTTTGGAAAACTCTGTTGTCATGGACCGATCCTGGATAGCCGACGAAAATGTCTATAAACTTCCTCTTTTCATTGCAAATCGCTTGAAGGCAGAGGCTCGTCACGTTCTTCCTGTCAATATAATCGTTTTTTCCATATTTGGGGGGGTCAATTTTGATTCGCGTACCGTCGATAATCCCTGCAAAAAATGTTTATAATTTACTGAAACTATATATATAGAATACATGCATGCATGCATGTAAGCTTTTTATACCTATAACACCTTGGATTCCGGTCTTGCTTCTCATAAATGAGGCAGTTTCCACTTTCTCTTCTTCGGTCGGCCATCGAATGGCTGATTCGCAAAGGTTGCTAATAAAATATATCACCCTATGTAACATGACAGAAACACTACCCAAAGCGAGGTTGAATCTGTCGGCAATATCCCTGTAAGAGCATGCCTCGTGGCCAGCAAACCAAAGAAAAAGCGCTATGTGCATTTCTGCTGAATACGTTTTACGCTCGAGCGTAATCATCAGATGAAGAAAACATATCCACCAAGCGTTTATACAGCGTACGGTTTATGCGGAAATGCTTGCAAAATTCTTTTTCATTATAGGAAGAAATTATTTCTTCCAAAAAATGAGAAATGCAGTTCCTTATGTCTTTCCCAAGAGAAAAACTCACTGTTCTTGCCAACACATCCATATCATCACTGCTGGAATCTCTTGTTGTTGACAAGTCACTAATCTCACTTATCTCACCACCAGTTAACACAAATTCTTCCAAAAGAAATTTATTTAAATTCATTTTAATTGATTATTTAATTGTAAAAAATGGAAATACACTGTGACAAGTAACACGCTTCTCGTTCTTTTGACAACTGACAGACGGCTGTACTTTTCTGTTCTAAATTGATCTGACAGTTTTCACGAATCTGTGCTGTGCTGTCCTGTTCTGATCTGATCTTTTCGTCACTGAACAGACCTTCAAGTACTATTAATTTTCAGCGATGACTTTATTTGATTCCTGGGTACGAATAATTTTCTCGCTCGCTTTTTGCCTTATAGAGTTCAAGTCTCTATGTTCGTCGGAAAGTACATTTTGCTCAAGATACTCGCGGACTTTATCAACTACCTTCCTTTTTTGAGCAAGACCAAACAACATCATACTTAGGCTAAAGCCATTGCTTTTGTTCATGATATTATTAATGCCAAATTCAACCTTTTTCAAATGGTTTGACTAATCACCGGGATGGAGTTCACTTTCTTTAGACAGCATAGGAGTAAGGCTTCTATTGACACGCTCCAGCTGACCGTTGGATTGTGGGGAATTTGTTGCCAGTCTTATACTCGTATGTTGAATGTCAAAGCTGTCATTGTCACTCTCTCTATAAAATTACTCGCTCTATAAAATAATCACAATTACAATCAATCACAAATCTAAGGCCCAACGGGAAATCCTTGGGTTTATTAGCTTTTTATTTAGGGTGAGCGTCAGTGATTTGCAATCAGTTAGTATTTTAAACTTTATACCGGTAAGATATATTTTAAAACGTCTCAACGCATAGATGATGGCTAAGGTCTTTAGCTCGTACGAATGGTATTTATTGGGTTGGCAAGAAAGTATTTTCGGTGCTCACACATAGATCATGTTGTGATTGTTTTAACGGACTTCTGTCAGTGTTATGATTTTTTCCTTTTGACATTTGATATCAGTCACAATAAGGTTAGCTTACAAGCAAGTTGTACGTAATTGTGTTTGTAGCTGTTATTTTAATGTCAATTTTAACATGGAGTGAAAAACGAACATTTTCGGCATATTTTACTTTTTTATTTCCGTAAAGGAAAGAAAGCTGCTGAGGCTCACAAAGAGATATGTGAGTTTTATGGTATGGATTGCATAACAGAGCGCATGCGTCAGAATTGGTTTAAAAAATTCCTTTCTGGAGATTTTTCACTTAAAGATGATCAACGTTCTGGTCAACTAACTGAAGTTGATGATGACCAAATGAAAATCATAATTGAAGAGGATCGTCATATAACTGTTCGTGAGATTGCAGAGAGGTTAAATGTATCGCACACAACAATTGAAAATCACTTAAAATGTCATGGACTCGTTAACAAGCTCGATATTTGCGTTCCGCATGAATTGAAAGAGATTCATTTAACTCAGTGAATCAATATTTGTGATATTCATCTCAAGCGCAATGAACTCGACCCTTTCTTGAAGCGAATCATCACTGGTGATGAAAAATGGGTCATATACAGTAATATTGATAAAATACGATCATGGTCCAAGCGTGATGAACCAGCACAAACCACATCGAAAGCTGACTTGCATTAAAAAAAGGTCATGCTGTCATTTTGAGCTGCTTCCAAGAAATCAGACGATCAATTCAGATATTTATTGTCAACAGCTATGAAATTGGATGAAGCAATCAAAGAAAAACGGCCAGAATTGGCAAATTGCAAAGGAATTGTGTTCCACCATGATAATGCAAGGTCTCACACATCTTTGGTAACTCGTAGGAAATTATTGGAGCTTCGCTTGGAAGTAATGTTGCATCCCCCATACAGTCCTGACCTGGCGCCATCTGATTACCATTTATTTCGAGCTTTGCAAAATTCTTTGAATGGTAAAACTTTCAATAATGATGATGACCTGAAATCACACGTGGTTCAGTTTTTTGATGATAAGGCCAGAGTTCTATGAGCGCGAAATCATGAAGTTGCCAAAAGATCATCGAACAAAATGGAAAATATATAATTGACTAAAATTTATTCTTTCTTTAAAAAAATTGAGATTTATTTCACACTACAAAACCTAAATTACTCTCTTGCCAACCCAATAGATTCTGGAGCTGTAGCACGTTCTGAAAAAACGAAAACGGGATGGAACGTTTATCTTGTTGGCGTTGCTTCACAATGGCTCCGAATCCCAAGTTGCCAACATTTTCTGCCAGAATGGAGAAATCTCTTATAAACTTTCGGAAATATGTATGAACACAATCCTAAGAATGAATGCAGTCCTTTAACATTCGTGGGTAAGGGAAATTCGGCTACAGCTTTCAAGCCTGTAACATTGGGGCCTATTTCATTGTTTGAAACTTCATACCCTAAATAGGTTATCTTTTGGGACATAAAAAGGCATTTGTCATAACGCAATTGTTAAAGAATTTTTGTTCCAAAATAACTAAATGCTCTTCTTTTGTTTCAGTAGCAATGAGAACATCGTCAATATATGTATACGAGTTATTTTGAGGAACTAATAAGATCTTTAAAAATAGAATCTATAAGTCGGAAAACAGAGGGGCGTTTTTCAACCACCATTTGGATTGCGCACATTTATGTTTTTGATTGGATATCATTACTTTTTGTACAGAAATTATTTGTAGGGACTTATTTATAATAAAATTAATATCATAGTTTTTTGTTAATCTACTGTATTTTCCTACGTTTACGGGATATAATTGTCTTTTTTGTGTTATTTTCTATATTTTCTTGTACCTTTGAGATGTTCGAGTGAATTCAGTATCCGAATTTTTTTTACGCATTTTCTGTTTATACCTAATTTGGCCAAGTCGGGGCGGTATAACGTGCGCAGGCGGTTGTACTCGACAATAGAGCTCTCTTGTGCCTTGATTTGACTTGGATCTAAATTGATAAGATGAACTCCATCTAAAGTTTTAACTCTGGAGAGTCCAACGTAAGCCTGCCCTTTACTAAATATAGAGGAGCCTATGTCGAGAAGAGCGCTGTCAAGACTAAGGCCTTCTGATTTGTGGATAGTAATAGCATGTGCTAAACAAATCTCCTAAAACAATCAGGCAAGAAATATTACCATTGGTACCATATATGTACATATTTACATATAAACATAATTGTGTTGTGATCCTTCTTCTTCTTTCATTTCAATTGCATATGTGAGCATCCTTTCATTGTGTTAGTGACGAATACAGTTGAAGGGCATCACCAGACAAAAAACGTGCAGACTGGAAAAATAAAGAGTTGTGTATGTGTTACTCCGTTTCATACTTCAGCTCCATCCCCATAAAATCAGTTTTAAATAAAGACTATTTTTCTTATGATTTAGTTGCAAATGTATAGTTCTCAGATTTTTTCCTGTACTTATAGTAAATATATGACGATATTACTTGCCATGACGATTTTTGGACGTTAATATCTAAATAACCGTTTGAGGTGTGTTTATGAAATTTGGAGTACATACTGTGAACCAAAAAAAAACTGGGACACCCTTACATTTAACTTGTTGTGAATGTTTTTATATTACTGAATGTATGTTACTGAATTCACATTAAAATATACGTCAATATGGAATTCATTTCGTTTCAATATATTGAAAAATGGCTGAGATATCTCAAGTTAAATGTAAGGGTAATAGGTGTCCCAGTTTTTTTTTGGTTCACTGTATGTATTTCGCAAGTCTCAATATATGAGCCAAATTTGCATGGTTAGATGAAATGGTTTTTGAGTTATGAGGGGGTCAAAAGTGGCTCCAAATGGTTCTTGCAATATTACACACGGTGCTGCTCGCCAGTTCTGTTTGCTTAAACTTTGTTTGACACGCTACCGCGTGTCTAGATATTTGATTGAGTCCTTGGACATTTTCACATGATGGAAACCACTTTTGAGATCTAAAAGAGAAAAATAGTTTTTACCTCTCAATCGATTTAGATGTTCCTCAATCAGTGGTAGCGGGAAATTTTCCTTTACCGTGACTTTATTGAGTTGTCGTAAATCAATTCACCATTTTACGATAGGGGAAGAAAAAGGATTGATTGATCGAATGATTTTGTTTTGAATTAAGTCTCGTAAAATTTTCTGCAACTCTTATTTATGCATATAAGGCAATTATCTAGGAGTGCAATTGAAAATATTATTCGGATCTGTTAACATTATTTGCATCTTATAATCACAAAACTCATATGAACACGTGGTATTCGTTCTTCTTATAACTAAACTTTAAATTTTATCTTTTTCTGCCCACGTCAAGTTACAATTTATGTCCAATGAAAACTTTTCATCGCGGTCATTGCATGCTTCAATATTAAGAATTTCTATAAGATTATTATCAAAAGATGTTTTTTCGAATTTGTCTAGTTCCTCTAAAGTTAATTTAATATTACTCTTTTTCGAAAAGTCTCTACATAGGATAACTATTGTATATTTTTCATAGAATCATTTTTAACGACATAATTCAATAAAATCATTTTTAATATTAAGTTTGCAATGTGCTTTGTCGAAAATAACTAGTCTACTATTATTAAGATCCACATAATCTTCCATGGGCGGCTCGAACGATGTCATCAGACCCGTATCGATCATAGTCATCCATCGCTTTCAATACGATGCTAGCTGCTCCGGAGTTGTCCTGAAGAAATTCATACTTGAAGATGCCTTGAAAACTTTGCAGAAATGATTCTTGATTCTCCTTTGCTGAATCTGGATCATGAACCACCATTATTGGTTCCGAAGCCCTTTGAGGACAGTTTTTATCAACATGGTCTCTTTGGTAAAGACTCTTCAATGTCTCTAAAGGAATATGTCGGCTAGACCGCTTTAGTGGTCAACTCAATTAACCTCAACTGGAGCCGTCGGCTTTCCTCTTTTTTTGTCACGTAGATGTTCTAACTGTTCTGAAACCATTACAACTGTCAACTCAAAACAAAAATATTAAGGCTTATACATATATATTTTATATATTATATGTATATTTTACATAATGAAATAATGTTGTCTTAACGAAACTTTCTCATCCGATTGCAAAACTGTTGATTAGGTGGAAAGATGTCAACCGATCATGTAATTGCATAGGGTGGTCGATCCGTTGGAACACATTTTCATGCGATCTTAGAGTAATGTGCTTTTAATTACATTTACTTAGGATCTTACAGTACATAGAACAAACTTTATGCAGACCTACAGCTTTTCTATAATTTTCTAATATAATAACTGTTGAAAGTTTTTGTTCGCCGATTTTTATGTCCTTATCTCCAGATCGTGTCGGTCTGTCAACTATCTACATATGTTTAAGCCTGGAAATAACTCTACTTTTTTTATTATTCGTTTTATGACGAAATGTATTTGTTATAAGTGTCGTCCATTTTGTGGTTTGTGCATTAATTCCATCTAGGCCTATTTCTCTTGAGAAGAGTGACCAGCGTACCTATGACAGACGAAGGTGCATATTGGTTCGTACTATTCCAGTTGTGAAAGTTCGTTGGGTATTCGTATTATTGCGGCTAATCGGTAAGGATCACTATCGAACTCGTTGATTCGCAGACGGTTTGGGCTGAGGCGACTTGTAACTTCAAGTCATGCATCTGTACAAGCCGAAGAAAACCTCGATAGAGTATCCATCGCATATACATATGTATGTATCTCTATGATACCACTATTTGAACAGTAGGTTGCCCCTGGTGTTTTCTTATGTCAGAAGAAATAAGAATTTTCTTCCGAATTCAATTGAAGGTGTTGAAAAAGTGTCTTCAGTTCTGTTTTAAAGTTGATGAGCTTCGGGTGGATAAAGAGCCACTACATAACTTCGCCTACTGCTTTGGAGAGGAATGGATATATTGCCAGCCTCTTGCACTCAAAACCTTCGTATGAATCTATACACTACGCTATAGCGCAACCCTTTTTCCTTAAGACAGCAACTCCAACTTGACAACAACTTGAAGATTTGTAATTGTTTGTTCAAAGGCTTATTTGAACGGTAAATGAAATCCCTTGAATCCAGAGATCTTCCAAACACAATTAATTCAATTTAAAAAAAAAAAATCCATATTGTGCAATAACGTCCTCTATTCATTGATACTACAACTTCAGCCTCATTTAGATAGTGGCGCAGTGACTTTTTTGGCCTTACGTCGTTCTAGTGCAGGCTTTCCGGTCCCAAATTTTCTTTATTTAGCTTTATTTAGCTACCCATTCACAAAAAAAAAAGATTTATCGGAGAAGATCAAATCCATTCAATGATTCGGAGGCTTCATAGGTGGTATACAGTCTTCAATTACTGTGTAATTTGGATTTTATAGGAAGATCAATCTTATAAATACGCCCAATTCGGAAAATCGGATCCATAACTTTCAGATGGACAGTTAAATATTCATATGTATATGACAACGTAAATTATTTATTCCCCAAATATGCATAAAAAAATGCCAGAAAATAAAATATCTTATTTGTGAAAAATCAATTAAAACTTGAAAGGATTCGGAGTAGCATGTCACATTTACCTCCTGTATTCACAATGAATGTCCACAAAGCCCGTCGAGTAAATCACGTCAACATCTACAAATACACAATCGCGGAAAGCATTCAGAAGATCTGCATAATACATAGACGAGCAAAATGGATTCGACAAAATAAAACAGGAATGTAATCCTTGCGGCAATGGCGGGCCGTTAGGATACAAGTTCTAGAATTAAACTGTTGTTCATACTATGCCTTTCGCTAATGATTTTTAACACGATTTACTAAAAGCAACGACTGTAGTCCCAATGCACATGGACATACTCGTACAATGGAATTGTAATGCTTTTAGCTAGGAAACCCGTGAGCATGTAGTCGTGGGTGCAAACTGGTCCCATTAACCAAATCGGTATTCATCCGGACAAACACGAAACCTGACGACGATGACGATGATGCCATCGTCCTATCGACGCCACTACTATCGACACCGC
Organism: Merodon equestris; assembly: GCA_958301585.1. Lineage (NCBI taxonomy): Eukaryota > Metazoa > Arthropoda > Insecta > Diptera > Syrphidae > Merodon > Merodon equestris. The sequence goes on from OY284416.1 coordinate 91,760,109, forward strand.
ACATACTCGTATGTATTTTTATCGCCGCTCGACGACGCATTCTGCCTAACGGTGAAATGAAAGGAATTTATATCCGTAATCAGGTGGAATCCGAAGGCAGTCCGGGTGGCAATAAATGGGTAGCGCAATTTTATGCGCCTATTAATACATTTACATCTCGTTGCCGTAAATCTTTTACAGCGATGGTAATGAATTTAGAATGGAAATTCGTCGGAGATGATGTATGATGCGCCAAAAAAAGCGGTAGGAATTGGAAGAGAAGATTTTTCCAGAATGTTGCCCTAACCGGTGCCTTTAATAGGAAATTGTGTATACAGTGGTAGACATTCGTTTATACGCATTTACATTTTTTCAAATAAATGTTCTAGTACTGGACTATTTCTAAGAATTTAAATTTGATACATTTACGTCTTTATTGCCATCAGTTTTAGGAATGTGAATCAACAGTAATCTTTTTTGTAACGGGACTTTCCGCGTTGTACCAAGGGATTTATCTATCGTATGTATTGTTTGTGTATTATTTTCCTAGGACATTCGTTTATACGCATTTGCATTTTATTAGGGAATATAAAAAATCTGTGTGTAAAAAAAGGGGTTGACCGCCCGAGAGTCCCAGCAAACACTTACATAGGCTCAGCAACCTACTTTCACTTCAATTGGGTCACAAGATCCTTAATAAGGGGCTGTAAAAATAGGGAAAACCGCTAATAAGCAATTCATTATCGAAAAAAGGATAAAAAGGGTTCAAAATAACCTGGCATATTGCTTATCAGCGGTTTTCCTTATTATTTGAACAGCTCTGTTTATTATCTCGCGGCCCAACATACCACACCATAATTGTGCAGTTGCCGTCCACAGTCTTCTCGTTACTTCAATTTTGTATCTCAGCCCGAACGGTCATTATAGCCTCAAATAGTAAAGTTAAATACGGTCACTGTCAAATTTTAATTAAAATTTAAATGCTTCTAATATCAAATGGACAAAACTCAAAACCAAACCACGTTTGACTAAGTGCCACAAAGTAAAAAGATTGGAGTTTGCCCGTAAGTACATGTCCTGGACCCACGAATGGCGAAACGTAATATTTTCTGACGAGAAAAAATTTAATTTGGACGGGCCGGACTGCTACAGCTGCTATTGGCATAATTTGAGCCAACAAAATGTGGTACGGTCCAAACGCAATTTCGGGGGCGGAACTGTTATGATATGGGGAGCTTTTTCTTATTATGGAAAGACGCCTGTGTGCTTTATTACAACAAAAATGGATTCAAAAGCCTACACGGAGTTGTTGGAAGATGTTTTAGTAACGTATTATGAAGAAGAACCGGAAAGAGACTTCATTTTCCAGCAAGACAACGCTTCCATCCATGTTTCTAGGCAGTCGAAAGAGTGGTTTTCCTCAAAAAACATTGAGCTACTTGAATGGCCGGCATGTAGTCCTGATTGTAACCCTATCGAGAACCTTTGGGGCATACTTGCTGGTAAAGTATATTCCAAAGGGAAGCAGTACAATAGCGTATCCGAGCTCAAAAATGGAATTCGTCAGGCTTGGCTTGAAATTGGACCCGATACTCTCCACAAGTTAATCGATTCTATGCCAAATCGTGTTTTCTCAGTCATCGAGAACAAGGGAAGTCACACAAAGTATTAGACAGTATGAAAAACAATAACTGTAATATTTATAAAAACACAAACTTAAGTGCGCATAAACGTATGTCTACCCCAATTTCCTAATTTTTATTAAAAAAAATGTTTTCAATATTATTGAAGTTGTATTTTGTTTTTTTTTTTAAAACTGAGAATGAAAGAAATATTTTGGGGCTATTAAAACCAAAAAAAAAAAGTTATTACAGAAATAATCGCAAAAATGCGTGTGCGTATAAACGAATGTCTACCACTGTAGCTGGTTAAATCTTCTTTACGCTTAATTATTTTATTAATTGATCTCATAAATTTATAAAAAAATTAATGTTTATTAATTGATCTCATAATATTAAGTACATATATTTTATAATTACTCTCCGACATAACTGCATAAGTTATTGGTAATGCGAATTACCAAACTCAAATCTAACTATAATCACAGAATAAATAGTATACAGAAGTTGCATCTCATACAAAGCAAATTTTGTTCTAGGGTTCCAATATTGGCACCCTATTGAACAGAGAGTACAAACATGAGAACATGCAAGAGAGTATACAAAAAATTGAGAAGCTGGTGCGAACGAAAGAGAGTAGCATGTGCGTTTTCGGTGGTTTTGTTTTTACGAGAGCAAAGCAGCGTACGATGTGTATGCAAGTGTGTGTGCGTGTGTATATGCATTGATAGCTTCTTCTATCGTAAGCTTGCATGGTGTTGTATTGCTTCTCTTGTTTTCGATTGTGTGGATTGGATTCGAAATTACTTGGGAATTGTACTTTCATGCGAATGGTTGTGTTTTCCTGCGCTTATATTATCGACTCCATTTTTACTTTGTATTTTGATATTTAACTCTATTTTTGATTTTGAATTGTTGCTTTTATAATTGTTGACAACTTTGCACACGATTTGGATTATTCTTTGGACTTATTATTATATATTGATTGTTGAGGGGTTGTCATACGATTTTGAATAGGGAAAATGGATTCTGTACCGGCTGTTGGTAAAATTTTCCAAAAGTCCGGCATTCGATGCTGCATAAAAACATGCGGTAAATCTAGGCGATATGGTGAAAAGATAAGAATGTTTAAGTTTCCTCCCTATGACTCAGCTATGGGTCAAATTTGGCGAGAAAAATGTAATATTCCAACAAAAGATTACACAAAAAAATTGTTGATTTGCGCCAATCACTTCTCAAGTTCTGACATTGGTAAAAAAAAATTGAAATTCGGAGCTGTTCCGGTATTTAACTTAGAAGTTATTGAGGAAGATTACAAGTCGTTGGAGCTTGATTGTCCAGCTAAAAAGAGCCGAACAAGTGACTCCGTAGATGGATGTTATAATGACTGTGAAAAATATCTGAAATCAGCTAATTTTTACAGAAAAAAATATTACGATATGGTAGCAAAATATAAAAATCTCCAAAGCCGCAAACAAATAGCAACAAAATCAAGCGTATTTCAAACCATCGACTCTTTTCAAATAAGCAAGATTTGGTTCAAGACATTTATTATGTCTCACAGTCAACGTACCCATTTTTGAAGAATAAATTGCATCTAAATTTGCCACATATCTCTACTGTTTATCGATGTAAATTCCTGTAAATTCCCTACAACCAGGTTTTAAAAATAACGGTTTAGAGTTAATAAAAAGAAGTGCTTAGATTTGAACCAGTACGAAAAGAATAATATGATTCTGCTGATGGATGAAATGGCGATTAGAAGGGAATTGCGATACAATTCCAAATTATATTTAGTGGATGGATTTGAGGAAAATGGGGTTGAAAGAACGAACCAGATTGGTAAACAATTGTGCGTTTTTATGATTAAATCAATGTTTTCCAACTGGGCGCTTACATTTAATTACTTTGTTTAAAAAAATGGACTTTCTGCCGATTTACTAAAAAATATAATATTACGAAATTTAGCAATTTTGAACAGTTTTGGCATCATAATTAAAGTTGTAATTTGTGACCAAGGGTCCTCTAACAGGAAGTGTTTCTTGGAATTGGGAGCTACTTTAGAAAAACCCTATTTTATGTATAATGGTAGTAAAACTTTCTGTGTATATGATTTTCCACATCTAATCAAATCATTAAGAAATGGTTGGCTTTAATGTGACCTTACAACATCAAATGGAGTTGCTAGTTTTAAAGTAGTTAAGGAACTATGGGAAATGGAGTGCAAATCTAATACAAAAATGTGTCTTAAACTTACAAGCCAGCACATATTTCCGAACTCTTTCGAAAAAATGAAAGTAAAACTAGCCACCCAAATTTTTAGTAGGACTGTTCAAGCAGCAATTAAAACTGTTATTGAGACAGTAGGCTCTAAAAGTTGCTCAAAAGAAGTTTGTTTATCTACGGCATGCTTCATAGGAAATATTGACAAAATATTTGACTGCCTAAATAGTGGTTCGCTATCTTCAAAGAATTGTTATAAGTCTGCAGTTCAACTTAACAGTCCATCACACGAATATATAAAATTCTTCCTTGAATACCTCAATTTGTTGACAAAAAGAAAAAAGTATTTTTTTTAGATGGAATGAAATCCCAAATATTTTTTTTAATGACAAGAGCATTAAACCAAGATAAGCTCGAAAATATGTTCTCGGTTCTAAGACAAAAGGGTGGAAATAATATTAACCCCTCAGTTGCTGATATAAACACTTTATTAGCACGCTTAATGTCTGCAAATATAGTGCAGTTGAGTTCTTATAGTAACTGTGAAGAGCTGAGTGATACCACATTTGAAACGCTTTCAAATATTTTGTCAAATATGGACTTAGCTGATACAAATAATGAAGTACTCAGTCGAAACGAAAACTTTGAAATAGATATTAACATAGAAATCATTGATGATTTCGTATTAAATGATGACTTTCAGAATTGTTCGGAATTTAGTATCGATTTGGCGTCTTTAAGATACTTCATAGGTTATATCGTCTACAAAATGATACCGAAAATTAACTGCGATATTTGTGTTTCTATATTGAGAAAAGAAGACGAAGTATTAACAGTTCCTAGTGAACTTTTCATATTTCATAAAAATTACAATTCTCTTAAAGATTTTGGTAACCTCGTTGCTCCTTCACAAATTTTCTTGGAAATTAGCAAGAAACATATTACAGTGTTTAGCAATATTTTTGACACACAAACTGTTGGTATAAAAAACTTGATAAAATCCAAATGCAAAAATGCCACACCGCCATGGTTTTCCACATGTTCTGATCATAAGGAAATAATATTGGACTTCATGATCTTAGTACTCTTGAGGAAGCATTGCTCGTGGGCTTCAGAGAAAAAAAAGTTTACTGAAGCCCGCAAACTTAAAATCCTGTCGCACTAAAGTTTTTGGGTTATTCTTCCCTACATACATATATCAGATTGAAATTTGCACAAAAATCCCAAATAATGGAATAACGTTAATTGGTGTTACCCGGCCCTTTTAGTTTACATCGAAAAAGTACGCGTACGAATACCAAGCGCAACTTTCAACTGAAGAAAACTAAATATAGAAATCTAAAACTTGAAACAAAATTTTGTCAACACCACGTGCATTCACGACGTTGGATAGCAACACAATACACACGCACACATAAACATTTTAAGATTGCTCTCTCGTTGATTCTCTCTGATCGTGGCTGCTCTCTGGTTGTTACTCTCTGATCATGCTTGCTCTCTCGTTGCTTGATCTTCCCTTCAGTTGTTCCGCCCGCACCATAAAGTGAAAAATGATGCAGGCCGAGATGCGACTTCTGTATACTATTTATTCTGTGATTATACATACTTTTTGATGTGTGTATCTCTTTTGAGTACTGATAGCAATACAATGTGTTTTGCGTCAAATAGTGTGTAGTATCGTCATCGCTACCAGACTTGCTCTTCATTATATGTACTGTTTTTTGTGCATCTGATGTAAATGCGGAGAATAATGTACTGTTGTAGTGCACTAGCAAAGATCTTTGATCTTAAAACTCGAGTTTGGGGGTTGGTTATTGGTATTTTTTCTATGATCATAATTTTGTTGCATAACATAAGTATATGAATGTGTGCTGTATTTTTTGGTGCGAGGGTACGAGATGTAAAACAGAAAATATTTGTTGTTTTTGTTTGAGTTATTTGTTTCTGGTTTTGGTATCCTTTTTTCTACTTAGTTACATTTTATTGTGACGTGAGTCGTCAATACAGTCAGTTGGAAAGACTAATGTGTTAAAAAGATATGTGTTTAAAAGTTTAAAAGTTAAATTTGCATAATGGAGCGAGAAAGAAGTAAATTATGGAATTTTTTTAGTATTATACCAGACGATCGGGAAAAAGTGAAGTGTGATTTGTGCCTTTCAAGACATCGAAAGTCATATTTAAATGAATTCAACCCCTCCGTGTCAGTTCCAGTTGTTCATCCTCCCTCAATGCCTTCGACAAGTCAACAATCGTGCAAGGATATCCAGGAAGTTCTAGGCAATGATCGTAATTTTAAAGCAGTAAAAAAACAAACTAATATTTCAATGTCTGCAAGAAAACGTTTGAATGTTGGGCGTAAAAAAAAATTACTGATCTTATTTTAAAAATGATTATTAAAGATTTGCAACCCTTTTCTATAGTGGAGGATTCTGGGTTTAAGGACTTAATAAATTACTTCGAACCAAATTTCAAAATGCCAACTAGGTATCTTCTAGGTACAACTTTGCTTGATGCGCAATATTTACAAATTAAAGAAAAAATAAAAAATTAATTGAAATTGGTCAGTTATATTACGCTAACAACAGATGGATGGACTTCGCGTGCAACAACTGCGTATGAGGCTGTGACGGCGATATCTTAGGAGACTCGTGGGAACTAAGCTCAGTCTTGCTAGGTTGCTTTGAATGTCACGAACGGCATACGGCGGAATATTTAAAGCAAGATCTTTTAAATTTGGTGGAGTCCTGGGAAGTCAATAATAAAATTTTCGTGTGCGTCACAGACAATGCAGCAAACATGAAGGCTGCGGTAAGATTGGCTGGATGGGATCATTTTGCTTGTGTCGCTCATACCATGAATTTGATACTCAGAGCTGTACTAGGCGTCATTCAAAATCTAATAAAGAAAATAAAATCAATTGTCGAACATTTCCACAGGAGTTCTGTGGCCACAAAAAAACTTTTTTTTAATGCAGGAGCAACTTAAACCTAACGAGAAGTCATTAAAGCTAAAAATGGATGTAGTTACTCGCTGGAACAGCACCCTTGATATGCTTGAGAGGGTAAAAACTCTGCAAGTAGCGTTAAAGGCAGCACTTGGTCTGTTGCATAACCCGGTAGAAAATTTATGAGAAGACTAATGGGCCATGCTTCCAAGTATCATTAAAATTTTGAAACCATTTAAAGTGCTTTCTGAAGAACTGTCGTCTCAAACCGAAGTTTCAATTTCGAAAGTTTTAGGCGGAACCAACAGCATTCTACGCATTTTGAATAATTTAAGTTCAAATCCTATGAGTGCATTATCTAGAAATCCGCTGGAAACATCTCGCGCCACTCAGTCTTATTGAAGGCAGCTCTTCTAGACCCCAGATTTAAAAAACAATCTTTTGTTTATAAATCGTGCTACAATAATGCTAAGCAATCACTGAAGTTGAACTTGAAAGAATGCCAAGTACGCAGGAAACCTCAGCAAGTCTGGAAGATGAAACATATGCTCCTTTAATGGAGTATGAAGATGAAGAAGTTGGTATTTGGCAGGAACATGACAAAAACATAGCTTTGGGCTCATCAGTAACAACTGTTGCTGCAAGTATCGTAACGATTCGGCAGTATATGGAGGAAAAGGATATTTCGAGAAAAGAGAACCCGTTAAAATGGTGGAATGCTCGAAAACTACTGTATCCCGAACTTTCTGAATTAGCTAAAAAATATTTATCAGTTATGGCTACATCAGTGCCATCAGAATGTATATTCTCAAAGTCCGGAAAATTTTTTAATGAAAAGCGTTCGGCATTAAAACCAAAAAATACTTTTTTTGAATGCAAATCAAAAGTATATGTCTTAGATTAAAGTAACAAAATAAGAAATTCTTAGGTTAACTAATTTAATATTTACTTTTTTTAACAATCGAACTTACACATCAATCAATGAAGATGATATTTTTTAAACATACATATTTGTTTACACTGAGGCAATTGAATCGGCTATATTTTTTTCCTTTTGTTTTTAAGTTCCTTTTTTTAATAAATTCTAAGGTTTATTCTAATTTATATGTTTAATTTCTGAAGTTTTTTTTATTTATTTTTAGTTCAAGTGAAATTTATTTGATTTAGTTTTGTTTTTTCATGGAGTTATTTCCTTTTTAAATTATGAGGTTTTTATTTTATTTATTTGTAGTTTAAGTCAAATGAATAAGAAAAAAGTTAATTTTTTTCATTAAAAAAATCTAAAAATTGAAACGATTTGTTTTTGCTTTTGTTCACAGGGAACAATTTAGTCCATTTTCATCCCTTTCTAATTTCTACCAATAAATAAATAAATCAACCCGAGAAAGTAGATTTCTGAGGAAAAGTAGGTTTTACTAGCTGTTGGCTCATTTCAGAGTTAAAAAAAGAGGTTTTTAGGAAATTTAATTCTGCAGGGAAACGTGTTAAATGTTAATGTTAAACTTAAATATTATTATGTGAGCCTCAAAAAGCAAAAAAATACTTGTTAAAACTTAAATGATACCCCTTTCTATGAAAGTAACGAAAGTAACGAGTAACGACATTATTGTAACGAGTATTCAAAACAAAAGTAACGTATACATACGGGTATTCAATTGGACATTACTTTTACAGCTCTACTCTCGACCTTTGCGTCCGCTCAATGGCGATCCGGAGGACCTCGAACCTTTAACGCCTGGACACTTCCTAGTAGGAGAGCCATTAATTGCTCCACCAGAACCGAATCTACTAAGTAAAAATATCAGTCCACTAAATCGATTCTCAGTGAAACAGCAGATGAAGTAAGGCTTTGCTAAACGATGGACGAAGGAATATATGGATCGTTAACGATTTAGTCCTCCTAAAAAATGAGCACTGGCCATATTGTCTCTGTCCATCCAGAAGGAGACGATTTGGTTAGAGTGGTTTTTCTGGCGGGTGGTATTTTAAAACGGCCTATCAGTAAAATATGTCTACTTTCTGATTAGGAAGTATTCGGGTAGTAGAATCTAATGCCTTGTCGAAATTAAATTTCTTTCCTTTATTCTATTTTCTTTTCATATCTTAAATAGCACAAGGGGATATAAAAACATTCAACAATTCACCATACAAATTGAGATACAACCAATTTCGCTAGGACAGACCGAGTCAGTGGCGGTAAGAAATAACCACTTAGGCGATGGAGATCGAGGATTCAAAAGTACAATTCCGATAATACATCATCGGGGGGCGGTATGATGCAAATGAAACAGTCCCCATCGTTTAACGAAAATTCGGCAACTTTGAACGAAATTTCCCATCGAAGTAGGCGACCATATTATCCGAAGTAACTTCGCGTCTACCAAAGTTTTTCTATTTTATTCTTGGTCGTACGTTCAAATCTCGCACATCAATACAACAATTAATTACTAATAAATATAAATTAAATTTTGGAGTCCACTTGTTTCAATCATATCGTAATTCAATGCAATCCGTCATCTAAGACACGCACAATATCTTTGAAGCAATGAATCAACAATAGTGGAGTGCTTAGGAAGGATTCGTAAGTATGTTTATGCTGTTTATCAATATCTGATCTTTGTCTTTCCTTATCTTTTTCTTAGTTTCCAAATCTCTTTCCATGGGAGTTGTAACTGACCATTCATTTGACGAGAAATTTCGAAGAAAAATGTGGGACCGCGCCACCACATTTGATTTCTGCAGAGGTCTTCTGGTGATACTCCTCGTGAAGCACAATCTGCTGGGTTTTCTTTAGAACTTACGTGCCGCCAGGCGTTTGGGTTGGACAAACGTTGTATTTCGGTAACACGGTTCACTACAAAAGTAGTCCGAATTAAAGGATTTCCCTTAATCCATGCTAGTGTTTTCATGGAATCCGACCATGGAAAAACTTCGACCTCGTCGAACTGTATAGCTTTCGTAATGCGATGCAATAGTTTTGCTAAAAGTACTGCTGCACAAAGTGCATACACAACAGCTGCATATGGTCGGATGCATCGTTGAACCCATGTAGTTGCACCTGAGCAGCTGTTTCAAATTTTATCCAAGGAGGAATTTGGAAAACTTCTAGATTCGACAAACCATTGGTTCTCAATGTCTCGAGGGATGACTTCATCTTATGAGAGTTATCTTATCAACAGCTGCTGCAAGATTAACTTTACCCTGATAATACATGGAGAGATCCACCCTAAGGGATCAAAGAGTCGCCGCATGTCTGTGAGTACTGTTCGTTTCGTATGACTGGGTATTTCAGGTAAGTTTATTTTGAATTTGAAAACATCCCTTGTTGGATGCCATTGGATTCCCAAGGTCTTAATCGAGTGAATCGAACTTGAGAACAAGATTTATTTCTCTTTCATTTTTAGAGACCTGTTCCAAGACCTTATGAGAGTTGCTAATCTGCTAATTTCCGAAGATGAAATCAAGCCGAATTTAAGACGTAGAGAATGTCGGACTCCAGTTTGATTGCGTCGGCTCCATTATCGCATCCGTAAATTAAATCATCCACGTAGAATCCTTCTGTGAGCACCTTGGTTACACGAGGATATTTGGCTTCAACCTCGGTTGCCAAGTGATGTAGTGTTCGCACTGTGCGAATGTTTTGATAGGGTCATTGCGTGTTTCGGTCCTCAAAATAAGTTGATACGGGGTATCTTTTTTTTTATTTATTATTATTATTATTATTATCTACCGAAAAAATGTTTTCTTACAGATACTTTACATTTACATTATTACTTAAGATTAAAAGAAGGGATTGAGAAAAAAGAAGTTACGGGGTATCTTGTGGTAACATTCATATGTATCTGTCTATGCCTTTTATTTATATCAGCACCGAATGCAACTCTAAATTTTCCCCATTTACCGATGAGGTCTATGATATCGGTTTGTCGGTTTGCGTTGAAAACCACACGTAATTTGGTGGTTGTGCTTAAATCCTTAAGCACTGCATGGTGTGGTAGAAAATAATGGTTTCTTACTGTTCACTGGGTCCCATCAGTGATATATTCTTCATATGGCCTAATGTTTTGTATTCATTTATGGATTCATGATATGCAATTCGTAACCTTTCATTCGATGTTAACCGTCTTTCAATCTGGCAAAATCTAGCCAATACTGCGTTTTTAGAATTACCAAGAGATGGACGTATACCTTTTTTAAAGGGCAACCATATATCGACCATCTTTGCCTCGCTGTACGGTTTGCTGATAATGTAGTTCACAATTTTTTTCTTCTTGTGTGAGTTTCCTGTCGTCGAAACTCTCCCCTATTTCCCAAAATTTCTTCAGTTCCTCCAAATAGTTGAAATAAGTTTGAACTCTTAGCTGTTTGGGCTTGATTGTAGTTGTATTACCTATGCTTTCCTCAGTATCCATCCTAGCTCCGTCATCTGTGCCATGGGGGAACCTTATTGACCCTTTATTAAACCTTCTAGAATATAGGTAATATACGAATAAACGTCGGCTCCTAATAGGATATAAATTTTCCCAGGGAGCAAATAAGAAAGATCAGCCAGAGGTAGTTTAGGAAAATATTTCCACATACTGGTTTGCACCCGGTGGGTTGGTAACATTGGTGTTAATTGGTAAAAGACACATGCCCTGACATCGAGACTGAATTCTGTGTTCGTGAATTAACCTAAGCTGAACTCTACTTGATGATGAGAAAGACCGGTAGGGGTTTTACTTAGGCCCGTGACACATGCGGACGTTTTGTGTCTTTTTAACCTAGCAATTGAGTCGCATTCTCTGATATGAATGTAGCTTCAGCGCCAGGATCTACTAGCGCCGTAAATAACATACATGGTATGATCCATTTGAAGCAAAAATCTTTAGCAGTGCGATAGCTAATAGGGCCTTAAATCGCATTTGGTTGAAATGTGTGTTGACTGATAAAGTTTGCAATGTGGAGTGGCCTTGAAAATCACTATGTGCATTAGTTGGCGAGTTGAGGCAATTAGCACAAATAGAATGTCTTTTGATGGTTTCAGACTGAGCCTTCGCATCCATCCTTTAAAACTGCTTGCAATGCCGAATACCCAGCGAAGCCATGCACAGACAACAAAGAAATTTCTTATTTATTTGTTGAGGATTTAAATGAAACACCCTAGCCGATGGGTTTCGATAAGAGAACGATGTTCCTTGTAGTTTTGAATTAGTATTAATTTCAGAAATGTTTTCCAATGAGCAAAACCTAGCCTCTATAAAAGATAAAAATGTTTTCCTTTCTGGAAGAGCTTTAGATGTCCCTAATTTAGCTTCCCAATCCTTTTGTGTTTGCGGAGGGAGCTTATGGAAAATAATATATATGAGGATGGATTCATGAGTGAGCTTTTCTTGTTCTATTAGGACCTTTAGATGTGTGTTAACTAATTTTCGTTTATTTTCGAATCTTTTAGTTAAGATGTTCCTCGCTGATATATGTATAATTTCTTCCAGCAAGAGGAAGGTGCTGAATTAACCGCGCAGCTTTATCAGTCACCGAGTTCTTAAGATGTTGCAGTTTCTGAACATCAGATAAATCTGAGTTATCATATATTACATTTTCAAATAGATTATAAGTTTCTTCGATATCGGTTAAGCATGCTTTCACATAACCCCTTGACTTTCGTGCCGCGGTCGTGTTTAGAAATTCATCGAACTCAACTTGTAATTCTTTTAAAATTGTATCTTGTAGTTCAATGTTCTTAGGTAATTTTGCCATTATAAATTAAATACGTTTCAAATGTATACATGATCATGTATACAAATGTATACATGAATCATGCACATGATTAATGGGAAAAAGGGTTCTTTTTTTTTGTATTACAATTTACATATTGTATATGACTCACTCTTCGTTATTCGTTTATTTGTTCCAAACACTGTTTTATTTTTATATTATATGTACATATATTTCTTCCCGTTTTAATGTAAATGCATATTTGATTAAATGAAAGGTGGAAAATGAGGTGAAATTCCTACCTTATGCAAATTTGAAATCCTAACTGATTCCAAGTGATGTCCGTTTGGTTTCCTTATAGCAGGTTCTTCCAAGAGTTCCAGCTTCTATTCATTTATGCTTTGTTTGCTATGTGTACGGAATTATACTTCTGATTGTCCGATAATTTATCACTCTTTGAATTTGTTTTCAATATTACTCGCGATATTCAATTCTAACCGACTAATTTTGGTCTTTCACTCTTCTTAAAAAAGCTCGAAGGACCATGTTCTGAGATGAGGTGTTCTCAGAAGAAATAACTTTATTCGGTAATTACAAAAACCACTGTTGTTCAACGTTATACATTTTTACTTGATTTAAATATAGGTAAGTGCGAAAACCAAGGGAAAAAGAAGAAAACATGTTGCCAATTGTAAGAATGGCCCAGAGATACATGGCCGAGGATGACAGCTACTATCGCACGCAATCTGTCTCCTATATTAATCATTATGCTATGATGGGAGAGTGAGATAGACTGCGTGTTTATATATGCTATTTCTTTCTTTATACTTTTGCTAGTCTACATCAGCCGACACACTTTATGCCCAATCGTAGGCCTTCTCTCCTTGATGTACATATGTCTTGTTTCATAAAAAAACCTTCTTGCGCTCTACAATCAAATCTTCGCATATCACGACTTGCTTTTTACCTCAATTAATATCACATCACCCATTATTACAGATACTAGCATGCCATACCTACTACAATTTTTCTAACATGAACATTATTTCATTATTCTCATATTGTTTGAGTCTGAACTGCTCACCAATCTATAACTGCAGCAATTTTGATACACAAGTAAATTGTTTTTTGTTTTTTTTTTTTTAATTCATTCTACATTCTTTTTTTTTTAATTCATCTTACCCTAAACAAAAATGCTTAAAACTAGCTTAATTATCCTTACAAATTTAAATGTCTTACTGACCCTAGAAAAACAAACTAAAACGAACAGTACAACTTAAACATATGTCTTTCGACAACGACATGTAAATTTATAATTTCTTAAACAATCTTGTTATTACTTAAGCTACGAACAATTAAACTAATAATAACATTCATATACTTATCAAAAAATTGTACCAATCAAAGTTATTAGAAAAAAAGGGACGAAATCCTTACCCTTATTAAACGACGTGATCAGCTTTATTCTATTTGGAGTAAGTACAAATGCTCAGTGCTACTGAATAGTTGCAAGGTAGCACGTAATAAGGTAACTTCCCTTATTCGTAGGAATAAGCGGCATTTCTATTCAGAGACCTTTTCTAATAGCACTTCAAGCTCGCTTTTTGGAAAAATGTGCGTCGAATGAGCACATACATAAAGCCCCTAATAACCTAGACCTGGAGGTTTTCAATTGCAATTTTGCTCAATGGTCGTCGAACGGCGATAGTCATATAACCCATCTTATCTCAGATCACTCCCAAAACACCTTCTCACTCTCAGGCGTTGACTAACTCTGTGTTGGAATCACACTGATGAAAATAAAATCTCAAGCTACGGGGTCGGATGAAATTCATCCTGTTTTTTTTTAAAACATTTCTTCCCATTATTACAACTTCTACCTTTTCAGAGAGCTGGAAAGTGGGCAAAATTATTCCCTTACCAAAAACAACATCTCCTAATGGTATGGAGTTTCGTGCAATACCCATTCTCCCATATCTACGCAAGGTTTTTGAAAGTCTGGTGAGTAAAACAGCATTTTATCAAAAATAATCTAATCACAAAGTTCAAATCTGGCTTTCGCGCTAAATATAATTGCACAACGCTTGGGTATGGATAGCGATATGGTCGAATTACTGGCCTGCTTGGATTTCTCTAAACCCTTCGACAATGTGAATCATGAAATTCTCATAAAAAAACTTAAAAATCAATTTCTCTGTGTCTTTATGTCACCTTATGTCATCATACCTTTCAAACCGTTCGCAATTTGTGTACTATAGGGTCCGCCAAATAACTTTTTTTTTTTTTTGAAAATGCTATAAAAAAAAAACTACTGAATATTTTCTCAAATTTCTTTTTTTATTTGAAAGTACAATCCTTCCGGTTAATAATGGAAAATAATTTCATTCAAATGGCTGCCTCGGCTGGCCATGCAGTAGCCTACACGATCGGTCCAATTTTTAAGCACATTATCGATTGTGTGCAGCTGTATTTCACCAATGGCTTCACGAATATTGTCCTTTAAAGCGTCAATTGTCTCTGGCTTGTCGGCGTAACACTTATCTTTGACGGCACCCCACAAGTAATAGTCAAATCGCAGCTCCGAGGTGGCCAAACGACATCAGCTCTGCGGCTGATAATGCGATCTTCAAAAACAGGGCGCAAAACATCGAGTGTAGCTTCGGCTGTGTGGCACGTAGCGCCGTCCTGTTGAAACCAAATGTTGCCAATATCCTCCTCTTCAATTTTTGTGAACAAAAATTCGTTCAACATGGCCCGATAACGATCGCCATTGACTGTAACGGCCACTCCTTGCTCATTTTCGAAGAAAAATGGCCCAATTATGCCTCTGGACCAAAATCTGCACCAAACAGTGGCTCGTTTTGGGTGCACCGGCTTTTCAATGTATGCGTGCGGGTTTTTGCTTTACATACCCGCCAAGATCAAAATGAGCTTCATCTGAAAAGATGATTTTTTTGGCAAAATCGGCATCTTCTGTAAGTCGATCGCAGGCCCACTTAGCGAAGCGTTGTTCAAGCGTATACACAACCATATTCGTTCAGCGGAAGGATAAAACTAATTATCTGTCAAATCAGACATGAGCTAAGTGTTACCATTCACGAAATAAGCACTACTTGAAAAAAAAAAAACGTTAGATGGCGGACCCTTTATAACAATAAGTATTCTTCGAGTCTTGTTGTCAACTCTGATCGCGCCCTCTTATTTTCATGTTTTATAATTTATATATATAAATGTTTTTCAATATGTAATTACCATATTTATTTGTTTTCGTATGAACTTAATCGTATTTATCGTTTTCATCAAAATCTAAAGCACTAATTCTCAAGAAGTAGGATCGTCTTAGATCTACCGTAGTAGGATCGTCGCAGATTTTAGATACCTTCATATTCACATTGTTATGATTGAGTATTTTAGCAAAAATGCAATCGGAGTTGTGAAAAATGTCATAAAGAAAGTTATAAAAAAAACAACACTTTTTTTCTACAACAACTCTAAACTTATATCAGGTTTGGAAGTATAACATCGGCAAGGCTATAGCAATTAATAATATAATATTGCTATTAATACCAATTAAATATTGTTAATAACAATTGAATATTGTTAATAACAATTGAATATTGTTAATAACAATTGAATATGGTTAATAACAATTGAATATTGCTAATAACAATTGAATATGGTTAATAACAATTGAATATTGTTAATAACAATTGAATATAGTTAATAACAATTGAATATGGTTAATAACAATTGAATATTGCTAATAACAATTGAATATGGTTAATAACAATTGAATTTTATTTTCTATATACAGGGTGTCCCACGAGCAGTGTGCCAAAAAGCTAGAGCGTGTAGGTCTGGTCAAGACAAGAAAAAAATCGTACTGAAGGGGG
This sequence comes from Merodon equestris, assembly GCA_958301585.1. NCBI lineage: Eukaryota > Metazoa > Arthropoda > Insecta > Diptera > Syrphidae > Merodon > Merodon equestris. Next base: position 91,776,464 of record OY284416.1, read on the forward strand.
GGCAATTTTCTAAAAAAATGACTTAATTTGGAAAAAAAAAATATTAAAAATCAACAGCTACATCCACAATGCCGTGATGTACTTTATTGTAAAGCCAGAAACCTCTTTGAGTTTTCAAACTCAAAATTTTGAAAAAAAAAAATCAAACTATTTCTTTCAAAATTGTATGTAATTAAGAACTAATTTTTTTTCAAAAATTCAATTCGCTTATTAGTTTCTAGTTAAAAACAGAAAACCGGATGCAAAAATGTCTTGTAGTTTTTGAGAAATTAAAAAAAAACCCGAACCGTTTTTTTCTAAGAAAAACCTTTTTTTTGGTTTTAACGCGGCTGGACTTGTAGGCAAATTAATGTATGAAACATTGACCTCTATTTTATTATTTTTAAAAAATTCGGAGTTTTATTATAATAAATTTTCAATATGATCCCCATTTTTTAGAAGGCAAATATTATATCTCCTTCTAATGGCTGCACATATGTAAGTATATGCTTGACAAATTTTCCTGCAATTTGACTCCAGCGACTTTAATCCGTTCTTTCAGTTAGTCCAAAGATACTATTTCCACTTCGTAAACATAATTCTTCATGAATCCCCACACATAAAAATCTAGAGGAGTTAAATCTGGTGATCTAGGTGGCCATTCTGTGGGGCCCCTTCTTCCGATCCAACGGAAACATTACAGCTAAAGCGGTGTTGTAATTTATTTTGGTTTTTGTTGCGTGGATTGGTGCTACTCCAATGATGCAAATTGTGGACCCCCCTCCCATACGATTTTTTTCTTGTCTTGACCAGACCTACACGCTCTAGCTTTTTGGCACACTGCTCGTGGGACACCATGTATATCTATCTCAAACTTAACATAGCTGCGATATTTGCAATTATTTTGCTTTTGCTTTTGTTCTCGTTATTAAATGGAGGCTTTTTTCCATAGTTTTCCTCCAACTCTATATTCAAATTATTGTATATGTACTGCATATCCTAATCATACACCAATTGTATTTTTAGCAGTAAGGTTCTATAAAACCATATCTCTATACAGGCCTGAGAAAATTAAAATACTATTGTAAAACACTGTCATACAAAACACACAAGAAATAAATGTCTAATGAGTCTCTCAGAAAACTCAAAGTTGTGCATAATAGCTGTGTCAGATATATCTACGGAGTAGAAAGGCTCGAGCACATCTCCGAATTCAATTCACCGAAAAAATTGCAGGCTTTTCACTTACAGCACTGATGAAACATCGTACCTTGCTACTGTTGCATAAAATTATAACAACCAAAGAACCTGAATACCTTTTCGAACGCCTTCAGTTCGCAAGAACGCAACGTTCTCTACAACTTTTTGTACCAAAACAGAAATATTTAACAACGTCCCGTAATTTTTTTCTGAATGCTGTTCAGCTGTGGAATGTGCTACCCCTAAATATCAAACAACTAAAAAGCACAAACGATTTCAAACTAAAATCTTTTAAGTACCTTAAAGAACGTTATTAATGGAAATCTCCCTTTTTCTAACCCTACTTAAATCTTGAATATCGTCTGTCTTAATATTCTTTATATGTATTTGTTTTTACTTACTCTCCTATTATTTATCTTTTTCTCTACATCTTTCACTATTATCTTTGTAGTTTTAATCATACTAATAATTATTATTGTATTATTATTATTATTATATTCTTATTATTATTATATTATTATATTATTATTATTATCTTTTTTTGAAGCATGTTCAAATTTATAAGATGTTGTATATTACTTGTACATGTATTATAATTAAATCAATAAATAAATAAATAAATAAATACTTTTGACGTTTAGAGTACAATGTGTTTAGTTTACAATAGAATTGTTCAATGTGAAGTTTCCCGGGTGAGTGATTGTTTTTTATTTAAATTTGTTTTAATTGAAACTGTTTTGTTGGGGCTGAGTACCAATAGCTTCTTTTACCATAAACCAAGTTCACGTGTGGCAAAAAAAGAATGAAAAACTGCGACATCTACTATGGATGTCGCTACTAGGAGAGCAAACAACGCCTATTCGGATGAGCATTCGTTAGTCGAGAAAAACTACGTTAAAGAGCCTTGAACTTTCGGCACGTAAGCGAACGCCTCATAACATTAGTTTAATAGACCTTCACGCCCCAACCGAAGAAAAGGACGATCGACTCTAGAAGCCTTCTACGATCTCCTAGCGAGAACATATGCCCAATGTCCCAACTATGATACAAAAATAGTATTAAGAGATTTTAATGCGAAACTAGGCAAAAAGGATATATTTGAATCGATCTCGGGGAAGTATAGCTTACGCGACACCACGTCCGAAAACGGACACCAGCTACTTTACAACCTGGCGGGGCGTAATCTCCTAGCCTAATCTCTTAGCCAAGGCAAAAATTAAAATATCAAGGATTCTACGTAATCGAGCAGGACAAAGAAATTTTGACAATCGCAAGAGACCGCTAGGACCTTTGCCGATCGAGTTTCCTCCAATCTCTCACAAAGTCGGATGACACCAGCACAATCCACAGAATAAAACTGGGAGCATTGCCAGCGCGCCATTGGAGACACTGCCTCTGATACGTTGGGCTTCCCATCGCCGTCAGTTGGAAACGCTTAGTTTGGTGAGCAGTGCGAGCAGTCATATATAGCAAAGCAAACTGCCTACAAGGCCATGCGTGAGCTCTACGAGCAGAAAAGTAGGAAGGAGCACATGATTTTAAGGAAAAAAAAAAGAGAGTACGAAAAGTGTGAGATCGAGGAGATCCAGTGATGATACCGCAAAAATAACGCTTGCAAGTTTTACGAAAAAGTAAAACGAACATGCCAGAGTTATAAAGCCAGAGCAGAAGCCTGTAGGGACGAAGACGGACAACTAGTAAAGGGTCCGCCATCTAACTTTTTTTTTTCAAGTAGTGCTTATTTCGTGAATGGTAACACTTAGCTCATGTCTGATTTGACAGATAATTAGTTTTATCCTTCCGCTGAACGAATATGGTTGTGTATACGCTTGAACAACGCTGGGAAATATTGCGACATTACTTTGAAAATCATGGTAATGTTGCAGAATGTGTGCGAAAATTGCGTACGGATTTTGGAAGAAGAGAAGCACCGTCAGCTCCGTATGTTCGTTATCTTGTGAAAAAAGTGAAAGAAACTGACATCCTCATCGATAAACCAAAGCGTGAAAAGCCAAAAACAGTGCGTACACCCGAGAATATTGCTGCTGCGGCAGAAAGTGTGAGTGAAGCGCCATCAACATCAATTCACCGTCGTTCTCAACAATTGAACATTTCGGAGACATCATTGAGACGAATTTTGCATAAAGACCTTGGTATGACGCCATACAAAGTCCAATTGGTTCAGGAGTTGAAGCCAACTGACCATCCCATGCGTTTTCGCTTCGCTAAGTGGGCCTGCGATCGACTTACAGAAGATGCCGATTTTGCCAAAAAAATCATCTTTTCAGATGAAGCTCATTTTGATCTTGGCGGGTATGTAAACAAGCAAAATTGTCGCATTTGGGGCACAGAAAACCCGCACGCATACATTGAAAAGCCGGTGCACCCAAAACGAGCCACTGTTTGGTGCGGATTTTGGTCCAGAGGCATAATTGGGCCATTTTTCTTCGAAAATGAGCAAGAAGTGGCCGTTACAGTCAATGGCGATCGTTATCGGGCCATGTTGAACGAATTTTTGTTCACAAAAATTGAAGAGGAGGATATTGGCAACATTTGGTTTCAACAGGACGGCGCTACGTGCCACACAGCCGAAGCTACACTCGATGTTTTGCGCCCTGTTTTTGAAGATCGCATTATCAGCCGCAGAGCTGATGTCGTTTGGCCACCTCGGAGCTGCGATTTGACACCGTTGGACTATTACTTGTGGGGTGCCGTCAAAGATAAGTGTTACGCCGACAAGCCAGAGACAATTGACGCTTTAAAGGACAATATTCGTGAAGCCATTGGTGAAATACAGCTGCACACAATCGATAATGTGCTTAAAAATTGGACCGATCGTGTAGGCTACTGCATGGCCAGCCGAGGCAGCCATTTGAATGAAATTATTTTCCATTATTAACCGGAAGGATTGTACTTTCAAATAAAAAAAGAAATTTGAGAAAATATTCAGTAGTTTTTTTTATAGCATTTTCAAAAAGAAAAAAAATTATTTGGCGGACCCTATAGTAAAGTCACGGTCGATACTGAAAATATGGAAAGACCACTTCTGTAGATTGTACAATGGCGAGGATAGATCTGATACCACTATCAGGCAGAATGATCCATTCGTAACGGACGAAGATGCAAGAGAATTCCCTCCACCCGACCTAGATGAAATTAAGTATGTAATATCGAAGCTTGAAACTAATGAAGCCGCGGGCGCAGACGATCTGTCTGCTGAGCTATTTAAGCTAGCTATTGTCTGCGCCTTACCAGCTCATCTGTAAAATATGATCGGAGGAAAGTTTGCCCCAGGAATGGAATTTCAGCATCGTATGCCCAGTCCATAAGAAAGGAGAGTCCTATAACTGCGCCAATTAAAGGGGGATAAGTCTCCTTAACATCGCATATAAAGTCTTCTCTTCCGTACTGTCTGAAATCTTTTGTGGATAATCTGATATGTCCTTATCAGTGTGGTAAAATCCAGGTAAAATCCACAATAAACCAAACATTCAAACTGCGGCAGATCTTGGAGAAGACCAAAGAATTCTAAATCTACACACACCATTTCTTTGTCGATTTCAAAGCCACTTATGACGTGCTATATAGGGAAGAGCATCTTCTTTTCCTTTTTTCCGGCGTTGTTATGGTCAGAAGTGTAGGACCATAATCTTCCCACTTAACTGCATTCCTACTGGTCCGCTTGTGGGGTCCGCCGGTTTGGCCTCAGAAAGTAGCGGCAGGCTTCCCGGTTTGGGATTACTTCATCGCTGAGGCCAATCAAATGCTGGTGTTTTTGCATTTGTTTTTGCACCAATTGTTTTTCGGCCTGCCCTTTTTTTTTTTTTTTGTGACACGGGCATGCTCCAGATTTTTTTTGTTTGATCTTACTCTTACAACACCGGTGATCTCCAGTCGTGTCAACCCACTGATTTGCATGTACACTTGTGGGGCAGTTTAATGGTGGTATATGTGTCCCTAGGCTCACCTTGGTGTTTTCTAAATTGCCTAGATGTGATTTTTGTTTACCTTTGTTTTAGTCACCTTTTACGACAAGCAAGAGGTATCGCTGCAGGGATATTCTTAACCCGCCCATCCCTTCCAAACTAGTCAGATTGTGCAGGATGACAATGAGGGAGAGTTCCCGTTGCTCCATTGAGGCCGGCAGCGAACTTACTGAGACTAAGTTAAAAAAGGATTTATTCAAGGTAACACACTGTCATGTAACTTTTTCAACATCGTGCTTGTAAATATCATACGAAATTCACTGGCCGACACAAGAGGTACCATCTATTTTCAGTTTGCGCAATAAATTGCGTACACTGATGACATTGACGGCGAGAGCCGAGAAGCTTTTTCAAGGCAGTACCTCAGTTGCCAGTCCCCACCGAAAAGGGATGCCGCGAAATAATCATTCGCTCATCTTGCCGACACACTACCCACTGCGCCACGGCTGTCCCTAATAATATGTTTACTTACTGAAAAAAAGGTCTATAATAGGTGACCACAAGACCAGTCGCATATAATCCGTTCTGAACACTGCTTAAGCCTACTTTAAATTTACGAAATAGCTCGGAAGGAGTTTATGGTAGGAGTTCGAAGCTTTTTTACGACGAATCGATTTAATTTTTTACGCTTTTATTAGTTTCACCTCTATGTTTGTTTGTTAGTAACTGACTCTTTGGGGTACGATTTTGCCATACTTCAGTGATCAGATTTGGTTAAAACTTTGCCCACTTGTCAAAGGCCGAGGACAATACAATATTCGATCAAAATATCCGATTATCTTGATTAGGTTCGCCAGGGTTCATGAATTCCTTTTGGTATCCTTTGCATGAGAGTAAGAAAGCTAGAGCTAGTGCACGAACTACACATGAGCGCAGTTCCAGACTTACTCTATGAATCCGTCTCTCAGCTCAGCAAAACCAAAACGCAGCAGAGACTTTCTCAAGGTAGTTGCGGTCTCAATTTGTTTGTTCCGTATGCATACATAAATGTACAGACTAATCTGATACGCATACTATTAAGTCAAGGGTTAGGTAACGTCGGTACAGTTTTATGGTCATTGCATACTAGAGGAAAGCAACGCAACTCTGGGATCTCCGCGACGTATTTGTTGTTACGCACTCCCTTGATGAATGCAAAGTCCAACTTTAATCCATCGTTTAATGTATTATGAATACATGCAAACTTAGCGGATTCTTAATGGTTTTGAAAATCAGAGGGAAATTAGCTGGTTTTTAGATGTACACGAGTGTTATGAAATATGTATTTAAAATTCACCTAATCCAATATACTGGTGAAAAACTTACTGAGGGATAAATGGCAAGAGGGTGGCTAAAAATATCATGTCGCTAGCGTCAACCTCAGGGAACCAGACCCACCCTGTTGTATAAGTGCCTTACCCTTCTATCGGACCTCTGAGGGGGTGGACCGTATATTTGTCCATTATTCTTGGGAACACTATGGTAAACAAACAAATTAAAATTAACAAAACACAGAAGAGAAGGACATTGGAGAAACGAAGACAACTCTTATTAAGAAGAACATCAAAACTCTCAAGCGTAGAATTAGAAGAGAGAAAGAAGAAAAGAAGGCTCTATATGGAAAATTATACAGCCAAACAGTCAGAACAAGCCAGAGAAGCTGGTCTACAGCAAGCGCGTCAGTATACAGCTGAAATTGTATATGCCGAAGACATTCCTTCAGTCCGTATCGATTTTGGTTCAGATGGTGATACAGTTCCCAGCAAAATACAGCCATGGAACTGTTGAGAGACGAATGTTGCTATTAATCCTGAGTTGCGCATCGACCGATCTCAAGATGCGAGGTGCAGTTGATCATGCAGTCATTTATCTAGGCTCACGACTGTTTGCTGCTGGGCAAGCTTATGTATGTAGCACTTAGTCGTTGAAGATCGTTGGACAGTATTCGAATTGAAGAGCTTGATTGATCAAAATTAACAGGAAGAACCCCATGTAATAGTGAAACATTAGATGAAATGGTTCGATTACGAAACAATCCATAAGACGTGTTCGCAAAGACAGTTACACCACTATGTCTCGTTGTTTATATTGGCAACACAGAAATCGTTGAATATGTTTCTAAATTGAGATGCAACTGTTGACACGTCTGTACTCGTACATACATATTAAAGACGGTTGTTTTATAACAAATCGAACTAAAAAGCGAAAAATAAATTATAGTTTAAAAAAACTAAAAAACACGCTTTTAGAGATAATCAAACTAAAAAGTAACAAATAATTCTTAGCATAAAAATGAAATTTCTGACGAGAAAATTAATGTCACTGTTTTAAAAGCATGGGGTAACGATATCAATCGTTATAATTTTTCACTAATTTCATTCCGAAATGCAGAGTTAGTTTAAAAATGTTATACAAAGTTTAGTTTAGAATTTAGTTTTTTGCTCCCCAAATAATTCTGAAACCAGGTCAGAACATCTTCCCAAGCACCGATTTTCTCTAGTTATTTTAGGATTCTTCTATGACACAATGTATCGAATGCTTTTTCAAACAATGCTTTTATGCTTTTATAAACAAGTCATTTAAACTATGGTTTTTATTCAGGCTATTGTATATTGTGTTTGCAGAACCAAAAAGGAAACTGAATGGTTTTGGTAGTTAGTTGTATAGTCTTTCTGCCAGCATCTCTTCCAGTACCTTTTCCACAGCTGAGACCAGCGAGATCGGCTCTAATCTATATAACCCAGCTACATATGTTCCCGTGATTCGGCCGTTGCCGTAATTCTCATTGCAAAAATCATACGAGATTTGTTCAAAAAGTAAGGCAACTTTTTAAATTTCGCTTCGAATTTTCTTTCTGTTATCTTGGTACACGTATCCACTAACATATTGTTAGGCATTTTGGATATTTATTTCGTTTTTCACATATTAAAAGTTTACCGATTGAAAAAAAAACCAATCAAAGAATTCTTATTAAATTTTGTGTGAAAAATAAAATTAAGTGCTCCAATCAACTTGAAATGTTGGTTTTTAGTGACAATTGGTTTTAAGTGAAATTCATAAGAAGGCCGATAAGATGTTAATGTCAGGGTCCGCCTTAGACGCCTCTGCACGTCAACAACGGATGAAAATTTTTGAAATTGTTTGGGCGTGAAGGAACATTTTTTTCGTGCATATTTTCCTGAAAAAAAAAGTTGTTCTACGAAAATAAGTGTGGTAGTTTACTTACCCAGGCTGGGGTCAAATGAAGCTCCCAAAGTATTTATAAAAAAAAAATGAAAAAAAAATAAACTGGAAGATTCACGTTTACTTCGCCGTCCTAACCTGTTCGCCATATAAAAGGGCGAGACATTTGGCTGAGGGACAATTGATTAAGAGCCATCAAGCGGCACGTATAGGCTTTCGCAATATCGAATGCAGGCAGTGTTGATTAAACCTATTTTTCACCTTATTTTTTTATTTTTTGACCAACTTCAGAATTTGTACAGAATTGTACAAATTTACAGAATTTTGCTCCCTGCTTCCGTTAAGAATTTCTTCATCCGCTTCTACCTCATAAAGCAGAATGGTAAGGTTCTTATAGTTTTTTGGGAATGTGCTTTCTAATGAATTAGCCATTGGTAAATGTAATTCCATGTCTGATCCCTCCATTGAGTTTTGGCAATTCGTGAACGTGGAACTAGATTTATGATATCTTGATTCTCTTCCCGTGTTAAAAGGCTCAACAGAGAATGTCTCTGCTTCACTACATGTTAATAAGCTAATGCTAATGTTAATAAAATTAGCTTTATTTAATAGAAAATTATATGCCATATGGGTATGCATGCCAAGACTAGTTGTTGACTTCTCAATCGTTCAACGTCTCTGGTTTATAGGCATAGACTAGTAACTTCATATCAACTGTGGAACAAAATCAGAAATTGACGTCATTGCCGGTAACATTCTGGTCGGCATCGTCCTTATAGAAATATGGGCTGATGATTCCACCAGCCCATAAAGCACACCAAACGAGTTCTATGGCTTTAAGGGCACCTCTATTCCAAATTTTTCTTGTTTACATATACATTTAAGCAAAAATGGACTTCATCGGAGAACAAATTTTGCGTTGAAAATGTGGTGCAAACTCAATCAAGCTGTTTTTGGTCCATTCATAGAACCTACGACGTGTATAATGGTCATGCGGTTACAACTCTTGCACAAACTGTATCTTATAAGCTTTCAAGCCAATATCTTTTCGTATAATCTTCCATAAAGTGGATGGCCATAACTTCAATTGCTGGAAACGATTGCGAATCGACTCATTCGGGTTCCCCTCAACACTGTGCTCGAAAACGGCAATAACGTCTTCTCGTCGCACTGTTTGTCGTCCTTGGGGATGCGTATTATCCACTAGAGGGAACGTGAGGCGAAACGAATCATCGTGTTCCGAAAAATTTGTTCAGATTGAAGATTATGTCTACCGTAAAATGGACGTAGAGCATGATAAGTTTAGCGAAACGTTTAGCGAAACGAATCATGGTTTTCAAAATAAATTTACACAATTTGCATGCGTTGTTTTGGCGTTAATCTACCTATCGTAAAATGATAAAACATGCTAATAACAAATCAACTATCGGTCATCAAATTGACAAACTGTAGAGTGTTGCCAGTTGAAAAACCGGACCTCTAAAAAAAAAATACCCTTTATTTTACAGATGGCACAAATGTTCGATATAGTCTTCTCCGTCGGCTTTAAAAAAAACTCAGCAGGAAAGTCGTTTGGACCGGAAACATTGTCACTATTTCAACCTGTGATGGTTGTTATACAAAATTAGAAAGACGAGAGTGCATACATCAATTCCTCTTTTCTCTTGTCGAGACAAAGGCAATGGATTAGCAGCGTCGTTGATGCTCTACTCGAATGCAAAAATTAGGTTTAATCGAAACTATAATGTCAGGTAGTGTGCTAACACTAGATCGTCCTCGAAGGACTACTGATAATGGCTTGGTCCTTCAGAGTACTTTACTTCATGACATTATTCAAACTATAGCTATTACGCGAGATATCAGATTTCAAGAAGTTCCCCGAAGTTGTGATCGATGTTATCTGTTTCGGAAAGCCCAAGCAGAGAATTGTCTATAGACCTGGAATAATGAAGAAAGTTTTTGAAATATCTGAACCCAAGCGATTCATGTCCAACCCTTCAGACTGCAATTCTGATAATGATAATTGAATTTTAGCTCGTCAATAATAATGCCAATAAACCTTCAACATTACCAACACGTACTGCCATATTTCGAGCATAGATCCTATCCCACAGATTGCAATCTTCTCTTTCATTCGAACTCAAAGGGAGAAAGCATGAAAAAATCATAAAAGCCAAGCCAAATCCTTTTGCACTGCATCCTTCTTATAAATAAATCAATAATAATTCTGCACTAAAGATTCCATGCAACGAAACGAAAAGAATCAGAATTCTCCTTAGGAATGCCACAAGGTCAGTGTTTAAAGGAAAATCGTACTTCACCTATTTGAATCCACTTTGAATAGACTATCATTCTGAAAAGCCATCTTTTATTCAAAGATCTTTGCTGTTTCCCGATGTGTGCCAGATTTGGTTTGTGTATCATTATCATTATCATCATCTTTGTCCGCAGAAGTTTCGATGTCGAAGTGGAAGTGTAAGTAGTCATCATTTCCTGTCGTATCCAACCAAGAGAAAAAAAATCAATAGAGAGTCCTAAAAAGCTCCTTAGTCGCTACTCATCTCTTTGGCTTTGTTCAAAGGAGGCAACGTGCCTGTGAAAAAAGAAATCGAATATCCTTCGGTGGATTACGAAGATGTGAGGGAAATCGGAACAAGGATTTCTTTGACTAACCTACAGGGTATGTTTGACGATATTCAGCCGTCGCTGCCAAAAGAACGAATAGCAGTCGAAGCGGATTGCTATTATGCATAGATGTGGTTGATAAAGGGTCAAGTCTCCTTCCTATGCCATACATCCTAGATAACTTGCGACCTCTTCGTAAAATACGTCCACATCCACAATTACAATACACCACATAGTGTAAGCGACAATCCTACTTGCATTGTCAACAGCTTTCAAGTGTCAGTTTTCTATGCCATCGCTAGTGCGGAATTCCTGTGACGAATATTTATGTGCAAAAGAAATGCTTCAGAATTGTCAACATTCTTTTTCGACAACATTGACTAGGTTTGTTGCACCTCTTTTCCTTCCCTATCGCTTCGATGTCCTTTTTTTGGGGAGGTCGATGTCATCGTGCTAAGTCCCATATTATTTTAGGATTGTTGATACCTTGTGTACATAGTGTGCGGCACAACTAAAGCTGGGGCATGCATGCGCATCTGCTGCAGCGTACATCATGAATTTCGGATTTGATGCAGGGATGTGATGCATTCTTGTTTTGCCTTGTTCCTTAGTAAGGATTTTCATTTTACAATGGGGTCGTGTTAGATGTTTTTAGTAACCAGCCGTAGCCAAAGTGCATTATGTAGAGAGCGTTTAATTATTCAGTACCAGCGTTGAGATGAGTATTTGCGCCTTAGGTTTTCGCACTATTTTAGAAGTACGAGGTTTCTAAAGAGTTAAAAAATTAATTTCTCACAAGTTTTAAAATCAATTCTTTAGAAAGCCTGAAAGTGGTTTAAGGTAATCTATGCATATTGTTTCCTATTTTTTTTAAAAAGCCATGACAAATACGATTCTTTTCCTGCTATTTCTCTACTTTTGGACTTTTCTCAGGCCTTTCGAATTATGGGAAATGGCTTGTTGGGTTAATGCCAATAAGTCTGTTCTTCTTGTGTTTTCTCAGATATCCTGAATGCTCATAAGTAATGTCTCTAATTTTGCGTCTTCAAATTTGTTCACCGATTCGTGGCGCACCTTGCCTTTCACGTCGAAATCACCACTGTTGTAGCGTATAAATCATTTACGATAAGTTATTTCACTTATAGAAACATCACCGTTCATTTATAAAATCACAGTCGAATGCGAAAAGCAAAACTTCCCGTCCATGGCGATCTGGAAGTTCAATAAGCAGACTGTACGTCTCTTAAAAACTCACTATTATCATACTGATATGGTCTAACACGATTTATTGTTCTTAAGCTTTTCACCTTTTGTTCCAGTTTTAGTGAGTGTACGCGCCTTATCTTTCTGTTTCCTTGTGTTAATTCCTCGCCTCCTTGGATCTATTCACTAGGCTCCCTTGTTGGAAAAAAAATGTGTAAACCTTCTCACTCGACGTTAGATGTGCAATTGAGTTTTATTTCACAATATTTGATTTCACAACATTTGATTTCACAATATTGAATTTCACAACAGTAGTTAATTTAAAAACAACGTTTCTCATATGCGACACTGACGGCGCGGCGTCGTAGTAATATTATTGTAATTTTATTTGGTTCCACTATCTAACATTAGGTGGCGTAAACATGCCGCCCACCTTGAAATAATAATAATAATTTCAAAATATACATTTAGGTCTAATATTCACATAGAATCTATTCTATTTTACATAGTCAAAGTCATCTAGTAACATTTAAAATCAAGGATATAAACTATGAGAAACGTACGCAAAAACCAAAAAAAATCAATTTAAATTAAGCAAACATAATTTAGATATTGGACGTTTGATTAAACCGGCCTTAGTAATCAGGGTGGCTACCCGCGCCAATCCATCCGTGCCGTAGTGAACTTCCTTCACTCTGCCTAATGCCCATCGTTCTGGGGGTTGTGTTTCATCTCGAATCAATACCAGATCATTAGCTGCTAGGTTCGCTGACTTCCTTTGCCATTTATTGCGTTGTTGAAGAGTACTAACGTATTCCAGTTGCCATCTCTTCCAGAAGGCTTGATGCATTCTATTAACTATCTGGAATCTAGATAAACGGTTAATATTGACAGCCAAATCATCACGTTCAGGTAAAAAATAGGATTTGCTTCCCACTAAAAAATGGGGGGGGTGTCAGCGGTTCGAAATCCTCAATGGAGTCGGACATTGCTACCAGTGGTCGGGAATTAAGACAGGACTCGACTTGACAGAGAAGTGTTTGCAGTTCCTCAAATATGAGCAGGGCGGATCCCATAATTCTACGCAGATGGTACTTAGTAGATTTTACCCCGGCCTCCCAGAGACCTCCAAAATTCGGAGCTGATGGTGGTATAAAATGCCAGTTAATGGACTCCTTGCTTGCCTGATGATAAAGCTCCCTTTGTGTGTCTGCTGATGATAAAAATCGATCCAACTCCTGTAGAATATTCCTTGCACCTACAAAGTTCGTCCCATTATCGCTGTAAAGATTTTCGCACCTTCCCCTTCTAGCTATGAATCTTTTTAGTGCCGCCAAAAAGGCATCGGATGATAGATCCGACACCAATTCCAAATGAATTGCCTTAGTGCAGAGACATATAAACAGCGCAATATATACTTTTTGACCCCTGCAGCCTCTCTTGCGCCACGGTGTAGCAAGTAGTGGTCCAGCGTAGTCTATACCAGCATTTAAAAACGCCTTTTCTCCTTGGAGCCTAGACAACGGTAAGTTTCCCATCATTTGTGGTTTGCACTATACCTTTGGCAAGTTATGCAACGCCTTGTAACTCCTCGTACTGCATTTCGTGCGCCGAGTATCCAATACTGTCTTCGAAGTAGAGCAAGTAATAGCTGAGAACCCGCATGCAAATATTTTTCATGAACATATCGAATGAGCAACTTAGTAAAAGGAGACGTATGTGGAAGAAGAATAGGATGCCTGCGGTCGTATCCCAACGGAGCCTTCTCCAACCGCCCACCAACACGGAGTATGCCGAAGGAATCTGAAATGGTATTCGGTCTCACCAGCTGGTTTGAAGTTATACGTTGCTTGCATTTTAGTTCGCCAATACCTTCTCCAAAGTGAATCTTCTGAACAATTCTCACCAACGTTAACATGAAGATTTTGGGCAAATCGTAACACCCAAGCAGTCACCCGCAGCAGCTTGGCAAAGTTGGAGTAGTTCTGTAAGAATTGAAGATCTTCCTCAGACACGGTTGTAAGGGCCAATGTTAACTTTCGCTGTTCAAGCTCCTTTTTGTTGCCTTTATAAGGTGGAATAATATTAAATTCGTCTGGGTTCCTAAGAGTGGAGGTGGGCCCATTCCACCACAGCGAGTGTGTTGCTAGTTGGTCAGCTTCTATACCACGGGAAGCACAGTCAGCTGTATTCATCTCACCTGCTATGTGTCGCCAGTTTCTAGCTGGGATTACCCCAGTTACGGCCGAAATCCTATTAGCCACAAAATTTGCAAATCGGCGTGGATGCCCATTAAGCCAATGAATAACTATACTGGAATCAGTCCATCCGTACACTGGTAGCGAAGAAAATTCCCTAATAGATCTTAGTCTTTCAATAAGTGTTGATGCTAGAACCGCTGCACATAACTCCATTCACGCTATTACTAACGTCGGTCTTAACGGAGCTACCTTGGTCTTAGCTATGACTAAGCTGGTTACCATCTCCCCGGATTCATTTATGCTGCGAAGATATACCACCGCTCCATATGCTTGCTCGGAAGCATCGCAAAATGCATGTAGTTCTAAAGTGGCTTGATTGTGCTCCCTGTATCGAGGAAGGTGAAGGTTATTTAATTAATGAATTCCATTCCTCAGGTGTTCCCATATTTTTATATATCTTATGGGAATTTGATCATCCCAATTTAACTTTTCCTGCCATAGATTTTGAAGAAGTATCCTGTAGTTAATCAGGAATGGTGCCAAGAAGCCTAGCGGATCAAATATTCGCGCTGCCTCCGACAAGAGGTTCCTTTTCGTATAGCACGATACCTCCTCCAAGCTGACTCTAAAATTGAAGCAATCTGTAATTGGATGCCATCGCAACCCCAATGTTTTTACCGCTGGGTTCGCCTCGACCGACCATGACCAGTTGGGTTCCCTTTTCTCAAGAGGAATTTCGTCCCGTAAATCTTTCGCATTCGAAGCCCATTTTCTTAAGTTAAACCCAGCTTCTTGGTGTAACAAACATAGTTCCTTGATAATCTTTCTTGCCATATCCTTGTCCTTACAGCTAGCAATAAAGTCGTCCATATAGAAATATTCCTTGATCATAGAAGATGCCTCTGGATATCTATCCTGGCCGTCAACGCTAAGTTGAGTTAAACATCTTGTGGCAAGAAATGAAGCTGGTGCCGTCCCATAGGTAACCGTTGTTAACTGGAAGGTCCTTATTTTCTCTGATGTTGTCGTTCGCCAAAGAATACGCTGGAATCGTGTGTCATCTGGGTGCATTAAAATTTGTCTGTACATCTTGGCAATATCGGCGCTCAATGCTATTGGATTCAATGTAAACTGCAACAATATGGTAATAAGGTCATTTTGAAGAACTGGTCCCGTAAGCAATTGGGAGTTTAGTGAGTTACCCCCTGGCGGTTTACAAGTCGCATCGAAAACCACTCTAAGCCTGGTTGTTGTGCTGTCTGGCTTAATAACGGCCTGGTGAGGTAAATAGTAAGTTGGTTCTCCTTCCTTGTCTTCTTCTGTCGAAATTTCCACCATATGTCCCAGCTGTTGATACTCGTCCATGAATTCCTTGTACATACGGTAGAAAACGCCTTTCCATGGATTTAAGCCGTTGCTCCGCCATTAGCTTAGAATCTCCTTTCATCGTAGCAGAATCTTTGAATGGTAATCTGACGACGAATCGAACCAGATGGTTTCTCCTGAAGTGAGTTTTAAAGTGAGTCTCACAAGGATCATCATCGTGCAGATAACGTGTGGTGGGCTTTGGTTCTTCCAGTTCCCAAAATCGTTCTACCATTCCCTCCATGCTTTCTGCTGCATAGCATGAGTATTGTCTTCCATCAATGGTGTTGTCATCTTCACTCGTCAAGATCCATCCGAATTCTGTGTTTTGAGCAATTACCTTGCTATCGTCGTCGTATAGTTTTCCCTCCAAAAGAACCCGGAAAAACACACTAGCCTTTAACAATATATCAATCGGTCCTGGCCTGCCAAATGAAGGATCCGCCAACTCCTTACTTGTGAAATGAGGAGGAATATTAAAAAACGAAGCATTCTGCGGCATCCATCTCGTAATATGATGTACAACAACAGCCGGAGATGATATATGAAATTTAGAAATTCGTGATTGAATATCCAACTCTACCATCCCTCTACCTACGCATTCGGTGTCACCAACTGCATCGATTGAAATAGTACACTTGTCCCTTTGCAGTCCCAAATATTGTGCGCACGATTCCGTGAGAGTGTTACCTGCGACCCAGAATCTAATAGAACCCTACATGGTTTAAATTGGCCCCATTTGCCCTTAACCAAAACCACAGCTGTGGGTAATAAGTTGAGGCGTTGGCTCTTATTGTGAGGACTGCTGATCCTTGCTGAATATCCCCCTTTACTGCCTTCCAGGTTTTGAGTCCCGTGAATCGATATCTTATTTGCCGTTCCACATGTTGACAATTCCTTTGCTGTTCCCGTAGTGGTCTTCATTCTATTCTGGACATCTGAATGTATAAGCGTGTGGAGACGTGCCTTGAATATTCGACAAACGCTTGATCTGCAATTCTTAACTGAATGTCCGATGTTAAGACAATTGTAGCATAATCTATTTTTTGCGATGAATTCGCGTCTACCATCTATATCCAAATTCAGAAATTGACCACAAGAAGCTACGAAATGCGCTTCCTTGCAAAAGGCACAACTGTTAGATATTACAGTACATACCGTACGATTGGATTTTCCTTTTGTCGATGAAATATCTCTTGATGTGGGCAATGACTTTAGCTCAAATTGTCGGTTTGATAGGAAAGTCATAATGTCCTTAAATTGGGGTTTATCGTTCGCAGCAGAAACCCTAGCCCATAGTTGTTTGGACTCCTGATCGAGTTTTGAACCAACTACATAAACTAACCATGCATTCCAGTGATCAATAGGAACATCTATGTAATGTGTAATGACCGCTTCAAGTATTGCAGCTTTTGACCTGGTGATAAACTCCTTGATTCATGCACCATCGCCTTAAATAAATCCTTGAACGTATACCATTCTTTATAATCGCCACCAAATGTTTGCAATGAGATTGGCGGAAGTTTCATGTCAACCCGCTCAGCCGTAGACCTTGTTCCCCCCACACCTTCGGAAAGATTTGATAATGCACTCGCAATATAAGCTTGACTGATTGCCAACTGCTGTATGGTTTCTTGGTAGTTTTCAGGCGTACCATCCCCCGCACCACCACCGTGAGATGTCGTCGATTCAGCCGCAGATGCTCCTTGAGAAATTCTCTTCAAACACAATCCCTTTATATTATAGTATTTCGTTTCGAAGTCCTTCCTGATGCTCCCTTCGTTTGTTATTTCCTCTTCTTCTAAGAGCATCTCGATATCCAGTTGCACTTGCTCGAATGATTTTGTTATATCCTCCAGTTTTTCCAGTTTGATTTGTGCATCGATTGTCGAAATATTATCCCCCTCTTCCAGAATAACCCTTTCTAATCTGGTCAGACAAACCTTCACGACACCCCTTTTCTTTCTTAGTGTCTCCATTTCCAATTAAAATGAGTAATAATTAAGGTGAAGTACTCACTGCGAAAGATGGTGTTGGTGCTCCAATCTGTTTCATCTAATATGGTGTTCCTCCGTGGAATTATTCTGCTTGAAATATGTCCTTGAATAATGTCCAAAATCCTGCTCGAAGGACCATAAAATGTACGCGCCTTATCTTTCTGTTTCCTTGTGTTAATTCCTCGCCTCCTTGGATCTATTCACTCGGCTCCCTTGTTGGAAAAAAAAGTGTAAACCTTCTCACTCGACGTTAGATGTGCAATTGAGTTTTATTTCAAAACATTTGATTTCACAATATTGAATTTCACAACAGTAGTTAATTTAAAAATAACGTTTTTCATATTCGATACTGACGGGGTCGTAGTAATATTATTGTAATTTTATTTGGTTCCACTACCTTACATTAGGTGGCGTAAACAGTGAGAGATCTCCATCCATTTAATTCCATTAAACGGAAAATAAACAAAAAAAAAGGGGTGGAGTTCCGAATAGTACTCACCCCCGATTTTTTTCAATTTTTTTGTACGTATAGCCTAATGTATCAAAGTTAAAAATCCAAAGCGGTTTTTGGCGCAAATGACTGGAAAGGACTAAAAGGATGTGCTAAATTTGAATATCCTGCAGAAAATATCTTGAAAGTTACAACAGCTATATTTATAAGTGGTATCGCAAATTAAAGCAGAAATTAAGTGCTTTTAACTGATAATAAAATTATAGTATATAGTTTACAAATATTGAAGATATGAAGTATTTTGGAAAAATAGGTCAATATTTTCAAGGAAACATTTTTTTTTGAAAGAAAGTGTATTATGAAGGCATATTTTTTTTTTTGGAATTATAAAACTACATTCGAAAACCTTTTTAACGATACCAAACATGCTATACTTTTCGTTAAACATCACCTTAAGAGAGGAGTTTTTTTCTTTAGAAGTGACATTCATCAAGCTTGGGTGAGCCCTGGGAGTAACATTTGTATAAACAAATGTTTTTCCCCTCGTATAACGGCGATAACGGCAAGTAAAGACAACCGAGGATGAAAAAGCTTTTCGTCTCTTGTTGAGTAGAAACTGTCCACAAAGGTAGACCTCAATTTTCCGCGATTGTTCATACTTTGTATTTTGCAATGGATTTAACGTATAATTTATTTCAATTAGCAAGTATTTTAAGTGATCATTGGAAAACTTTGCAGTGGTTAAGAGATCTTGGACTAATTCCAGCGACAAAGTATTGTCATAAGCATAAAAAATATATGGTATTAAATGAATTAAAATTAATATGTGGATTATTTAAGTGTCGTAAGACAAGCAAATACTATCATTGTGAAAGTGTTGCAAATAATACGTGGTTTGAGAGATGTCGTATTTCACCTGAAGTTTGCATACTAATTACTTATTGTTTTTCTTTAAATATGTCATTTGAACAAACCATCCGGGAAAGTTCAATTATTGATGGAAAGCAAGTTTCCCGTGAGACAGTTGCGGATCGGTTTTCGTTTTGTCGAGAAGTCTGTATGTTGGCGTTAGACGAACAATTCGAGGAAGAGGGTCAAATAGGAGGTGTTGGTCAAGTTGTTGAGATTGACGAATGTAAAATTGGTCGTCGTAAATACCATAGGGGGCGTGTTGTTGAGGGATCTTGGGTCTTAGGCATTATACTTCGTGGGAGTCCTTCTCAATACCGTCTCGAAATTTGTCCCGAAAATAAAAGAGACAAAAATACTTTAATAAGTCTAATACAAAAACATGTGAAGTTGGGAACTACTATCCACACAGATTGTTGGAAGGGATATATGGACTTAGAATCTTTCGGATATCATCACTTTACTGTCAATCATTCCAAAGAATTTGTAGATTCCGAAACAGGGGCTCATACCCAAAATATTGAGTCGTCGTGGCAGTGGATGCGTCGTCAATTATCTCGTGGTGGTGTCCGTGTCGACAATATGGAGCAACATTTATGCGAATTTTTGTGGCGTCGTCGCCACAAAGTTGAACCAAGATCCTTTTAATCAGTTGCTGAAGGATATTAAGCGCTGTTACCCTGGTCAATGATTTGTATTGTCAAATTGACGTAAATTAAATATAATATTTATATATAAAATAAATATTTATATTGTGTATGTGTGTGTGTATCAAACTGTATATAAATAATGAAATGTGAAATAAATGTTATTGTAATTTGAATTTTGATATAAAAATGTTATATTTAAAAGTTATTATTCAGGACTAAATTTGTAAAGAGAAGAAGGAATAATGATAAATATTAACAAAAGAGTACTCCTGCCCGATTTTGATAAAATTTGAGTATATGGTAAAGGGCATTCTAATATTTTGATACACATATGTATGCACAACCTCATACTTTGCACCTACCCCAACTTTGCACCTACCCCAAATCCTACAGTGAGCCCAAGCAGGGGGGTTGCAGGGGGGGCAAGCATGCCCCCCCATAGGTATTTCACTGCGATTTACTTATAAAAACGGCGACGCACATATATACATATGTATTCATGGCAGAAAAAAGAGCATTTTTCATTCCTTTTAGCCATTATCTTGTAAACTATACTTTGATGAATGTTACTTCTGAAGAAATAAACTGTTCGCGTAAGGTAATATTTTGTGAAAAGCATGTTTGGTATCATTGAAAAGGACTTCAAATGTAGTTTTATAATCCCGTAAAAAACATATGCCTTTATAATACACTTTCTTTTTTAACTTTTTTTTTTCCTTGAAAATATTGACCTATTTTTTCAAAATTCTTCATATCTTCAATATTTGTGAACGGATTACTATACTTTTGATGTCAGTTAAAAGCACTTAATTACTGCTTTAATTTGCAGTATCATTTACAAACATAGCTGTTGCAGTTTTAAAGATATTTGAGTTTTATTTCTGCAGGATATTCAAATTTAGCACATCCTTTTAGTCCTTTCCAGTCACTTGCGCTAAAAACCGCTTTGGATTTTTAACTTTGATACATTAGACTATACGTACAAAAAATTTTAAAAAAATCGGGGGTGAGTACTATTCGGAACTTTATCCAAAAAAAGATTCACAACCCTCACCTAAGCCATAAACCATTCGTCCATTTGACGACTGACTAATCCACCTCTGACCAACATCCTTTTTTAACGCTTTGTTACGAGCAAAAAACCGAAGCATCACAGAGTGTCGGAGTTAAAATAAGTCGTAGCAGTTAGTGCATAACACTTGGCTCACTGTGGACAGTTTTTATCTTAAAAATAAAAATAGAAACCAGACCCACAGGAAGGAATAGCAAAACAAAGGATGGACAATTATTTTCATGAATATTTTCACTGGCTAACGCCAACACAAGACTTTCAACGAATTATTTCGACCATTTCGACTCGGTTGCGTTCATTCGTTTGAAAGACATCATCTCTAAAACCGTATCTTCAGGCCATTGTTGACCACCACTGTCTGATTCTATAGCTTGTCGTTGGTTATTCTATAATACATCCATACATGTTAGGTGGCCCATCAACTTAATTTAGTGGAAAGCTGATAATATTTTATATTTTTATCTATTCTCAAATCACTTGACCAATACCGATGGGTTTTAACCGGTAGTATAACCAAAGTGCTTGTCTTCGAAAAGTGATTTGAGTATTCATATCTAAACTGTTGGAAAATTTCCTGGACGATGGATAAGGGATTCGATCGAAGAAATATTATTTTATGAATGACAATCACTTAATATTGCGATTTCCCAAACCAATCCTATCGCGTAGAGTTAACTGGGTGGAAAATATGTTGGCAGTTCCAAGAACTGTAGAAAGTAATACATATATTATATCATGGAATTCATACTCATTAAAACAATTTACATAATTTTATTTCTGACTTCGGATTTGAATATTCTTGGCATCTCGTCGATTTGTTTTGTGTTTCTCAATTCTTTTCTTCTTCACAATCGATACACATAAGCGAACTATCGTCATCAAACTTATTCTTTGCCGAAATGGCATATGGAAAAAACAAGAACAAAGCTCAACACAAACATGGATCTAAAAACGATCTTAGGTTCGTCCGTGGTAAGATCGATCAATTCAGAAGGAGCTCGAGGAACAAGTGACTCGAATAGACATCATGTATTCCGCCACAAATTATAATGAATACGCTGGATGAGGCTAACTTTAATAACCTTGGGAAGAATTCTTAATACGAAAAAGATTGCGCCATATCATTGTGCACGGGGGCTTGATCGTATGCTAAGTTTTTTTGTTAAATACGTATGTACATATTCTTAGCCTAAATTATGTTAAGTTAGTATAGATATTAATATTAATAGTCGAAATGCAAATTAATGTGCTGTTTATCTTAGAGCATCCGCACAGGGCCAGTAATGTATTTTAAGATATTTAAGATAATTAAGTTAGTTTTAAGCATTTTTGTCTAGCGTAAGGTAATTCTAAGTAATGGTGCAATAGTAATCATCACCGACTGTTGAGCGGAAGGTCTGTAAGTCAAGTCTCATAGCCAGGAACAATTCCTATACGGAAAAAAAACTGTGCAACAATACCAGTTGTGAATAAGAGATGACAAAAAAATGCTGACGAAGGCATAACACTCGCAGTATAAGATCACTTCAAAATTCATACTCTGCGTGTGCATTTCCAATATAACACACATAGAATAAAATTACTGTAGTGAACGAACATCTTCGACACAAACCATCTGTACCCTGTCCAGGTTGTGTGACGAACATCATAAGAGCGTAACTCTTGAACCTCCAGGAATTATAAAAAAAAAGAAAAAACTTAATAAAAAAAAGAAGAGGTTCCGTATGTAGGTTTTTGGTGTTAGAGGCACGCATTATATCCATTCCTCTCCAATGGAGTATACTAATGTATGTAGTTTTCATTTTATTACAGAGCTTGAAACACTTTTTGGTCAATTATATTCGGAAGTAAATATTAACTCTTCAAGGGGAACCTTAATGCCAAACATTTAACATATAATTGCTGGGGAATTATCGATTGAGGGGAAAAAGTTTGCTCTCAAAGGCGATCTAAAAGATTATTTAAGCATGAGCTGTGCAATTTTAGTGGGATTTTAATTGTAGGCATAAAGATTGCGGCTGCCTGCTTGTAAAATCTAGGGGTAAACTTTATCCAATGTTTGTTTGATTAGTTTAAATTTAGTAAAGTTAGTAATATATAAAGCGTTAATGTGGCAACTCCCTGTTTAGCAACTCTCCTGAAATGAGATAAATAAACACCCATGAATATCATCAAAACATGCAACTTACAGTTTCATTCTACTACTACCACTACGACAGGCGGCCGATATACAACGGACTTACACCATTTCCATTATTTTTATTTTCACCAGGAGACCACCTCACACGCCGTTGAGCCTCTCGCTCTCAGGGGAACTGGTGGATGTTACACCAATGCTAGATATGAGAGCCAAGCGACCATCGCACACACTATCGAGTACCTTAATATCTACCTATGTTCAATGCGATGTATCTTATCGCAAGAGACACGATCTTATCTAGTCTACGTTAAATACTAAATGGTCATGTTTCTACAATAAATTTTCAGATAATAATTCAGTGAGGTACACTCACTGTTGTTATCACTCCTGCCCGACTTCTTTATTACTTTGCTTCATTACTATCCTTGTATCACTTCAATGTAGTTAGTCATTCGACGGATCACCACTGAATGACTAAAAAAAGATAAAGACAGAGAGATCGGTAACTCCTGCAGAGCATAACTACATGTAGAAGGGTAGTGTTTTTCCTGTTCTCATACATACTAATAATTCACGAATCCAGCTTAACTGACTTAGGTTTCGCAATAATCAGTATTACCCGATATGAAATTGTACTCTACTTTTACATTCAATTTACCTGATTTTCTTATTATTGAGCATCCTGATTTGGACTCGTCTCGAGTTCTTCATCTTCGATAGTCTCGTCATCATACTCGTCAGTATCTGTATCCGATATAGCACGATATACTGTCAACGGCAATAACTCCCTCATAGCTGGCCCGTCGAGTTCTGCGATTAGTACCTTCCATATCCTTAACAGCATAACGATCGTTTGGAAGCACTGTTTCTATTATAAGGTGGGACCAACTTCCTACTCGTACCGGCTTTTATTTGTTGTTTCTTAATGAGTACTAAGTCTCCTTCTTTATAATACTTAAGACTCTTCCGATGCCTATCATATGCTTGTTTCTGTTTGTCTTGCTCTTCTTTTATATATTCTGATGCCTTCTTCCGACTTTCGCAGAGATGCTCAATTAAATTTGCCGTAGTGTGCATGATTTCATCCTTCAAGGCCACGTCCATGCCATATTTCGGTTGCATCACAAAAAGCAATTCGCTTGGTGTCTTACCTGCGCTTTTACTAACAATGTTGTTAAGGGCAAACTGTACTTGGCGAACGTTGATATCCCATCGGCCTTCATCTAATGTTGAAGTCATAAGGGCACTCAGGATTGCCCTATTTAGACGTTCTACCTGCCCGTTTGCCCTTAGAGTTGCAACTGCATTTAATTTTATATTATTTTGTTTTATATTATTTTGTAAACAGAACTGCTTAAAATCTTTAGCAGGGAACGCGCTGCCACGATCAGATACTATGATTCTGGGCATAGCATAAACAGCAAACACATCTTTGAAAAAGTCTATTATCTACTAATTTGGTCTTGGTTGATTTACAATAACTACTTTTAAAAATGAAAATTTGGTAAATCCGTCTGTGAGAGCAACTATGTATAAATTACCTAATTTTGATTTCGGAAGGGGACCTAAATGATCCGCATGTAGCATTCTCATTGGCTCGTTGATCTTTGGGATCCATTACCAGTGTTTCGTTTGTTGAACAAGCATCGTATACAACATGCCAAATATTTGTCCACATATTTACGCATATCTGGGAACCAATAATGTTCGCATAGTCTCTGGAGCATCTTCTCTATGGCACGGTGCCCTAACTCATCATGAGCTGCGTGTACAACTTGTCGTCTCATTCCCTTTGGTACTACCCATTGAAAACCATTTCCTCTTCTGCGATAAACTTTGCCATCTCGTAATAAATAATCCTGGCAAATGTTTCCCTCGTATTCGGTCTTAGGTTTCCTGGTTAAGATATCATGAATTTCCTTGAATTTGTCGTCTGTAAATTGTGCTGATAGAACCTAATCAGCTTGTTTGATTTGCATTATAGTTCTTTGACAGGGATTCCTGCTGAGAGCATCAGCGTGTAGCATTCTATTGCCAGGTCTGTATTTCACAATTCAATTAACTGTAGCCACTATCTAGCTGTCCTGGGAAGAAGATGCTTCTTTTCATTGGACGTCTTAAGCGTGTTGCAGTCAGTCACAACTGTGAATTTTATACCTAGAAGGTAGCAACGATTTTTTTTAAAGATTCAACCACAGCGAGTGTTTCCAATTCATATGAATGAAATTTGTCTTCCGGCTGCCTTGTTTGCCTGCTAAAATAAAGAACTGAGTGGAGTCGTCCGTCATCTTGTTGTTGTAGCAATATATCAGCAATACCAAGAGAACTCGCATCGGTGCATACCTCAGTGAAAAATTGCCAGCACCGGCTTTTCGCATAACACTTTCTTTAGCGTCTGGAACGCTTCAATTTCTTTTTCCATGCATTGCTAAATTGTTGATTTTGGAAGCAAATTAGTCAATGGTTTAACTTTTGGTGCATAATTTTTGACAAAATGCCGAAAATATCCCGTAAGCCCCAAGAGTTGTTTGATGTGAAGCACTGTTTTAGGTGTAGGAAAATATTTTATCGCTTTTGTTTTGTCTGCTCCTGGTTGAACTTTTCCATTTTCTACCTCGAAGCCTAAAAAACTTACACTTTTCAAAAAAAAATGTACATTGTTTTATGTTTAAAATGAGTCTTTCTTGTTTAAATATCTTAAGTGTAGTTCGAAGCATATCCATCAATTCCTCGGGTGATTTCGCGTGTAACAATAACAACAAGGTAAGCTGTGACTGTATTTAGCTGTCTAGCGAGTATATTATTCATTAATCTCTGAAAAACCCTACTACAAAGCCCGAAAGGCATCCGCTGGAATTCAAATTGTCCTTCTGGTGTTACGAAGGCTGTGAGGCGTTTTGAGTTCTCTTCCATGGGGATTTTATAATAACCAGATTTTAGGTCCAGGCTTACGAACCATTTACTTAATCTTAACTTGTCTATTTGATCATCTATTCTAGGGAGTCTTTAACGGACACTGAATTTAGCTTTCTGAAATCGATACATAATCTTTGTTCCCCATTATTTTTAGTGACCAGTAAAACAGGAGACGCAAATTCGGAATTGGATTCGCGCACTATATTACATTCAAGTAGTTGATGCACAATATCTCTCACTACCTGTTATTCCTTTGCAGCCATTCGATATGGATGGAACGAAAACGGCTTTTCGTCATTAAGTTGAATTTTCATTTGGGTACTTTTCGCACAGCCCAGTTCACTAACATTTATTGAAATGCATTTCCCGAATTTAATTTCAAGTTTTGCATTTGCAGATCCTCGACCAGCCCACTCACTTCTGTTTATTTCTAATCCTAGCTCCCTGGCCTTTTCTTCTGTTATGAGTGTACACGAGCTACCAATATCTATATAACCTGTCATCTCTAGGTCGTTTACCTTTATTTTCTTGAAGTACTTTTCATTTCCTTCATCAATAAGGGTCGTAGGTAAAACCGCCAACGTTTTTATAGTCTCCTTTCTTGGACAAAACTTATCTTCGTGATATTTTCCTCTACATAGCGAACACCGTTTATCCTCTGGTAATTGTGCTACTGAGTAAACATTTGCAAAATGTCCTGACTTTCCACATTTAAAACATACCGTTAAATCACTAACTTGTTTCGGTCGTTTAAAATCCCGTTTAGTTATTTGTTGACTCCTGTTTCTAGTGTTTCCAGAATATGTTGGTTGTCGTGTATATAATTCGCTTGCGCTCAATTAGCTCAAATATTCATAAAGTTGTTCTGGCGTTTTATATCCTCTTGATTTTGCGCTAGTTTTCACAACACGATCCTCCATGCCTCCAAGAGTACAAGACGCAGCTTTTTCTCCTTCCAATTCGCAAGCGTTTAACATAGTAAGTTTTTTGTGAAAATACTTAATATAAGTTTCATCGACTTGTTTTCTTCGCTTAAGCATTTCCATCAGTTGTTCATGGAAGTCTCTCCTTGGGGGAAAAGCCTCTTGAATCTTAATCTTCCACTCAATCCATGAAAAATTCAAACTTGGAAGACCCTTATACCAAAGTTGCGCAATTCCTTTTAGTTTCGACAATGCAAAGTAAATAGTGGCTTCTTCAGACCACCCAAATATTCCCTTTAATTCATCAACCTTATGACACCACTTAGTTGCTGACTGATTTGTATCTTCGGGATCGAAATCTGGAACTGTATCACCTTGCAGATTTGAGCCTTGACTCCTAGTGCTTGTTCGTTTCATTACCGACATCAGCACCTCTGTAAGTCTGTCTCATGATTGACCTCGATCTCTAACCGTTTTGCTTCTCTTACGCTTTGACCTACGCTCATTTTCCTTAGAGCTTCTACTAGAGCTTCACTCTCTGCGCCTTTTATTTTTATCTCTTCCCATAATTTAATCCTTTTAATAAGAAAAAACAAATAGAGGGACAACAAAGGGAAAAGCAACGAAAATTAATTAATAAGTGGATCAGATAGAGAAACAGAGAGAAGAGTTGCCACCGAACACTTAGCTATTTGTGAGTCTTTATCCCACTTCTGAATTGTAAGAAGATTAACAAAATACGAGTTAATAATATTAGTTTTTTTTTATTTTTTTATTAAAGTTTAAATCCAAAGTTAGTTATATATAGCGTTAATGTGGCAACTCCCTGATAAGCAACTCTCCTGAAATGAGATAAATAAACACCCATGAATATCATCAAAAATCAAAACATGCAACTTATACTATATATGTGGCCACCACTCTACTATACATACTACCACTACAACAGGCGGCCGATACACAGCGGACTTACACCATTTGCATTACTCTTATCTTCGCCAAGAGACCACCTCACACGCCGTTGAGCCTCTCGCTCTCAAGTAAACTGGTGGATGTTACACCAATGCAAGATATGAAAGCCAAGCGACCATCGCGCACACAATCGAGTATCCTACTCGAACTGTTTTTGATGGGTAATCTACCAATGTTCAATGCGATGTATCTTATCGCAAGAGACACGATCTTATCTACTCTACGTTAAATACTAAATGACCATGCTTCTACAATAAATTTTCAGATAATAATTCAGTGAGATAAACTCGCTGTTGTTGACACTCCAGCCCGACTTCTTTATCACTTTACTTTATCACTATTCTTGCATCACTTCAATGTAGTACTCGTAAGTCATTCGACGGATCACCTCTGAACAGAAACCAACAATGAGACGTCCCACTCAAAATGGCCGCCGACGTTTGCCTACAAGCTCGGGCGAGCACGTGGGGACCTCAAGTGCTGTCAAAAGAGCACGTGGGTACCTCAAGTGCTGTCAAAAGAGCACGTGGGTACCTCAAGTGCTGTCAAAAGAGCACGTGGGTACCTCAAGTGCTATCAAAAGAGCACGTGGGTACCTCAAGTGCTGTCAAAATTTTGTAAACAATCACGCACATTGTTATAACTCCTCGAGCACGTGGCTTCAATACATTCAAGCTGGACTGACACTTTGAATTCCGTGGGGAGTTTTGTTCTCATGTTTATTTTAAATTTGAATTTAACAACTGTTAAAACTGTGGGATTTATTGTTATTAAGATTAATTTTAAAATACATTCGAATTAAAAGCACAATTACACATCAACAATATAAATATATAAGATGTTTTTTCTTAAGAGTAGTTCAGAATATATCAGTATTCATAGTTATTATAAGAATAGGCAAAAATAAGATTCGACTTTACTATTTAAAAAGGTTGTATACAGCTATTAAAATCAATAAAATATATCTAAATATATCCAAATTATATTATTTAATAAACATTTAACAGTATACATACGTTTATGAATATTTTTGGCTATATATATACAAAGAAAAAACTTTTTTTTTTATGTGTGTTGTATGTATTTCTTTGACTTATATTATTTAGTAATATTATAATTGAAAATGGTTTAAATACGGTTGAATTCTACATATAATGCAAAATTAAGAATTCAAACAACTTTACTGGCGAGATATTGACAATATGTTTTCAATATTAAAATATTGTTGGCAATTTTTCTTATATACATATACCTTTTGACTTTTATATGTTCTATGAACATGCGTGGTGAGATATTTTTCAAGAAAAAAAATAAAATCAAAGTGGAGGTCAAATGGAAAACGGTAAATTTTGAATTTGGCAGGGTAGTTTATTTCTGTGAAAGATTGTGAAATTGTGAAGTTAAAAATATTAAAAACTTATATTTTAAAAAATATTAAAAGACAATATTAAAACCAAAATGAGAAAATGTGTATTTGGTTGCGACGGATGGGAGCACCTTTACAGGCCACTTAACGAAGAAATGTAAGTATCCTCATTTTGTTTTTCTTGTTGGAGGCTTCTACTATATGTGGGAGCACTCACGAGGGGAAGGCACGACCAACGGGAAACGGATTTGCCTCATTTTTTGCATTGTGATAGTATACCATGTGGGTATTCCATCAGTGAAACAGTAATAAATAGTAATAGTAAAAAAGGTTCAAAATAAACAAATATATTTGCTTATCAGCAAATTGGTCGCACCGTTGGTCGTGCCTTCCCCTTGTCAGACGCAATACTGGTCCATTGATCTGACCTTTCTTTATCATGTTTTCCCCGTTGTGCATTCCCCGTTCATGCATTCTCTTTTTAAAAGGTGTGAAAAATGGCAAAACTCGCTTAATTTGCGTATTCTACATCGCACCAGCAGGGTCTGCGATAAGCATTTTGGGGTTAATTCGTTTCTGAATTTCCCTAAAATTAGACTGTTAACGAGTGCAATTCCTACTATATGCGGCAGGGTTGTTGATAAGAGCCCTGTCGCTGTAGTAGAGGAAGGGCACATAACCGACCCCGAACCTCGTAGGAATGAAAAAACCATACACAATCAGTGTGTACAAACGGGTAAGTCATTGCGGAATTTTACACCGAAGAAAATTATTCTTAGAAAAAAATTTAATTCAGCTGAACAAAAAATTGTACAGTTGAAAAATATGTGCCGCGAGTTAAATACTGTCATTAAGGAAAAAGACGTGGTTATCGTATTTTTAGATAATGAAATTAAAATGATTACCCTCGAGTTCCAAAATTTTAATGAAAATTGCTGTAGGAGCAATACCGAGGCCATGTCGAAAGACATGAATATTATAGTGTCAAATACTATAAAAAAATTGGGAAAAAATCCTAAGGGAAACCGATATTCAAAGGAGTTGAAAATGTTTGCACTTTCAGTGCACTTTACTTCTCCTGTTTCATACAGACTATTGCGACCATCATTAAATCTTCCGTCGGTTACTACCCTTCGGAAATGTATAACCCATTGGCCTAAAACACCAGGCAATATTGAAATAAATGCCAAAAGTTTGGAACCGTGATTTGGATGATCCTAACTTTAGAAACAAAATTCTCTGCTTTAAAATTTTTCAGCATATACATACATATGTATCTATCAAAAATATTTGAATTTATTTTATAATATATATATGTATATATATGTAATTATTTTTGCAATATCTTTTTTACAATATTTACACTATTTAGAAAATATACACTAATAATGTTATTTCGGGTGCAATATATATTATATATAATATATATATATAATTTATAGGCGGGTGCAATAGGCCTATTGGGGAAACCGAACACCCGAAAGAAAAAAAAAACGGTTAACGCGCTATCCTGTATACCTCTTGGGTGGTGTGGAAATGCAGGAAACAAATGAATAAGAAGAATCTGAATAAAAAGTATTAATGAAAATATTCAACAAAATGCAAATTGCATTAACCTTCATGCACATCTTATTTTAGTCTTGCAATTTCTTGAAGTAACACATCTTCATCGGAGGCTAAACACCGCCCAGATGATTGGTACACACTGCACAATTCCTTTACCTATAAAAAATAGTAACGAAATGATTAATAAAACTTTTTTAACTTACATATTTATCCATGTTTTTCTTCTTTATCTTTGTCCCATTTGTATTTATGACCTTTATGACGTCCATTTGTTTACTTTCATCGTCAGTTTGACTTTTCTAAACGAACGAAACTCACCTTTCCGGTACTTTTCATTAAAATAACTCACCGCGTCGAAATCAAACGAGCTCACACGTATTCACGGATAGAAGCTCGTTTGTAACGGGTTTTGTCGCTACGCACCTGAAACTCTGTCAAAATCTCGTCAAAATTTCAGGGTGTCACGGGGAAAGACGTACGAAAGACGCACGTCTCATTCTGGTTTCTGCCTCTGAATGACCAAAAAAACATAAAGACAGAGAGATCTGTAACTCCTGCAGAGCATCACTACATGTAGAAGAGTAGTGTTTTTCCTCTACTCATACATACTAATAATTCACGAATCTAAATTCTATGGGATTGCCAGCTTAACTGACTTAAGTTTCGCAATAATCAGTATTACCCGATATGCAATTCTATTCTACTTTTACATTTAATTTACCTGATTTTGTTATATTACCATGTTACCAGTGTCTATTATGTTTCCGCCCAATACTACTTACTATGTTCCGTCTAAATCCTTTGGAAGTCCTTCAGTCATTGACGAGTTTATTACCAATGTCCCAGGTTTTATGTCTTAGCCAATTTCATTGAATGAGCTCAGTTTTAATCACAATCCAGAATCCTCTCAAATCCGATTATCGAATTTGGAATTTTTTTTTTTTTTTGTTTTTTTTTTTTTTTTTTTTTAACTTTATAACGTTTACATTTTTTACACTACAACTAGTTTACACTAAGAAGCAGTTCATATTTAACATATATGATAAAACGGAATGTTACATTACATACAAAATTGCAAATCAAAATCTCTATTTAACGGCCAACAATTAGGTCATGTGGTTTTATGCGCTTCAGTCTTCTCATAAGTCCGTTCGTATCGGTGAGCTTGACTGCTTCTGGGTTTATGTATCGTCTCAGCCTTTGGTCATGGACTTCAGCGTAATCTGCAATGGTTTCTGCTACAGTTCTCACATTCAGATCTCGATGAAGGTCTGTGTTCCTTATATGTATACCATGGTGCATTTACTATGCCTCTCAATACTTTGTTTTGAAAACGTTGGATTATTTCGATATTATTTTTGGCCGTACATCCCCATATGTAGTTGGATTCCGTATATCCATACGGGTCTTAGAATTTGTTTATACAATAACAATTTATTATGTATAGATAAAGGTGATCTTCTACCAATAAGCTAATACATTTTTTAAAATTTAATATTCAGTTCTTCTCTTTTCTTTTTCACGTGTTCTTTCCATTTAAGTTTCCCATCTAAGTTCATTCCTAGATATTTTGCTGTGTTGCAGTAAGGGATTTGTATTCCAGAGATTGTGATCGGAAGCCGTTGTATCTTCTTGTTGGTGAAATTAACGT
This sequence comes from Merodon equestris, assembly GCA_958301585.1. Classification (NCBI taxonomy): domain Eukaryota; kingdom Metazoa; phylum Arthropoda; class Insecta; order Diptera; family Syrphidae; genus Merodon; species Merodon equestris. The sequence continues at coordinate 91,808,798 of OY284416.1, forward strand.
GTGCTGATTTAGTACTGTTGAGATTTATGCGCCATTTTTTAATCCAATTGACTACAGTATCTATAGCATTTTGAAGGATTCTGGTTGACTCAACTTCGCTTTTCTCTTCTTCTTTTCTTTTTTTTCCGGCGTCGTTATGGTCAGAAGTGTAGGAACATAACCTTCCCACTCAACTGCATTCCTACTGGTCCGCTTGTGGGGTCCGCCGGTCTCAGAAAGTAGCGGCAGGCTTCCCGGTTTGGGATTACTTCATCGCTGAGGCCAATCAAATGCTGGTGTTTGTGCATTTGTTTGAACCAATTGTTTTTCGGCCTGCCTTTTTTGCGTGTTGAAATTGGAACGTTGACTGATATTGCCTTTTGAACGGGGTTCAAAGGATCTCTCCTTTGAACATGGCAATACCAACTGAGTCGGTCGCGCTCTATCTTTCTTGTGATGGTTTCTTTTACGTAGAGGCTTCCTCGGATCTTTGAACTTCTAATTCTGTCACGCTTTGTTACTCCCGCTGTCATGCGAAGCATCTTCATCTCAGCTGCCGTTAATTTGCTCTCATACTTTTTGTGCATTGTCCAGCATTGTGAACCGTATGTGAGCGCCTTCCTTTCAGCTTAGGGGGCACTTTTCGATCACAGAAGATGGCGGAGTTTTCCCGCCACTTCATCCACCCTACGCTTACGCGATGGTTGATGTCGTTATCACAAGTTGCTTCTTTATTAATCATAGATCCCAGATATTTAAACTTTTCACACTTGGGAAGCACTCTTCCATTCAAGTAAATATCTGGAATAGGCTGATGAGGGTCAGAGAACGGGCAGCACAGATACTCTGTCTTCTTTGAACTAATACGATACCCGTGTCCCTCAAAAATGTCCACCCACACATCAAGTGGTCGTTGTAGGGACGCCTGATCATCACTTATAATGGCTCCTTCTTCTTCTTCTTCTTCTTTTCCTTTTTCCGGCGTTGTTATGGTCAGAAGTGTAGGACCATAACCTTCCCACTTAACTGCATTCCTACTGGTCCGCTTGTGGGGTCCGCCGGTTTGACCTCAGAAAGTAGCGGCAGGCTTCCCGGTTTGGGATTACTTCATCGCTGAGGCCAATCAAATGCTGGTGTTTTTGCATTTTTTTGCACCAATTGTTTTTCGGCCTGCCTTTTTTTTTTTTTTTTTTTTTTGACACGGGCATGCTCCAGATTTTTTGTTTGATCTTACTCTTACAACACCGGTGATCTCCAGTCGTGTCAACCCACTGATTTGCATGTACACATGTGGGACAGTTTAATGGTGGTATATGTGTCCCTAGGCTCACTTTGGTGTTTTCTAAATTGCCTAGATGTGATTTTTGTTTACCTTTGTTTTAGTCGCCTTTTACGACAAGCGAGAGGTATCGCTGCAGGGATATTCTTAACCCGTCCCTGCACGGATTACGTAACTTATAATGGCTCCATCGTCAGCAAAGAATAGCTGGTGCACATTGGGGTCCGTCACTTTTCCTTCAAGCAAGCAATCAAGGACTGCTATAAAGAGCAGTCTTAGTTTTGTCTTAGCGCTACCCATAAAAGATCTCTTGGTTGCCGGTCAAAGGCCTTCTCGAAATCAACCAACACCATATGCAAGTCCTTTGACGAATCACGATGCTTTTCCATCATGACCCTTATACTTTTGATTGCATCTGTTGTTGATTTACCCGAGACAAACCCGCACTGGTCATCCGATAGTCGTATTATTTTCCGCAGTCGGCTATCTAATACCCGTTCAACGATCTTCATGGTGTGCGACATCAGCTTGACAGAACGGAAGTTATCAAAATTTCGCGTATCACCCTTTCCTTTGTGCAAAGGAAGAAGATAGCTTTCCCTCCATTGATTAGGCATAGTGTCGCCTCTCATAAGTTTGGAGATAAGAACCATGAGCCATCTAGACCCGATGTCTCCCATCTTTTTCCACAACTCAGAGGGTATCCCGTCCGGCCCAACAGCTTTTCTTTTCTTGGAGTTTTTAACCGCGTACCGAACTTCTTCGACTGTGATGTCGGATATTTCGGCATAATTCGGGGCGGCTCTTGGAAAGAACACTCGGGGAAACTGTTCGTTCAGAAGTTCCTCGCAATACTGTCGCCATCTGTGGAGAATTTTTTCGTCTTCCACAAGGTGGCCTTCAGCATTGTTAATAAACTTTGGGAAACGAATCTCCTGACGACAAATTGTTTTGTCGTAGCTCCTGGGTAGCCTGGTTCCTGTCAGACGCGGAAGACGATATTTCTTCCAACTCCTGATATAGGCCTTTCATGCTTTTCGCTTTGAATTCAACGCAATTTTTCTTTGCGATACCTTTGCAATATCTATATACCTTTTCACGTCGAGCTTTTTCCTCTCTATTAGTACAAAAGCACTTTGACCAAGTTTGGAAAGCCATTTTCTTTTCGTGTATCACTGCTTTGGCTTCGTCTGTCCACCACCAGGTTTCTTTTGCGTGTTGGCAGGGGCCTTTAGATGTTCCAAGTAGTGATTTGGCTTTCTCCAGGCCAGATTGTTGTAGGGAATCCCACATGTCTTGTGCTCTGGAAAAGAGGTAGTTTTTCATGATGGTAATAAAAGCTTTGCCTTTTCTTTTATCCAGCTTATACCACTTGATTCTCTCAGATACCTTCGTTTGCTGCTTTGACTTCTTACTCAGTCAGGAGGAGACGGTGTTGAGGGGCGATCGCGTCTCCCAGGATCACTTTGCAATCTTTAACTCGTGGCTTCATGAAACTGGATACCAAATGATAGTCTATTTGAGTTTCATTTCCGCCGCTGCTATAAGTGATCAGGTGCCGGCTTAGTTTGACGAACATTGTATTTAGCACTATAAGACCGTACGACTTGCACATGTTTAGATATCTTCACCTGAAGAGTTCCTGGTGCCGTATCCTAGCCCTCCGTGGTAGTCTTCATAGTCTTCGCTTGTCTTCCCGACATGTCCGTTTAAATCTCCCCCAACAAACAAAAGCTCTTCCTTTGGGATGATTTTGACAAGGTTGTGGAAATCCAGCCAGAATGCATCTTTTTTCTTTTTGTTCGCATCCTACTTGAGGGGCATATGCGCTTACGATGTTCCACACCTCACCATGCATCACCAATTTGAGAGCCATCAAACGGTCACTGGACTTTGAAATGGTTAAGACGTTGCCAAGTAGCTCTGCCGCAAGGATGATGGCTATTCCGTTTTTTCCTTGTTCCAATCCATAGTAAAACATCTTGTAGGCTTTTGTTTTAACGTCCAAGAAACGTGCCCGATTACCGGTGTTTCGCCATTTCGTCTCTTGTACGCACGGGATGTCTACTCGCCTTCTAACCAAAATTTCTTCAAGCTCATAGCTGCGACCACTCATGCTTCCAACGTTCCAACTCGCGACTCTAAAGTGTGGCTTACGCCGTTGCATTACTTTGCTATCCCCCGGAAATCCTATAGCTCTGACCCGAGCATTGCTGCTCGTCCCAGGATCACGACCATTAGTAGTGCCTGGCGGGGTAGTGCTTTTCCTTTTAGCATTCTTTTCCATAATGCTACGGTTTGACCGTTTTCTTTCTTCTCCTCCTTTTTTTTGATACGGGCATGCTCCAGATTTTTTTTTTTGTTTGATCTTACTCTTACAACACCGGTGATCTCCAGTCGTGTCAACCCACTGATTTGCATGCACACTTGTGGGGCAGTTTAATGGTGGTATATGTGTCCCTAGGCTCACCTTGGTGTTTTCTAAATTGCCTAGATGTGATTTTTGTTTACCTTTCTTTTACTCGCCTTTTACGACAAGCGAGAGGTATCGCTGCAGGGATATTCTTAACCCGTTCCTGCACAGATTTCGCTTCGCTTTTCTCTACTGCCAGTATTACTGTGTCATCGGCGAATGTGGCTATTGTACTCCTGGGGGGGATTGGTAGGTCATTTGTAAAGAGTAGGTAGAGTATCGGGCCTAATATACTTCCTTGTGGTACCTCAATTTCTTTAAGGCAGGAAAAAGCACCTTCATGCTTGATACGAAAGTATCTATTCGAGAGATATGACTCTAGTATTATCGTATGTTCTTTGGGAAAGAGTAGTCTAAGTTTATATAGCAATCCTGTATGCCATACCTTATCAAACGCTTGAGCAATGTCTAAGAATATGGCCGAGCATACCATTTTATGTTCCATAGCTTTCTCAATAACATTGGTTATTCTATGAACCTGTTCAATAGTTGAATGTTTTTGTCTGAAGCCAAACTGATGAGTGGGTATCATGTTTTCTTCTTCAATAGGTGTTTTTTATTATGCCATCCAGATCTTATCCGGATCATGGTTTACATGTATTACAATAACAACACGTGAACCAGCTCTTTATCTGGATCAATTTCAAGATCTCAGTTTGAGTGGTAGTGAGTTTACACTATTTCCCACTGGTTTCGCATTCAAATTAGGAGAATCATTGCCTGATGAACATATAAAATTGTGGCAAGGGTTTGGTGAAGCAGTTTTCGCTTCCGTATCGAGTAATTGTACTCATAATGCTATAATATGTGTATTATCTTACATTTCTAAAACTCTTGAGTCTATTGGGGAAGTATTACCCCCGATTGGTGTATATCGATAAAAATTATTATCATCAGCATTTAAATCGATCGTATCAAATTTGAATGAAAAGAAACATTTTCTTTGACATGGCAATTCCACACTTAAATTTCAAAGATTGTTTTTATTGTGAAGTGGAAATGGAGCAGGTGGACAAAAAAAGATAAACATGTAAACTTAATTTAAATTTCGACCGAGAAATCTGTTACTTCTTCATGCTGCAATGAATATTCAGGTGTGCTGCTTTCTTCACTGTCTGTGTCACTTTCCAATAACCACTGTAATACAAATATTAACCTTTTAAATTCAACAAATAAACGCAATTTACCTCAATAGCAGCTGCTTCCATCTCCAATTTGTTTGTTTATTTTGTTTTCAAATGTCAGATCTTTGACAGGACTGAACGAGGCGAAATGTCAAGCTGGCTATTCGTTGATCTGTAGTGTTTTATTATGTCTCGTGATCCTGAGTGGATCATGTGGCATAATAAAAAACACCTAATAATCGGGGTTAGTCTCCTGATGAAAATTTTTTCAAATATTTTTGACATGATAGGAAGCAGAGAAATTGGTCTATAGGATGATATTTCATGTGGATCCTTTCCTGGTTTTGGAATCATGATTATTTCAGCGACTTTCCAATATCAAGGGACATGTTTGAGTCTTAGACAGGCATTCATTATCGCTGCTAGTTTGTGCATTGCTTTTTGAGGCAACTGTCGCATCAACTCCACAGTAATCAGGTCGTAACCAGGTGATTTTTTCGGTCGTAGGTCTTTCCAAAGGATGTCTTCGATTTCGTTTTGTGTGACTGATGGGATTTCAGCACTCCTTTGTATTCCTCTTGGGTAAGTGCCCTCATATGAGTTTTCAATGGGCTGAAATACTTTTTCCATATGCACAGCGAACAGATCTGCTTTTTCCAAATTGGTTTTAGCCCATAGATCATTAGCCATTTTAAGAGGTGGTTTATGCTGTATAGGGCGTTTAAGGTACTTTGTGGATTTCCACAATGAATATTCAGTTGTTTTATCAGGATTTTATTTTATAGGGCCTGAAGGTATACTAGAAAAAACTGGGGGAAATTCGCGGTCCTCGAGCATCATGGACAACCATTATCTGCGAGAAATGTGGTTAGATATCGTGGTATTTGGTTTGAACACTATGTATATATCGATAGACATGTAGGCTCTGGTCTTGCCGTAGTTAGGAAAACCTTCGTTATGATAAGGAATGTATTTCACAGCAGTCAACTTGAGCGCAGGATAGGCCCTGATGAGGCCCATCATCGTGTATGGTTGTCCGGTGTGATTTGATGTAGCGCCGTCTTATATAGGAAAGATTCATGTATTCGAGGGGTAGTGCCTTAGGGTCTATCTTCGAACGTACAGCATGCCTAAGTCCCAGTTCATTAAGTATTAGCCTAATAAGGTCCTGTACTTGTGAGCTAAACAGAATCGACATTTTTCTTTTTAAAATGACTAGAAGGCACATTGCGGGGCCATGACCAACGACAATAACCTGATCTTAGTGTGTGTGACAAGTGCCAAAGTGAAGTGAGCGGACGTGTTTTCTTTAAACTCTTTATTTGTAACTTAAAAACTATCGATTAAAGTAACATCAAACTGAAAATAACACAAGATTTATTCATTCAATGAAATGGGTAAGTGCACTAAGTGCAAGGCTTCGATACGTGGAGAAACAGGCATCAGATGTGAAGGAGTGTGTAATAAGGTGTACCACTCCCAAGCAAAATGTTCAGGCATCGACGAAAGCACTAGCGCTATAATAGGAAGTGCGAACTATATCCACTTTATATGCGATGACTGCATGATGTACATAAGGAACCTGGACTTGGTAGTAAGGGACATGCAGGAAAGCGTCAACAGGAACACCAGTTTCTTGAGTCTATATAAGGACGAATTCGAGAAGTCATTAAGCAGAAATGAAAATGAAATTAAGACTCTCTTACAAGCAATCGAGACTCGGTATGGAAAAAGATTGGATGAGATGAAAATTGCACAGGAAATATGTGAAAAAGTATTCTGGAAATATCAAAAATATGTAATATGACCAAGCATTTCACCGACGAAAGTGGTAAACTGCGTACCGAAATAAAATCCAGCAACAACACTATTTTGAGTGAAATTAAAAATATGACAAATGGTCAGCAAAATAAAGCTGAAAATAAAATGTCATATGCTGAGACTGTCAAAAACATAAACAAAGAAAAAGTGCTGCCAAAGCTAAAAAAAGAGTTGCCAATAATCCAAAATAAAGCAAAATATATCCAAAACTAAAGAAGATCTAGATAAAGGAGTAGATCCAAAAAAATATAATTTTTCAAATATAGAAAATGAACATAATGGAACAATAATAGTGGAGACAACAGATGAAGAAGAAAGAAACAAGATAAAAAATGCAATAGAACAGGGAATAGGAAAAAATTACGAAGTACGCGTACCAATTAAAATTAGACCTCGAATCTCCATAGTGGGAATAAAGATGTACAAAAGTGAAGAAGATATTATTGACAAATTAAAAAAGCAAAATGTAACAATGAAAAACAGTGACCTGAAAATAGTAAAAATATATGAACGAATTAAAAATGGTACAATAAGATACAATGCTATTTTAGAAGTTGATGATGACACTTTCATAAATGCAATAAAACAAAACAAAGTAAATATTGGTTGGGAGCAATATAAGGGATTTGATGGAATGGACGTCATGAGGTGCTTTAAGTGCAAAGGTTTTAACCACAGAGCAATTGACTGCAAAAAAGAAGAAATTTGTACAAAGTGCCATGGAAACCACAAAACGAAGGACTGTCAACGACCCAAAAAAATAATTAAGTGTATTAACTGCAAAAAGATGAATGAAAAATTAGAAATTGGACTAGATGAAAACCACGAAACCTTGGACAGACAATGCCCGGTATATATAAAGAAACTGGAAATAAAACGGAATAAAGCTGGGTATTAGCAACCAAACAATGTTAAGGGTTATTATGCAAATATCCGAGGTCTCATACATAATTTTAAACATTTAGAAATCTTAGCAGACAAAATTAATCCGGATTTCATGATACTATCGGAAACGCATCTTACTGACGATATAGAAGAATCAGAAATAACATTAAATGGGTACAGTAATATTTCGTGTTTATCTAATTCAACAAGAACAGGAGGAGTAACTATTTACATAAAAAATAAGTGGAAAATAGACAAAATAGTAAAAAAATCAATAGACTGGGAAAGCTGGATAATAGCATGCAATATTAAATATGACGAAATGGAAATGAGAATTGTGGGAGTATATAGATCACCAAGCTATTACGAGGGAAGATTCAACCATTTCATAAATGGCAATTTAGAAAACATATTAGAAAACAGTAAAAATGTGATTATAGCCGGAGATTTTAATATAGATTGGAATAAAAACGACAAATGCAAAAAGGACTTGCAGAGAATGTTTGAAGACAACTGCTTGAAACAAATTGTAGAAGGACATGGTAAACATAAAGGTTCAACCCAGAGAGGACGAAAAGATATCTGACCATGAAACCATAGAAATAACAATCAACCAGAACAAAAGACAGAAGGATAACCAAAAGATAGAAATATTTAAGTACAGGAGGGACTTATTTGCACAAAAATTGGTTATGAGAAATCCAGGATACGATGAAACAAGAAACTTACATGACAATGTAGAAAGACTCGACAGTATACTAAATGATATAATCAACGAATTTTTAGATAAGGGAAGGGGAAAGTTTGGCAACAATACAAGCAAATGGTACAATAACGAACTAAGGCAACTAAAAACTAAAAAAATTATATATTACCAAAGAGCAAAGATGTCAGAAAACAACCAGGACTGGACAAGGTACATAGAAATAAGGAATGAATACATCACCAAAATTAATTATGCAAAAAATCAATTTTTAAGACAAAAGATAACCCAAGCAACTGGACAGAAACAAATGTGGAAAGAAATAAAAAAAATTAGTAATCGGACAACCTACAAAAATAATTAAAAGTGTTATATTCAACAATGTCGAATATGATAAGAATAAAGATATTGCTCAAAAGTTTAACGAATATTTTGTTACAAGTATAAAAGACATACAAGATTCCATTGAACATATTGCTTATGTAAATCACATCACACCAATGGAGAACACTCTTAAATTTAGACTAGTGACATTTAATGACTTATATAAGACATGTGCTGCACTAAAAAACAAACCAGATGCCGGAAAAATAACACCCAAACTATTGTTGGATAACAGGAACAATTTGGGACGTATATTATTAGAAATAGTAAAGAAATCATTGGAATCAGGGGTCTTCCCGGAATCGTGGAAAGAATCAGTACTAATCCCAGTAGAAAAGGTAATGAATACAAAAAAGTGTGAAGAATTCCGACCTATAAACACGTTAAAGACAATGGAAAAAATCTAGAAGCAGTAGTTAAACAACAAATTATAAAGTATATTGACAAATACAAAATTTTATCCAATTATCAATCCGGTTTTAGAAAAAAATTACTCCTGTGAAACAACCGCCAACAACGTAAATTATGGACAGGGAGCGCCGTGGCGCAGTGGGTAGTAGATACCGATAACACCAACGCCATCGAATGATTATTTCGCGGCGTCCCTCCTCGGCGGGGTACTGGCAAAACCCCCCGTTGTATACTTGCCATGAAAAAGCTTATCGGCTCTCGCCGTTCGGAATCGGCATTAAGCTTTAGGTTCCGTTCACTTGTGTGAAAAATAAATCGCACACAACATAAGTGAGTAAAAAGAAGCTTGGCTCTGGCTCCACATGAGCTCCAACGCCATCTAAGGTGTCTGTCTGGTAGTACAATGGATTTTGTGTCTGAGTGCTCCAACAGATAGCAGAAGCCTCCAACAACAAAAAAAAAAAAAAAAAAAAAAAAAACCTAATTTATGAATGGAAAAGAAATCAAAATAAGAAAACGGTTGCGTTATTCCTTGACTTTAAACGAGCTTTTGAAACTATCGACCATGAAATCTTGTTAGAAAAACTAAAAAATTATGGCATTAAAGGATGTGAATTAAACTGGTTTAGAACGTACATCACAAACAGAAAACAACGGACAAAAGTGAATAATAACATATCCAATAGTAAGGATATAAATATGGGCGTTCCACAAGGTTCAATATTGGGTCCGATACTATTTATTTTATATATTAATGACTTGCCAAACGTTCTAAAACATTGCAAAATCATATTATATGCTGATGACATGCTTATTTACGCAGAAGAAAACGATCCAATGAAATGCAGAAAAATGTTAATAGACGACTTAAAAGAGGTAAATAACTGGTTAAAAATGAATCGACTAAAACTCAATGAACAAAAAACGAAATGGATGGAAATTAACTTTACTTCTGATCATAACCTACAAATAAATGGACAAGATATTGAAAAAGTGGACCACATCAAATACCTAGGAGTTATTATTGACAATGGTTTGAAATTTACAAAACACATGGATTATATATGCAAGAAGATAGCCAAGAAGTTAGGATTTTTTGGAAGAATTCGAAACAAGATGGATATGATGAGGGCAGTAACTATATACAGGGTGTCCCACGAGCAGTGTGCCAAAAAGCTACAGCGTGTAGGTCTAGTCAAGACAAGAAAAAAATCGTACGGGAGGGGGGGGGTCTATTCCCCACCGTTTAGCCGGGAGGGGCAATTTTCTAAAAAATTTACTTAATTTGGAAAAAAAATTATTAAAAATCAACAGTTACATCCACAATGCCACGATATACCTTTTTGTAAAGCCAGAAACCTCTTCTTTCATACTGATTTTAAATGAAGCTGTTTTAAGGGGTAGTTTTTGAGAAATTAATTTTCAAACTCCAAATTTTGAAAAAAAATGAAAAAAAAAATTTCGAACTATTTTTTTTCAAAATTGTATGTAATTAAGTAGTAATTTTTTTTTCAAAAATTCAATGCTCTCATTAGTTTTTAGTTAAAAACAGAAAACCGGATACAAAAATGTCTTGTAGTTTTTGAGAAATTAAAAAAAAACCCGAACCATTTTTTTCTAAGAAAAACCTTTTTTTTTGGTTTTAACGCGGCTGGACTTGTAGGCAAATTAATGTATGAAACATTGACCTCTTTTTTTATTATTTTTAAAAAATTCGGAGTTTTATGAGGATACAATAAAGTGATACAGTATTGGAATAACCCTGGATTAATTCTTTTTTTTCATTGATAACGCCTGAAAACTGAATTGCGAATTTCGTCTGGGTCCGCCCGCCGCCGATGGGTTCTACCCGAATTTTAGATTTGGTCCGACATAATCCCTCCCTTAGTACAAGGAGGATAGTTATTATGCTTGGAGTGGCCAAATCTAGAGTATGGAGAGTGCTTCATACCGAAAACTTACATCCGTACCATTTTAGGCCAGTTCAGGGACTCACCTCAAACGACAAGTTTTTGAGAGCAGAATTTTGTCGATCATTACTGCTTCGAGATGAAACTGAACGAAATTATTTTGCAAGGATATTCTGGACGGATGAAGCACAGTTTACCAGAGATGGGGTTACTAATTTCCACAATTTGCATCATTGGAGTAGCACCAATCCACACAACAAAAAACAAAATAAATCACAACACCGCTTTAGCTGTAATGTTTGGCTTGGTATTGTTGGACAGACTGTAATCGGGCCCCGGTTTTTGAATGCCGTTATTAATGGAGAATCATACCTGCAATTCCTACGAGACCTTTTGCCCGATTTGATGGACAACGTTCCTTTGGCCATAGCAGATAATTTAATCTACCAGCAAGATGGAGCACCAGCACACTAGAGCTTACGGGTTAGAAACTGGCTGAATGATCATTTTAGTGACCGTTGGATCGGAAGAAGGGGCCGCACGAAATGGCCACCTAGATCACCAGATTTAACTCCTCTAGATTTTTATGTGTGGGGATTCATGAAAAATTATGTTTACGAAGTGGAAATAGTATCTTTGGAACAACGGATTGAAGTCGCTGGAGTAAAATTGCAGGAAAATTTGTCAAGCATAGACTTACATATGTGCAGCCATTAGAAGGAGATATAATCTTTGCCTTCTAAAAAATGGGGATCATATTGAAAATTTATTATAATAAAACTCCGAAGTTTTTAAAAATAATAATAAAGAGGTCAATGTTTCACACATTAATTTGCCTACAAGTCCAGCCGCGTTAAAACCAAAAAAAAAGGTTTTTCTTAGAAAAAAATGGTTCGGGTTTTTTTTTAATTTCTCAAAAACTACAAGACATTTTTGCATCCGGTTTTCTGCTTTTAACTAAAAACTAATGAGAGCATTGAATTTTTGAAAAAAAATTACTACTTAATTACATACAATTTTGGAAAAAAATAGTTCGAAATTTTTTTTTTCATTTTTTTTCAAAATTTGGAGTTTGAAAATTAATTTCTCAAAAACTACCCCTTAAAACAGCATTGTGGCATTGTGGATGTAACTGTTGATTTTTAATATTTTTTTTTCCAAATTAAGTAAATTTTTTAGAAAATTGCCCCTCCCGGCTAAACGGTGGGGAATAGACCCCCCCCCCTCCCATACGATTTTTTTCTTGTCTTGACTAGACCTACACGCTGTAGCTTTTTGGCACACTGCTCGTGGGACACCCTGTATAATTCCATAATCAAACCGCATTTTGAATATTGTGCGACAATAATGTACTTAAGCTGTAATCAAGGACAGGTAAACAGACTTCAAAAATTACAAAACAAAGGAATGAGGACTATATTAAAATGCAACAGGATGACACCCATAAGGCAAATGCTAGAGACATTGAAATGGTTAAACATTGAACAACGACTGCAACTAAACACATTACTAGCTATTTTCAACATCAAGAATGGAAATGCGCCAAGCTATTTGACAAGTAACGTAGTAAGGGTGGCAGAAGTTCAGCCATATAGACTAAAAAACACCAATAACTACAGAGTGGAAAGGGCAAGATCATCAGCAGCGGAAAGCACTATAATGGTAAAAGGTTTACGACTGTTCAATGGCATGCCTGACGATGTTAAATTAGAAACAAACCGTAGAATCTATAAAAAGAAATGTATTGAAATTATAAAAAGAAGGCAAATGTAAAATATTAGTAAATTATAAATTGTATAAAATGTAATGTAAATTAAAGTATGCCTATACTAATAAATTTTCTTAAAAAAAAAAAAAAAAAAATCTCATGGGCTTACTACCCCAATCATAGATTCCACTCCGTTCAGGCTTTATTCCTCCAGAAGCACATCTCTATATTGGTTTCGAAAGGTTTATCTAAATAAGGACGGTACCGCGGTGATTTACCACCGCCACTGGGGCGCCAGAGACAAACGACTCATCCGCCACGAGTACATTGACAGTGCCCATGGGCTCATACGTTATAGTACCGCAGTGGCGGACTAGGATCTCGCCGATGTTACTAAACATGACGCCGATTATTATTTGTGGTTGTCGGGTTAATACGCTTCCCAAAAGAGTGCGTTTCTCAGGTAAAATCTTCTTCACTCCTTAATTTGTAGTTGCAGAGTGAGTGAGATGACGTAGCCCAATTATTGAAAGATGCAATTTACATTTTTATTTCATTTCTTTTACATTATTTCATTTTACATCACACTTACGGCTAATTGCAATAATATTCAATAATGTAAAGAAATAAATGTAACATTCAGTAACCAGGAAGTTAGTGCGGAATGTCACTTCAGATAGAGAATAACTGGATAAAACTGAAGTGTGGTGAATAAAGGATATCATACATAGAATTCATACAGTAATAATAGTTAAAGAAGAAGAGTTGGAAAATACAAATATTTAAAAGAAACATAAAAAAACAATATTACGATAGTTAACGTTATCCTTTTCGAGGATAATAAAAAAAACCGCGAACGGGGAGGCAGAGCCTCCCCCCAACTGTTCGACTTACAACGCAATCCCGTTTATTCGAGTTTTAATAATGACTTTATTTGCAGACGTACAGAACTAGAATGAATTTACAAATCTAACTTAAACATAATCTAACTCCTATGCCGGTGTCCGTTGGGCAGCCTGCATGTGCAAGGGCAGCAGTGTCAGCATTTCACTCGTGTGCTCGTGGGAACGTATGCACGCTCGATCATGTTCTTTCATGCATCTGGCAAATGCATGGTGTCTTGTTGCATATGCGAATTGTTGGGAAGTTCAAGGTGACATCTCCCCTGACATCTTCCTCTTATCAGGAGAGCGTGGTGTTAACTCGATATTATGTTTTTAAAACTTCAATATTGATATTATTCTGTGCTTAAGATATTAAGATATGTTGTTCAAAATAATTTCAACATTAGCATAGTCAAACGTAAGTAACCAGCCTTTAACTTTCGATAAGAATGAATGAAAATTGTACGTGGTTTTTACACGAAGTGATAACTTATTGAAAATCGTGGGAGCTGTTAAGGGGTCTTAAAGCAAAAGGAACGTTCACAAGATGCATATTATTTACACGTAAGCTATAAGGTTGAAAGTTTCTGCTCGGTATATTACCCCTTTTTTTTTAAGAAATATCTTAAGACTTTGAAAACGTAAAGGTGTCTTAAAGGAAGAATACGTACATTTTTGAAAAGGGGCCAACTCTGAGTGAAGCGATTTCTACGGCAAATTATTCGAATTAGATGTTTTTGTGCCAATAGCAGTGGTCTGAGAATGCTTGTATAACAACCACCCCAACTTGCAATGCCATATTGTAGTTTAGATTGGGCCAGTCCAAAATAAATTGTTTTAAGAACTTTTTTGGAGCAATATTGGTCTATCAGATACATTTTCCTCGTCACTAACAACATATACGATTTAATATTTTGTTCCTGATCCTTCCAGTTTAAATTAGAGTCTATCACTACTCCAAGATATTTATATTTTTGCACTGACTCAATATTAAAACATTTTGACGAACAAGTACAAGGGGTGAAAACATATATTGTAGCCGTGTATGACTTTACTCCTGGTATTAAAAGACTAACTTTATTTACTCGCTAATAATAAGTTTATGCGCAGTAAACCAGAGCCTTAAGGTTTCTATAACTTCCGAAATCTTGCTAACACAATCAAATTCAGTCTGAGATTGTAAAATGAAAACTATATCATCCGCAAAAGCAGTAGACATACCCCGAAAGTTAATATCAAGGAGTGAGTTAATATATATTAAAAATAACAGAGGTCGCAAAACTGAACCTTGTACAAGATTCGCCGAAAGCGTCACTTATTTTAACTTTCTGTTCTCTGCCTTTCAAGTACAAACAGACCCATTTGTGTATTACCCCTCTAAACCCAGCAATATAAATTATTATAGAAATTATAAATTATAAATTATTATTAAAGCTTTAAAGCAATCGTCGAATTATTTTGGTTAATATTCTCGTACAGCTGACAACATACTCTGAGAATAGCATCCTCAGTTGACATACCTGTTATAAATCAAAACCTGTTATAAAAAATAACATAATCGCCCTAGTGAGTCGGCAGCTCGTGCAATGATGAAGCGTTTTGAAGGAGCTGATTCGATATCGGATCAACGTGTTCGGAATCGTACCATACGCATCACTGGTGTGAGCGAACATTTTTAATTGAACCTTACTTATGGCAAATCATAAAGGTTGATCCTTATTTTACTTGCTATCGAATTCAAATTATACAACAATTGAAGCCTGTATACCATCTATGAGATTTCCGCTTCGTTTAATAGATTGAATTGGATGGGTAGCTAAATAAATGAAATTTAGGGCCGAGAGGTTTGCACGAGAATCACGTAAAGCCCAACAAAGTTACTGCCCCCCTACCGAAGATGAGGAAAGAGAGAAAGTGACAGTGAATATAGAATGTTATGGCAACCTATTCCTCATCACGGAAATAAAACAACATTTGGCGACAACAACGAGCGACAAGGGGCGCTCGGTGCGAACAAAACCTCCAACGTTTCGGGTGGATTAAATCCCACTTGTGCCATCTACACCTACACACGAGTAAAAACACAATTGTAAAGGACATTGGTCCTACATTGTACGTATACCATGACAAATTTAAAAACTTCAACTAAATGTTAATTTAAGACAAGTGTTGAATAAATGGGAATAAAAAAAAATAAAAATAAAAAAATGTTCAGTATTGAATGAATTGAGATTCCTGGATTCAAAGGGATCTGGCTACTATTCACGCCTTTAGAATAACAATTACAAGGAATTATATAGGTATTGCGCTAGTGGTAAGGGATAACCATAAGCTAGGCAACAGTCAACTTCCAAGCCGCTCGGTCGTGTCTTTTGCCTTCTGCCTCGCTACCCCCAGTTTATACGTTCAGTGACGTGACAAATTAAATCAAACGAACAAACAAATAAACAAAAAAAAACAAAAGCAAAAAATAAAAATTATATATACATACATATAAAACAAAAACAAAAAATCAGTAACCTCGTTTCCTCGTTTCTACCCCTTCGCTGCGTTGTCAATTTTTCTCACTTACCTTGTGACCCAATTATATCGCCCATTATGGAAAAGTGCTGCGGGAATGTGAACTGCACTTACGGAAATAAATCCGCTGAGTTGCTCACATGTACTGGTATCTGTGGCAAAGCCTTTCATCCAACATGCATTGGCTTATCCAAAAATGCCTAACTTATATACCGGAATTATCCAACAATTTCAACTTCGTTTGCGAGGAGTGCAAACAAATCTCCCTATCACACGTCATGATAGCGATAAAGTGTCTTAGCGACACTATGACGTCCACCCTAAGCAACATTGCCGCATCGAATAAAAAAATCTCAAATGACCTCCATGTAATAACGAGTAATTTAGAAGATATTTCCAGTGGCGTGGACAACTCGTTTGAGTCCTCAGATCAGGTGCAAAATACCCAAATTTCCGCAGTTCCTATATTCTCTACCCCACACCATGCTCCATCTCCTCTGCCCCCAAATCGAATTCCATCTCCTACAACACAACCAATTCCTCACCAATCCCTACATCAACAGGTCCCTCCATAACAAATCCTTCTTCTGTCTCCTCTCAATCTTTTATCGACCCCCTTCTGCCCCCCACAGTCAAACTTACCCAGCAAACCGCTAACCCCGTCGAATGTCGTTATGCTCTCTCTCGGTTAAGGGATAAAAAAACATACGAAAACATCCGACTCTTCCTAGCTTATCTCCATGATAAGTCAGACTCGGTTTGCTACGAAGGAAAAACTAACACAAGCGTAAGGGTATCAATCGAACAGGAAGGTCTTCCTGCTGACTTCGCTAGCCTCAAAAACCTCTTCATAAAATACCACGAATTCTTCAATATTTCCCCTCAAAAAGTCTCAAATGATCTCGAAACTTTCCGGCAATATATACACTCAAAGCGGATATCGCACCTCCAGCGTAGCCGAGCCGACCACGACAGGTTTTTTCGTTCCTAATTGTCGCCATCCCCCTGTAAGAGGTCTCCGCTCGAAAACGCAAGCTATCCTGCAACAATCACATGCTTTGCCCTTTGATGTCTTCGCGTTGACTGAAACGAACCTGATCCCCAGCATAAATAACCTCGAACTGTTCCCACCAAATTTTAATGTTTATCGCGATGACGAACTCAGCCGACTCACTGACGGTTGTCCTTGTCGAGGCGTTCTACTAGCCGACCTTAATACAATTGACTCTTCCCTTATTGCAGTATCATCCTCCCCACTTCTCGACTTTGTTTCAATTAAGATTGCTCTACCCCAGAAGACACTATACATCATTTGTTTCTACATCTTGCACTCACAACCTATTGAATCCTATGAACTCGCCATCAACACAATCGACCAATTAACCGATTTAAGAAACCCTCAAGATGAAATCCTTGTTTTCGGTGACTTCAACCTTCCTCATCTTATATGGACCCAATTAGACGATCAATCGTCTTACACTGCCAACAATCCCACTACTGCCAAAGAATGTCTCTTCTTGGATCGCCTAACAGATTCAAACCTTACCCAAGTTAGTGGCGTACTAAACTACATGGTGGACAACTCGACCTCATATTCACAACCGATCCTCTCAACTCTTCTGTTTCACTTAGTGTTTCACTTTCAACCATCGATAACTTCCATCCTCCCCTCCTCCTTTCCTTCTTTCACGATTCTCCATCACAGAATAAACCCCCTACAGTTCTGGCCTCTTACGATTTCCACAAAGCAAAATTTCATCTAATAAATGAATACCTTAAAAATGCCACTCTCAATTTTGATAACCTAACCGTAAATGATGCTATATCCATACTCTACAGGGAAATATTTTACTCTATCTCTCTTTACGTTCCCGTTTCACAACGCAAAACTTCGTCCACCTCCCCACCCTGGTATAATCGCAGGCTCCGTTCTCTAAGAAACAAAAGAAATAAGCAATGGACAATCTTCCTTCGTACTCAATCATCCAATGACTTTTCTAACTACCTGGGCAGCTATTTCCACTTTACCGCCCTACACAACTTCCTCTATCAACGCTATTTAACAGAAACGCAAGCCAATATTATAAACGATCCAAAGTCCTTCTTTAAGTTTGTTAACTACAAAAGAAAATCCGATGGCTATCCTACCTCCCTCTCCTTCCACGATCAAACCTCGAATGATCCCAATATTATCGCCAACTTTTTCGCCACCTTTTTTAAACAGTCTTTCGCCAACGACTCGTTTGCTCCAGACTTCTCATACTTTGAGTACCTACCGAATTTTTCGCTTGGACCATTTCTCCCACACACAGTTGATTCTCATGTCATCGAAAACAAATTAAATCTACTTAATGATGAATTCACTCCTGGACCCGACGGTCTCCCTGCCATATTTCTAAAAAAATGCTGCTCAACCATCTCTCGCCCTCTCTCGAAAATCTTCACCCTATCCCTATCCCAAGGTGAATTCCCCCGCTTATGGAAAACCTCATTTATCACCCCTATACATAAAAAAGGTCCGAAGAACGTTGTTAACAACTATCGTCCCATTGCCAAACTATCACATATACCTAAACTCTTCGAGAGTGTTTTGTACGAAACACTAAGTTTTCGCTGCAAGTTATTAATCTCCCCTAGACAACACGGTTTCCTCAAATGCAGATCCACAACCACTAACCTTGTTGAATTTGTGTCCTTTACCCTATCAGCCTTAGAGAACGACATAGAAGTCGACGTTATCTCAACCGATTTCAGTAAAGCTTTCGATAAAATCTCCCACAGACTGATACTCTTCAAACAGTCCTCCCTTGGCTTCGACCCCATTTCTTTGAAGTGGATATCTTCTAACCTGGAAAACCGCTATTACAGTGTTCGTTTTAGATCTGCCTTCTCTAACCCCTTTTTAGCCTCCTCCGGCGTCCTTCAAGGCAGCCACTTAGGTCCACTTCTTTTCGTTCTTTCCATAAACGATCTTGAATTGGTGATCAAACACTCCCACATCTCATTATACGCCGACGACACCAAGTTCTTCAAGACCATTTCCTCCAGTCATGACTCTTCCCTTATTCAATCTGATCTCAATAGCTTTTCCATCTGGTGCTCCAAGAATTGCTTAGAGCTTAATATTTCCAAATGCCAATCAATTACCTTTTCACGTAAACGAATCAAACCTCCTCCTCGTCTCTACTTCCTCAATAATCAACCCATCTCCACGGTTCAAGTCATTCGCGATCTTGGCATATTATGTGACTAAGAACTTAATTTTCGGGCACACATCGATGAGATAATCCTTAAAGCTAATTCTGCACTCGGTTTCGTGAAGCGATGGTCTAAAGAATTCTCGGACCCTTACGTTACCCGATCTCTTTACATAACCTTTTTTCCGGCCCCTTCTTGAATACGCCTCCCAAGTGTGGTCTCCCTACCAACAAACCCACATTTCTAGAATCGAGAGCATCCAACGCCGATTCCTACGTTTTGCTCTTCGAGGTCTCCCCTGGGGCAATCCTTTGATTTTACCACCCTACCAAGACCGCCTTAAACTAATCAACATGAACACGTTGGAAGAAAGAAGAGTTGTATCTGACATTCCTTTCATTCGTCTCCTTTCAGGTACCATACAAGCCCAATAAATGGGGGCGTTCGCCCCCACGAAAATTAAATTAAAATTATATAAAGTTGGACCGGTTTGCCAGGAAATATCTTATTGATTTTCGAGTTTTTCAGACTCTCCGATACAAATTCACTAAAACATTTTAAGCCATCGTATGTGGATGTGCTTAAAAAGTAATGGAGATCCTTCGATTAATCTAATTGACTCAATGTTTTCGTTGTAATAGTAAATAGACGGTCAAACTGGATGTTTAGTCTGCTGTCAGCTGTCAAATGGGGCACATTTAGTTTAATTTACGGGGAAATACAGAAAAAATAAGTAACGGTATTTTACGTGCGCACATACATACAATTCCAGAAAATAGTACATTTTTTCGAATCTGTTGAAAAATATTGTCAGAATATTCATGTTTCAGTGTGGAAGTATATTTATTTCCATGGGTGTATTTGTTGATATTAAAAACTTTTTTGATAGTTTTTAATTTTAGGGCATTTTGAAACGTATTACTCATTTTTAGATTTTCAAAAGAAACTCCTTCGAAGGACTAAAGGTGAAAGTGGTACTCAGAAGTGCTTTTGGGCTTTGGGAAGCAAAATATAATGTACACAAAAATTTAGTGCTTTTTCTTTTTTATTTGAATGACACTAATACTAATATGAGTGCTTTTCATTAAAAAAGGAAGCCAAATCATATATGGAAATTGGTTTTAAGTTACTGAAAATACATTCCATGGTAAAATAAAAAGCAGCTTTTTTGCCATTGCAGCAAAGGTATACATTACAATGACTGCATTTGGAAAATGGTTTTGATTGTAGATTGTAGAGAGACTGCAAGGCTCGCACCTTCCCCGTGCTTCAACAAACGTTAGCCAATGAACACCCAGAGTTCCAAGTCGAACGTCTTCGAAACAGATTCGCCCCTTCGTATTTTGTTGCATTGTGGAGAATTGTCATTATGTGATTCTATTTTTAGACTACGTCTGTGAACAGGTAAACCTTTTTGTGATAGAGGTCCAAGGGTTACACATCTTTTGTACTCCAGAAGAGATACTTTTTTATTTATTTGGGAGTAAACGATAAACGAGTTTACGAAACATATTTCGAGCGATGCCACCTTTGACCTGCGGTCTAATCCGTATGCGGATCGACGTTGATCAGCATGGTCCACTCCTCCAATAAACGTATTATAGTCTTTAACGATATAAGGGCAACTTATTTCATGTTGAACTCAAGATTTATCCCTTCTAGGAACAGTTGAGGCCAATAACACAGTTCCGCAGTCTTTCCATTCATAAACACGAATCCCATTTTTTTAAGATCCATCGCTAGATCAGTCGCTATCTCCTCTTTTCGTTCCCTTTTCTGTGTGTTCGAATTGTACCAGAAGCTGGAGTTTTTTTCGATTTTTAATTTCTCTTAAGTTCCCACCGACGAAAAATTATTTTTGTTCTTTTCATTCACTCTTTCATATTTCGCGTATTTATTGTCCATTCCTTCGTAAAAAGAAAACTTTCTGCTGTAGCCATGTTAATCTGCTTGGCAACATAACCCTCTCTTTATGGGTTGCATGGGATTATATTGCTGCAGGGAATGTATGCCTTTGAAATGATACATTGATACGTCAATAGAAAGGTGTCTTGTTCCATTGTAGAAAATGCTGAATTTATCATTCAAGGAATCGATCATTGGTCGAAATTTGAACACTCGATCTTTATTATCTACAGATACGAGGCTGTTGTCATTTTTAATGTCAAAGTCTTGTTTACAATGGCGTGGCTCATCAAAATTCCTTGTTGGAAGATCGTACGGTCATCGTACCCAGTGCCGGACTTAGGGGAGGGCAGCCTGGGCTATAGCCCCGGGCCTCCACAAAACTGGGGCCTCCACAATAGACTTAAAAAAAAAAAATCAAATTCCGACGAATAAACACCACAAAAAAAAATTATAGATAATAATAAAAACCAAATCGCCATCATCATCAAACACAGGACCAACGAAAATGAACATCTTCGAACTAGATCTTCAATATACTCGGTCCCAAATAGTGGTAAATTGCAACCAGCTGCGTTTGGAATCGACCAACAACAATTACATTACCGGACCCAGAGCAAGTCACCATGCTCGCGTTAACGAGCAACAAGAACAAAAACAAATATCTATTTCTCATCAACACGGTGAAAAACGTGCCCTACAAAAAAAAAATGGATATAGACACAGTCACAAAAGTAAGTACATATATACCCAGGCTAATAACCTAAGAAATCACAAAAAAGTTTATTTATGTAGTATGAATTTCTTCTCACTGCAACATACGTGTTTTGTTGATTATATGTACAACTGTTGAGAAACAAAATAACGGTAGTTTATATGTTGCTTTGCTTGGAAATCGAATGTTTTGCAGCCATGTGCGGAAAAACACGTCACAAAAGTAAGTGTACAGCTGTGTGGCACGTCGATCTTCAAAAAGTTTCTCGTGATTTTTTTGAATTTTAGTTGAAGTTTATAATTATTAAAAAGGTGAGTAAAAATAAATAAAATTTGCCGATTTTAACTATTTATCTACACAAGCAACGTAGATTAAGATAGCCAGTTAAATTTTTGGAAAATATTTCTTTTGCATTTTTCAAGCAATCTATAATTCACGTGTGTCTTAAAAGCTACGAACATTGTGCCATCTTTTTAATACTTTCGAATTTGTGTGAGCACACGTTAGTATTTTCATTTTTATCTTATAGTCCACAATATAATGTACATATGTACATAGATAAATCGAATGTAAATACATAGATAAATAGCATGAACGTAACTGGACAACTTCTCTATTGTTTCCATTTTCCATGTAAACTGCTCTAGACCCCCCATAAACCTTTTTAGTGTTTCAGCTAATATTTGCTTTTGCTTTATACTATCAACTTCACGACTATTTTCTTATTGGTTAAGGGCTTTTTCAGGCGCATGTTTTCTTAAATCTTAACAACTTTCTTTTGGAGTGGAATCATGAATGATCGTCACAAAACTCCTCGAATTTTTGCTAGTGGCTCCCAAAAGAGAAAATTGCAAGCGAAACGTGAAAAGGAATCCGAAAAGACTTTAGCTAAAACAGCCAAATTGACCAGTTATTTTGTGTCGTCAAATAAAGAAGAACTCCCTCAAAATACCAGAATAACAGCAGCAGAATCCATAGCAGATGGAGACGTTTTCGACACTATTCAAGATCATCCTGAAATTTCATCAGGCGACACCACACAATTTTCCAAAATTGATTATCAGAATCAAGAGCGAGCAGAATTTTGTGGTCTCAAAAATGATATTGGTCTTTGGCCTGACCGCATTACAAATGAAATGATTGAATATTGGGCTGAAAAGGGTTCCACAGAACTTCAAAATTGCGATGAAGTATCTCTGCAAAATTCAATTCTTCAAAATCAGTCGCGAGATAGTTCCAACTTTGTTTGGAAATGTTCAAAGAATATGTTTACACGCCACAATAAAAATCAAGAGACTGTCAATCGATTCTGGCTTTGCTTTTCTCCAACTACAGGGAAAATATATGTATTGTTATGCGTGTAAGTTAATGTCTACTCAAAACACCAAACTCAGTGGAGAAGGCTTCAGTGACTGGAAGCATGCATCTGATCGTGTATATGAACATGAGATTTCAAAGATTCATTTGGAATCAGTAATGAGTTTAGTACAACGGGGAAAAATCACAGGACGCATCGATCAAGAGCTAGCGATACAAGAGGCACACATAATTCAATATTGGCAAAAAATCTTCAGAATTATCGTTAGTACTATCAAATTCATTGCTGAGCGTGGATTAGCCTTTCGAGGTGACAATGAAATTATTGGTTCACCGAGAAATGGTAATTTTTTGGGAATTCTGGAATTGCTAGCCGAGTATGAACCAACCCTGGCAATCCATTTGAAAAAGCATGCAAATCAAGGAAGTGGTCATGTCAATTACCTTTCGTCTACGATTTGCGAAGAACTAATCAGTTCCATGGGTGACAAAGTGCTAACTGAAATAGTTTCAAGAATTAAAAAATCTAAATATTATTCGGTGTCAGTGGATTCTACTCCCGACGAATCTCATATCGATCAACTAACTTTAGTTGTTCGATATATTGAAGGATCGGTGCCAAAAGAAAGATTTCTCACCTTTTTACCAAACTGCGGCCATACCGGCGAGGCCATAGCAAACGCTTTATTAACATTTTTAAGTGACCATCAAATAGACATTTTGGATTGCCGCGGCCAATCATATGACAACGCTGCAAATATGAGTGGTAAATATAAATCTTATTTTGGAAAAAAATCATTTACCGGCGTTTGTACCATGTTGTGGTCATTCTCTCAATTTAGTTGGAAAGGCAGCTGCTAACTCTTGTCCATCGGCTGTTCAATTCTTTGATTTCGTTCAGAATTTATATACGTTTTTCACAGCGAGTACAGAACGATATCAAATTCTGATCGAAAAATTATCGCAGAAAAAAAGCGGACAATTTTACTTTTTAAAAAAGCTTAGCGATACTCGTTGGTCTCGTCGAGCTGAAGCTACGAAAGCCATTGTCAATGGTTATTCCGAAATCGAAGAAGCTCTAACCAGCATATCTTCTGATAAGGAGCAAAAAGACATCGTGAGGAACGAAGCATCGCACCTTTTACAAAGGATGAGTTGTCTCGAAAAAGCTCTCTTTGCTATTTTTTGGAACGACATCTTGGAGCGATTCGATGCTACAAACAAGATGTTGCAGGACCCGAAAATGGTTATTGAATCTGCAATGCGTGCATTAGAATCATTGAAATCATTCGTGGAATCCAAGAGAGACGATTTTGATAAATACGAGGAAGCAGCTAAAGAAAAATGTCATACTGACCAATATGTACAATCACGCACCAGAACAAGAAATGTGAGGTTGAAGCCACTCGATTACATGAAAGAACAAGACGCAAATCAGCCACCAAAAGAGAAATTCAAAGTATCCGGTTTCATCCCAGTGATCGATCAGCTGTGTGTTTCTCTTACTGAAAGATTGCATGCATACGAAGCTGTACGTTTGCGATTTGGATTTCTCAATCATATAGAGAAGATGGATGCTGCAAGTTTGCACGTTGCAGCAGAGTCATTGGTAAAGGTGTACAAAGATGATTTAGAACCTAGTCTTGGTAATGAGTTGGTTCAATTTGTATCTCTGATCGACTTATACAAAAAAGATAATAGAAAAGACCAATCCACTGAGCTTTATTACTACCACATCCTTCAAGATCAAAATTTCAGAGCTACATTCCCAAACGTGGAAATTGCACTGAGAATATATTTGGTTTTGATGGTGTCTAATTGCACTGGAGAGCGCTCATTTTCAAAAATGAAAATTATAAAAAATAGGCTTCGAACTACGATCTGACAAAACCGTCTATCAAAGCTATCCCTACTCAGCATTGAAAGCGATTTACTCCGGGAACTGGATTTCAGCGAAATCATCAAGGATTTTTCGTCGAGAAAAGCTCGCAAGATTCCATTTGTAAGTGCTTTAATTTAATGTCACAGAATTCTTGTTTTTGTATATATTTATGTATGTATGTTTGTTAAGATAATTTTCTTGGTTTCGCAATAAATTATTGAAACAAACTAAAAAAAAATGTTTATTTTATTTAGAGAAAATAATAGGGAGCCTCCACTCATTTGTTGCCCCAGGGCCTCCAAATCTCTAAATCCGGCCCTGATCGTACCGTACCGTTTGCGGGCAGTAATATGAAGAAAAAAAATTTGCCATGATTGAGGAGGTAAAAAACGCATCAGAAGTGCTTCAAGAATTGGATAAAGCATTGGCTTAAGAGTATTACCTATATATCTGTTACGGATTACTTTCAAGATAACAAAATAGATATTGATGAATAAATAAATATTTTTCGAGAACAATCAAAAGTTTTTTAACGACTCCTAGCTTGAAGGTTGTACATTATTACTTGTCCCTCATAAAATTTCTTTGAAAAAAGGTGAATCTCCTTTGTGTAATCAGTGAATCAGTGAGACACAGTACCTTTAGATCAATTTTAAATCGCTAGCCATTCGGTGACGAGCGATTGTATTTGACCTACCCGTTCGACCACTGCGCTGCTATCAGCATGTCAGTCGAATTTAGTTAGTTTGTAATTTTTATTTATTTTACGATCGTTCACATATTGATTGAAAATAAATGCATTTTTCAGTGAAGGTAGGTAGTCAAAATACCATTATTTCCCAGAGTGCGTGTGGCATGACCACTGTTGGATGTTGATCAGTAAGTATAATTGGTATTTTACCGCAAAACTTTTAGTGGAATGCGCTTTTAAATCTGACTGCTCTAAAATCCCACCACCACGACTACAAACCGATACACCCTGATTGACTTGTCATGACCCGCGTTTAAGAAAACTATTTGCACAGACTTTTCGCGGTGAGTTCGTATTCCAATTTGAATTTAAATCCGAAATGTAAATAAAATAATATTAAACGGATACTGCCATTATCCTCTAGACTGTCTTATTCGCAGAATAAAGGAAATTTCAAATTGAAGAGGATATTTCGTAGAAATCTAAACTCTTCGCGGAATACAAATTAGTGCTTTTGCCCTTTATAGCTCACAGCTATAGAACCTAGCCATTGTCATTTCGATTTGGTCGAAAGACTTCACATACCTTTGACACTGCCACTGTTAAGCTGGAGCGGCGACTGTAACTTGGAATAAGAACAAAACAAACAAAAACCAAAGCCTTATCCCCAAGTGATTTGCGTATGCTGGTACTACTGCCGCTTGTGTTTTTCATTCAACTGCACAGGGAGCGAAAGAATGAAGATTTCTGACTAGAATACAAGGATGACAATGAAAGACAAGAGAACCATCGCCACCTTAGTGTCCACGATGCTGTACAGCACGAAGTGGAAGGAAGAAAAAATTATCGAACACAGTTTTTCAATTACAGATAAATGGAAGAATTTCAATCAGAATTCATTTGAATACATTCCCTTAAAGAATATGAAAATCAAGTTCTATTTACTTTCCTGCCAATGACTGGTTCCATTTCTTGTGTCTCGATGTCATTGGCGACTTTGCTGATTCCATATCTCAATTGCTTGCAGATAAATATATGAAGTATAGTTCATAGTCCAGTTGTCCATTCGTTCTCGGAGTAACTGTCCGGTCTCTGATTGCGGGGCGGCTTGACGTTTTTTTCATTGCAAATTGTGTTTATTGTCTTATATCTCTGTCGCCATCAATGAATTAATTTGTCGCACCGGCCATCCAGGAAGTGGTTAGTTTCGGAACGGGAAGGTATGTACATAGTTGTTAATTATGTACTCTTTTTGTAGCGCACTTGAGACTGGAAGGACAAACGAGATTCTTTCAGTAACGCACATCCTCCTAAATTAGCAAAAAGAAGCTCTTATCATCCGAAGGACGGTGGAGATGAAGGGATGAGTAGATGTCGGAGGGGGAAGAAGTGCGAAGGACCTATTGCCACCCCTGTACCTTTCCATTCTTTGTTGTGATGAATTACTAAGAACAGTGAAGGGTAAACGAGTGGATGGGTGATTGGGCAGATGACTGAATGGAAGGATGTCGGGAGTGAGAGTATGATGGAGCAGACTCTTCTTAGTCATGGCTGAGTTTTTGTCCTCGGCAAATAGCTTTTAACTTGTGGAGTAAGGCGATAATTCAATTATTGATTTTAATTCAAGCATCAGGAGTAATTAACACTCTCAGGCTCACAGACGTAAAGTGTATGTTGTCGGTATAAAATACGGCGGATGGTGGAAGGTTGATGTCGGTTGACAGAGTTTGGAGGTTATTGACAAAGGTAGTGGGATAGAGTAGCCCTTAATGAACTTGGGAATGGTAATTATGTGAGCAAAGACATTAGTTTGGGTTTAAGGCACTAATTACAAGGGCTGGTGACGGTAATGCTGATTGCGATGAAAGTGCGAAAGGCAAACGAGAATAGTTGGGAACGATGTCGTAGTACTAAAGAAGCATGTCATTTGGATGTGTGTAAGTAAAGTTGACTTAGGACGAGTGTTTTCTTGTATAGTTTTTGACAAGCGGTTAAGTAATCAATGGAAGTTCACAAGCAACGACAAAAAAGGGCGAAAAGTTTTCTCACTTTTTTGAAGTAGTTTCTATTAAAGTTTCAGAGTCATTAACTGATTTTATTCCTCTATTTTTTTGTCTTTGTCTGTGTGTCTATCTGTGGCATCGTAGCTCCTGAACGAATGGACCGATTTTGATGCTTTTTTTTCGTTTGAAAGCTAACGTGATCGAGATGGTTCTTAGTTACAATTTATGAAGATCTCTTTAGACGTTTCAAGGCCATCAGCTCTTTTAGTTGGCGCAAAATTAATCACCCTATCGGAAGATGTTATAATTTTTGCAAATGGCGTCATACCGCAATCATATTTGACATTAGTGAACTAGACAGCTGCCGTATACAAACAGATAAGCAATGGAGTGCTGTACTTCGCAAGTGCGTGGAATAATTGTGTCGATTGTTCTGACCAATAATCGGTCGGTTGTGTTAGCGCCGTGTGAATTACGACGTCGATTTCCTTTTCCTGTCGCGCCAGCTGGGTAAACATTCCGCTTAACTACTCGACTTGGACTGACTGAAACCATGGGAGACCATGCAGGACGTGGCCGCCACCGGACTGGTCGTTGGGCCGAGAATATCGCGGCTGTGACTACCGATGTCGCTGAGAACGAAGAAACATCAACCAGATGACGGGCCACGTAATTGGGCATAACCAGGGTGTTTTACCTTCGGTAATAAGTCTAGTTCGAGATAACATTCTGAATGAATAAAAATTGTGTCGACTGACCAGAGTCCACGATTAAGTACTCGTAAATATAAAGAAAAAAAATTGCCCGGCACATAGAATCGTGGTTTAAAAGCTAAGTGAGCACACGAAAACAATAAAAAATGACTGAGCGTTATACATTTGGTGGATCTCTCAATGCAGTAACATGCCACGCATGGAACAATCACAAATTGTACTTTCGCCTAATAGTAACGAAATACACATATATTCACGGGAATCAAATTGGAAGCTGGTTGATATTAACATGACCTCCGGGTAATGGATATTGATTGGGCCAGAAACACCAATCGGATTGTCAGCTGTGCTGCAGACAGGAATGCTTACGTATGGTGTCAAGATGAAGACAATAAGTGAAAACCAACTTTAGTGTTGCTGCGCATTAACAGAGCAGCGACTTGTGTTAAATGGTCACGAAGTGAAAATAAATTTTTGTTGGGTCTGGTGCTCGCCTCATATCGGTTTGTTATTTTGAATCAGAAAATGATTTGTGGGTATCCAAGCACATTAAAAAGCCAATTCGGTCGACGGTTACATCTTTAAACTGGCATCCTAACAATGCTCTTCCAGTCGCTGGTTCTATAGGCAACAAAGTTCGTGTTTTTTCAGCTTACATCAAGGACATTAAGAGTCAGCCAGTTGCGACACCATGGGGCAATAGAATGACACTAGGCTACTTAAAGGCTGAATTTAAAAACGCTTCTACTCGCAATACAGGTGGAGGTTGGATACATAGCGTCAGTTTTTCTGGGGATGGCAACCGTTTTTGTTGGGTTGGGCATGACAGTTGTTTTAATATTGCGGATTCAGCTAATGCAAATGTTATAAGATATAAAACAGAATATCTTCCATTTTTAAGCTGCGAGTGGACAAGCTTAAATTCTGTCATTGTGGCCGGGCATAGTTGTGTTCACTGCTAAATTGGATACCTCACAGAAAGAGGAATCAAGCGGAATATCGGCCATGCGCATATTCCAATCATTGGTTCGCAATTTAAGGTCGGAAAATTCGGACACTTCCGTAGAATCCATTCATCAAAATGCTTAATAAGCACTTCTGGCACTGATGGGCAACTTGTAATTTGGGATCTAGATGCAAAATTGATTAACTCATTAAAAGAATTGAGTTTTTAAGCACTTTTTCAATTTTTAAATATTTTATTTTAGGGCAATATATTATACATACATACATTGAAAATGCTATATTTTTTTGATACTTTATATTACAATACAATGTATCTTATCACTACAATATATTAGTTGTTTTGATGATCAAACAATTTAAGACAACTATATACCGTTTTTAAATTTACAAGTGTAGGAATAAAATTACTGATTACCAACTGTACCCAGAATCTTTATTAGAAGATGGTATTTATACAATTATACAGGGTGTCCCACGAGCAGTGTGCCAAAAAGCTAAATCGTGTAGGTCTGGTCAAGACAAGAAAAAAATTGTATGGGAGGGGAGTCTATTCCCCCCGTTTAGCCGGGAGGGGCAATTTTCTAAAAAATTGACTAAATTTAGAAAAAAAATTATTAAAAATCAACAGTTACATCCACAATGCCGTGATATACTTTTTTGTAAAGCCAGAAACCTCTTCTTTCCTCTTGTTTTTAAACGAAGCTGTTTTAAGGAATAGTTTTTGAGAAATAAATTTTCAAACTCAAAATTTTGAAAAAAAATGAAAAAAAAAATTTCGAACTATTTTTTTTCAAAATTGTATGTAATTAAGTACTAATTTTTTTTTAAAAATTCAATTCTCTCATTAGTTTTTAGTTAAAAACAGAAAACCGGATGCAAAAATGTCTTGTAGTTTTTGAGAAATTAAAAAAAACCCGAACCATTTTTTTCTAAGAAAAATCTTTTTTTTAGTTTTAACGCGGCTGGACTTGTAGGCAAATTAATGTATTAAATATTGTTCCCTTTTTTATTATTTTTAAAAAATTCGGAGTTTTATGAGGATACAATAAAGTGACACAGTGTTGGAATAACCCTGAATTAATCCTTTTTTTCATTGATAACGCCTGAAAACTGACCTGCCAATTTCTTCTGAGTCCGTCCGCCGCAGATGGGTTCTACCCGCTAGGACCTTAAGACAATAAAACCGCAATTTTTCTTTATTGAAAAACAAAATATTTTCAACCCAAATGTAAATAAAAGGCATCGCATTTTTAATAAAAAACCATTTCTGTAATAGTTTTTGATCTTTATTTTTTATATATTTTTGTTTGACAATTGCATAGTAACAGTGATGCCTATTATTAGATATCATAAGTATTATAGTTCGTACTAGTGTTGTTTCAATGTTACTTCAATACTTCAATGTTACATCTTCCTTTTTTTTTTTTTTTTTTTTTTTTTTTTTTTTAAATTCATTTTGCGTTTATTAGTTTAATATACATATTAAATTCAATTCACGTAAGTTAGTTTAATAACTGGTTTTACAATTCTGCCCCTCCTAGTACGTATCATCCCTGGTGAGTTTGGTAAGTTAGCTGATGTTTGTTGTGCCTGGTGTGACAATGGTTGACATTTCGACTCATGCTTGTTCTTGTTGTTGACTGTCAAATTGTTATTGTTTCCTTCCTCGTCATGTTTTTCTATGTTTATTGATGTGTCTTTTATCTGAGGATATGATGTTATGTTGTATGGAATATCTGCTTTTGTGCTTTGAACTTGTGTTGTATTTCGTCGATATGTTTGTCCGTCTTTCGTTGAGACTATCATTGATCTTGGGTATTGTGTCTCGCGAACTATTCTAGCTCCTATCCACTTGCGATGTTTTTCTTGTAATCGAACTTTTTTTCCTTTAGTGTTTTGAACCCTGGCTGTGCGATCGTAATAGAATTTTTGCTTATCTCTTGACTTTTTTATTTCAGTGGAGACGTTTGGTTGAACCCTTGGAATAAGGAGTTGTTTGCTCGTTGGAATCGTCGTTCTTGTTCTTCGACTCATCAAACACTGATTTGGAGATCCTAGTGTGTTACTTCTAGGTAACACGATAGTTCAATAGGGCCAAATAATAGTCTGTACCATCTATTCCACACTTACGGAGCATGTTTTTGGCCGTTTGGACGTATCTTTCGCTCAGTCCGTTTGATTGGGCGTATTTTGGAGTCGACGTGATGTGATTGAAATTCCAGGCTTTCCAGGAATTCCATTGACGAAAATTGTGGTCCATTTTCGCTTTCAAGAATGTACGGGATGCCGTGAACTGAAAAGTTTCTTTTCAGGTGTGTGATGACTTCTTTTGATGACCCTTGTTGCAATTCTGTAACATCGAAGAATCCGCTGAAACTATCAACTATAAGTAGAAAGTTTTTATTGCCTAATGTAAATATATCGATTCCAACTATTTCATATGGGAATTGAGGGATTGGCTTTTGTATCAGAGGTTGCCTCTGTGGTTTCCGCTGAGTGCTTTGACATACGTGGCACCGTTCGACAAAATTAGTGATGTCCTTCGTCATACCTATCCAAAATACGTTCTCTCTGGCTCTGGCTAGTGTGCGCTGGATTCCTATGTGGCCCTTGTGCACCTGCTCTAGAATTCGTCGTTTTTGCTTTGTAGGTACTATTATTTTACTGCCTTTGTACATAATATCTTCATCGTGTGAAATCTCATCACGAAATTTGAAATAAGGTCTTATATCCTCCGGTAAGTCTTTTTCTTCCTCTGGCCAACCTCTGTGTGCGATGTCTCTTAATTTTGTTAAATGTTCATCAATTTTCGTATCGTTTTGTAGATCTAACAGAGCATTTTGCGAGATAGAGTGCATTTGCAGTACTTCGAATTCTTCGTTGTTAACTTCTACATGTTCGTCATTATCGCAGTCTCGAC
Organism: Merodon equestris; assembly: GCA_958301585.1. NCBI lineage: Eukaryota > Metazoa > Arthropoda > Insecta > Diptera > Syrphidae > Merodon > Merodon equestris. Next base: position 91,841,189 of record OY284416.1, read on the forward strand.
TTAGAGCAGAGATGAAGAATGAGATATGCAACTTAAAATGGCCGCCGACGTTTGCCTACAAGCTGTGCGAGCACGTGGGTACATAAAGTCCTGTCAAAATTATGTAAACAATCGCGCACATTGTTATAATTCCATGAGTGTGTGTGGCGGGAGTACACTGCGGTAAAATGAAATGAGCTCACACGTATTCACGGATAGAGTCGTTTATAACGGGGGTTGTCGGCTTGGTACACAAACTCCTGTCAAAATTTCCTGAAAAATTTAGGGTGTCACGGGAACAGACGTACGAAAGTTGCATATCTCATTCTTCATCTCTGACTTAGAGTGTCAGCTAGTTTCATGTTAGCACCTTTCTTGTAGACTACGGTGGGTGCGTACTGGTGTGTTTCCATCAAAATTCGTTTTATTCTTGTTGGTGCTGAGTATATGTTTTTTTTGTATATGGATTCTAGTGGTTTATGGTCGCTCTCTATGATAAGTTTCTTCCCATATATATATGGATGGAACTTTTTACAGGCAAATCGGATAGCAAGGGCTTCTTTTTCTATTTGAGGGTAATTCATTTCAGTTTTTGTCAGCGCTCTGCTAATGTACCCTATTGGTTGATTGTCTTGCAACAATGTTGCCCCGATTGCAAATGAGCTTGCGTCTGTTTGAATCTTAACTTCGCTGTTGACGTCATAGGGCTTTAGTACTGGAACAGTTGTTAATACATTTTTGATTTTTTCCAGCGCAGCCTGTTGTTCTGTGTTCCATTGAAATTGTACATTATTTTCTAATAGCTTGCGCAGGGGTTGTGTTATTTCTGAGGCGTTTTTAATGAACTTTGACAGGTACGTAACCATGCCAAGAAGACGTTGGAGCTGTTTTCTGTTTTCTGGTGTTTTTAACTGCTGAATCGCTTGGACTTTTTCTGGATCAATTTCTATTCCTTTAGCACTTATATAGTGACCCAGGAACTTGATTTTTTCTTTTTCGAAAACGCATTTTTCCATGTTTAGTTTTAATCCTTTATTTCGTAAGACTTTTCGGACTTCATTTTGTGTTTTTTTTAGTTTGTCTAAGGTTTCAGCATGAATCAGTATGTCATCCATTGATACTTCTGCATTGGGAATATGCTTTAGTATATCAGTCATAATCTGCTGGAATATTTCTGGTGCAGGTGCTAGGCCAAATGGCAAGACAAGGAAACTGTATCTTCCCCATGGTGTGGCAAACGTTAAGTATTTCGTCGTTCACTTCGTGACTTTGATTTGCCAAAAACCTCTTTTGCAGTCAAGCAAAGTGAAATATTTCGAGTTTTTTATTTTAGTTGATATTTCTTCCAACGTATTTAAGGGGAAATGTCTGTGCAATATATTTTTATTTAAATCGGTCGGATCAATGCATATGCGTAACTTTCCTCTTTGTTTGACGACTACCATTGGGGACACGCAAGGTGTCGCTTCTGTAGTTGGTTTTATAACTCCCTTGTTTACCATGTCGTCTAGCTCAGCCTTTACCGCTTCTCTAATGGTATAAGGTATTCTGCGCGCGAATTATGTTGTCCGGGATGAACAACAGTAAAAAAAAACTATATTTCTTTTTATTACTTTGTTTATTTCTTATTTAATATTTAATGATTCACAAAAGCGATCTTTCCACCGCGACGTCAGAACACGAACTCCCAGAGATCTTCCAAGCTAAATCACTCCCAGTCATTGTCAAAATGTTTGGTCAGCAGAAATCGAATGCTTGACCAGTCGGATATTCAGATTGTCGTCTGCTCCGTGAAGCAAATGTGCCGACTCAGATAACTATGTGGGAGTAAGAAAGTATTCATATCTCATTACGTTTGAGATAACTAAAAGCATCCGCTAATCGGACATCCAATGTACTGGGAGAGGAATGTGTCGTGTACATAACTCGCGGGGTGAACTTTTAGGTTTGCTGGTTCTTTAAGATCAATTTCGTACTGAAAGTCTTTTAGACAACCGACGCTGTCGCTGTTTTCTTTTTCACTTTCATTTTTTTCAGTTTTTTCGTTTATCGCATTCACCCGCACTATTAATTTGGCTTCTTGACAAGCCTTCTTACCGAGAATTGGGGAGACTTTAGCGTCAACAACAAAGAATTTCATGTAGAAGACTCTTTTTCTTATTACGACATGGGTTGTAACTTCCGCTACTATTGGCATTTCGTGTTTACTGAATGTTACTAGCTTTACGTTGCCAGAGGAGGGGTTTGTCTTTATATTAGCTGCTTCTACTAGGTATTTTGGTAGAACGTTACACTGGGCTCCTGAATCTAGTTTCATTTTTATCTTTTTGTTGTTGATGTCTATGACCTCGTACCAATTTTTGTCATCATCTTTATTGTTTTCTGATATTTCATTTAGTTCGTAATCTTGGTCACTTTCGTCTTCGGTTTCTATGACATGTATTTTTTGTTTGCCTCTGCACATCGATGGGAAATGATTTCTCTTCTGACTTTTTGTGCATTTGTTTCCGAATGCTGGGCATGATCTTTTACCATGATGTGTTCCGCATCTGTTGCAGTCAAACATGTCAGATCGTACCATTTGTTTGTTTTTGCTGGATGATTTTCTGGATTTGTAAACTGCGTCTATTTTTTCTTCTCTATGTATCTCCATTAAATGCTTTGAAGTTATTTCGCTTGCCCTACATATGTTTATTGTTCTTTCTAGGCTCAGTTCTTCTTCTGAAAGGAGTTTTTCTCTGAGAAACTCATTACAGATTCCTATTATTATTTTTGTCTCTTAACAAACTATCGTGTAGGCTTTCAAATGCACACTTTTTGATTTGCGATTTTGCTCTTGTTAGAAGCTCGTCAAATGGCTCGTCTTCACTTTGTTGCATCTTATTGCAAATGTATCTCTCGTAGGTGACATTTGCTTTCGGTATGAAGTAACTACTAAATTTATTTTTTATTGCAGTTACCTGGTTTTTTTCGTCCTCGTTGAGTTGAAATGTATTGTATATTGCAACCGCTTCTGAACCAATGGTTGACATTAGTGTTGCTACCTGTACTCCTTGGGGCCTGGTCTGCAATTGCGTCGCTATTTCGAACCATTCATATTGCTGAATCCAGTTTTTCCAGTTCGTTGCTGCATCGCCTGTAGTGATTAATTCCTTGGGTGGTCTGATGAAATTCGTTCCGGGGTTCTCGAATAGGTTAGGATTTACCTTTTCTTGGTGTGCTGGTTTTTTAGATCCGGTAGCACATTTTGTCTTATCCTTGTCGGTTTCCATTTTTCTCCTATCCTGCGTCAAATCTAGGTTTGGTAAATTATTGATTTAAATTAGTTTTTTTTTTTTTTTTTGCGCCACTTCTGACACCATGTAATAGTTTTTGATCTTTATTTTTTATATATTTTTGTTTGACAATTGCATAGTAACAGTGATGCCTATTATTAGATATCATAAGTATTATAGTTCGTACTAGTGTTGTTTCAATGTTACTTCAATACTTCAATGTTACATACTTCAATGTTACAATTTCCAAATTGGATGTTAACTCATCAACACATTACGATGTCAAACTCATACTCTCGAGAAGAATTAACGGACATGCACTTCTGCTACGGTTTAGCTAATGGTCGGGATCGTGAAGCCGAAAGACTCTACGCTGAAAGATATCCCAATCGGAGGTGTCCCAGTCGTAGCATGTTTTCAAGAATCCACCGACGTCTGCGAGAGCACGGAGTGCTAGAGCATCGAAGAAGCGAAAGATCAGTTACAGATGGATCAGGAATCCTTACAAGGAGGATAGCTATTATGCTTGGAGTGCCCAAATCTATAGTATGGAGAGTGCTTCATACCGAAAACTTACACCCGTACCATTTTAGGCACGTTCATCAACTGATCTCAAACGACAAGTTTTTCAGAGCAGAATTTTGTCGATCATTACTGCTTCGAGATGAAACTGAACGAAACTATTTTGCAAGGATATTCTGGACGGATGAAGCACAGTTCACCAGAGATGGGGTCACTAACTTCAATTTGCATCATTGGAGTAGCACCAATCCACACAACAAAAAACAAAATAAATCACAACACCGCTTTAGCTGTAATGTTTGGCTTGGTATTGTTGGACAAACTGTAATCGGGCCCCAGTTTTTGAATGTCGTTATTAATGGAGAATCATACCTGCAGTTCCTACGAGACCTTTTGCCCGATTTGATGGACAACGTTCCTTTGGCCATAGCAGATAATTTAATGTACCAGCAAGATGGAGCACCAGCACACTACAGCTTACAGCTTACGGGTTAGAAACTGGCTGGATGATCATTTTAGTGACCGCTGGATCGGAAAAAGGGGCCCCACGGAATGGCCACCTAGATCACCAGATTTAACTCCTCTAGATTTTTATGTGTGGGGATTCATGAAGAATTATGTTTACGAAGTGGAAATAGTATCTTTGGAACAACTGAAAGTACGGATTGAAGTCGCTGGAGTCAAATTGCAGGAAAATTTGTCAAGCATAGACTTATGTGCAGCCATTAGAAGGAGATATAATCTTTGCCTTCTAAAAAAATGGGGATTATATTGAAAATTTATTATAATAAAACTCCGAATTTTTTAAAAATAATAAAAAAGAGGTCAATGTTTCATACATTAATTTGCCTACAAGTCCAGCCGCGTTAAAACCAAAAAAAAGGTTTTTCTTAGAAAAAAGTGGTTCGGGTTTTTTTTTTTAATTTCTCAAAAACTACAAGACAAAAAAAAAATAAAAACTAATAAGAGAATTGAATTTTTGAAAAAAAATTAATACTTAATTACATATAATTTTGAAAAAAAATAGTTCAAAAATTTTTATTTTTCCTTTTTTTTTTCAAAATTTTGAGTTTGAAAATTAATTTCTCAAAAACTATTCCTTAAAACATCTTCGTTTAAAAACAAGATGAAGGAAGAGGTTTCTGGCTTTACAAAAAAGTATATCACTGCATTATGGATGTAACTGTTGATTTTTAATAATTTTTTTTCCAAATTAAGTAAATTTTTTAGAAAATTGTCCCTCCCGGCTAAAAGGGGGGGAATAGACCCCCCCTCCCATACGATTTTTTTCTTTTCTTGGCCAGACCTACACCCTCTAGCTTTTTGGCATACTGCTCGTGGGACACCCTGTATAAGTGTAGAGTTTGCGGGTCTACTACTGGGTCAGATGATCGAACTTATGTATGTACATACTGTACATATGTATAAAATGTTAATGCGATACCGCAGTACAGTAGAGTACTCATAAAATGTACCTATTATAAATTATATATTTTTCCAACAGTTTGGCCACCCTGATCAAGTAATCGACCCGGTTACAATTCATATATTCAATTCTATTCAATGTTAATAATGAACAATTCAATCTTCTTCTTCTTTTCCTTTTTTTTCCGACGTTGTTATGGTCAGAAGTGTAGGACCATAACCTTCCCACTTAACTGCATTCCTACTGGTCCGCTTGTGGGGTCCGCCGGTTTGACCTCAGAAAGTAGCGGCAGGCTTCCCGGTTTGGGATTACTTCATCGCTGAGGTCAATCAAATGCTGGTGTTTTTGCATTTGTTTGCACCAATTGTTTTTCGGCCTGCCTTTTTTGCGTGTTGAAATTGGAATGTTGATTGATAACGCCTTTTGGACGGGGTTCAAAGGATCTCTCCTTTGAACATGGCAATACCAACTGAGTCGGTCGCGCTCTATCTTTCTTGTGATGGTTTCTTTTACGTGGAGGCTTTCTCGGATCTTTGAACTTCTAATTCTGTCACGCTTTGTTACTCCCGCTGTCATGCGAAGCATCTTTATCTCAGTTGTCGTTAATTTGCTCTCATACTTTTTGTGCATTGTCCAGCATTGTGAACCGTATGTGAGCGCCGGACGTACAACTGAAGTGTAGAGCCGTCCTTTCAGCTTAGGGGGCATTTTTCGATCACAGAAGATGGCGGAGTTATCCCGCCACTTCATCCACCCTACGCTTACGCGATGTTTGATGTCGTCATCACAAGTTGCTTCTCTATTAATCATAGACCCCAGGTGTTTAAACTTTTCACACTTGGGAAGCAATCTTCCATTCAAGTAAATGTCTGGAATAGGCTGATGAGGGTCAGAGAACGGGCAGCACAGATACTCTGTCTTCTTTGAACTAATACGATACCCGTGTCCCTCAAAAATGTCCACCCACACATCAAGTGCTCGTTGTAGGGACGCATGATCATCACTCATAATGGCTCCAGCGTCAGCAAAGAATAGCTGGTGCACATTGGGGTCCGTCACTTTTCCTTCAAGCAAGCAATCAAGGACTGCTATAAAAAGCAGTGGGCTTAGGACGCTCCCTTGGTGTACACCGACTTTGATTGCGAACTCTTCGGTGACTCCTGCGGTGCATCTTACTCTTGTCGTTGCTCTCTTGTACATGTCCATGATAACTCGCACGTAGGTTTCTGGAACTCCTTTTTGTCTTAGCGCTACCCATAAAAGATCTCTTGGTTGCCTGTCAAAGGCCTTCTCGAAATCAACCAACACCATATGCAAGTCCTTTGAAGAATCACGATGCTTTTCCATCATGATCCTTATACTTTGGATTGCATCTGTCGTTGATTTACCCGAGACAAACCCGCACTGGTCATCAGATAGTCGTATTATTTTCCGCAGTCGGCTATCTAATACCCGTTCAACGATCTTCATGGTGTGCGACATCAGCTTGACAGAACGGTAGTTATCGCAATTTCGCGTATCACCCTTTCCTTTGTGCAATGGAAGAAGATAGCTTTCCCTCCATTGATTAGGCATAGTGTCGCCTCTCATAAGTTTGGAGATAAGAACCATGAGCCATCTAGACCCGATGTCTCCCATCTTTTTCCACAACTCAGAGGGTATCCCGTCCGGCCCAACAGCTTTTCTTTTCTTGGAGTTTTTAACCGCGTACCGAACTTCTTCGACTGTGATGTCGGATATTTCGGCATGATTCGGGGCGGCTCTTGGAAAGTACACTCGGGGAAACTGTTCGTTCAGAAGTTCCTCGCAATACTGTCGCCATCTGTGGAGAATTTTTTCGTCTTCCACAAGGAGTTGGCCTTCAGCATTGTTAATAAACTTTGGGAAACGAATCTCCTGAGCATTTCTTCTTCTCTGGGCGGCTATCTTAAAGATATTTGCTCCTTTGTTCAAATTGTTTTGTCGTAGCTCCTGGGTAGCCTGGTTCCTGTCAGACGCGGAAGACGATATTTCTTCCAACTCCTGATAGAGGCCTTCCATGGTTTTCGCTTTGAATTCGGCGCATTTTTTCTTCGCGATACCTTTGCAACATCTATATACCTTTTCACGGCGAGCTTTTTCCTCTCTATTAGTAGAAGAGCACTTTGACCAAGCTTGGAAAGCCATTTTCTTTACGTGTATCACTGCTTTGGCTTCGTCTGTCCACCACCAGGTTTCTTTTGCGTGTTGGCAGAGGCCTTTAGATGTTCCGAGCAGTGATTTGGCTTTCTCCAGGCCAGATTGTTGTAGGGAATCCCACATGTCTTGTGCTCTGCACTCCTCATTACCGGCCTCATCGATAATGGAAGAGAGGTAGTTTTTCATGTTGGTAATAAAAGCTTCGCCTTTTCGTTTGTCCAGCTTATACCACTTGATTCTCTCAGACACCTTCGTTTGCTGCTTTGACTTCTTTCTCGCATCCATAAAAAATTCAGTCAGGAGGAGACGGTGTTGAGGGGCGATCGCGTCTCCCAGGATCACTTTGCAATCTTTAACTCGTGGCTTCATGAAACTGGATACCAAATGATAGTCTATTTGAGTTTCATTTCCGCCGCTGCTATAAGTGATCAGGTGCCGGCTTTGTTTGACGAACATGGTATTTAGCACTATAAGACCGTACGACTTGCACATGTTTAGGATATCTTCACCTGAAGAGTTCCTGGTGCCGTATCCCAGCCCTCCATGGTAGTCTTCATAGTCTTCGCTTGTCTTCCCGACATGTCCGTTTAAATCTCCCCCAACAAACAAAAGCTCTTCCTTTGGGATGATTTTGACAAGGTTATGGAAATCTAGCCAGAATGCATCTTTTTCTTTTTGTTCGCATCCTACTTGAGGGGCATATGCGCTTACGATGTTCCACACCTCACCATGCATCACCAATTTGAGAGCCATCAAACGGTCACTGGACTTTGAAATGGTTAAGACGTTGCCAAGTAGCTCTGCCGCAAGGATGATGGCGATTCTGTTTTTTCCTTGTTCCAATCCACAGTAAAACATCTTGTAGTCTTTTGTTTTAACGTCCAAGAAACGTGCCCGATTACCGGTGTTTCGCCATTTCGTCTCTTGTACGCACAGGATGTCTACTCGCCTTCTAACCATCATTTCTTCAAGCTCGTAGCTGCGACCACTCATGCTTCCAACGTTCCAACTCGCGACTCTTAAGTGTGGCTTACGCCGTTGCATTACTTTGCTATCCCCCGGAAATCCTATAGCTCTGACCCGAGCATTGCTGCTCGTCCCAGGACCATTTTTAAGATCTAACGAACTAAAGTACTTTTTATCTTTTAGACGATCAAGATGGTCTTCAATAAACGGCAGAGAATAATTGTCACGTAAAGTGATCTTGTTGAACTCCCGAAAGTCAACACAACTTCTCAATTTTTTGTTCTTTGCGTGAACTAGTACTATCGGAGAAATGTAAGGGGAACTCGATTCGCGTATTATACCACTAGCTAATAACTCATCTAAAATTGTTTGAAGTTCAAGTTTATGTGTATAAGGTAATCTCCTAGGAGCACAACGAAATGGGATATCCTTTGATAGAGATATTTTCATTTCGAAATCAGTTTGGCAAAAATCAAATTAGCGATGGGATAACGCGATTTTGGGATTTCTTTAACCCTATTCTTCACCTCTACACATAAACTAGGATTAATATTCAAATCGTATGCACCTTGTTCAACAATATCAATGTTTAAAATTTGATTGACGGCTTCAGTGAGACTATCTTGACTTTCTTGATTACCTTGACTACCCTGGAATATTAGTGGTGATGAGGATTCATAACCGGTGTTGTTGCCTTTAATTCTTGAATCTTGATTGCAGCTGATGCGTTCGTCGACCTTTTCAAATGCCAAGCCCATTTTCCTTATGAAATCTCTACCTAAAACGATAGGATATGTCATTGAGAAATTTTTTACTATTAATAAAGGCAAATTAATAACTAAACTTTCGAACTCGAGGTTGATGTTGATGCTTCCGATTGTTTCCAATGGGCTGTTGTTGGCTTAGGTTAGGTTAGGTTAGGTTTGAGAAGAGGAGTGTGATGGTTAGACATCACTTCCACTCGGAAGCCAAAAGGCCCATTGTGATTCCCTTCGTTTGTGTGGGTACACATAAAATTAATCTGTCCTATCACGTGGTGGCTGAAACCACCCCGTGCTCTTGATGAATCTTAGAAGATCCGATATATCTGCATTAGCCACGTGTAAAGAATCTTTGGCCTAGCGATACTAGGCGTCGATTCTGGAGAGCTGGACAGTGGCAAAGCAGATGTTGGATCGTCTCAGTTTCTTCCTCATCGCCGCAGCTCCGGCAGAGATCGCTGGATCCCGAGTCCCATTTTCGGAGCATTGCTCCAATGGGACAGTGTCCTGTGATCACTCCAACGAGCATACGGATCGAGTTACGGTCCAGCGCCAGGAGCTTCTTTGTTTTTCCGACATTGAGCTCTGGCCACGATGATCTTGTCGTGTAGCTGTAGTTTCTTGTAAGCCAAGACGAGTTGGCCTCTTCGATGATTGTGTCGTTTATGATCCGGTATAATGCGCTGATCGGTGGTTGCAATGACGTGTCCGCTTCGCTGATGTCCATTTCAGAACCTTGCCTGGCCAGTTCGTCTGCTCTTTCGTTCCCTGCGATTGAGCTGTGGCCCGGGACCCAGCAGAGTTTAGCTTTATGGTGTCTGATGGACTTCAGTGAGTCGCGACATTTCTTGACAGCCTTTGATCTCGTTATACAGGATTCTATTGACTTCAGTGCAGCCTGGCTGTCTACGAAGATGGTGATATCAGATGGTGGGATATCGGCTACCTGTAGGTGTTTGGCTGCTTTCTCTATTGCCAGGATTTCTGCTTCAAACACGCTGCACAGATCAGGGAGTCTGAATGATTCATGTTTGTGGAGGGTATCAGAGTAGAACCCGGCAACAGTGCCTGTGTCCATTTTCGATCCGTCGGTGAAGAGCGTGATCTCATGGTCGTTGATTACGGCGTTTGATAGCCACTCTTCTCTGTCAGGGAAAAGGATAGGTATACTGAGAGAGAAGTCATTTTGGGGGGGAATATAGTCGGCCGTAGCTGCGAGTTGTTTCCTTCCCAGGTCGTCTATTATCTTAAGTATGGCCGCATGTCCATAGTTGGCTTGCTTCCACAGAGAGGACTCTCTTAGTCTGAGAGCGCTCTTTGCAGCGTAGCCTTTTATGAATAGATCCAGGGGGAGGAGATGAAGAATCATGTCCAACCCTGCTTGCGGCGTGCTTCTCATTGCTCCCGTTGTACAAACAGCGGCTGACCTTTGTACTTTGTTGAGCATGTTCATATAGCTTTTTGTGCTATATACATATAGTCCACCAGACTAGGGCCCCATAAGTTAAAATGGGTCTGATGATTGCTGTGTACATCCAATGAATGATGTACGGTTGCAAGCCCCATCTTTTTCCGAAGGTCTTTTTGCATGCATAAAAAGCGTTCAATCCTTTTTTCATCCTTTCCTCCAGGTTCCTTTCCAGGAGAGCTTTGAGTCAAGAATGATGCCTAGATATTTTGCTTCCGCTTTGAGTTTGAGTGGAGTGCCCTCTAACTTTGGGGAGCAAATATCGGAATTTTCCTTTTCCTGGTGAACAAGACCAGCTCGGTTTTCTGGGGGTTTATTCTCAGACCGTTCTGTCTTGCCCACGAGGAGAGTTCCCTCAACGCAGATTCCATTAGTTCACTGATAGTTGGTAGAAATTTACCTTTTATCAAGATAATCAGGTCATCCGCGTACGCTATGATCTTTGTGTCTTTTTCCATAAAGAACTTGAGGATCTTGTTGACTGTAAGAAGCCACAGTAGCGGGGGGGAGAACTCCTCCTTCTGGTGTGCCTCTAGTTGTCATTTTCCTTATATATAGAACTGTGTCCAATGTCTGCATTGATAATTCTGTTCTTCAATATATTCTCAATCCAGATTACAATGGATTTGTCTACTTTTATGTCCTCAAGAGCTGTTGTTATGGCCTCTGTGTTTACATTGTTGAAGGCCCCCTCTATGTCGAGGAAGGCTGCCATTGTAAACTCTTTTAAGTTCAGTGAGCCCTCAATTTCAGGGACAACACTATGCAGAGCACTTTCCACTGATCTGCCTTTGAGGTGTTGAGTGTTGCATAAGTTTCGTGAATTTGCGAGTCCTCTGATGTATAGGTCAAGGAGTCTCTCCAAGGTTTTTAATAGAAATGACGAGAGACTAATTGGCCTATAGTCCTTTGCGGCAGTATGGGATGGTTTACCTGCCTTAGGTATGAAAATTACCTTTATTTCTTTCCACTGTGTTGGGATGTACCCCGTGCGCAGGGAATTGGAAAAAAAATGCTTACGAGATGGGGTACAGTGTGGATCTGTGTTTTTTGAAGCATCGCTGGCAAGATATCGTCCGGGCCCGGAGATTTAAAGGGTTTGAACGAATTTATTGCCCATGATACTTTATGCGCTGTGATGATCTTGTTTATCACTTCTTCGGTTGTGTGAACCGTAGGAACCGTCGTCTCGAAGGAGACTGTGGTTTCAGGGGTTTTACAGCCTGGGAAGTGGGTTTCAGTCAGCAGTTCTAGAGATTCCCGACTGGATTCTGTCCAAGAACCATCTGGTTTAAGGATGAATCCCGGGACGAAGGGGTCCTTGGATAGGATCTTCCTGAGCCTTGCGGCTTCGTTGAGTTCCTCTATTGATTCGCAGAACTCCCGCCAGGATTTATACTTTGCTGCTCTTGTTTTGCTCTTGTATTCGTTGAAGCTGGATTTGTAATTATCCCAGTCTTCGGTTCTGTTTGAGATCTTTGCTCTGTTGAATAGAGTTCGGGTCCTGGTCCTGAGTTGCTTTAGCTCTGTGGTCCACCAGACTGCGCTGGTCTTCCTGCGAGCACGCTGCAAAGGACAGGATTTGTTAAAAGCCGCTTTCAGAATTTTCACAAGATTTTCGACTGAATTCTCAATGTAAGTTGGATCAGGATTAGTGGTGGCTTGTGGCGGTTCTAACCTGTTGGCAACTAGGTTTGAGAAAAGATTCCAGTCTGTCTTCTGAGGGTTTCTGAAAGGTTTCGATTTTTCTTTAATGACGTTAAGGTTGAAGAGTATCCGGCTGTGGTCCGAAAAGGAACAGTTAGTGGACACTCTCCAATCCTCTACTCGGATGGAGTCGGACTCACTTAGTAAAGTGAGGTCAATTACCCCTTCCCTAACCCGATTGCGAAACGTGGGTGTATTACCTTTGTTGCAAATATTGAGGTTGGTGGAGGTAATGAAATCGAAAATGGACTCACCCCTTTTATTGATGTCGCTGCTTCCCCATTGAGTGTGGTGTCCGTTGGCGTCGCAGCCTAGTCCGCGTGACTTGGAGTGTCGCACGAGTGTTCGGACTGCGTCTGAAGGTGGATCCTCCTCATCGTATGGTAAGTATGCGGACGATAGGAGCAAAATTGAATTGTCCTGTTGTTCGTACGTTACCACCGTGAGTTCTCCGTTGCTGTACGTACCTAGGAGAGAAATGTTTAAGTATCTCTTGGCGACTATACAGGTTCGTAGCTTACCTTCGGTATGTGGATAGTATAAATTATACTCCTTAGACATTAATCCCTGAATTTTGTTCCTAAGGAGCCAGGGTTCTTGGATTAAGGCTATATCCACATCTTTCTGCAGCATGTACATCATCAAGTCGTCGGTGGCTGCTTTGAAGTGGTGTAAATTAATTTGCACCACTAGCAGCCTCCTTTGACTTGCCGCGTTCATTGGGGAGCCTTACCTTCAGGGTTCCCAGCCCGAACTTGATGCTGCCAGATCTGCTGCGGATGTGGTCGAGTGACTTTTGGTCAATGGTAACCATTAGGTCCTTTCCCACTCCGTTCTAACTCTTGTCTGAAGAAATTATTCTCCAGCTGAGAGTGTCAAGCTCTTTATTCTGCTTGTCAATTAGCTTCAAAATGGATTCGTCCTTTTCGGGAACCGGTGGAGGGATCCATATTGAAGCTAACGTGCGAAGCGGAAGCATCGAACGAGGGATAACTTCGAGTTTAGCGTTCTGCCAGATTTCGCCGCAATTGTCGATTGTGCGCTTTAAGAAGTCTAGGGACTTCTGATTGTCACAACCGACAACTTTGACTGCTTTCTGCCAGCCTGCTCCGTCGAAGTTAATCTCATCGCTGCTATCCGCGACAAGCATCGCTTCCAATATTTTGGCTTCAACCGTTAGCCAATTGTCGGATGTAATCTTCCCATCCGGGTTGGAACGATCGACAATAGCCACTTGTAGACTCAGGGGAAGACTCAGAAGGCGCCCGGCTGCTGTGCGTTCTTTTCGACAGTGGCCGGTTGTGTTGGCAGTTGTCGAGTCAATTTTGGGACGTTGGGTTTGATAAGGGCCGTGTTCGATGGCTTCTTATCTCGCCCTGTGTCCTTTTTCGAAGCGTGAGTGGAGGTGGGAGCCGATTTCTTCTCGAATTTGGCTACCTCTTTCTTGTGCTTCTTGATCAGGAGTTTTTCGCGCTCGGAGAGCGTTGAGGGTTCTCTTGCGTTAATTTTCCTGATATACTGCACCGACCTCTTATAGCTACTCTTTGCTTTTTGGGCCGGTGTTTTTACCTTGCTCGTTTCTACAGGTTTGCCTGTGGCCTTAGGGGCGACCTTTTCTTCCAGCAGCTGGGCCTCAGTTTCAGAGTCCACTTGCATGGTGTTGCTTACCTGTAATGAAGCCAAGGATTCATCGTCGGTAGCGGTACCGATCTGTAGTCCCTGAAGGAGAGCCCCGGTAACGCTGTCTGTATCGATCGCGCCTTCGGCGGTGGCAACCTGCGCTGTTTGCCTCTTCATAGGATGCACTTTACTATTTTTATCAATATTTTGCATATGTGATCCCACGAGTCGCAAAGGAATGGGTGGTCGACCTGTACAGAGCCTCGCAGTATACAGGCAAGGCTATTTGATCCAGGAGGGCGCCAGGTATCCTGGATACACCGTTATCGACTGGGCTATTATTTAGACTGGGCCCCCAGCCTGGCTGACTCTCGGCACGGTACGGTTTACACCTTAGTCCAGCCCAGGGAAGGGAGGGGGGAATGGAGGGGATACCCGGGGAAGGAAGGAGGAGGTGATGGCTGCAGCTTAGCTTCATGTCTCGTCATAGAGAATTCATGTCCAACATGGAAAGTGAATTCTCAAGAGTCATTGACAATTACTGAGCCTTCGCACCGCGATAAGGTGTGCAGCCACGCGAAGGTGACTCCACAGTAAGTGTGTGCAGGTTTCTCCAACGTTAGTAGCAGAGCTGATGGCAGGAATCGTTCTTGAAGAAATCTTGTAGGACTTCCGGAATCCAAAAGTGATAACAGCATTACCGAAGCTTCCATTTGACTTGTTCCATCTGCATACAATGCGACGTTCAAAATCGTTGTCAGGAATTGTTGGATCTGCTAAGGTGTTGTTGGTATCTGCTTTTTGTGCCGTTGTAATGCCATAACTGGGTTTCGGGTTTCACATTTCGTCGAAATATGGCCAGGTTGTTCGCACTTGTAGCATATGACTTATTTCTTCTGGAATTTCGCGCTGGTAGGTTCTTTGGACGTTGGTGGTATATTGGCAGGTGTTTTTGATTTGCTTTGTGGTGGGTGACGGGTATGTGGTGTATGCGGTATTGATCTTGTTACTCGTTCGGTGCTTTCACGATGGTTGTTCTTCAGCTTGGTGTATTTCCGAAGAGCAGCTTTCAATTCTCCCAGGTTATCTGCACTATACAAAATACTTTTATTAATTTCGGAATCAGGGATACCTTTTATTATAAATTGGATGAGATCCTCTTCTTCAACTTTGCTGTGCGATGCAATCTCCTGCATGTGTAGAACATATTGCTGAATTGATTCGTCGAGACGTTTTTTTCTTTCGCGTAGCTCGTTGTACACATCAGATCTTGTTGCACTTTTCTGGAACTCATCTTTCAATGCTTTCTTTACTTCTGTCCAGGTTCGGACATTGATTGTTCGAACAAACAGTTTGGCTGTGCCTTTAAGGAGCCTCTTGGCATAGATGAATTTGCTTCGATGATCTAAGCCAAATACTTCCACTCCTCGAGCTGAACGATGAAACGGAGTCTTCAAAATCTTTAAAGTTGGAAGTTGAATTTGGTCGAGAAACAGATTCTACTTCTTCCAACTGCAGCTCGCGTAGTTGTTGTTTCAATCTCTGGATCTCCTCCTTCTTCTGGCAAATTCGTCGTAGTTTTAGCAGCTCCGCATCGAGCGTTTCTTCGTCTTCCCTACTGGAGGAATTGTCACATGGAGTCACTACGTTGTCCACACTTAGTTCTTTGCTCGTCGACGGGAACTCTTGCATTGTTCTAGCGAAGTCTTCGTTTGTAAATTCTTCGATCGCTTCTTGCACTCGAATTTTCAATTCTGCCTTAGTGCCAGTTGTTTGGCATTTTAAGTGTCTTAAAATACTTTTAAGTCTCGATACTGTCGCAGACTCTAAAAAATTCACCCACTCTTCTAGCATATTAAAGCCGGCACAACGCGGAATTTACTTTCGAGAAATTAAAACGCGGTTCGCACAAACGTACACTCGCACTGTACAGTTCCAGCACCGAAATTCGTACTTGTTGGTACGAAGGCAGTTATCCCACTTCTGAAAGATTGTAGGAGTAAAACGACTGATTACCAACTGTACCCAGAATCTTTATTAGAAGATGGTATTTATACAATTATATAAGTGTAGAGTTTGCGGATCTACTACTGGGTCAGATGATCGAACTTATGTATGTACATACTGTACATATGTATAAAATGTTAATGCGATACCGCAGTACAGTAGAGTACTCATAAAATGTACCTATTATAAATTATATATTTTTCCTACACAAGCGATTTGCTTGTTACTGAAAGGCAAGTATGAAGTATTTCTGTTATCAATCCAGCTTACTCAAATAAAAAAAAATAAAAAATAAAAAAAAAATAATACTTTACAATAAGTTTTTTTCCCAATTTTCTTTAAAAATATAAAAGTACACTTGCAGTATTAAAAACAAAATATAAGAAAGAACTTACATATGTTCCAGTACAAAGTACAAACAGTACATCAGCTAATGCCTGCTGACCGTCAGTCGCGTGTGAATTACTGTCAAGCCCTCCTTAATCAACTACGAAGAGGACGAAGAGGATTTTGTGTCGAAAATCGTCATGAGCGACGAGGCACATTTACACTTTAAGCGGTTACGTCAATAAGCAAAATCTTCCTTTCTGTTGAAAATCTGCGTGTGATACACGAAGAGATATTACATCCACTCAAATCCAATGTGTGGTGCGGCGTTCACGCGGGAGGAATGATTGGCCGTATTTTTTTGAGGGCGCCATCGGCATGATGAGCGAGGCTTGGTGAACATTTGGTTTCACCAGGACTGTGCAACCATACACACAGCACGAGCCACAATGGATAATGTGAAGGAAGCGTTTCTTAATCGCGTAATCTCTCGTCTTGGCGATTTGGCATGGCCAGCAAGATCGCCAAATTCAACCATCCCAGACTTCATTCTTTGGGGATTCTTGAAGTCGCGGGCTTATGCCAACAAGTCTCGGACTTTCGTGTTCGTAGCCCTTAAGGAGAATATTCAACAGAAATACGAACAGTCATCACCGGAAATCTTACAGAAAGTCATGGAAAATGCGATAAAACGGGTAAAAATGTGAATCAACACCGGCGGTAACCATTGGACGGATATCATATTTTCCACGTAACAGAAAAAAAGTAAGGGTCCAAGTAAAGATTTCCATTACTTAAAATCATTTTTTTTATTTAGTAAAAAAGTCATTCAAAAACAAAGTTAATGACGAATCTTGCGCCACCTTGTACATACAAGAAACTCTGTGCGTTGTTGCATAATACTTAAGAAAATGTTTTGTAATTTATGTAGTTACCTATCCCATTTATGGTCCGCGAGTAATTTAAAAAGAATAAAATAAAAATAAAATTAAAATTGTTCATTAACTCCCTAAACAAAAACAAAAATTTAGGTATGTTTTAAGGATGCCTATCAGTTTCTCTTCAGTGTATTCAGGTTATGTTATGATATGGCGGTGGTAAGTAGGAAAGATTATTTGGAATTCACGGGATGATGTGTCGCCAAGGTTGAGAATGATCTGGTTCTTGTAAACATTGACTGGTATACGGAACATTGGATGAGATCTTGACCGGAACTTTCATCGCTATGCTGAGTAGCCGTGAGGGAATTAATGTTGGAATTTCTGGGCGGCCGTCACAGTGCATCAGTGACAATATTGGTGTTTCCAGGCTTATAGTCTATAGCTTCCAACGTTTAATTTTCATATTGTTGTTCTTATGACTTAGTGCATATGTATGTCAGCGGTTGATGGTCCATAAAGATCTTGGATTTGGTGGAACCGTATAAGTAATTCCTTAATGATTTTAAAGTCCATACTATGGCTAACATCTCTTTCTCGTTAGCAGCATAGTGTTCTTCGGCTGTATTGAGTGTCCTCGAGATGAAGGTTATGGGTTTGTCGTCTTGCTACAATACAGCACCCAAAGCATAGTTTGATGCGTCAGTGGTCAAATGGAATTCCCTTGAAAAATCTGGATAATAGAGAATGACGTCTTCTGAAATCAACGGGTTCTTAGCAAAGCATCCATGGCATACTTGTTCAAGTATACGGCTTTTATGCAGGAGGCAGTCTTGGACGTAGGTCCATCCTCCCCACTCAAAAGGGCTGTCAGGGGTTTTGCCAACTTAGCGT
Source organism: Merodon equestris (assembly GCA_958301585.1). Lineage (NCBI taxonomy): Eukaryota > Metazoa > Arthropoda > Insecta > Diptera > Syrphidae > Merodon > Merodon equestris. The sequence goes on from OY284416.1 coordinate 91,859,197, forward strand.
AGTCCCTGATAAATCTGCGGTAAAATCCCCACAAACCAAGAAATGATGTTACTCGTAGATTTTTCAGCGTTTGGGGATAAGGAAATTCTACAATTGATCTTATAGGTACTTTGGAGGGGTTAGCCTTTATACCTTAGAAGGAACTCACCCTTGTCCAATTGGACTTTAAGATTGGCATCTTGAAGTGTTCTGAAAATCTTTTCCAGATTTTGGATGTGAGTTTCGGAATCTCCACTAAACACAACTATGTATGTCGTCAATATAGACGAAGTAGATCTTTCCGATGTGTCCTCTGAATATATCGTCCAAGGTTGGCTGGAGAATTGAGACGGCATTTTTCAACCCAAATGGGAGTCATATTACCCGTAATTCACTGAAAAAGCACTAAAAAATCACTTCGTGGAGAGGGATTTGATGGAATCTGGTCTTTAGATCCAGAACAGAAAACCATTTGTTTTTTCCCAACTGGGTTAGGACTTCGTTCGTTTCAGGAATTGGATAACGGTCACTTATAGTTATGGCGTTAAGCTTTCGGTAATCAATTACAATGCGGTATTTCTTTTCGCCTGAGATGTCCGAATTCTTCGGTACAATCCATACCGGCGCATTATAAGGTGATCGTGAAGGTCTGATTGTACTGTCATCAGGTAGCTGATTAATCTGTTTATCTGTTTGGCTTTAAGGACATGGGATAGGGATATGATTTGAAGTAAACGGGATCAGTGGAGGACTTGCGAATTCTTCCTTTGACTCTGGTCGTAAAAGTAAGCTTCTCGTTTGGTTCACAAAAGAGATTTGTGTATTTCATAGTTAACGAGGTCAGTGCATTCTTTTGGACTTGAATCATATTCTCGGTTCTGAGAGAAATATTTTGTATGGTTTCCGATAGTTGTTGTTTTAGTTTGACCTTGATGTTTTCGTTTAAATTATATAATTTTGATTAGAGAATGTTATGACCGATAACTCTTTGAGAGTGTCGTTCCCCAAGATTTCGTGGAAAGATTTTAATGAAGGTAAAATATGATATTTGATTTCTTTGTTCAGACCAAACAGATTGAGTAAAGATAAGGGTTTTCGTAAGATGTGGTTAAATATAATTCTTATTGGATCAGGTATCCATAAGAAACTTTAAAATTTTATTGTCGTTCGTCTTTCTCTCGAAGTAAGGCACCGACGATATGGTTAGCCTAAAAAATGGACGTCTAAAAAGTCATTGCTATTTTCCTCGTTTACTTGCCAGTGTTTTAATGGCGATTTATTTGGGTATTCAATCGTTGGGCATACTGATGGTTTGGAGAACGCATTGGCTGTTCGTTAAATTGGAAGGGTTGCCGTTGGGTAGTTTGAAATTGGTCGAAATGCGGGCGCGGTATAGGACGAGGTGGAAAATATGACGATTGTGGTATACATGAGGATAGAATAGGTGATGGTTTGGCCTTTCCGTGAAGGAATTGATGGAGGTGATGGTCTCCTTACTTGGCCTGTATTATGCTGAGCGTAGTTGGCTTGGAATTGTTGGTTTTCTAGTTTCAGAAAGAGATTATACCTAGGAGTCTGGGCTCTAAGACCTCTGATGAACTTATGCAACGCTTTCTCTCTGTATGAGGATGTAATGTGCTCGAGACCTTGTTTAGAATTAAAGTTAGATGATTGCACACCGATTGGTAATAATTCTCCCCACTGCTGTTTCCCTGAACGAGAGTCGTCATCTGGTTCTCCAAAGTTCCCAAATCACAACGATCCGCGTAATGAAGCGTTAAGCATTTAGATATACACTCCCAATTCAAGGGTGTTATATGACTCCAAAATTGCATCCGCGTCATGAATGATCATGAGTTATCATAATCTTAATGTTTTTGGCGTTAACTTATACAGGGTGTGTGTGTGTAATTCATTTTTATTTATAGTTTCTTAGATCTATCTTATCCTAGACAAAAATGCTTAAAACTAGCTTAACTATCCTTACAAATTTAGGAATCTTACTGGCCCTAGGCGGACACTCTAAAATAAACTGTATAATTTTTACGTAGGCCTTTCGACTACTATTTAAATAACTTACAATTAACATTATTATAATTAACTTAAGCTAAGAAAAATTTTTCTTTTTTTCAAAAAACTTAGCATATGATCATTCCTTTATATATTTTTATATAATCCTTAAACCTACCTAAACCTAACTAAACATATCTTATTCTAACTTAGCTAATATATACATATATATATAAATATATATTTTATATATACATATTATATACATATATATATGCATCTATATCCTTTTTTTGGTTTTAATATATCTATAATTTTTTTGGTTTTTAATATTTTTTTTTGTTCTATCCTACCCTAACCTACTCTACCATACCCTACCCTATGTATGCCTGCCATTGGTGTTAGGCAAGCCCTGCCTTGAAGAGGCTGAAGCTATTGAAATGTCCACTGACGCAACTCGCTCCAGCCACCAAAAGCATTGATGCTGGCGGACTACGTTTCCTCGATCCCGGCGTGAAACAGATCTACAGAACCTGAGGCATTCGGTCTCACTGAGCGCGACATCGGGTCCGTAGAGAAATCGCCGTTCCACGGAATTGCGACCCACGTGGAAGATTAGCGGTACCGCCAATCTATCCTGGATCAGCCCACATCTATCTAAATAGAGAAATGCTTCTGGCGGGACAAAGCCGTTAAGGCGTACTCTCTCGTGATATAAATCATTGGGGTAGTAAGCCCTAGAGATTAGGCTATTGACCGAAGTCATTGCTCTCGCAACGTGGCCTCGAATCAGTTTGATCAGGAAGTTATCCACCCGTACAATCCTGGCCCTATTGTATAGGACCTCGTTCGGTTAAAATTTCGTGTAATCAGATTCGGCTGTCCTATGTAACCCGAGACAAGTCCTAAGACTTATACAGGGTGTCCCACGAGCAGTGTGCCAAAAAGCTAGAGCGTGTAGGTCTGGTCAAGACAAGAAAAAAATCGTATGGGAAAGGGGGGGGTTTTTTTTGACTTAATATGGAAAAAAAATTATTAAAATTTCATCTAAGATTCCTGATCCATCTGTAACTGATCTTTCGCTTCTTCGATGCTCTAGCACTCCGTGCTCTCGCAGACGTCGGCGGATTCTTGAAAACGTAGCATGTTTTCAAGACATCTCCTATTGGGATATCTTTCAGCGTAGTGTCTTTCGGCTTCACGATCTGGACCATTAGCTAAACCGTAGCAGAAGTGCATGTCCGTTAATTCTTCTCGATGTCACATATGCACTTCAGCAGTGACTGTCTCTTGTTGGTTAAAAAAATAAGAGCCAATTATCCTTTGGCAGAAATGGGGACCGTCGTTTTGGGGCAATGTAAAAGTTTTTGATGGCGTTCTCTAGAATTGTGTGGGCACGACTGACGCAAGTTCTATTTATTTATTGTACGTAGTCGTGCTTCAGCTTCACCTGTGCAGGGACGGGCTAAGAATATCCCTGCAACGATACCTCTCGCTTGTCGTAAAAGGCGACTAAACAAAGGTAAACAAAAATGACATCTAGGCAATTTAGAAAACACCAAGGTGAGCCTAGGGACACATATACCACCATTAAACTGCCCCACAAGTGTGCATGCAAATCAGTGGGTTGACACGACTGGAGATCACCGGTGTTGTCAGAGTAAGATCAAACAAAAAAAAAAACAAAAATCTGGAGCATGCCCGTGTCAAAAAAAGGAGGAAGAAAGAAAACGGTCAAACCGTAGCATTATGGAATAGAACGCTAAAAGGAAAAGCTCTACCCCGCCAGGCACTACTAATGGTCGTGATCCTGGGACGAGCAGCAATGCTCGGGTCAGAGCTATAGGATTTCCGGGGGATAGCAAAGTAATGCAACGGCGTAAGCCACACTTAAGAGTCGCGAGTTGGAACGTTGGAAGCATGAGTGGTCGCAGCTATGAGCTTGAAGAAATGATGGTTAGAAGGCGAGTAGACATCCTGTGCGTACAAGAGACGAAATGGCGAAACACCGGTAATCGGGCACGTTTCTTGGACGTTAAAACAAAAGCCTACAAGATGATTTACTATGGATTGGAACAAGGAAAAAACGGAATCGCCATCATCCTTGCGGCAGAGCTACTTGGCAACGTCTTAACCATTTCAAAGTCCAGTGACCGTTTGATGGCTCTCAAATTGGTGATGCATGGTGAGGTGTGGAACATCGTAAGCGCATATGCCCCTCAAGTGGGATGCCAACAAAAAGAAAAAGATGCATTCTGGCTAGATTTCCACAACCTTGTCAAAATCATCCCAAAGGAAGAGCTTTTGTTTGTTGGGGGAGATTTAAACGGACATGTCGGGAAGACAAGCGAAGACTATGAAGACTACCACGGAGGGCTGGGATACGGCACCAGGAACTCTTCAGGTGAAGATATCCTAAACATGTGCAAGTCGTACGGTCTTATAGTGCTAAATACCATGTTCGCCAAATAAAGTCGGCACCTGATCACTTATAGCAGCGGCGGAAATGAAACTCAAATAGACTATCATTTGGTATCCAGTTTCATGAAGCCACGAGTTAAAGATTACAGTGATCCTGGGAGACGCGATCGCCCCTCAACACCGTCTCCACCTGACTGAATTTTTTATGGAGGCGAGTAAGAAGTCAAAGCAGCAAACGAAGTTGTCTCAGAGAATCAAGTGGTATAAGCTGGATAAAGTAAAAGGCGAAGCTTTTATTACCAACATGAAAAACTACCTCTCTTCCATTATCGATGAGGTCGGTAATGAGGAGTGCAGAGCACAAGACAATCTGGCCTGGAGAAAGCCAAATCACTGCTTGGAACATCTAAAGGCAAAAGAAACCTGGTGGTGGACAGACGAAGCCAAAGCAGTGATACACGAAAAGAAAATGGCTTTCCAAGCTTGGTCAAAGTGCTCTTCTACTAATAGAGAGGAAACAGCTCCCCGTAAAAAGGTATATAGATATTGCAAAGGTATCGCGAAGAAAAAGTGCGCCGAATTCAAAGCGAAAAGCATGGAAGGCCGCTATCAGAAGTTGGAAGAAATATCGTCTTCCGCGCCTGACAGGAACCAGGCTACCCAGGAGCTTCGACAAAGCAATTTGAACAAAGGAGCAAATATCTTTAAGATAGCCAAAGTTTATTAACAATGCTGAAGACCAACTCCTTGTGGAAGACGAAAAATTCTCCACAGATGGCGACAGTATTGCGAGGAACTTCTGAACGAACAGTTTCCCCAAGAAAACTCCAAGAAAAGAAAAGCTGTTGGGCCGGACGGGATACCCTCTGAGTTGTGGAAAAAGATGGGAGACATCGGGTCTAGATGGCTCATGGTTCTTATCTCCAAACTTATGAGAGGCGACACTATGCCTAATCAATGGAGGGAAAGCTATCTTCTTCCTTTGCACAAAGGAAAGGGTGATACGCGAAATTGTGATAACTACCGTTCTGTCAAGCTGATGTCGCACACCATGAAGAACGTTGAACGGTTATTAGATAGCCGACTGCGGAAAATAATACGACTATCTGATGACCAGTGCGGGTTTGTCTCGGGTAAATCAACAACAGATGCAATCCAAAGTATAAGGATCATGATGGAAAAGCATCGTGATTCTTCAAAGGACTTGCATATGGTGTTGGTTGATTTCGAGAAGGCCTTTGACCGGCAACCAAGAGATCTTTTATGGGTAGCGCTAAGACAAAAATGAGTTCCAGAAACCTACGTGCGAGTGATCATGGACATGTACAAGAGAGCAACGACAAGAGTAAGATGCACCGCAGGAGTCACTGAAGAGTTTGCAATCAAAGTCGGTGTACACCAAAGGAGCATCCTCAGCCCACTGCTCTTTATAGCAGTCCTTAATTGTTTGCTTGAAGGAAAAGTGACGGACCCCAATGTGCACCAGCTATTCTTTGCTGACGATGGAGCCATTATAAGTGATGATCAGGCGTCCCTACAACGAGCACTTGATGTGTGAGTGGACATTTCTGAGGGATACGAGTATCGTATTAGTTCAAAGAAGACAGAGTATCTGTGCTGCCCGTTCTCTGACCCTCATCAGCCTATTCCAGATATTTACTTGAATGGAAGAGTGCTTCCCAAGTGTGAAAAGTTTAAATATCTGGGATCTATGATTAATAAAGAAGCAACTTGTGATGACGACATCAACCATCGCGTAAGCGTAGGGTGGATAAAGTGGCGGGAAAACTCCGCCATCTTCTGTGATCGAAAAATGCCCCCTAAGCTGAAAGGAAGGCCATGTTCAAGAGAGAGATCCTTTGAACCCCGTCCAAAAGGCGTTATCAATCAACGTTCCAATTTCAACACGCAAAAAAGGCAGGCCGAAAAACAATTGGTGCAAACAAAAGCAAAAACACCAGCATTTGATTGGCCTCAGCGATGAAGTAATCCCAAACCGGGAAGCCTGCCGCTACTTTCTGAGGTCAAACCGGCGGACCCCACAAGCGGACCAGTAGGAATGCAGTTAAGTGGGAAGGTTATGGTCCTACACTTCTGACCATAACGACGCCGGAAAAAAAAGAAAAGAAGAAGAAGTCGTGCTTCATATTCACTAAACGATATATTGGCAAGCGTTCGTGCTGTTCGAAATCATTCGAGCATTATTCTTGTGAAGGTTTGTCGCAAAGGATAATAACTTTCCTTTAGACCTTGCACGATTTAGATTTAGATAGCTGGAACATTTTCTTTTCGAAATAACGTGCACATTTGATTTTTTCATTCCCGTAGAGGCCGCAATCTTTCTTATGGATTTACGCGGACTTCACAGAATTTCGTGTCGAGTTTGAGCGACATGTTTCGGCGTCGCTGCTGATGTTGTTGGTTACGAAGAAAATCTGTCCACCATTTTCCCTTCTTGTCTAAACCTTTGCACCCACGACCAAGTAAGTTGCGTGCTCGGACCATTACTCATTGAAGTGAGTACAAAAATAGCGACAATCACGAATCAACGATTCATCCGTTTTCAAATACTGCTCTACCACGAATGCGTGATGTGCTCAAGGTCAATAATTATTGGAACAAAAAACTGTTGGACTAGAAAACCGAATGTGGATCGGGGAAGAGGAAGACGGTTAGGGAATCGGAAATACCTACAATGGATAATGCATTATTTGAGTGACTAAAAAATCAAAGAGAGAACCACGTTCCAGTTTCAACAGATTTACTCTGCCGAAAGGCAAACCACTTCAACCGGCAATTCAAATCCAAAGGCAATTTAAAGCTCCGAATTCGAGAATTAATCAAGGCATTAAGTAAGAACACTAAAAATATGCGGCGAAAAGTTGCCATGGAATGAAAGTGCAGTTAATCAGTTTTTGAAAAAATTACATGGAACAATCTGAGAAATTGAGTGCTTGCAAGACGAAAACAAAGTATTATGCAGACAAATAAATAAACTGCAGAGTAAAGTGAACTTCCTCCATTGGGATTCAACATATTGACAACAATAATGCTCCTGACACAGCTGTCAACTTGTTGACAAAGGGACTCGAAGAAAACTTTAATGCTGATGACATAAAGCATTGTCAAAAAGATCACACGAAAGCTCAACTCTAACTCTTCATCTACCCGTGTACGACAAAACTTTAAGCGTTTTACGCATTAAATTTAAAACCTTTGAGGTTTAGCAGGTGATTTTAAATAAGAAAAACAAAATAAGTTTAAACAAAAATTTGTTTTAATATATCGTAGGTTTCCTTTAAGTAAGCGCCGAGCGGCAAAGATGGAAGTATGTTACCGTTATGGAGTAAATGTGCATTTAAACTTCGTTTCGATCTGACAATGAACAGTCTCCGCTCTTGTGACATATGTCTGTGACTTAATGCTGACATGTGTATGTGTATGTACATATGAATTTATTGTGGTGGAATTATTACAATTTTATGTTATGACATTTACATTGCTGAGATTTGGCGTTTTTACCTTACTACTGGAATATTAGTATAATTTCTTAAATAATATATCACAGGACCTTAATAAATTCGAAGGAAAAGCCACTAAAGAAAACCTTCATTAAAAAGCAAAAAAGAAAATAGAAAACAGGACTCGGCCCAGCTTCGTTGGAGGGAAGAGAGAAGTGGTTTTGAACTTGATTTCAAATTTCAAATAATTAACGATATAATGAATTTACTCGTATATATCCGGTATGAAAACCAATTAGTGAATATTGCTATCGAACAATAAGTGACGTGTATAATAAATAAATAAATATATAAATATATAAGTAAATAAATAATAGTAAATAAATAAATAAATAGATTAATAAATAAATAGTTAGTTATATAAATAAATAAATAAATAAGTTCGTAAATAATTAGATAAATAAGTAAATAAATAAGTGAATATATAAATAAATAAACAAGTAAATAAATGAGTATGAAACGAAAACATTAAACAATTAATATATTGCAAGCAATGTGTTGCACTCATTATGAAGCTAAATCAGAAATCAAGTCATAATCAGATGATAGGCAAGAGATATTATACTGGTGGTTAAGTTTTTCAATTCTGGTTTTAGCCATTTCTATGTTAGCTATTTGGTGTAGTTCTTTAGTTGAGAAAAACCAGGATAAGTTAAGAATCATTTATAACAATTTATTTTGGGTTATTTGGAGCTTACGCAAATGAGTTTTAGCACATTTACCCCACACAGGAGATCCGTAGAATAAAAGTGGTCAAGATGTGAACCGTAAGGTTCACGCGACTAATTTACCAGTGAGAAGAATGAGAGAACAATTATTTTTTTTTATTATTATTTATTATTATTATAATTTTAAATTTATTTAATATATTTTTTTTTATAATTTTAACCGTAGAAGCTTTGGTAAAGGTAAACACCTCCGCCACCTGGTCGTCCCTTACCAAAGCCCCGACCAAAATCCACCACGGCCGCCACCTCGTCCCTGTTTTCGGACGTGGCCACCGTGTCCCCGCTAACCTTTGTTTTGACCGCTTCCTTTTCTGTCCTCATCTTTTTTCTTTCTTTTCTTCATTTTTTTCCCTCGGGAGTGGTGGGAGCCACCATTTCTACCTCGTTCTGAAACAATAATAATAGTAAGACATGTTTGATGATTGTTAATTGTAAACATTGTTAATAGCAATTTAATATTATTAATAACAATTGAATAACAATATTAATATTGTTAATAACAATATTCAATTGTTATTAACAATACTCAATTGCTGTTAACAACACTCAATTGTTATTAACAATACTCAATTGTTATTAACAATACCGCAAGAATTTCATTATCTCCAAAAAACATGTTCGTAGTGGCTTGGTGAAAAAAAAAATGGAAACAATCAATGAGGATCTCATCAGTCATCCTATCCTTAGCAGCTACAATTGAATAGGACCACGACATATTTCAAAAACTCAACATAACGTAAGACGTATCAGAATAGGAAATAACAATATTTTTTAAGTCTAATTCATTTATGACTATAAAACAAAAAAACCTTCACCAAAAGCTATTTTACTGTTAACAACTTCTACTTACAACCGGGCCTTCAGTCATCGTTTATTTCTCAATTATTAAACGTGCATCATAATAGTAGTTGTCGACTGTCCTTTCAACACATTTTTTTGTATGAATTACATAATAATAAATCAACCTTTACTTGCAAAAACATTGTTCAATTTTTTGTATCCTACGATATCATTACAGACACTTTATTTGAACTATTCAATTTTTGTTTTATTATAAGCAAAAATTTATCGACACTATTCTCTAAACGTTATCAACAATATCCAACTGTTACAAACAATATTAATTTCGTTTCAACTGTATTCAATTATTATTCACAATATTCGATTGTTATTTACAAAATTCAATTGTTATTAACAATATTCAATTGTTATTAGCAATATTCAATTGTTATTAATAATATTTAATTATTAATAGCAATATTATATTATTAATTGCTATAGCCTTACCGATGATATACTTCCAAACCTCATATAAGTTTAGAGATGTTGTAGAAAAAAAGTGTTGTTTTTCTTATAACTTTCTTTAATGACATTTTTCACAACTCTGATTGCATTTTTGCTAAAATACTCAATCATAACAATGTAAATACGAAGGTATCTAAAATCTGCATGAATAAATTGTGCAGCTTTTAAAATTCAGCTTGTTTGCCTTTTTTCTTGGTTTTCTCGTTACAAAAAAAAACCGCTTAACCGATTTCGCTTAAAATTCTTTCAGTTCTATGTTATGTAATTACACGTCTAATGTATCTTGTCCCATGTTAATATCATCTTTGATTCTCAAGATAATCGAGACGAAAAATGGATACGAACAGACATACACACATACACAAACACACATACACATATACGCACATACGTACATACACACACACATTCATCTCTATAAAAACGTTGTGGATTCTGGTGACCTTGAAACGTGGAGATATGTAAAAAATTGGGATTCACAAAATCGGCCCCATTACAATAACTGGGAAGTTAATAATGGCTTGAAAGATGGCCTTAAAAATTAGTAGTTTGTTGGTGATGTCCAATTGTGAGTTTAATTTATTTTAATTATTTCTTTTACATGTTTTTTGTACGTTAAGCGTTTATCCAAGTAGATGCCAAGATACTTCGCATACGATTTCCACTCAATCTGGACACCGTTGAAAAGAAGGTTGTTGCTTGGTAGTAAACAAGCTTTTCTTTTGCGGGTAAAAAAGATAGCTTGAGTCTTGGAAGCATTGATTTTCATTTTCCAGTTATTACAATAGGCTTCGATAGTATTTAAAGCAGATTAGTTTCCATGGTGGAACCAATTGAATCCGATGAATAAATACATGTATCGTCAGCAAATAAGCCAATATCACAGTGTATCAAGTTGGGGAAATCGGACGCATATATATTAAATAAAACTATGACTGAGGAACGCCTGCAGTTATCATTTTGTCCTCAGAGAGGCAATGATTCATATAAATTAAACAACAACACACTTTTGTTTATTATTATTTATTTATCATTAATCAATCCAAGGTTCTGGTTCACTGAGTGTGCAGTTGCTCCTGCTTCTACCGCATCTAGTCTATGACTGACTGGCTGACTGTACCCAAACCGACGCCCAAGCGTAAATCACCTGTTTAGCACAGCAGATGCAGGGCTAACGGTTAAAATGCATACGCATCACCTGATGCGGGCGTAAGCAACTTGTATGCGGACGAAGTGGCGGGTAGCGGTAGCACATTTTGCTGATGAACTTTGGTAGGTGTTAACTGCTCCCCCTTCAAATTCAGCCGTCCTCGGTTGACTTCTTGAACCTTTTATTGAATTCTATGGTATGGCTTATTTGAAATTCGATTTTTTTCAATACTTTTATGGTGGAGCACAATAATTAACTTATTTTACATATAATATGAGGTATGTTAACATGTTATAGATAGTTAACTATGATACTTAGATAAATTATTTATATTTCTTGCACTATTTTATTATAGCCACAATATCTAAAACTAAATAGATTTACTTAAATATATTTGTATTTATGATATTGATTACAATTCAAGAATCGAAGAAATAAAATATATATATATGTTAACATTTTCTTTCGAAAATAAATTAAAACTTGTAATTGATATTACATTTAAATATGGCTAAATAATTATTGTATTATATTTCATAAATCGATCGTACAACATTTTTAACATAACTACCTTTAGAACCAAAAAATAAGTCATTTCAATATACTTGGATAAGTATGTTTGTGCATAAAGATGTTATCAATCACCAGTGTTGGTAAGAGCAAAACGCTACCTAAGATTATCTTTATGGACTTGTTTATTTTCTATTAAGACTGTGTTACCTTGATCCATTTGAACTATCTTTTTAACAAAAAGCTTCCTAAACTTGTTCCCTACACGCTTATTCGTTCGTACATACACTTTGTCGCCAGGCTTGTACGTTTTCATCTGTTTGTTTTTGTTAAGGTACTTCAAATCTTTGTTTGGCTTATTTATAATCCTCTTTTTTATTTCATTTTGTAATATTGACAAAGTTGTATGTATGATATCGATCGGTCTTTGATTCGTTATTGAGTGGATTGTTCGATTGTATTTGACTGTACACAGTAAAATAAGTTAATTTGTGTCATGGGTAATTTGCTCTAGTTTGGTACATCTCGCAATTTCCGTTAACGTGCTGTGAAATCGTTCAACCTGTCCATTTGATGTGTTATGAAAAGGGGGTATGGTAAAAATCTCTATTTTGAAATGATCGCGAAGGAGTGTTTTTATGGTTTGTGAGTTTAAGGACTTTTCGTTATCACATACTATTGTTTTTGTGTCTTTAAAAAAGTTAAGAATTTGAATTAAAGGTTCTTTGATGTCAACTATTGATCTGGATTTTATTGGAAATACTGTTGCGAATTTTGAAAATTTGTCCAAACATGTAAGAAAATGTAATCTGTCTGTGGAGTAGATGTCTACGTGTAATATTTCACCCGCATAGGATGGTATTGGGGATTTTCCTATTTCTATCTTAACTGGATGCCTTTGATATTTTCCTTCGTTGCAAATTACACAATTCAGAACTATGTTCTTCAACTTTTTTCTGATGTTGGGAAAGAAATAATATCGAAGAACTTGCTTTGCGTTCTCGCGCACTGATCGATGTGCTCGATTATGCTCCACCGCCAGAATCTCCTCTTGGTCGTTTTCATCAAAAATATCTATCACAAATTTTTGGGTGTGAAAAAATTTGGTAGATGGAAAAGCTTTAAGGAGATCGCTTTGTATCAAGGCTAAAATATTTAATTCACAATGAAGGCCATTCACTACACAAGGATTAATAACCTCACAAAGCATTTTCAGTAAATCATTTTGGTTACGAAATGAAATTATATGCCTGCACTTTTCTTTAAACAATATTTTCCTCACAATTTTATTTTCTGGACCCTCACTAAGAATAACCTGGTTCCTAAAGCAGTTAATGGGATTTTCGATGGTGCGAATCACACCGGTTAGTGATTCCTCATTGTGCTCTGCCATCGATTCTGATATGGCATTAATATGTTGCCTGGATAAAGCATCCGCAACATGGTTTTCTTTACCAGGCTTATAGTGGAATGTGGCTGAGTATTCTTCAACAAAAGCTTTCCATCTCTTCATTTAAGTGTTGGGGTTCTTTTCTGAAATTGCGAATGTTAATGGCTGATGGTCTGTAAAGATATTAAGCCGTTTAGCGCCGTACAAATAATTGCGAAGTTTTCCCAACGCCCAAACGATAGCAAAAAGTTCTCGCTCATTGGTGGCGTAGTTCTCTTCAGTTGGAGATAAAGTCCTCGTTGTTTTGTTATTTAATTTTCTGAAATCAATCACTTACCTCATTTTCCGATTACCATCTTCGTCGAAACCTTTCTTGTCGACAATCCAAATAGGGTTATTGTAGGGGGATCGTGATGGTCTTATTATGCCTGCCTTAAGAAGATCAGAAATCTCTTTGTTAACAAATCGTGAAGCTGCCATGGGATAAGGGTATGCTTTTGAATACACTGGTTCATTATCCGTTGTTCTGATTGTGGCTATTACATTGGTGTTAAATGGTAACGATTCGTTTGAATCAGCAAATACTTTGTATCTATTTTTTTTAATAGAATGAAACTGTTTTCGTACATCTAAAGGCACAAATTTGTTGTCAATGGAAATGTGATTGACGTCTTTGCAAAAATAATACAAAAGCTTTTCCTCTCGCCCATGATATTTAATAATCCCTCTTTCCAAATCAAGTTGTGCTCCTATTTTATCTATTTTATGTAAAAAATCACAACCAATAATACCATCAAAGCTACTAAGACGCGGGAGAATGAAAAACTGTGCGTTTTCATTGAATAAATGTATTATGCATTTGAATTTGATTGTATCTGATCCATGCAAAGACTTAACAATAAATGGACTCTTCACAGGCGTAATACCTCTGAGATATTGAATATTTTTTATATAATTTTTTGCTGCACCTGTGTCGATCAAAAGTTTGATTTCCTTCCCTCCTAACGTCTTGCTTACATACGGTAGGAGGGACCTACCCATAAAAAATTAATTTCATCTACTACCTCTCTCTCCTTTCCATCATTTTTCTCATACATATATGAAAACGAATCATCGGATTTGTCAGGATAAGTGTCGTTATCGTAATGTTGTTCATACTGGTAGGTGACTTGTTCTACTGGTCGATCCTGTACTAGATTATTACATCTTTGTATTTTCGGTTGTGGTTGTCGTATGGAATTGTTGTTATTTATGAATGATCTGTTGTGAAAATGTATACCTGAAGGTCCTGGTCTTTTAAGATGCGGTCTATTGTTACTGTGAAATTTGTCATTAGTTTTGTTATATGAATTACTAGGATTTGGAGTTGGGTTTGGCTTATGTGAATGATAACGAGATGTTGAAGAATCTATCTCCATTGGTTGCTGATTAGGTTGTCGAATTTGTTTGTGACTATAACTGGGAAAATTAAATGAATTATACCTATAGCCTGTTTGAGGAAGTGGATTATTCGAACGTTCATTGTAAATGGCAAAGGAGTTTGCGAACGTGTAGCGCATTTGATTAGCCTCTAGTTCTTCGGCAAGTGCTAGTGCAGTTGGCATATCAACTGGCCTAGATGAAAATAAAATATCACACATTGGTTTGCGTAATCCAGAAATGAATGTTCTAAGTGCATCCTGTCTATATTTGTGATTTAGAGAAGCAATGAGTTGGGGGTTACCTTCATTTGTCATCATAGTTTTATTGATAATCAAAGTAAGTTTCCTTTCGACTGTGTCATAAAATTCAACAATTGACATTTTTCCCTGTTTAAGGGTAGACATTTCTTGTTCCACAATATATATCGGCTTCTTATCAGCATATGTGAAATATAATCGACTAATAATTGCCCTAAAATTGAGCACTGTATTGAAAGAGGAAAGAATTGAATCTGCGGAACCGACTACCTTGTTTCGAATAATAGCTATTGCCTGATAATATTTGGAACTTCCTTCATAACCTTCATATATCTTATGAGCAGCAAAGGCGGCTTGACGCCAGGAAACATATTTAAGAGTGAAACTCTGGAAGGGATTTGACAAGATCAAGTGATTCATCGCACTTAACCTGGGAGTCAATTATTGCTGGCTTAAATTCCTCTATCCTTGACGGTGTTTCCAAAGAAGATAACCTGTCGGCAAGTTCACTGATGGTGGCTTGAAAAGATTGCTGCACCCGCTCGACGGCAGCTTCCACAGCTGTTGCGATAAATGTACGTAATTGTGATTCATCCATTTTTATTATTTGTTGGTTCTTTACATTATGTTGACTATCTGATTAATACTAAAGCAACAAAGGATTGTAAATTAAACACACAAAAACAGCTTAAAGTTATTTTCAATTGTTGGCTTCAAAATGTTACAGATCTTCTAGTTTACAGTTTTTCGATGTTCAAATCGAATTATCTCGTTTCAGTTCAATATAATATTTACCAGCTTAACTATTCTATAATATAAAAAAAACACCACTTACATGTAGTTCAATATTTATATATGTATATACATATATATGTAGGTATATGCAAATCTAGTTTTCTTCTATGGTTTATTCTCCAGTGTTAGGTATCCCCTTTGATGTATTTGTTGTATTTTTTTTTAATACCGTTTATTTGAGAGTGCAGTTTCTTTACTCTTTGTTAATATTATATTTCTGATTTTATGATAAATGCATTGATTTATTTATTTGATAATACATTTGTTACACTGTCGAATTAGCTTTTCGATGACGTGTTGGTTATTTTTACTTGTTTATAACTTAAGAACATTGGATTTTCACTTGGATTGAATAATTTTGAGCTTAAAGCACTGTTTGATATTGATAATAAAATTTCTTGAACGACGCGATTACTACTTTTCACTGTTTCACTCTTATGAGGTTTTTTAGAACATATAGAAACTCGCGTCGCTCCACGTTGGGCGCCAATTAAACAACAACACACTTTTGTTTATTATTATTTATTTATCATTAATCAATCCAAGGTTCTGGTTCACTGAGTGTGCAGTTGCTCCTGCTTCTACCGCATCTAGTCTATGACTGACTGGCTGACTGTACCCAAACCGACGCCCAAGCGTAAATCACCTGTTTAGCACAGACAAGACTGTATGATTTTGATAAGATACAGTGGCATGTTGACACATACATGTAGTAGCTTGTGTAACAAACCATCATGCCATACGGTATCAAATGCTTTTTCTATGTCTAAAATGACCATGCCAGTGCTTTTATGTTACCTCCTAAAAGATTGTTCATAATGTCTTTTGTAATGCGGTGCACTTGGTGGATAGTGCTATGAAAAGCTCTAAATCCAAATAGTTCGGGAGGAAGAATTTCATTGTTGCCAATAAAGGAAACGACTCTGTTCTTAATAACCTTTTCTAGGCACTTGCAGAGAGAATCAAGAAGACTGATTGGTCTATAACTACAGGGCAGATTAGGAGCTTTGCCCGATTTTAAAATTGAAATTATTTTAGCGGCTTTCCAGTTTTTGGGAAGTATCCTAGTGTGAGAATCCTATTGAAGATGTCGGTTAAGTATACAAGAGCAGAGCCTGGAAGGTTCTTAAGACATATATTTTTGATTCCGCTGAAACCGGGAGACTTTCTCGTTTTCAAATTACGGATAATGTCTTTCAGTTCCCGAGGTGTTGTTAAAATTATGTTACTGAATACAGAGTGGCAGTTAAGAAGGTTAACTGATTGCTCTACGGATGTTAGAATGTTCATAGCTGGAATTATATTATCAATTGAATGATTTGCTAGGAAGTTGTTTACTATTGTAATTCGTTAAATTTTTCGGAACATGAAAGCATTACAGAGTTCCCAACCTTAAGGGGAGTAATGTGGGTGAGTTTTTTTTTATTATTTTAATTATATTCCAGAATGGTTTGCTACCCTTTTCTAGGCCTTGAAGTCTTTCGTTCCACGATTGGTTTCTAAAATTTGTTATTGCAAATTTTATTAGATCATTCATTTTTTTAAATTCTGTCAGATAGAACTCATTTCTCGTACGTCTCCATCTGGACCTACAAGTGTTTCTTAACTTAATCAACTGTAGGATGAAGGGTGGAAGAATGTTTGTTGTATGTCGTGGCATTGTTTTCTTTGGCACTGACCATTGGGCAGTGGCTGACTTGGCTGGGCAGTGGCAAAGCAGATGTTGGATCGTCTCAGTTTCTTCCTCATCGCCGCAGCTCCGGCAGAGATCGCTGGATCCCGAGTCCCATTTCCGGAGCATTGCTCCAATGGGACAGTATCCTGTGATCACTCCGACAAGCATACGGATCGAGTTACGGTCCAGCGCCAGGAGTTTCTTTGTTTTTCCGATATTGAGCTCTGGCCACGATGATCTTGTAGTGTAGCTGTAGTTTCTTGTAAGCCAAGATGAGTTGGCTTCTTTGATGATTGTGTCGTTTATGATCCGGTATAATGCGCTGATTGGTGGTTGCAATGACGTGTCCGCTTGGCTGATGTCCAGTTCAGACCCTGGCCAATTCGTCTGCTCTTTCGTTTCCTGCGATTGAGCTGTGGCCCGGGACCCAGCAGAGTTTGACTTTGTGGTGTCTGATGGACTTCAGTGAGTCGCGACATTTCTTGACAGCCTTTGATCTCGTTATACAGGATTCTATTGACTTCAGTGCAGCCTGGCTGTCTACGAAGATAGTGATATCAGATGGTGGGATATCGGCTACCTGTAGGTGTTTAGCTGCTTTCTCTATTGCCAGGATTTCTGCTTGAAAAACGCTGCACAGATCAGGGAGTCTGAATGATTCCTGTTTGTGGGGGGTATCAGAGTGTCTTGTCCATTTTCGACCCGTCGGAGGGATCTCGTGGTCGTTGATTACGGCGTTTGATAGCCACTCTTCTCTGTCGGGGAAAAGGATAGGTATTCTGAGAGAGAAGTGATTCTGGGGGGAAATATAGTCGGTCGTAGCTGCGAGGCTACTAAAACTATGTTTCTTTCCCATTATTCTATTATTCTGAGTATGGCCGCATGTCCATAGTTTGCTTGCTTCCACAGAGAAGACTCCCTTAGTCTGAGAGCGCTCTTTACAGCGCCGCCTTTTATGAATAGATCAAGGGGGAGGAGATGAAGAATCATGTCCAACCCTGCTTGGGGCGTGCTTCTCATGGCTCCCGTTGTACAAACAGCGGCTGACCTTTGTACTTAGTTGAGCATGTTCATATAGCTTTTCGTGCTGCTAGCAGTCCATCAGACTAGGGCTCCATAAGTTAAAATAGGTCTGATGATTGCTGTGTACATCCAATGAATGATGTACGGTTGCAAGCCCCATCTTTTTCCGAAGGTCTTTTTGCA
The DNA here is from genome assembly GCA_958301585.1 of Merodon equestris. NCBI lineage: Eukaryota > Metazoa > Arthropoda > Insecta > Diptera > Syrphidae > Merodon > Merodon equestris. The sequence goes on from OY284416.1 coordinate 91,877,566, forward strand.
TGCATAAAAAGCGTTCAATCCTTTTTTCATCCTTTCCTCCAGGTTCTTTTTCCAGGAGAGCTTAGAGTCAAGAATGATGCCTAGATATTGTGCTTCCGCTTTGAGTTGGAGTGGAGTGCCCTCTAACTTTGGGGGAGCAAATATCGGAATTTTCCTTTTCCTGGTGAACAAGACCAGCTTGATTTTCTGGGGGTTTATTCTCAGACCGTTCTGCATTGCCCACGAGGAGAGTTCCCTCAACGCAGATTCCATTAGTTCACTGATAGTTGGTAGAAATTTACCTTTTATTAAGATAACCAGGGACTCCGCGTACGTTATGATCTTTGTGTCTTCCTCCATAATGAATTTGAGGATTTTGTTAACTGTAAGAAGCCACAGTAGGGGGGAGAGAACTCCCCCCGTGGTATGCCTCTAGTTGTCACTTTCCTTATAGAGCTGTGTCCAATGTCTGCGTTGATAATTCTGTTCAACATATTTTCAATCCAGATTACAATGGATTTGTCTACTTTTATGTCCTCTATTATGGCCTGGTTATTTTGGCCTCTGTGTTTACATTGTTGAAGGCCCCCTCTATGTCGAGGAACGCTGCCATTGTAAACTCTTTTATGTTCAGCGTGCCCTCAATTTCACGGACAACACTATGCAGAGCACTTTCCACTGATCTGCCTTTAAGGTAAGCGTGTTGAGTGTTGCATAAGTTACGTGAGTTGATGAGTCCTCTGATGTATAGGTCAAGGAGTCTTTCCAAGGTTTTTAATAGAAACGACGAGAGATTAATTGGCCTATAGTCCTTTGCGGCAGTATGGGATGGTTTACCTGCCTTAGGTATGAAAATTACCTTTATTTCTTTCCACTGTGTTGGGATGTACCCCGCGCGCAGGCAATTGGAAAAAATGCTCACGAGATGGGGTACAGTGTGGGTCTATGTTTTTTGAAGCATCGCTGGCAAGATATCGTCCGGCCCCAGAGATTTAAAGGGTTTCAACGAATTTATTGCCCATGATATTTTATCCTTTTTGATAATCTTGTTTATTACTTCTTCGGTTGTGTGAACCGTAGCAACCGTCGTCTCAAAGGAGACTGTGGTTTCAGGGGTCATACAGCCTGGGAAGTGTGGTTTCAGTCAGCAGTTCTAGGGATTCTTGACTGGATTCTGTCCAAGAACCATCTGGTTTAAGGATGAATCCCGGGACGCAGGGGTCCTTGGATAGGATCTTCTTGAGCCTTGCAGCTTCGTTGAGATCCAGGATTTATACTTTGCTGCTCTTGTTTTGCTCTTGTATTCGTTGAAGCTGGATTTGTAATTATTCCAGTCTTCGGTTCTTTTTGAGATCTTTGCTCTATTGAATAGAGTTCGGGTCCTGGCCCTGAGTTGCTTTAGCTCCCACCTCCCATAAGAATGTGTATATTCTACTTTTCACTCAGTTGAAATCAACGGAGTGAATCCAACGGTTATAAACGAAGGACTTGACTCTAAAAAAAGCTGTGCTGGTCTTTTTGTTGACATAAACAAGGCCTTTTTTTTATTTATTTCATTTATTCATTTATTCATTGATGTTATAATTTAACTTGATACTACAAGATGTTTTATCTTATAATTAAGTATCTAAAGTTGATATTACAAATAAATTTTACATCAAATCGAGAAAAAGGGGAAAAACAAAGAGAAGTTTAAGCTAAATTTTAACCTACGGGTATATTATAGGTATTACTTATGAGCTTTGATTCGACAGAATTGAAAATAGTTTTCTGTGAAATGTGGCTGGTGATGTGAAGTTCTGCAGTTCCTGAGGAAGATTATTCCACAGACGAACAGATTGAACAAAGTAAGACCGTTCTCCAATTATGTGGGCAAAACGCGGAAATATTAATTTTAACCCTCTGCGAGACTGAGCAAAAAGGATAAATTCACGTAAGTAACTAGGACATTTACCGTGGATGATGTTAAAAAACTTTATAATATTTCTAAACTTGTAATACGTGTCAAGTTTTAAACCGAACAACGACCCATTTAGGTGGGACACACTACTATACCTTGGAACATTATGAATGAACCGAATACAATCATTAAAAGCTATATTTATTTTGCGGTTGCAATCATAATCAAGACAAGGATACACAGAACAATTAAACGTGAAAAAAGGAAGTAACAAGCTTTTAACCAAACGGTATTTGATTGTTATGGGCAGTGAATGCGATGACGACCTTAACCTGGATAGGCCATGGTATATTCTTCTTATTGTATCCGAAACAGCATCGCAACAGGTTAAAGTGCTATTAATTTGATATCCTAGATACCTAACTTTGTCGACATAGCTAATAATGTTTCCGTTCAGGACAAGAGCAGGATAATTAGAATGGTCAATTCTCTGTCGTGAACATATCATTCCCATAGTCTTTAAAAGATTCAGTTTAAGGTTGTTATTATTAGACCACCGTTGGACATTTAAGAGATCCTCGTTTATACGGGCTACACAATCTTCTATTAAACCAACAGACTGACATAGATAAATAAGGACATCATCCGCGTACATATGCATTTGACAGTTTTTGATTGAGTTTGGAAGATCATTTATGAACATAGAGTAGGACTTGAAGTTCCCAAATCCGTTTTGACTATTTGAACGCGGTTACTTAGATATTGCGCAAGGAGTCTGAGAGACGTATTATTAAAACCAAATAAGTTTTTCAGTTTAGACAATAGGATTGAGTGGTTAATACAATCAATGGCTTTGGAATAGTCGAGAAGAACCATGATTCCGAGTTTGTTTGCGTCTAGTGCTGTACGCAAATCTGAAGTAACTTTGATAACCGCAGATTCGCAACTATGTAAATGGCGAAAACCTGATTGCCACTTGGATAGATAGTTACCTGCTTCTAAGTACTTTTGTATTTGGGTAGCCATAATCTTTTCAAGCACCTTAGCTGGAAAACAGAGTAAACTGATTGGCCTGAAATCCGACGGAACTGACGGGTTGGATATTTTCGAAACAGGAACGATGGTGGCTTCTTTCCACTTCTCTGGGAATTGGCAGCTATACATACAAAAGTTGAAGATATTCAACATATACGGAAGTATTATGGGCAAAACTAATTTTATAAACTTAGGACCTGTAGCGTTCGATTTGATACTACGAATCGAATCATGAACATCAATTAACTGGACACATTCAAAACTAAATCCTACACTAGAGTCCTCTGAACTTGCTGGAAGAATTGATGGAATTGTAGAGACAGGTGCAAAAACAGTGTTCATTGTACTAGGGCTAAAAGAACACTCAGCTATATTTTTCCCGGCAGTTACACCAAGTTTATTTAAGTTTTCCCATAATTCTCTAGAGCTTTGTTTAAGGTCAAGTTTTCGCATGATGTAAACACGCTTGTAGAAGCGTATCATTGCAACTGTTTTATTTCGAGCAACGTTGTATTGGCGTCTATTGTAGTCAGTGGGATTTCTTTTGAAAAGTCTAAAAAATCGTTCTCTCTCGCGGATATATTCTCTAATAATATTGTTATACCATGGACAAGGTTTGGGCTTAATTGTCTTAGTCACTGTTGGTATACAAACGTCATACAATTCATTTAATAGGTTATTAAATATGCTAATTTTATTATCAATGTCAGATGTAAAATAAATAGAGGTATTAGAGTCACAGTTTCTTCGAACGTCGGTTAGGTTAAAATGTTGGTAAGATCTGTAAGTTATTATTTTGTCATTACAAGGAGGAGTGCGCTTATATTTAACAGAACAAAATAGGAAATCATGGATGAAGTCAGAAGTAGGTCTAACCTGATCGCTTTCCAGAACAGCGCGTCGGGAATTTGTCAAGAACATATCAATCAAGGACGGATTGCTACTAGACTGGAAACAGGTAGGCCAACGAGAGTTAATAACATATAGACTAGTTTTATCACAGAAGTAACGGAATAGTTTGACAGTGTTATTGTGGACTAGGTAGTTCACATTAAAATCGCCACCAATTAGTATGTTATTATACCTAGGGCTAAACCTCGTTAGAGTTTCTTCCAGTTCAATTAAGTTATCCTCCTTAAAGCTATTGGGTGGACAATACACTACCACAAGCAAATGTTTCTCAACGAGATCATTCAGCTCAACACACAGGAACTGGATATCAGACATGGATGACATATAAATACACTTTGAGAAGATGTGTTCTTTAATATACATACATACACCACCACCACTCCTATTGACACGATCGTTTCTGTACAGTTTATAACTTGGGATCTGCACAGATTGAGATAAAATATTAAGATTCAGCCACGATTCTGATATCATAACGATATCTAATTTAGAAGTGCTAAGTATTTGATACAGGACTGTAAACTTGGAGCGAATACTGCCTGCGTTCAGATGACATGCATTTAACCCATTATGGGCGCTACACAACACATTGAGAACGGTCCTAACTATATCAGGATCAGATGGATTCATCATATAAAATAATTTTTAAGAACATCACCACACACTCGGCAGAAAAAATACCTATATGAATTAGACTTAATAATAAATTAAAAGAAGAGTTAAAAAGAAAATAAAAATTAAAAAAATAATAATTACCTTTGACATGGTAAACCATAACATTCTGTTGAGCAAACTGCATCGGGCTGGTTTTCGAGGATCCATTTATAATTGGCTGGAATCTTATCTCAAAGATAGAAGACAAAAAGTGAAAGTTGGAGACTATTTTAGTGATAATCGGATTAATAAACTCGGGGTACCCCAGGGGTCTGTATTGGGCCCTACTCTCTTCCTAGTGTATATAAATTCCCTTTTTTGTCAGCCTTTTGTTGGTAAAGTTACGGCTTTTGCCGACGATCTCGATATTGCCTATAACTCTCCTAGCCATCTCCAGCTAGCTTCTGACATTAATTATGATGTGCACCTATTGAGACTGTGGTTCACCAAACATAAACTTAGGGTTAGCAATAAAACAAAATTAATGTTTTTCAGCCTTAGGTCGCAGATAATGCCGGACCTTGATTTTCGTTTCCATGCCGATAACTGTACTCGCTACAAATTGCCGGTTTACACATGTAACGAAATTATTTTGCACATCTCCTCTGAAATTATGTTTGATGGTCACTCAGCATGTCAGGCTAATTGTTTCAAAATTGATATAGTAAATAACTACAAATACCTAGGTGTTACAATTGACCAAAGCATGAATTGGTCTGATCATATTACAAACTTGACACAGTATCTTCGTTCTTCTATCCGTGGTCTGTTTCATCTTCGTAAATATTGCACAACTAATTGTCTAAGAACTGTTTATTTCGGGATATTTCACTCCAAACTTCAATATGGTTTAGGATGTTGGGGAGGTGCTCACCGCACGAAAATTCAGCCTCTACTTGTACTGCAAAAATGCGCTGTTAGGACGATTTGTGGAGTTCCTTGTTTCAGCCATTCCATAACACTATTTAAGAACCTGAAAATCCTGCCGGTAAGGCACCTGTATAATTACAAGGTGTCTACAATATTCTTTATGAGAAGTGGTTATTCGCAGAGCCCGATCTCTGATGCACGCAATTTACGCAGTAACCTTGAATTCCTGGTAAACATACATTCTTTTCGAACCAGCTACTCCGTAGCCAGCTACAAACTATTTAATTGTCCTCCACTTCGATTCGCTTAGTTAGAACACGAACATCCTTCCTAAACAAAGTCAAAAATGAGTTTTTAGTTTTGATCACAATCAAATTAAGGTTTTGCTGTCCTACGTTGTTTAATAATGCCCCTAATGCTCAATGTCTGAACGTTATTTTTATATTTCTTTCCTGTTCCTCCATTACGGCTTTATTGCTTTAGTGTATCACTTCCATCCACCTAAATTTTTGTAATGAAATCTTTCTGATGTGGCATTCAACACTATTTGAATTCTAAATACGAATGTCACCACCTATTCTTTATATTGTACAATAATTATAATAACAATATAGTTATGGTAGACTAAGCTAATAAAAAATTGTTAAATTATTGTTGAATTAAGAATAATGAATAAACTAAAAAAAAAAAAAAAGATTCGATTTCAAGAAACACAAAATAGAAAATATCAACGAAGCGCTCATATTGTTTTTTAATAAGTTTAATGTTTTGACATTTTAAACCGAGTGACATTAGCTCATTCTTTAGTTCATCGGTAGATAGTTCTTCCAGCCCGTAAAAAATAACCTTAAATGACCTTGACGTTGGAAGGTCATGGGTGAAAAATTTAAAATTTCTCGATTTCAAAAGACTGCACAAATTTTGATGAGAGTCAACGCTTTCACAATTGATTTTAATCCCGATGCTAATTTTTTTCACCGAGTAATTATCGATCTTATTTTCCCGTAGCAGGGCATGAATTTCGCTAATGGTTTTTTGCAGAACACACACCGAGGGGATTTTCATTTTTTTGTTCGATGAGAGTGCACTTAACACTTCATCACACTCAATGTCTTGGTTATCCGAATCCGGTAGGCACTATAACGGCGCGAAGTAATTGTTCTAGAGTTATTACCTCTTGATACCATTTTTGGATGTTTTATGTTAGAAGACCTATGGTCTTCAACATTCTTCAACATTAGGGTAAACGATTACGTTTGGGAATTTTGGTAGATTTGTTATGTCGATCGCTTAAGAGAGAAGGACTTTCTCGGTCAAAGCTCCGAACAGAACTGATGCTGACATTAATCCATCAATATTATTACAGAATACTAATCCATCTTCTTTTGAATAAAAGATAGCTAAAAAATTGTGATATTGTAATTTTTACTCCAGTTTGCAATAGATCCCATTGTTTTAATCTCGAGCTGGGCCCGTTTCGTCGTCTTCTTCCATACTCAAACTGGAAGAATTACAAAATCTTTCCGGTACTGGAATGTTTGGAGAATGTGGTAGTGGTATTGACACTGATGGCAAGCTAGCATACTTAATCGAGTGTTTTGATTTTTTTTGAAAAACCTTTCAAAGCTGTCAAACAGAAATAATAGCCGGAATTTTGTAGATTTGTGAGTAATCTAAGTGCTTTGATGACTTTTGTACACAGGTAAGAATATTTTTATGCTTACTCTCAAAAAAGTGATGAGAAAAGTAAACAAAATAAGATTCCCCTTATATATTTTTTTGGGATGTGATGTCTATAGGTTGATATCAATTTTTTTTCTGTATTTTACTAAATATACTTAATACGAATTACCATTCGGGATACCGGTGATTTTTTTGGTGTTGCATAGTGTAGTTTGTGCTTTTTAAGATAGTTTTTACTAGAAGCAGTGAGAAATCAACTGGCATTTTGGTTTTGGGAAAAGGAACAGATGGCTGCTGTCCGCATTGGGGAACATGCGCCTCTTTCTTAGATTTTCTCGATTATTTCACCCATGTATGAGTATAATACATAATGTTAAATGTGCGGAGTGAGCTCTGACAACTCTACATACGTTCTTTTTCTGTATCAGCTTTATTAATGATATATTCCGTATTTTGCTATGCAAGACTAGCCATAAATTTGAGGATTTATTTTATAGTTGAATTTGGCTTGCTTCGTAAATTAAGGGATTTAAACTCTCTTTTTGCATGTGGCAAGTCTCGCTCTCACAACTTCGTTGCTCCCCAAACAAACGTTTCACTTTTGTACCGTTGTTGTTTTTTCATACACGAGGAGACGCGATCGCCCCTCAACACCGTCTCCTCCTGACTGAATTTTTTATGGAGGCGAGTAAGAAGTCAAAGCAGCAAACGAAGGTGTCTGAGAGAATCAAGTGGTATAAGCTGGATAAAAGAAAAGGCGAAGCTTTTATTACCAGCATGAAAAACTACCTCTTTTCCATTATCGATGAGGTCGGTAATGCAGAGCACAAGACATGTGGGATTCCCTACAACAATCTGGCCTGGAGAAAGCCAAATCACTGCTCGGAACATCTAAAGGCCCCTGCCAACACGCAAAAGAAACCTGGTGGTGGACAGACGAAGCCAAAGCAGTGATACACGAAAAGAAAATGGCTTTCCAAGCTTGGTCAAAGTGCTCTTCTACTAATAGAGAGGAAAAAGCTCGCCGTGAAAAGGTATATAGATATTGCAAAGGTATCGCGAAGAAAAAGTGCGCCGAATTCAAAGCGAAAAGCATGGAAGGCCTATATCAGGAGTTGGAAGAAATATCGTCTTCCGCGTCTGACAGGAACCAGGCTACCCAGGAGCTTCGACAAAGCAATTTGAACAAAGGAGCAAATATCTTTAAGATAGCCGCCCGGAGAAGAAGAAATGTTCAGGAGATTCGTTTCCCAAAGTTTATTAACAATGCTGAAGGCCAACCCCTTGTGGAAGACGAAAAAATTCTCCACAGATGGCGACAGTATTGCGAGGAACTTCTGAACGAACAGTTTCCCCGAGTGTACTTTCCGCCCCGAATCATGCCGCAATATCCAACATCACAGTCGAAGAAGTTCGGTACGAGGTTAAAAACTCCAAGAAAAGGAAAGCTGTTGGGCCCGACGGGATACCCTCTGAGTTCTGGAAAAAGATGGGAGACATCGGGTCTGGATGGCTCATGGTTCTTATCTCCAAACTTATGAGAGGCGACACTATGCCTAACCTTCTTCTTTTCCTTTTTCCGGCGTTGTTATGGTCAGAAGTGTAGGACCATAACCTTCCCACTTAACTGCATTCCTACTGGTCCGCTTGTGGGGTCCGCCGATTTGACCTCAGAAAGTAGCGGCAGGCTTTCCGGTTTGGGATTACTTCATCGCAGAGGCCAATCAAATGCTGGTGTTTTTGCATTTGTTTCACACCAATTGTTTTTCGACCTGCCTTTTTTTTTTTTTTTTTTGTGACACGGGCATGCTCCAGATTTTTTGTTTGATCTTACTCTTACAACACCGGTGATCTCCAGTCGTGTCAACCCACTGATTTGCATGTACACTTGTGGGGCAGTTTAATGGTGGTATATGTGTCCCTAGGCTCACCTTGGTGTTTTCTAAATTGCCTAGATGTGATTTTTGTTTACCTTTGTTTTAGTCGCCTTTTACGACAAGCGAGAGGTATCGCTGCAGGGATATTCATAACCCGTCCCTGCACGGAACCGACACTATGCCTAATCAATGGAGGGAAAGCTATCTTCTTCCTTTGCACAAAGATACGCGAAATTGTGATAACTACCGTTCTGTCAAGCTGATGTCGCACACCATGAAGATCGTTGAACGGGTATTAGATAGCCGACTGCGGAAAATAATACGACTTTCTGATGACCAGTGCGGGTTTGTCTCGGGTAAATCAACAACAGATGCAATCCAAAGTATAAGGGTCATGATGGAAAAGCATCGTGATTCGTCAAAGGACTTGCATATGGTGTTGGTTGATTTCGAGAAGGCCTTTGACCGGCAACCAAGAGATCTTTTATGGGTAGCGCTAAGACAAAAAAGAGTTCCAGAAACCTACGTGCGAGTGATCATGGACATGTACAAGAGAGCAACGACAAGAGTAAGATGCACCGCAGGAGTCACCGAAGAGTTCGCAATCAAAGTCGGTGTACACCAAGGGAGCGTCCTCAGCCCACTGCTCTTTATAGCAGTCCTTGATTGCTTGCTTGAAGGAAAAGTGACGGACCCCAATGTGCACCAGCTATTATTTGCTGACGATGGAGCCATTATAAGTGCTGATCAGGCGTCCCTACAACGAGCACTTGATGTGTGGGTGGAAATTTTTGAGGGACACGGGTATCGTATTAGTTCAAAGAAGACAGAGTATCTGTGCTGCCCGTTCTCTGACCCTCATCAGCCTATTCCCAAGTGTGAAAAGTTTAAATATCTGGGATCTATGATTAATAAAGAAGCAACTTGTGATGACGACATCAACCATCGCGTAAGCGTAGGGTGGATGAAGTGGCGGGAAAACTCCGCCATCTTCTGTGATCGAAAAATGCCCCCATAAGCTGAAAGGAAGACTCTACACTTCAGTTGTATGTCCGGCGCTCACATACGGTTCACAATGCTGGACAATGCACAAAAAGTATGAGAGCAAATTAACGGCAGCTGAGATGAAGATGCTTCGCATGACAGCGGGAGTAACAAAGCGTGACAGAATTAGAAGTTCAAAGATTCGAGGAAGCCTCCACGTAAAAGAAACCATCACAAGAAAGATAGAGCGCGACCGACTCAGTTGGTATTGCCATGTTCAAAGGAGAGATCCTTTGAACCCCGTCCAAAAGGCAATATCAATCAACGTTCCAATTTCAACACGCAAAAAAGGCAGGCCGAAAAACAATTGGTGCAAACAAATGCAAAAACACCAGCATTTGATTGGCCTCAGCGATGAAGTAATCCCAAACCGGGAAGCCTGCCGCTACTTTCTGAGGTCAAACCGGCGGACCCCACAAGCGGACCAGTAGGATTGCAGTTAAGTGGGAAGGTTATGGTCCTACACTTCTGACCATAACGACGCCGGAAAAAAGGAAAAGAAGAAGAAGTTGTTTTTTCAAAGCGTGTAGTTATTGATACTTTCAAATGTCATTCTGTTTTCAACCTTAGTGCGAATCGAGTGATTTTTTTTCTGCTTAAGTGATGGCGGCTAAGCATCCTCTAATCCATCCAAAATTACGAAACTTCTCAATATTTTGTTCGTTCGCGGTTTGGTGTCGACCAACGAAAAAAGCATTGAGTTTTTAGAAGAAATTGGTATAATTCCTTCTAAAATTTCAACTTCCCCACTGTGTTGCAACTTACCGATGAAGGTGGAAATATGTATGTAAAAACATTAAGTTCGGTTGGATGTGGCGGTGCTCAACAAAAAGCTCTAAAAAAAAAGGTGACAAAAGTTGTAAGAATACAATAAACCCATCTATCGGCACATTTTTCCATGGGCCTCAATGTCGGTTAGAGATTCGCGAGGTGCTTGCGATAATTATCTCTTTTGTCATCAAAATACCTGTGAACACGGTTTTCCAGATAAATTAATTAAATCTTAACCTATAATTTTTTTTTTAAATATTATTGTAAATCATTATTTTAAAATTAGCATTTAACCGCTTGGCGCCATCACGACAATAAAAGCGAACTAAGTAAATCTACTATAATAGATTACTTTAACTATTGTTGTGAAATAGTCGAAATAACAGCGTCTCACGTTGATGTCAGCATTCGCGGCGAAGAAAAAACTGTGCAAATCGACGAGACTTTTCTAACAATAAAAATATTACAGAGGACGTGTTACCGAACACATGACAATCGTGGTATTGGGGTTGTTTTGCAAAGATGATAAGATCGGATGGTTCTTTAAAGTGAACTCTAAATGTAAGGAAGATTTATGGCCTTTTATCATAAATACGTTAACTCCAACACCAGTCGTATTTGTACCGATAGTTGAGAAAATGTTTTCTAGTTCTACGACCCATGAAGTGACGAACCACAGCAAAGGGGAATATGTTGTTAAGACCGATGCAAGCAACACTATTAACGATCTGCAGAATCAGAACAAGCTTCTGAAAAAAATCTCTTTTATGACAAAAAACTACGCACCACCTTTACCAGTATATGGCACTTTTCTTTTTTTAAAAGTACTGCCTTGAAGAAAAATATACGGACGACTTCGGCTCCCAAATCATTAAATTTTTACTAGACGCAAAAAAAGTGTTTTCAGATTTTATCGATGGTGAAGAAACCCGTGCAGGGACGGGTTAAGAATATCCCTGCAGCGATACCTCTCGCTTGTCGTAAAAGGCGACTAAAACAAAGGTAAACAAAAATCACATCTAGGCAATTTAGAAAACACCAAGGTGAGCCTAGGGACACATACATATACCACCATTAAACTGCCCCACAAGTGTACATGCAAATCAGTGGGTTGACACGACTGGAGATCACCGGTGTTGTAAGAGTAAGATCAAACAAAAAAATCTGGAGCATGCCTGTGTCACAACAAAAAAAAAAAAAAGGCAGGCCGAAAAACAATTGGTGCAAACAAATGCAAAAACACCAGCATTTGATTGGCCTCAGCGATAAAGTAATCCCAAACCGGGGAGCCTGCCGCTACTTTCTGAGGTCAAACCGGCGGACCCCACAAGCGGACCAGTAGGAATGCAGTTAAGTGGGAAGGTTATGGTCCTACACTTCTGACCATAACAACGCCGGAAAAAGGAGAAGAAGAAGAAGAAGAAGAAGAAAATGTGGGTTTCCAACTAAAGAAATTCGACCCTCCCACCGTTCACAGTGAGAACCTAGAGACTATTTTACCGCCAAAACAACCTCGGCTTCTCACTATCAGTGAACTCAACGAACTCGACAGTAACACCAGTACGGACGATAACTTCATTGGCGAGACTCACATACATACGTTTTTAATACATTGAAAATTGACTTAATAATTTTTAACTAACTTCAGACTTACTTACACCCCGATTGACTAAGACGTGGAATGCAATGGAATTCTACCTCCTCGTGGTGCATTCTGGGTAACGTTAAAGGCATTGCCGTACTTCACTTACAAAGATGAACCCATCATCAATATATTGATATCGAAGGCTTGCATCAGTTCAACGGAAGTATATACATTATACATACATCTTGTTGAAATGAATTTGTATTAGTAAATATTCCCCACGCAATGCATGCATGTATTATACATTAATACCACACATTGTAATGAATATGAAATATGTTTGTATGCACATGGAACGACCGAAAGTCCTCACTCCTCAGTCGTAAATAAATCTCCATCCTATGAGGATGTGTGTTTTTTCTTTTTCTGTCTAAACCATCGAATTTCACTCCGCAATAGTATTTGCTCTCAATAGGTTATGGGCCCAGAGCAACGATCGGTGGTTTAAATTTTTTATTTTTGTAATTTGCGACTAAAAGATTTTTTTTTTTGTGTGTGACGCGTAAGGGACATGAGTGCTTTGTACCAAATCGAAAAACTTAAGGAGGAGGGGAATTACGATTCCTGGAGCATCCAGATGCGAAGTGTTTTGGAGTTATCGGCTCTCGCATCTGGTGATTTGAAGCAAGAGGATACTGTTGTCGATTGGTTGGGCAAAGATCAGAAGACATTGGCCATGATTATCTTAAGTGTCAAGCCCTCACAATTGGGATACATTAAGCACTGTGTTACGTGATTAAGCTTAAGGAAATACATCAGTCCAGCGGACTATATAAAAAACTGCTGAATCTACGGATGGGAGATGGACAGAGCATGTCCAGCTACTTAAATTCATTCGTAGAGATCTTGGACCAGCTAGCCAGAGTCAATATTGAAATCAATGATGAGCTACGAGCAATCATTTGCCTTCCGAAGAGGTATGAGGGTTTCGTAGTCGCCATCGAGACGCGCGACATTCTGCCGACATTCGAAATCTTATGTATCAAGTTAAAGGAAGAAGGCGATCGCAGGGACAGTGCGGAACCAAATAGCGGGAACACACAGGCATTTACGATTCACCAACAGCCGAATACGTGTGCGAAAGGAGGTTCAAAGAAAAGGTCAAAAAATATCGTATGCTTTAAGTGTGGTGAGCGCGGGCATATAAAGTCCCTGTGTCGCAGCAAAAAGATGCAAAAAACTAACACAACAAAGAACGAAAAAAAAGACAGTGTAGCTTGTTGGGCGCAACAGAAACAAACATGTTTGATCGTTCGAAATGGTGTCTGGACAGTGGCGCGACTAGTCATATGTGTTGTGAAAGAGAAATATTCACAAGGTTCGAGACACATACATAGGTAATTGGATTAGCTGGCGCTGGCGTATTACACGCGAAGGGTAGAGGCGACGTCGAGTTACATACCGATCTATGTACATTGAAGTTACTGAACGTATTGTATGTGCCAAACATGAAGGGTAATTTCATGTCTGTAAGTCGAGCGGTAGAGAACGGTTGTATTGTGCATTTCGGCAAGAAGTACGCAAAAGTCTTCCAGGATCATGAGTGCATATTACAAGTAAACAAAGTTGGAAACTTGTATGTATTCGATGGAAAAAATAATAATTGTTTCGCTGCTGTTGAAGCTGATGGAGTACTACGGCATAAAAGGTACGGTCACTTGAATTATAACAGCTTAACAGAAATTTCCAAAAAAGGATTAGTGAGAGGGGTTGAAAAAATAAATTTCACTAAGAAACCATTAAAACGTGCATGGTCAGCAAAATTAATATGCAACCTTTCCCAAATGCAATTGAAAACAGAGCAAGCGAGTTGTTGGAGTTAGTGCACACTGATGTATGTGGCCCATTTGAGACGCGATCGATTGGAGGACCAAGATACTTTTTGACGTTCATCGACGATAAGTCCAGGCGTATATTTGTGTACTTCTTAAAGAGCAAAGACGAGGTTTTTGACAAATTCGTGGAGGACAAGAACTGGTAAGAAATTGAAATGCATTCGCAGCGATAACGGAGGCGAATATGTGAACAAGTCATTCGATGGGGTCTTGAAGGAGAATGGTATAGCAAGGCAGTTGACAGTGGCATACACCCCGCAGCAAAATGGTGTAGCGGAGCGAGCGAATCGAACTTTAGTTGAAATGGGCAGGTGCTTGTTGGTGCAGTCCGGGCAATGTCAGTCTTTATGGGCAGAAGCGGTTTATACAGCCGTCTATTTGCGCAACCGCTCACCCACAAGTGCTCTGGTTAACATGACACCAATGGAAGCGTGGACAGGTAAGAAGCCCTCCGTTAACCATCTAAGAATTTTTGGTTCCGTTGCAGTGGCGTTAGATAAAGGGTTTACCAAGGAAAAATTCCGTGCTAAGGGAAAATTCCGTGCTAAGGGAAAATTCCGTGCTAAGGGAAAAGAGTACCGCATGGTGGGATATTCCAGAATCGCTAAAGGCTATCGACTGTACGATCCAGAAACAAAGCAAGTCGTCGAAAAAAGCGATGTCATATTCGATGAATCTGTTGGAATGGGCCAAGACAATGACGAAACCATTGAATTTGACCTTTTAACGAACAAAGTTCCAGAAGAGGCTCCAGCAAACGAGAATAGTGACGACATTGAGGTCGGCGCAAATGAAAGGAATAGAAGCAGTCGTGATTCTGAAAGTGCAGAGGAACAACAAGAGGCAGTCCGAGTATCCCAGGAAGCAGCTGACCAGGTACGACCTGGTAGGCCTAAGTTGCTACGCACGGGTAAATCCGGTCGCCCGAAGAAACGGCACAACCTCATCAGTGTCTTACTTACCAAAGAGCGAGTTCGCTTCGCAATGGCGCGAGGCTATGCAGAATGAATATGAGGCTCTGACTAAGAATCGTACCTGGCTAGTCGCAGATCTTCCAAGACATCAACGTGCTATTGGGTGTAAATGGGTATATAGCCTGAAACAAGATGCAGCAGGTCAGATTCATCGGTTCAAAGCACGTCTAGTGACAAAGGGCTGCTCGCAACAGTATGGCGTAAACTTTGGCGATGGACGTATACACTGTTTATATGAAACAACCTAAAGGATATGTAGATGGCTGTCATCCAGATAAAGTCTTACTCTTAACCAATGCTTCGTACGGGTTAAAACAATCAGGAAGGGAGTGGAACGCCAAACTTGACGGCGTTTTGCAAGAGATGGGGTACATACCATGTGATAACGAGCCCTGCCTGTATAAGCAACGTAAAAAAGGTAATTTGTCACTAATCCTGGTTTACGTTGATGATCTTCTTATAGCATGCCAATCGAAGCTGGACTTGGTCAATATTAAGTCAACTATTTCGAAGTCGATTGAATGTGTTGACAAGGGGCCACTGCAATTCTTTTTGGGCATGGAAGTTGAGCGTAATGGTGAACTAGGCAACATCACCATTGGCCAGTCTCAATATATAACGGAGCTCTTGTGGCGGCATGGCTGTGAAGAAACCAGACCAGCGTATACCCCTTTGGATCCAGGTTTTCAGGTGGCATGTGATAGCACTCATTTCCAGAAAATAGATGCAGTGGCTTATCAGTCTTCAATCGGCGAGCTGATGTGGTTGGCACTAATGACTAGACCGGACATCTTGCACTCAGTTGCAAAATTAGCTCAGCGGAACAAAGATCCTCACAGTGAACATCTTGCAAGCGTGAGGCACGTTTTGAGGTACTTGGCATCTACTAAAGACCTGAAGTTACACTACACAAGGTGTGGAGAAGCGTTAGTAGGTTATGCTGATGCAGACTGGGGCGGCGACAAGGTTGATCGCAAATCTTATTCTGGCTTCGTATCGTTGCTGGGAGGCGGACCAATATCCTGGAAATCGGAGAAGCAGCGGAGTGTGGCACTTAGTAGCACTGAGGCCGAGTATATGGCTTTATCAACAGCTTTCAAAGAGACCATTGCTATGCGACGTCTCATTATTGAAATTGGTTGCGGCGAGGCGGACACTCCAACGATTGTGTATGGTGACAATATAAGTGCGCAACAACTTGCTAAGAATCCAGTCCATCATGCGCGAACTAAACATGTCGATATACGGTATCATTTCGTACGAGAAATCATAAATGAGGGTCAAATTGAGCTGAAATATATTTCCACGGGTATAATGATGGCTGACATTTTTACGAAGAATCTCGCAAAGAAGAAACTTATTCAACTTATTGAAATGTTAAACTTAAAATAATTTTTGTCCTTTATTTTATTTTTGTAAACATGTTATCATTGAGGAAGGGTGTTGAAATGAATTTGTATTAGTAAATGCACGTGGAACGACCGAAAGTCCTCAGTCGTAAATAAATCTCCATCATTTGACGTGTGTTTTTTTATTTTAATGTTTAAACCATCGAATTTCACTCCGCAATAGTATTTGCTCTCAATACATATAACCTCGTACTTACCCCAAAATCTACATTGGGCCAAGCAGGGGGGTTGCAGGGGTGCAGCATGGCCCCCATACATATTATCACCGTACATACCAGAAAAGAAAAAATCTCATAAAAAAGTACCTTTAGTAATTTTCGATTTTCTCAAAAACTAGAAGACGTAAAACCATTCGCCATTTATGAATTCAAGTACGTACTTAAGTCTTTTTCAAGTACAATTACCAGGTACTGAAGTACAAGTACCAGTACTTGGTACCAGTACTTGTACTTATCAAGTACTTAAGTCCTTAAATACCGAAGTACCTTACAGCCCTGTCTCCAACACACATAGTCAAGAAGCATGTCGTAGTACAAACACATGCCGTATTTGTCAGGCTCGTCATCATACATTGCTACACTTTAAGAAGCCATCAACGTTAAACTCGTCTTCGTTCAACACTGTGACTTCGAGGCAATTTACTAGTATTTTGCTTCGCACCGCTTTAGCCAAGGCGACCAACAGCCCCGGACAATCTCAAACAGCACGAATCTTATTCGACAACGCTTCGAATTTGATATTTATTACGAAACGATGCGCCGAAAGAATTTCGTTAAACACTATGCTGTCAACCACCACCCTTAAAAGTATAGGTGCTGTAGCGGCTGGTACTTCCAAGCGGTGCAGCTTACGTTATTCTCACTCGGCAATACATTCGCCGAAATCGTTCACGCAAACATATTTTTAAATATAACTAATGTGGTTGAGCATGTCCTTTCATCCGCAGGAAGTCATGGCAATTGGCAACATATCAATGATTTATCTTTGGCTGACCCGAAATTCAACATACCCGCACCAGTCAATATCTTGCTAGGCTGCGATCAACAAGGAAGCTTCTTTCTTGATGAATTGATTAGGGACCCAAAGGACACTTCAATGGCAGTGCAAACATCACTCGGTTGGGTACTGTTCGGAAAAGCAGTCGCACTAGAACCCGCCTACACACTTTCTTCAATCATCGCCAGTAAAGACATCGCTTTGTCTAAAGCCGTGGCCCGATTTTGAAATCTTGAAGAACTTCCAGAGTGCAAGCACCCCACTGATGAAGAACTTCTATGCAAGAAAATGACGGTCAAAATAATTTTTTTATTTATTTATATTTATTTATCTACCAGGTGTACACTTTAACAGATAACGGACTTAAAACTAAAATTATAATACATATATAACATCCATTAAAAGCTCCAGTGACAGTATATGTTTTTTAACATTTGATCTGTCATTAAACAAGTCAATATCTGTACAAAAAGAATTACAGTACTTTATACATTTAGTGATTGGATCGTTAGAAGCATAATTATATGTATGACTAGGATGGCGAAAAACATTTCTTTGACGAATCTTTCTGGTGCATAAAGAAAAAAACATTCAAGAATTTCAGGGCGTATCATTTTATACGGAAAAATATCATGAAC
This sequence comes from Merodon equestris, assembly GCA_958301585.1. Classification (NCBI taxonomy): domain Eukaryota; kingdom Metazoa; phylum Arthropoda; class Insecta; order Diptera; family Syrphidae; genus Merodon; species Merodon equestris. The sequence goes on from OY284416.1 coordinate 91,895,788, forward strand.
AAACATTATAAAGTTAATAGATATCCTTTTTTCTAGCGTAGCTAGACCTATTAAGGCGCATCTAGCAGTGCAGGAGGGCATAACATCTAAATTCCAATTCAGTTGCCTTATAACAAATCTAGTGAAAGCTTTTTGGACTCTTTCCACACCCAACTTCGACGTGGTATTTTCAGGACACCATACTGCACAGCAATATTCTAAAATAGGTCTAACAATTGACATATAAACCGATTTAAGGGTGTAAGGATTAGAAAACGCAAAGCAATTTGTTTTTAAAAACCTTATCAAAGAATTTGCTTATGCAACTATGTATGTAGTCAATATGATTAGAAAATGGTCGCTATTTGGTTAAACTTCCGCTTAAACCTAATATATCGATTGGGAACTCCAGGTTCCCAACTGCAACTCCAACTCCGTAGTCTAAGCCTTACATCGCATGGAAAGATTGCAAACAACAACAACTTCAAGCATATTATTCACAAGTAACGCAGGAGTTCATTGACTTGGGGCATATGGAGGAAGTCAGCGACAATGCCATCGCAGGTAAACATATAATATAATATATGTAGGTAAACATATAATAAACATATAAGATATACATATATAGATAGGTCTACAATTTGTTTTGCCTGGGGATGCCCGTCCGGTACAAGAATTGAGAACCTACGCCCTAAGAAGACAAGGGCGTTCTGAATAAAATAGATTCTGATTTCCGAAATTAGACTTTCAACTTCTAGTCATAACTGCTGATTTTTTTCGAAGTGCGAGGAGAAGCTATCATATCATTGATGTAAATGCTAAAAAAGATCGGCGAGTAGAAGTCACCTTGGCTATTTTCACAATTAACTTTCTATCGGCCAGCACTTTCGGCATGCGTCTCTACCATTTGGTGTCTTATTGGTGACGATCGTGCCAGGCTCCCAAACTGACGGAACTGGAAGTTCTCTGGGTTCTGCTATGGCCGGCGCTATCGCCGAAAAAGGCGGTGATGCTGACAGACAGACTCTGATCGCAGAAGGCAAAGCTGTTTTAAGTCCCAACAACCCTCAAACTGACAGAGCTATCTCAAAGCGGCGTCGGAAGGGAGCAGGAGGTCGAACCAAAAAAGGTAAGAGCGCTCGCAAACGGAAGATGACCGCCGGGGACAATCTTGCTGGGGAGAGAGAACGCAGATGCGGCGATCAACAAAGATCGAAGCGAAAACCTGAAGACGGAGGGAACCAAAGAATGCTCCTCGGAGGTGGGCACTTCGCACAACAAACCATTTCCTTCGGAAACGAGATACCAATAACCCTAAAGATTCGAGACAAGCACAACTCCTACAAATAGGCAGCCATTTCTGATAAAAAGGTCAGGATAGGGAGTGCTGGCAGTGGGAGCAGAATGACCAGTGCAGATTCCCAACACTGCGAGAATCGTGTACTGGAGTTAGCTTCAGCAACAGGCTTCTGTATTCAGGCTGAAAGGTCTGCTCTGATGAATAGTACCTTCGTGGTGCGCTGCTCCTCACAGCAGACATCGGCCTGGGTCAGGAGCATGGTGCTCAGAAGTGGGATAAGTGACTACATTTAAAAAAAAAAACAAAAAAAAAAAAAGCAATAGAAAATATACTAGCATATAGGTATATATTTATACATATACCAGCTAAAAGATTGGCTGGAGAAATTGGGAAAAAAATCAACCGGGAACACATCGACACTCATTCTGCGGTTGTGCGACATTCCTCCAGTGGAAAGGGGAGAGTGCCCAGTCAAGGAGGGGGAAAGCACACCACATGAGCACAAAAGGAGAGAAACGGTCAACAAATGCAAGCGACGAAGAGGAGTGAAACAACGATGAGATGAGCGACGATGAGGCGAACGACGATGAGGCGAACGACGATGAGGCGAACGACGATGAGGCGAACGACGATGAGGCGATCGACGAAGATGCGAACGAAGAAGAGGAGGGCGATGACAACGATCTGATGACACAAAAGAAAAAACGAGTGCAAGTAAAAACAAAAGAGACGATGGAAATGAAACTGCTCAAAAAGGAAATGGAATTGATGAAAAAGGAGATGGAATTACGAAGAAGAGAAATAGATTTACTAAGAAGAGAAAAGGAGAACCAATTGACGTGGAATAAGGAAGCGAGTTGCGGTAGAAACGAAAATGAAAAGGAGCGCTAAGAAAACAAGATCCCGACAGCCAAAGAGCTGATTTCCGAATATTCCGGCGAGGGAGACAACTTCACACTCTGAGAATATCAGTTGAAGAGCATAAAAACCTCATTCCAGCTGGATGACACCGACTTGTGTATCATCATCGTGTCAAAATTAAAGGCCCCGGCCCATAGAATCCGTCGATCCGTCACTCCGTTGATTTCAACTGAGTGAAAAGTAGAATATACACATTCTTATGGGAGGTGGCCCATAGCCGACGGATGTATGAACTTCAACGGACAAAGTAGAGCTACTTTCTACTTTTCGCTCCGTTGAGAGCTCATACATTCACATATAGGAGCTTACACATTTACATTCTGAGGTTCACGCATGCACGAATTGAGAGTAAGCACGTTCATTGGTGGATGCATTGAGAGAATGCTTGGGAACTCTCTCGTACTGAGAGAAACTTCAAATTCGGTTGACATTCAAAGTACGATTCGTTTGGTGAGGGTCGTTTAGTGTGCGAGATGTGAACATTATTCTAGGAAAAAAATGTTATAAAATGTTCGAGGAAGAACTGATTGAGGCGATCAAAGGCCATCCGTGCCATTCATTTTATAACTCAGATGAACGCACTCCATCAATTAATAAATGTCATCGACAACTGTCAACGGATTGACGGATTCTATGGGCCGATGTTTGCCTGCTCTATCCGCCAACCCGTTTTCACTCAGTTGAAATCAACGGAGTGACGGATTGACGGATTCTATGGGCCGGGGCCTTAAGGGGTAGAGCTTTAAAATGGTTCCACTCGAAGCCAGATGTCGCAACTATAACCATCGAAAATTTAATGAGGGAAATGAGACTGCTTTTCAACGGTTGCACGGGCAAAATGGCAATCCGTCAGGAATTTGAAGCGCGAAAATGGCGGGTTAATGAAAGCTTTCAAACTAACTAACTAAACTAACTCTTGCAAGTAAGATAGAATTTGAAGACGAAGAGCTGGTAGAATACATTATCGAGGGGATACCCGACGCACAACTACGCTCGCAGGCGAAAAATCATCGATTCAGTTACAGGAACCAGCTGATGGAGGCGTTTTCAGATTTGTCGCTTCCAAAGCAAATTATTGCAACCAACAATCAAGATATGGACCGCAGAGGAACCAGGCGTTGTTTTAATTGCAACTCAATCGGTCACATCGCTGCAGAATGTCGCAAACCAAAGCGGGAAGTTGGGGCCTGTAACGCATGCGGTATCATTGGACATTTCGCTGCCGACTGTGTGGAGTATAAGAAGAAGTTAGTGCATCATGTGCACGACGAAGGACAATGAATTCGTAAGAAATGCATATATAGATTTCCACTTAAATACTAATTGTAAAATTCTAGTAGAATGCCTAATCGACACGGGAAGTCCCATTAGCTTCATCCGCTCCAAGTTTGTACTAGCTAATTTTTATATTGAAAATAATTTTTATACGAATTACTATGGAATAAATAAAACTGAATTAACTATTTTTGGAAAAATAAAAGTTAACGTTCTATTTGAAAACGATAATGTTCCTTAGAGTATGATGGTTGTATCGGATGAAACGATGGCATATCCCGTGGTCCTAGGAAGAGATTTTATATTGAAAGCTAAATTAAGCTTAAAGAAAGAAAAGGAATCTAAAGCGAAAGGTAATGAAACGAATGATAATGTAAAGGGAAACTCAGAAAATAATGAAATAGAACAGGGTGTTAAATTTTGGCAAAGCGAAAGATGTGAATTTAATATATTAGAAACAGAAAGTGATGTACCAGAACCAACGAATTAGATTTTGAAACAAAAACTAAGATAAATTATATATTCAGCAGAAGTTATGTAAACCGTGTGCGCCCCGACTCACCCGAAGTCACGTATAAAATGAAGCTATGCTTAACAGATAATGAGCTCTTCCATAGTACCCCGAGAAGGTTATCTTATTTCGAAAAAGACAACTTAAAGGAGATTATAGGCGACTTGTTAGATAGAAAGATCATTAAACCTAGTAATTCCGAATATGCTTCACCAGTCGTGTTCGTGAAAAAGAAAACGGGAGACCTACGATTTTGCGTCGATTATCGCGTGCTGAACAAAGTGATCTTAAGGGATAACTACCCTTTGTAAATTCCATCCTGTGTTCTATTTTTCAAAGAGGACAACGGAGTGCGAGACGAAATACCATAGTTTCGAGTTGGAGACCCTTGCAATAATATATATGCCCTCGAGCGGTTTAGAATCTATCTGCAGGGAATTATGTTCAGGATAGTTACTGATTGTAATTCTCTTACTCTAACGCTAAATAAAAAGCAAGTCAATCCGCGGATCGCCTGTTGGGCCTTACAACTGCAGAATTATGACTACATTTTAGAGCGAGATAACGGTTTAGTGTATAGAAAAATTAAGGACAACATCCTTTTTTATGTTCCGGCAGATATGGAGGATCACGCAGTGGCGTAGCTAGCATAGGTGGCGCCTGGGGCGGCAATTATGGTGTCACCCCCAGAATGAAAAACAGTAAAATAAATGAAATTCCGCTATTCCATATATTATGACATTTTATTTAAATTCAAATAAGAAATTAAAAAAAAAAAGAAGAAAAAAATGTATAGGTACACATAATACGCATAAAAAAAAAAGCAGAATAAAAACTAATACAATATACACATTACAATACTTGTAGAAACTTAAAACGTCTTCTTCCTAGCTTTTAAAGCAGAAAGTTCGTTGATTGCGTCATCAAAATTTATTTGCTGGGTCGCCTCATGTTCAATAGTTAAAATTCCCAGATTGTTGAGCAGATATAAGAACTTCAATAACAAATGCAAAATAATGTGCACGTGCACTAAAAAACCAAAATAATAAAAAGAACTCCAAGAGCTACATACATACACACATACATAGATGATAGAAACCGTATTAAAAAAAATAGAGCTTAACAACCAACCAAATAGAGCAAAAAAAAAACAAGTAAGTCAATAGTTGACGGCGACCGACGCGACGCGACGATGGAAAGGATTTAAAAAGAAAAACAAATAAGAGCATGCTTTTCATAACCGCAGTACAAAGTTCGGGGAAAAATAACCGTATCTATGGACGATCCGAGAATTACTTTTCTTGTCGACACACCTGCGTGTGGGACCAACCAAATAAAGCACTCACCGTCTTCCTACATAAGGCTAAGCGCAAATTGAGACACGTATAGCGCGTTTGAGGTGACATGACACGAGTGGCATGACGCGTACGTGCCAAACGCGTAGCGTGGTGATCCACAAATTGAGACGCAGGTACTCGCAGATCGAACGCATAATGTCCGATTCGCGATCAAAACAATTGATATTATTAAACCTAAATTCCGAATCAGATTCAGATGAAGCTGAAGAGGATACTTTGTTGTATTGCTTAAACCGGAAATTTAAATCTCACTCCAAATACAATTTTTAAATTTTGTCTTCATGTAGTTGGCACATTGGGTATCATACAGCTCTTTATGAGCTCTAACTGCCTCTATTAATTTTTCTTCTGCCATGTATCCAAAACCAAGAATGGCACGTGAAACTGTGGCCCCTATTGCGAGTGTCGATCAGCGATCGACTCGACAATTGTCGATTGCGTCGATTGATTCTGGGTTTGGTATTGTGTAACTCAATCGATGGAGAAGTAGACTATTGTGAATAATTACGTCAATATTGTGAATAAAACCATGAATATTGTGAATATTTCGTTTTTTGACAGTTGTTTGACTGTCGTTTATTTATTTCATCAAAGAAACTCAATACTCCAAATCATTCCAAAAGGACTTTTTTTTTCTTAATTTCACCCATTTTTCCCTTGAACACATAGGAGGTCATCCTAGTTTAGTACTAATAAACTAGAGAAACAAATAAATAAATAAATAAACATCTATGTTTAGTACTTAATCTTTCCTATCTGTGTTTTGCTTGTGTTTTCAAACAAACTCGCTTAGCAATATAGGGATTTGCTTCCATGAACGAAACGAGGAGCTCTAATTGTTTTTTTTGTTCGTAACCTGCTTTCACCTGAATTAGAATTTCATAAATACTCCATAAATTCATTATTTTTATTAAAATTACTTCATTTAGTACGCAAAAAAAATATCTTTTTCTCTAACAGAAAGCAACGATCAGTATTTTGCGATCGACAACAAGCGAGTGTCAAATCGACAACGGTCGATCAGAATCGACATCCACAATACCAACATCTGCAATCGACGATCGATGATCGATAAATGTCGATCGTCGATCGCTGATCGACACTCGCAATAGGGGCCTGTGTCTCGACTACTGCGCCGCGCGACGGTCAGCTCGCGCGGGTCGCGACACGTCACACGTGTTTACCAATTTGCGCCGTTCTATTCAATCCTGTAGTTTACAAACAGTTGTTTTTTTTTCTTCGGAGACCAACAGCGCTGTTTAAGAGAAAGTGTGTTTTCTTAGTTAAGGCCCCGGCCCATAGAATCCGTTGATCCGTCACTCCGTTGATTTCAACTGAGTGCAAAGTAGAATATACACATTCTTATGGGAGGTGGCCCATAGCCGACGGATGTATGAACTTCAATGGACAAAGTAGAGCTAGATACTTTCTACTTTTGGATCCGTTGACAGTTCATACATTCACATATTGGAGCTTACACATTTACATTCTGAGGTTCATGCATGCACGAATAGAGAGTAAGCACGTTCATTGATGGATGCATTGAGAGAATGCTTAGGAACTCTCTTGTATTGAGAGAAACTTCAAATTCGGTCGACATTCAAAGTACGATTCGGTTGGTGAGAGTCGTTTAGTGCGCGAAAAGTGAACATTATTCTCGGAAAAAAATGTTATAAAATGTTCAAGGAAGAACTGATTGAGGCGATCAAAGGCCATCCGTACTCGTTTTATAACTCATATGAACGCACTCCATCAATTAATAAATATCATCGACAATTGTCAACGGATTGACGGATTCTAGGGGCCGACGCTTGCCTGCTCTATCCGCCAACACGTTTGCACTCAGTTGAAATCAACGAAGTGACGGATCAACGGATTCTATGGGCCGGAGCCTTTAAGCTCTCGTTGAGATAACAGCTGTCGCTCGATTCGATGCCAAGATCATGCAGGCGAAGCTCGGTGGCATTTTGCTTTCGGTAGTTTGCAGCTGACTTTAAAACTGAATTTCTCTCGAGAGAGTTGCTGACTTTTACAACTGGTGGTGGTGGTGCTGTCCCATTATTTCTTCTTTTGTACGAAAAATGTACGGTAGGAGAGGCGGCTTACAATCGATGACAAAGTTGATTGAATAAAGTTCTTAAGTTCTCCTCAGGCTGAATCGGTATGCCGAAGAGTACGGCGTCGCATGACATCCTCTTCTTCTCAAGCAGGTTGCACTGCTTCTGCAAAGCAGCAATTTCTTCACGATGGTGTTGAGATGTTGCGTTGGAGTTATCTTCAAGTCGATGAATGCGATCAATTATGTTGGCGATGGTTTTGTTGACCTCATCAAGTTTTCGACTCCAGTTGCCAGTGATTTCCTCAATCTTCAGAAGAAATTCACTCTGAATTTTAGAAATTTCTTCAGAGAAACTCTGCCGTAGTGAGAGAAACTAAACTGCTTAGAAAGTTGTTCTTCTAAGACCTTAGCAGTGACGGATAAGTTATCACTGTCCAGTTGTTTTAGAGCAGGAGTTGGTGTAGAAGGCAGCACTTTTGCTGATGCAGCTCTTGTTCGGGGATTAGGCGCAGACATGTTCGCTGATTTGATAGCCCGTGAGAAGTTCGAAGCAAGCGGTAAAGAGTCAACGGCGAAAAATTATTTAACTTTATTTACTTTATTTAATTAAAAGAAAGAGTAAGTTAGAGATTTGATTATTTACAAATATTCAGACAGAACTAGTTTTAGGATTTCGCACGTTTAATTAATTATTTAGCAGATTGTCACTCAGCTTTTTGCTCACTATTGCCGAACGAATTGGAAAAACGTCTATTCAGTCATTTGGTATCGATCAAACCCCTGTTTTTTATCGTACTTTGCAGCAGAAAAAGTGACGCATTTATTCACAACTTTATGAATTAAAATATATATATACAGTATATTTGCCTCAGAGCTCCTTCTTCACAAGTAAGATCTTCGGCAAAATGCTTTCATTCTACAAATTTTATACCGGTATTCGGTGGGAAAAATTCAGACAGTTAACCCAGGACCAATGACGCTGGGTCATATTCACCCAAGGTGATTTGAAACAGCTGTAATTTTTTTTCAAAGTAGGCGGTATAATATTGATGTTTGTGTAGTTGGAGATACAGCCTCGGACAACACGATTAGCTTTTGTGCTCAGTTGGAAGCCGGTTGTGCAGCAATATAGACGTGCATAAAGTTAAAACGAATAAATATGACCCAATGATTGCCAGTGTAAAAATATTTTTATTTTGTGTTTTTAGTGTTTGTTGTATTTTTTCTAGTTTTTCTTTGCAAAAATGGCACTACGAAATCAGCCAGAGAGAATTTTGTAATAGCAATAGTGAAACGGAACAAAATGATATTGATACCAATACAGACACGGATTGTTTCAATAAAAAATCAAAAATTTATCAACGGGAGAGATGGAACCATGTGGCAAAAAGCACCAGCGCGACCAAATGTTCTTACAAGACCAGAAAATATAATATTTGAGAAACCTGGTGTGAAGCTTGTGGCCAAAACTATTTCCGAATGTTGGAATTTATTTATTATTGAGGATATGTTGTGTAAAATTCAAACATATACGAATTTACAAATACAACAGAGAAGAACATCTTGTGCAAATTTAAGCAAACGTAAATATATGGGTGCAGTCGAAATAACAGAATTGAATGCGTACATAGGCCTATATTGCTGGATTTTATCGCTCTCATAGACAAAATTTGAGTGACCTGTGGCAAATAGATGGAACAGGAGTGGACATTTTTAGACTCACTATGTCAATTCAGCGATTTTACTCTAGGTGTTTTTTATTATGCCATCCAGATCTTATCCGGATCACGATTTACATGCATTAAAATAACAACACGTGATCCACCCCATTTGGATCAATTTCAAGATCCGAGTGTGAGTGGAATGAGTTTACACTATTCCCCACTGGTTTTGCACTCAAATTAGGAAAATCATTGCCTGATGAACATATAAAATTGTGGCCAGGATTTGGTTAAACAGTTTTCGCTTCCGTATCAAGTAATTGTACTCATAATTCTATAAAAGGTGTGTATTATACTACATTTCTAAAACTCTTGAGTGTTTGGGGAAATATTACCCCCTATCGGTGTACGAGTATATCGATAAAAAATATTATCATCAGCATTAAAATCGCTCGTATCAAATTTGTATGAAAAGATATTTTCTTTGATATTGCAATTTCACAATCAAATTTTGTTTTCAAATGTTAGCATCACCAACGCTGGCTATTCCTTGATCTGTAGTGTTTTATTATGTCCCATCATCCGGATAGGATCTTGTGGCATAATAAAATACACCTTTACAGAAAGCTGCTTACGCTTCGACGACAAATCTACACGAGCAGGAGGATATCAACTGGATACTTTGGCACCAATACGTGAAACGTTTGACAGTTTTGTTGAACAATGTACAAAAATGTATTCACCGGGAGAAAACTGTACTGTTGACGAGATGTCAGTAGCTTTTAGAGGAGGATGCAAATTTCAGCAATATATACCGTCTAAACCGGCAAGATATGGCATAAAAATATTTGCCTTAGTTGACTCAAATATATTTTACGTGAAAAATTTGGAGATATAGGCTGGCAAACAGCCAAACGCACTGTTCTCAGCCAGTAACAAACCTTTTGATGTTGTTGATCGCATTGTGTTACCCATCTCCAAAACTCATCGAAATATTACTCTTGACAATTGGTTCACAGGTTACGAATTGATTATTCATCTCCTAAAAGAATACAAATTGACCTCGGTGGGTACCTTACGCAAAAACAAAAAGCAAATCCCTCCTGAATTTATTACAACTCGAGATAAAGACCCAAACACGTCAGTTTTTGGACATCAAAAATATATTACTCTGGTTTCTTATAATCCGAAGAAAAACAAAGTTGTACTTCTGATGTTGAGCTTACACCACGATAATAACATCGACGAATCTACTCAAAACGATGGCCATTGACGGTTTTTTTTTCTATGTTGAACTTATCGGGCATAAATGCATACATAACTTATTGGGCTAATAACAATGAAACAAGCATAAAAAGACAACAATTCCTTAAAAAAAAAGCATTTACAAGTTCGAAGGACACGTGTGAATTCACCGCGGCAACTAGGAAAAAAAATCGCAGATTTTATTTGTGAACAGCTCGAAGAACCTCCCCCGAAGATTATAGGAAGTCACAAAAGGTGCCAAATATGCCCATCCTGAAAGGATAAAAAAAAAAACGTTTCATACGTGTAATGCATGTCGGATTTACATTTGCCCGGACCACTTGATTTCGTACCGTAACAATTGCAGTAGTTCCATGTCGCTCGATAAAATAGTAAAAGACTAATTTGGCTATGTTTAGGCATATCATTTTTTACTATAACTTTGATAAAAATGTAAAAATATTAAAAATAAATTCAATATTGTCTACATTTTGTAATTTACTTAAGAAATCAGCTACTTTATTATCTTTACCTTCAAGATACTCAACTTCGTAATGGAATTCTTGTAATTTAATTACCATCTTCGGTTCCTTGGAGATAATTCCTTTTTGCTCTATATATTGTATTTAGATATTTTATGGGTCAATGGTCTGTTATAATCATAAATCTGTTGACTCCTAAATATATGTAGACGAAAATAAGTAACAGCCCAAACAATGGCCAAAAATTCTTTATCAGTCGTCGAATAGAGTTTCTCATGATCATTTAAAGATCTTGACGCAAAGCAAACCGGTTGACCTCCCTGTATAAGTACTGCCCCAATCGCATAATTGGAATCATCGGTATAAAGAATAAAATATTTTTCAAAATCAGTAAATTTTAGGATAGGATGGTTAACAATTTTGGCTTTCAGTGTTTCGAATGATTGAATATACTCCGGATCGATTTTGTTTATTTTGGTATCTTTTTTAAGGTACTTAATCATGGGGTAGGCAATTTTGGAATACTTTTGTACAAATTTTCTGTAAAAGCCTGTTACCTCTAAGTAGCCTTTCAATTGTTCAACTGTCTTTAGTGATTTATAATCTACAACGTACTTTATTTTTGCCGGGTTGGGTTTCATTCCATCTTTTGTAAGGATGTGTCCCAAAAATTTCGTATCTTGTTTCAAAAATGGACATTTGTGGAATTGAACTTATGCTTGGCTAAGATTTTAAAAATAGTTCTTATGGCTAATAGATGTTCCTCGAGACTAGTCGAAAATATGAGGATATGGTCTAAAAAAACCACACAAACCTTGTTTACGTGACCTCTCAATATTTCATTCATTACTCTCTGGAAAGTGACCGGTACATTTTTTAAGCCAAATGGCAACCGGGTAAATTCATAGAGACCACTTAGCGTCGCAAATGCTGTCTTGTGAATGCCCCTAGGATGCATTCGAATTTAATAATATCCCTTGGGCAAGTCCAGAGTTGTGAAATATTGAGCACACCCTAACTTGCATAACAAATTACACTGGGGAACAGTCATTTTGCGGCAAGGTAGATTGAAGTCAATTTTGTATAAGTTCAGGATGCTGAATACGAGAAAAATATCAGATTTGTCAAATTGACTCTAGTTCATGAGATAAAGGCTTTAATAAATATTTGACTAAAAAGGTCAAAATAATAAATACAATGACGTATTAAAATATAGATATTTTAAGAGCGGCTATAATTATAATCAATGATAAAAAACTAAATATATATGCTGTTAAGACAAATAAAATAATAAAAAAAATTACAAAAAACTTTTTTTGTAGACTTTTCTATTGTGTTTTTGATCAGGACAATCCCTAATTAAAGTCCAGCAGTAGTCTGCCATCATATGGCTGTCCCATCGACCTTGATATCCTTCTTCCATGGTCCTAATGTCCCGGTGGAACCGTTCTCCTTGCTCCTCGCTGTAATCGCCTAGGTTGTCCGGGAATCTGTCCAAATGGCTATGTAAAAAATGTAATTTGATGCTCATATTTGCTCCTAAGTGGTTAAAATTCTGTAGCATTTTTACAACTAGTTCTTCATATTCTGGTACTTTGTGATTACCCAAAAAGTGTTTGACCACTAATACAAAGCTTAGCCATGCTTCTGATTCGATCCGTGTCATATGGCTTGTAAATGCGGTGTCTTTTATAAGGGTACGGATTTGGGCTCCATCAAAGATGCCTGCTTTTAATTTTTCCATACTCAGGGCGGGAAATTTTTGACATACATACTTGAAACAGTCACCATTCTTATCTAGGGCTTTTATAAACTGTTTCATTAACCCAAGCTTGATGTGAAGTGGTGGAAGAATGATTTTCTCTCGGCTTATAAGTGGCTCATTAACGATATTTGCATTTCCAACTAATATATTTTCTCTTAAAGGCCATATCTTTCTAATCCAGTGTTCGCTTTTTGCGCGACTATCCCAAAGGCATAGGAAACAGGGGTATTTGGTATACCCACTTTGCTGGCCTAATAAAAAGTTTACCATCTTCAAGTCTACGCATACTGACCACTAATGTTGTACGTACGAAATCTTCTCTAAAACAAATTTAATATTTTGGTACTCTTCCTTGAGTTTGGTAGAGTGACCAATTGGGACGGAAGCAAATTTATTTCCATTATGCAATAATACACATTTTAGACTCCTTTTTGAGCTGTCTATAAAAAGCCGCCAATTTTCTGGCTTATATTCAGGAAGACCCATAAAACTTAAGAGGCCAGAAACATTGTTGCAAAAGACCAATTTGTCTTCTTCGGTAAAGTAAGGGAGAATATCTTGCTCTCTGGTCCGGTAGGATGTTATAGTAACGTCAGGTTGAAGACAATGTTTTTCTTTTAGTCTCGAAGCAAGAAGTTCAGCTGATTTCTTTGGTAAATTCAAATCACGAACCAAATCATTGAGTTCCTCTTGAGAAAATCCCTGTCTTGTAGAACTACATCCTTCGAACTCACTTTCACTGCTGTTATTCTGACTGAACATTTCAACTTCATCACAGTTTACAGTTGATGGTCCTGAAAATACTGGAACTGGCAAATCTTCACTGTGTAATATTGGGGGCTTAGCCGATTCCACATTAGGATAAACCCAAGTACGTTTTTTGTACCTATTCATGCCTTTCACATTCACAGCACAAAAGTAACAGTCATTGAAATGATTGGTTGGCTCAGTCCATATCATCGGCACTCCAAATTTAAACCCTTTACGTTCTCCTTTGGTCCATTGTCGCAGAGTTTCCACACATGACTTACACACGATATTGGGCACCCAATATTTATTTTTTTGGGTTAGATTTATCCCAAAGTATGCGAGGTAGGTTTGTTTCACAAACTCAGTGATCTTTCTTCTTTGTTTTTGTTGACAAAATTTGCCACATATAAAACAAAAACTGTTAGGATTGTTAACGCAAGACTTTCGCGACGAACTCATATTTTTCACGAAAAACAAGATAATTTATACTTAAAATAGAGCACGAACTGATAACCTTAAGGTCTAATATTTGTAATCGAAACTATTACAACTACCTACATGAATAGAAAACAAAATTTAGTTGGAAATACTCAAATTAATACAAGTCGGGAGGGTAGGTTCATATTTTTTCAAATGCTTGGTTATATGTCATTTATCTCAAGAACCAGAGTCAATCAAAAAAAAGTATATACATTTCGTGTATGTCTAATGTAAGTGTTTATTAAAACCAATAACAAAATTCTTGCCGCAGAAAAATAATATTTTTTTGTTCCCCAGTGTTATCAATGGCAAGAAATCACTTCTCGCTCAGTAGGCTGTGCGAATAAAGCAAAAATTTAAATTCGAAAACCGAAAATTAAATTTGAAAACTTGAAAAATAAAAATAAATTTGTTTAAAAAAAAGAAAGAGTTGCTGATCAAAAACCGCGGTGCCGTGTGTGCGTGAATAATCGTGTGTGCGCGAACAACCGTGTGAGGTCGTCAAAATTCCACATTGAACCCTCCAGTGGGTGTGCTAGAACTTTTGTGTGTGTCCTGCTACTCAGCTCAACAGCAGTAGCAGGAAAAATGTCAAAGAACGTCGGGAGAAATCCCGTTCATCTAACAGAGTCGGAGTCGGATGATCTGTCCGACTTCGCAATTCCGTCCGCCGTTTCGATATCCGACACTATAAAAAAACGGAGGAAACTCACGCCGCGGAGTAATTTACTTAAACGCCCCTCCCTCTCTACTTCGACGGAAAAACTGCGAGTCGAAACGAGGGACGGGGCGTCATCAAAATTCAATGAAATGCAGCAACCTCTCCCCGTAGAAAGTGACGTTGCCCACCTCTCTGGAGTACGCTACAAGGGAGAAAACAATTCCTTCGCCGCCCTTTCAAGTTCGGTTGTGGAGGAGGAACAGAACAAACTTGAAATTGAAGAGCGTACTCTACGCACAAAATTGAAGGCCGTAGTAGACCGGCTCTCGGAAATACGGCACAAAGAGGGGGAGCATGTTACAGCCACCCAACTAAAACCGCAACAATCAACACAACAACAGCAGCCGCAACAGAAGCAGCCGCAACTGAAGCAGCCGAAGCAAAAGCAGCCGCAACAAAAGCAGCCTCAACAAAAGAAGCCGCAACAAAAGCAGCCGCAGCAAAAGCTATCGCAACAGAAGCAGTCACATCAGAAACACCAGCAAAAACAGCCGCAGCAACAACAGCCGCCGCAACAACAGCCGCAGCAACAACAACGTCCTACTATAGACAAGGTACCACCCATCTTTACTCATACCAAGGCCCTACGCGAGACCATAGATCTGTGTAAGTATGTAATTGGTGTTGGTAACTTTATATTTAAAGGTATAGGCAAAAACCGCTATGCTATCCAGTGCACCACACTGGAGCAGTATAAGCGAGTTAAGGATCTTTTAAAGGAGACCACGACGGAGTTTTTCTCCTTTACCCCCAAGGCCGAAACGCTGCGGTCGATGCTCCTCAAAGGTGTACACTCGATCACTGACCCCGAGGAAATGCTCTCAGAGCTCAAAGAGTTCGAGAGCGACGACCTCAAATTCGTGGGGGTCAAGACGTTTGCTACGGCGCGAGCCAAACGGGAGAACCGGGTATTGCCCTTCTTCTTGGTCCAGCTCGCACCCAACAGCAAGTTGGAGAGGCTAAGGTCTATTACTTCTTTAGCTTCCCAACGCGTAACATGGGAAACATTAAAAAGGCAAGGAAACATTGTGCAATGTATCCGCTGTCAAAGGTTCAGGCACGCTGCGTCGAACTGCGAAATGCAGCCTCGATGTGTTAAGTGTGCAAAGAACCACAAAAACGAGGAATGCGATCTGACCCAGGACAAGGTCGCTGACAGGGAGCAGCTCGAGTGCGTGCTCTGTAGGAACCGTGGACACCCTGCAAACTATCGGGGATGTCCTAAGTTCCAAGATATAAAAAAAAACAAATCTGGCTCGTAGGCATAAATCTGAGGGGAGACGTCCTTCGGGTGGCATAGAAACACCAGCCGTCACACCCCAAATGACATACGCCCAAATGGCGGCAGGTCTGGGGCCGACGGTACAAAAATACACGGCTGTGTCCAAAGCCCCGGTGCCTATTTCTAAGGCATCGGAGGCCGAGGTGGACTTGCGTTCGATCCTGCTCGCCATCCAAGGGCAGATCGGCCAGCTCCAACAACAGATCCATGAGACGGCGACCCGAGTGGACAGAATCTACTCGCTTCTGCCGAGCCTAGCGCAACTACAATCGTAATGGGTACGCTGGTAGAGAGTCCCTTAAAGATCCTGTCGGTGAATGTGAATTCATTGATTAGGATTGAGCGAAGAGCCGTACTTTTCAATCTGTTGCATGACGAAAGCCCCGATGTACTTTTGGTTAGCGAAACAACGCTAAACCAGAAGCACAAAATCCGGCACAGTTCTTATAAAATAATTCGAAGGGACCGACCCAACGCCACACGAGGTGGAGGAGTTGCGATCTTCATCAAAAACACTTTTAAACATAAAATTATATATAGTGTTGAAGTGCGGAGGTTCCAGGTGCTAGAGGCCTGTATTGTGTGCATTCCTCTCCGAAATGGAAAGAAAATGTACATTATAGCTGCCTATGCACCTGAAGCACATCAACCCAATATTTTCATTGCGGAGCTAGAGACACTTTTTCGATCTCTGCACTTAAACTTGGTGGAAAACTACTACATTCTGACCGGCGATTTGAATGCCAAACATAGTGACTGGGGAAACAACATACCCAACACTAGGGGAAGCCTACTAAGCCATTGGGGGGTTTTGCGGAACATAGAGTACAGACTCAAGTTACTCGCAACGGATAGTCCGTCGTATCCTAGGAGCGGCTCTTATCTGGATCTCATGCTGCTTGACTCTCGACTGAGACTAGCTGACACGAACGAAGGGTCTACTAACTGTCTACGGACCTTTGTATACGACAGTGACCATTGCGGACTTAGTGCCGTGATCACACTACCGGACGAATTCGCGGATATGGCAGAGTATGTCCAAACGCACCCCTACGATTACAGTAGGGCGCGTTGGCCGCGCTTTGCCAATTCCCTGACGAGATCGCTCACCTTGAGTGGTTCCTTCCCACCATCCAATAGGAACCTGTCAAACAGTGAGATTGACAGGTACCTCAAACAAATGGATGATAAAATTAAGCAGACGACGGACAATACGATACCTCGCCAAACACCCTACGATACCTCGGACATATACCGCAACGCGACAATCAACGCACTGCACAGACACAAAAGTAGACTCCTAACAAGACTCAAACTCTTGTACAGGCGGTTTACCGACAGACAAAACTCGGAGGTCAGGACACTGAAGTCACTGATTAAAAATATACAACAGTTAATCAAGCAAAATTATAGAATTTCTGTAAGTTTGTATTGGAACAACAGAATTCGTGCTGTTAATTCCAACAGCGCGAGTATGTTCCCGCAAATAAATAAAATATTTCGGAGAAACAATCAGAATGACATTCAGGATCTGAAGCTTTCGAGAATGTCAGACAATGAACGCTTGCTACGAACAGTTAGCATCGATCCAGAGAGCGTCGTCTTGGATGATGATTTCTTCGTGATCGAGGATCCTCAGGAGAAGGTGGCGATAGTAGGAGCTGTCTTCCAGGAAGTATACAAGGTGAATGATAGTATTCGCCCGAACCATGACCTGGAGAACAGAGTCCTGCTTCATCACTCCTACCTTAGAAATGATTTCGATCATTGGCGATCAGAGAACCTTGGCTTTACCAGGTTCAATGACGATTTCATGGCGAATAATGCCGTCACCAATGAAGGGGCGAATACCCTGTTTATTTCGACGGGGGATCTCCAGATTATTTTCGAGTCACTGAAGAGAAAAAAATCCGCGGGAATTGACGGAATATCTAATGTTGTGCTCAGACATCTCCCACCACTGGCTGTAGAGATGTACACCATACTGTTTAATAATGCACTGAATAATGCATATTATCCAGTGGGTTGGAAGACAGCGGTGGTGCAACCAATTCCCAAGAGGGGTAAAGATACCTCTAACCCATCATATCTTCGGTAGATAAGTCTCCTTCCAAGTGTTAGCAAGGTCTTCGAGAAGATGGTCCATAGAGCCCTGTCTAAATTTGTTGAGGACAATAAAATCATTCCGGAGAACCAGTTCGGTTTCAGAGCGGGCCATAACACTATTCATGCCGCGTCCAAACTCGTGTCGGATATCCAGTGTAACAAATGCAAGAACCAATGCACGGGTGCCTGTCTGATTGATTTGGAGAAAGCTTTCGACACCGTATGGTTAGAAGGTCTTTATTACAAGCTCAGTCGGCTGGACATAAGTAAACCAGATTTTTGACATGTTAACAGGTAGAAAGTTCGTAGTGAAAATTGCCAACGTGACTTCTATCCAAACATTTGATATTAACAACGGTCTGCAACAGGGTACGGTGAACTCGCCGATCCTGTTCAACATTTACTTCAGTGATTTGATAGCTTCTCTTCACCATTCAATAGCGTATGCGGACAATTTAATCGCGTACAGATCAGGTCCAACGATCGACGTCATTGTCACTTTCTTGCAGCGTGACTTCGAAAAAATTCAGCAGTATTGTGATGACTGGAAGTTGAAAATCAACTGCCAGAAATCAGAAACTATTTTGTTCAGAACGCCTTTGTCTAGGGCCTGTCGAGACACTAGGAAAAATTGGCGCGGGTTCTCAATTCTTGGACCGGACGGGCGCCCACTGGCGAAACAAAATGTAGTCAAATACCTTGGGATCTTGCTAGACCAGTATCTATATTTTGACAAACATAGATGCTGCTCTGGCGAGGGCCCGGGGCGCTTTTGCTCTTACAAGATGGCTTTTTCATAGCAACCAACTTGATTCGAGAGTGAAGGTAATTTGCTACATGGCCTTAGTCAGGCCCATGATTACCTATGGATGTCCCGTGTGGTTCAATGTGAGAGCTAGCTTAATGGAAAGGATTCGGGTGTTTGAGAGACAATGTCTGAGAAGTTGTCTTGGGTTATATAGGACACCCGAATCTGAGTACACGAAATTTTACCCGAACGAGGTCCTATACAATAGGGCGAGGATTGTACGGGTGGATAATTTTCTAATAAAACTGATCCGGGGTCACGTTGCGAGGACAATGACTTCGGTCAATAACCTGATCTCCGGGGCTTACTTCCCTAATTACATGTAAAACGCGAAAGTTCGCCTTAGCGGCTTTGTCCCCCCAGAGGCATTCCTCTATTTAGATCAATGTGGGCTGATCCAGGATGAATTGGCGGTTCCGCTAATCTTCCACGTGGCCCGTAAGTCTGTGGAGCGACGGCTCCTCTACGAACGTGATGTTGCGCTCCGCGAGCCCGAGCGCCTCAGGTTTAGTAGATCAGTGTCGCACCAAGATCGGGGAGACGTCGTCCGACAGCATCAACGCTTTTGGTGGCTGGAGCGGACTGCGTAGTGGTTAACTTTGATAGGTCAGCCTCTTTAAGGCAAAGCTTGCTACATGCCAATGGCAGGCTTACATAGACTAAGGTAGATTAGGTTAAAGTAGGTAAGGGCAGACTAAGGCAGGCTAGGGTGGCAGGTAGGTTTAGTTTAGTTATAGCTTTAATTAAAAAAAAAAGAAAAAAAAACAAAAAAAAAATACAAAACAATTTCGAAAACCAAAAAAAAATGTATATATTTTAGTTAAGGTAGAGTTAAGTTATTCTTAGTTATAAGTTTCTTTGTTAAAAAAAAATGATCTGATTCCAAGTTTTTTTGAAATATCACTTTTCTTGGCCTAAGTTGTTTATTTATTTTAGTTATTACAAGTAAATCGTAAGGCCGAAAGGCATAGTCTTAAGTTGTTCTATTTGCTTTAGAGTGTCCGTATAGGGCCAGTAAGGTATTTTATGTCAGTTGATATTTAAGCTAGTTTTAAGCATTTTTGTCTAGTATAAGTGAGTTCTAAAAATATAAAAACAAAAATGAATTAAAAAAAAAAAAAAAAAAAAAAAAACCAAATTATCAATATTAGGCAGGGGGAGCTTATCATCGACCGTTATGTCTTTTAGCTTCCTGTACTCAACACCAATTATAAGCTTTTGTTGTCCTGAACTATCTACTTTCTTTAGTACCACCACTATTGGTTAGACATATTTATTGTGCGATTTTCGTACAATCCCTTGCCTCCCCATTTCGTCTATTTGTCTTTTAACCTCATCTTTGTGCTTAAGAGGTAATCGGTACTAGCGAGAGTATATTTAGTTTTAGTATTGATCTCATGCATTATTGCATCTGCATTTGTTAACTGATCACCTTTCGGTAAACCAGATAGTTAAACTCTTTCAAGAGTTCCTTTGCTAAGAGTGCCTTTGCTACTTTGGTCAAATAATTCAAAGCATTCCAATATTTCAGAAGCATCGGAAAACAACATTATATTCATATTATTTGTAAGTTTCATCATTTTTTTACGAAAATTAAACTTTTAGGTGTTTTTCCGTATAAAATCCGTACCAAGTAGCAAATCATATGTTTTATTTTTTATCGCCATTTTGTAGCACTTGATTTTGCTTTGGGGACTCATTCTAAATTCTGAAGGTGTATTAGTGACAATAATTTTTACTCGCTCTGTTAAAACATTGTTAATTGTGTTGAAAATTATGACTTTCACTTCATATATTGGCAAACTGTTACAGTCAACTCTTGTTGAGTATATTAAGCTAACCGTTGATTAGGTATCTATTAACGTCTTGTATGTTTTTTGATTAATAGTTAAGTTGCAAAAAAATTTTGTGTCCAAGGCCTATTCTAAAAATCCCCCAGTTCAATGTTATCGATCTTTTAATCGTTGTTACTTGTAAATATTTCCTATGATTCCTATCATCTAGCAACTTTAGTCTCGAATATTTGTTAAACATTTCTATTATGGTTAAATTTAAGTCCACATGGATTCTAACACTACCATCAATTTTTCTAAAAGAATGTCTTTTAAGCCACTCCCGATTCGATCCGGTATAAAAATGTGGTCCAACGAAACCGCACTATATCACGTACGAAACAAAATATCGGCCAAATGCTTGCCACGGCTTCGGTGGCATACCTCTATCCGATGGTCCATATCTTCAATGACTCTGAGACATAGTTGAGGTTCAATGTCGTTAATGTGCCGAATTATCTCATCCTTTAGCTCTTGAATTGTTCTTGGCTTATTGACGTACACTTTTTCTTTTAAATATCCCCAAAGGAAGAAGTCCAACGGTGTGAAATCACATGGCGACCAATTAACATCGCCACGAAGTGAGATAACACCGCCATTGAATTTTTCGCGCAAAAGAGCCATTGTTTCGCTGGCTGTGTGGCAAGTGGCACCATCCTGTTAGAAGCACATATCGCCCAGGTCCATATCCTCAATTTCTGGCCACAAGAAGTCCGTTATAATCTCGACCACCATCCACGGTAACTGCTTGGCCAACCTCATTTTCGAAGAAGTACGGCCCGATGACGCCACCAGCCCATAAACCGCACCAAACAGTCACTCTTTGTGGATGCATCGGCTTTTCAAAAATCACTCGTGGATTCTCATTTGCCCAAATGCGGCAATTCTGCTTGTTAACGAATCCAGTGAGGTGAAAGTGTGCCTCGTCGCTGAAGATGATTTTCTTTGTAAAGTCACCATTCACTTCTGTCTGTTCAACCAACCATTCGGCGTATTGACGACGCTTGAAATGGTCAGTAGGCTTCAGCTCTTGAGTCAATTGAACCTTGTAAGCGTATAAATTCAAACCTTTATTCAAAATTCGCATCAGTGATGTTCGTCAGATGTTCAATTGTTGGGCACGACGACTAGTCGAGGTTGACCGCTCTTCTGCCACACTATCGCGAACAACAGTAATGTTTTCCGCAGAACGAACTAGGCGAGCATGCACAGGTATTTTCACTACAGACCCGGTTTGCTGAAATTTGCGTAAAATAACGTAAAAGGCTTCAACAATCTTAACGCGCTGCTCAATTGTGAACCTCTCCATGGTTGAATTTGTCAAATACTAAAACAAAGAAATGTCAAATTAAGTTGGGCAAAAAAACTTGACGTTAAGGTGTGACTCACAATTATGCCCATATCACAATACTGCGTTTGCGTTGGCTTCGAGTGACGTTTAACATTCAACACAAAGAATTCAATGGGTCATGTTCAAATACTGCGTCTGCGTTGACGACCTTACTTTCGTTGAAAAATGAGAGAAATAAGAGAAAAATGAGAGAAATAAGAGAAAAATGAGAGAAATAAGAGAAAAATGAGAGAAATAAGAGAAAATGAGAACGAGAGAAAACGTAACCTCACGTAACCAAAGCACACAAAAGTCAAACATGTTGGAAATAATTAGTGCGTTGGAACAGATGTGTAGTAAACAACCACCAGAAAGGTGGTGGTTTTTTATATTTGTGTTGAATGTCACCTGAACGCATGTTTGGAGCATATCTCTCGTAACGTATGAACGCCATTCACTAACGCAGTATTATGATATGGGCATTAACATCGTTCATTATGGTTGGACCACCCTTTGTACTTCTGGTTTACTACCGTCATACTTATAAGTCTCATTTAATGGATAGTTGGCATTTTTGCATACATTAAAAAGCTCTCTTAGATTAGTAACATTAATATAACGGCAATAGTTGAATATTTCCGAATAGGTTTTGGTAGGTCGGAAGTATTGCTTGAGGTGCATTTTTACTATGGGACACAGTTATGCCATTCCTAGTTGTTGAATACATCTTGCTAGTTCTCCCTGGATTTTCTCTGTTAACACAATCTGGGTAGCAAAATATTTTATTTCTTTAATGTCTCCACGAAGTGTCAGTAAGGCTTCCACTAACTTGACGAAGCTAGTTAAATTATACTCAGGTTTTTCGTCGAAGCATTTCAATTGACGATATCGTTGGCACTCATATTAAAATTATTATGAATTCTTTGATTGTTCTGGTTGGTTGGCAGCTATTGTTCTACAGGGTGTCCCACGAACAGTGTGCCAAAAAGCTAGAGCGTGTAGGTCTGGTCAAGACAAGAAAAAAATCGGAGGGGCAATTTTCTAAAAAATTGACTTAATTTGGAAAAAAAATTATTAAAAATCAACAGTTACATCCACAATGCAGTGATATATTTTTTTGTAAAACCAGAAACCTCATCTTTCATCTTGTTTTTAAACGAAGCTGTTTTAAGGAATGGTTTTTGAGAAATTAATTTTCAAACTCAAAATTTTGAAAAAAAAAAATTTCGAACTATTTTTTATCAAAATTGTATGTAATTAAGTACTAATTTTTTTTCAAAAATTCAATTCTCTTATTAGTTTTTAATTAAAAACAGAAAACCGGATGCAAAAATGTCTTGTAGTTTTTGAGAAATTAAAAAAAAATCCCGAACCACTTTTTTCTAAGAAAAACCTTTTTTTTTGGTTTTAACGCGGTTGGACTTGTAGGCAAATTAATATATGAAACATTGACCTCTTTTTTATTATTTTTAAAAAATTCGGAGTTTTATGAGGATACAATAAAGTGACACAGTATTGGAATAACCCTGGATTAATCCTTTTTTTTCAATGATAACGCCTCAAAACTGATCTGCCAATTTCATCCGGATCCGCCCGCCGCCGATGGGTTCTACCCGCTAGGACCTTAAGACAATAAAGCCGCAATTTTTCTTTATTGAAAAACAAAATATTTGCAACCCAAATGTAAATAAAAGGCATCGCATTTTTAATAAAAAAACATTTCCAAATTGGATGTTAACTCATCAACACATTACGATGTCAAACTCATACTCTCAAGAAGAATTAGCGGACATGCACTTCTGCTACGGTTTAGCTAATCGTGAAGCCGAAAGACTCTACGCTGGAAGATATCCCAATCGGAGGTGCCCCAGTCGTAGCATGTTTTCAAGAATCCACCATTGAGTTTGAAAATAATTTCTCAAAAATTATTCCTTAAAACAGCTTCGTTTAAAAACAAGATGGAAGATGAGGTTTCTGGTTTTACAAAAAAGTATATCACGGCATTGTGGATTAAACTGTTGATTTTTAATAATTTTTTTTCCAAATTAAGTAAATTTTTTAGAAAATTGTCCCACCCGGCTTAACGGGGGGAATAGACCCCCCCTCCCATATGATTTTTTTCTTGTCTTGACCAGACCTACACGCTCTAGCTGTTTGGCACCTGCTCGTGGGACACCCTGTATGTGCCGTTCCTGATCTTGTATAATAGCTTGAAGAGCTGCAATTTGTGATGGTAATTCATCTGAAGCCATTGTACTACTGGTTGCCATTTTAATGATAGAGCTTCAATTGTTTTCACAACTGATTCAGTTAAAATTTCAGTTCACACTAATGAACAAATACTATGTACATACATATGTATATGTATCTCTTTATCAAAGCACCAAGGTGAGAGTAAAACAAAAAAGAGTTCTTCATTTTATTTCGTTGTAATCACTTTTTCTTTTCGATATTTCGAAAAAAAACCGGGGAACGTTTATCGGATTTGTTTTAGAACGACTGCGCCAGTTAAATTGAATAAAATACTTTAGTGTTTGTTGGTGATCTTAAGACTAAACTTTATTTTCAGTCGATTTCCTTATTCTATTATACCTTATACATTAATTTCATCGTAGTCATATGAAGTTCAATAGCTAATGAAATGCGGTCGCAATGATCCAATTATTGTTTGTATCGTTCGAACCCCGATCAACGACTCGCTTCGAAATGATTTAAAGTGCAAAGTATGCAAAATATAAGGTGCATTGCAATGGCCCAATTTAACTTAACCTCATATGCTCATACAGCGGAAAGTTCGCTGTCAGGGGAGTGACAGATGTAACTCGCGTGGGAACGACTGAGGCCATTGAATTTGCTGGGGCATCTTTCGATGGCTTCACGTCGCCAGTTACTGATGGGTATACCCTGTTATGCTGCAAAAAGGTATAAGACAGCTGCTTCCGACTATGAAAAGAATTTTCACTGCTAACTTGGCACTTGCCTATATACCTATTCCTTAGTACGCGGTGAAAGTGGTCTTTGTTCCCAAAATAGAGAAAGATGATTACTCATTCGCATGGTGGTCGACTCTTTGCTCGATGCTCATGGCTCTGAAATCTATGTCCAGGCCTATGCGGAAGATATTGTCGTTCTCTCTGTCGGCTCATGTTTAGTGACAGTCTGTCTCAAAGCACGGACGGCGCTAAATGTTATCGATGATTGGTGCACGAGTGGTGGGCTGTCGGTTAATCCTCATAAGACTGATGTCGCTCTCTTCACGAGAAGGAGAAAAAATTCTGGTATTACTCAGCTGGTGCTACAAGGCATTCCCACCGCTATATCCAAGGAAGCTAAGTATCTGAGAGTCATCTTAGATAGCAAGCTTCTTTAGTCAAAGCATGTTGAGGCAAAAAGTATCAAAACGCTGTCAGCTTTTTGGCAATGCAAAGGTGCCTTTGGCAGAACATGGGGCTTATCGCCGAAAAGGTCCTTGGGATCTATACGGCAATGATAAGACCGATAATCTCATATGCATCGATTGTTTGGTGGAGCAGGGTTAACACGCAAACACGCCGTGGCTTCACTCACCAAACTCCAAAAAGCGGTTTGTCTCAGCTGTACGGGACTTTCTCCAGCACAACGGGCGCTGCTTTAGATGCTATGATGAATCTTCCACACCTTGACATATATGTATATCAAAGGGTGCGCACTAAAAGCCATGCCACGCCTCAATAGAAATGGTTTTTGTTATACAACTCGCATTGTAGTGACAGTGTATTTGCGCGAGGCCCAGTTAACCCAAAGAAATAAAAGTCCATTATCTTTCAGACCGTTGTCTAAGACCAAGTGTTATTCATATTTGATTAAGACAAACAAATGCGATAAAACGGAAATAATGTGATTTTCTCTGCTTACATGTATCTTTATAGCCACTTAAGTAAGAACTCTGCAACTAAATGCCATTGTCAAACTTTTCGCATTGAATAGCGCATAATTTTGATCTACGGCCAGATCCTAAATGCCATTTATCATAGAACCCATTCATATAGCACACATTAATCTCCGTGCTAAAGCATAAAAAAAGGACCAACAACTTTCCACATTACTACATTAGTTTGATTTTTATGTATTGATCCGATTGACTTTATGCTATCATAAACAACCGTAAACTTATTGTTTCCAATCACCATTTCTCTGGCTAAGAGGAAACTCCTAACTTACTTGGAGGAAACTTAAAAAAAAAAAAAAACAAAAAAAAAAAAACACAAGATGAGCAGCTGGGCTGGAAGGAAGTAAATCAGTTAAATTGTAGTTGGTTTCGCTGACATACATATGAATGTTTGAGTATCTTTATTGGATGCAGGCAAACCACCCATAACACCGCAGTTCCGTTCCAAACAGTCAGCGGAATTTCGCACTCGATTCTCACATCCTACCCGAGATAATGGTTTTGATTTCCAGTAATCAGCAAATATATTATGCGATTACAGTCTTATGGTTACTTACATTGGCGGATGAATGGGCGCCTGTCGGTAGTGACAGCCGCATGATGGCAGCCGAGATTGCTAGTCAAGAAGCTATTAAAATCCAGCGACTTTGAATGGTGACGGCGCAACCATCAACCAAATTTCAGAATGGCCCGATAATATAAATTCACAGTAAAAACTTTTTATTCAATTTGTCAAATGGATCTCGGGAAGGATTTTATGACATGTGAAATGGTAAGAATGCTTGAATGGATGGATGCTTCCCTCGTCTACGTACGGATATTTGCAATAACGTGTTACATGTTACAGCAACGGGATATGGTAGTCGTAAAGGAATGATGTGGTCGAATTGGCGAAGGCGAAAATGGTTGAATGGCTAGATGGAAGGATAAAAGGGAATGATGAAACGATGGCAATAACTTGCTATTCATTCTGATGTGAGTTATGTTGCAAGTAATGCAACAATGCACTTATTGTTGCAGAAAGTCATTTTTGCCTTTTGCCTTGCACATTGGCTCTTTGTAATCAGACGAAATTTCCGGTAGGAAACTACTTAACAGGGAATCAATTAAAGCTGTTCCAAAGTTTAGACTATTCACAGCAGCTAGGAAATTAATTATAACATACTGGTAGGAACACAAAACACACAAAAAGTGGACGAAATGCTTCCTAAGACGGGAACGACTACAGGGTAGAACGAACATGGAACGAACGAGTACAATGGAGAAGTATCCTGCTTGGTAAATGAGTTACACATAACCAGCAGGACGCTATTATGGATGCACTTAGTTTACTAGCTTCGTTTAGTTAGGTTTTTCAAACAATTTGATTTTTGTTTTATTTCTTTTTGTAATAAGAGTTTTTTTTTGCTAAGCTATCACGCAGAGAGATTTAAGATAGATGCTTAGGATGGTCGGGTGACTTTCGGAACTGAATTGCGATGGAGACCAAAGCTGTCCTGCTGATAGAAAGTAAGGAATTATTTTTTTTTCTGAATTAATGTACAATATAATATTTGAACTGTAATATGAAGTTGAACAAATACAATTCTTATAAAAGGCAGGGTGTTGACGAAGCGAGAGCGCCCGTTGGAGATAAATTAAACCTCAGACTATCACAATCTTGTTGGTTGTTTAATTTTACTGAAAAGTACATTATTTCCATTACGAAGTTAATTCATTTTACAACTTATCAATTGCCTCCTGGCCGGGCACACGTCACCAAATGAGATCATCGATTAGGGTAGGAAGACAAAGAAGTTTCATCTTCGTTTATCTTCTTCGAATTTCGAACTTCGAACATCCACTGAACTGATAACCGATAACAAGTTACATGAGCGTATTTCGATGATCTCATTGGGTGACGTTCACATCGATAAACAATATTAATATAGTTAATAGATAATAATAAATATAAAGTAGATTTAACACCGGTAAGCATTTATAATAGTTAATAAACAATAATTAATAATAAGTAGATCCAACGGCAACTTCCCGCCCCCCGTTAATCGAGGAGGGAGATTCACCAACAATGTCTAGCTTAACTAGCTTCGCTGCTGGTCTTCGTATGATGCCTGAGGTAGTCCGGATTGCCGCCGACCGCACTTGCCCATCAGGTGCTGGAAAAACCTCTACCACTATACCATGTTTCCACTCACCCCTGCTTTCGTTGTCATCACATATCAGTACACAGTCCCCTACCTCGATCGGCCTAACCTTTCCATGCCACTTTGTTCGTCGAGTTAACATAGGAAGATATTCTAATATCCATCTTTTCCAGAAGGTTTGTTTTAACTGTTGCAGAATGTGCCATTGTTTACGAAGACACACATTTTCATCAACGGCGGACGTTAGCACGTAGTTAGGGCACCCTAATAAGAAATGGTTTGGCATAAGGGGTTCACTGTCGCTACTCTCAAGTGGTAGGTGTGTGAGAGGATGTCATTTGATCAAATTCTCGGCTTCAATCAGTAAGGTCTGAAGTGTTTCTATCTGCGGATTTTTCTCCTTCAATGTATATCGCAAAACATTCTTTACGCACCTTACGAGCCGTTCCCACGCCCCTCCAGCTGAAGGATTTGCTGCTGTGTTAAATAGACATTCAATGCCCCGACCCGTACATTTCCAAGGAGTTGTTAACGGATAACCACTGTTCTTTGCTGGCACCTATGAAGTTAGTTCCGCAGTCGAACAGGTACGCCACGTTGATTCACGAAGTTACGTAAGCATAGAATAACAGCATCGCTTGATAAATCTCTAGCCATCTCCAAATGAATCGCTCGCACGGTAAGACATGTAAATAGTGCCACCCACCTTTTTTCTTGCCGACGTCCGATGGCAACATAAAAGGGTCCGATGTAATCTACGCCTGTAGAAAATGGTAGTACGTACGGTGTTAGACGGTCACGAGGCAATTGACCCATTTGCGGAGGCCTTGGAACCGCGGATAGATTTTTGCAAAGTTGATAAGATAATTTTGCGCTTCTCACAAGCCGACGCACGTTAGGGATCCAAAATTTTGTCCGAATGGCGCAGACAATGGCATTTTGATTTTGGTATCGAAAGATTTCATGGTACCATTGAACTATTAGCTTTGAAAGCTTATGATGGCTCGGTAAGATAATCGGCCTTTTTGCACTATAGGGTAGGCAAGTGGCGTTGTCTATACGCCCCTCTAATCGCATGACGCCATTTTCTCCGAGTACCGGCGTTAGTTTATAAAGCGTACTCTTCTTCGAGATCTGTCCTGATGACGAGAGTGATCGCATTTCTTCTGGATAGGTACTTGTTGGACCAGCCTGTAGAACCCATTTTCAGCTTTTATTGCTTCATAAACGGAGGCGTTTGACGACCTTACACTGGGTCTGGCATTCGTCGTGAGATAGTGTTTAAACTTCGTTATAGCCCTCTGAACCTTTAACAACTTGTAGTAGTTCGAAAATCTCGTTATGTAAAAGCTCAAATTTAGCTCTTGCAGGTCTCCATTCTCCCTCGGAGAATCCCCACGTTTGCCACCTTACTACCTCACCTACCGCGCATATGCTATCCGAAGACCGCAGTACACGCTTAGTAGGTAACTAAGCAAAGTGGTTCCAAAACTTTTTGCTTTCCTCTTCACCGCGCGTAAGCTGTCCGAGAACCGCCGTACACGCTGAGTGATTCAGCTAAGCAAAATATTCCCCCCTTTATTAAGGAAAACAACAAAAATTGAATATTGTCAATAAGACTTTATTCGCTATCAAAATATCGCTCAAGTGTGGTACTTTTCCTTGGACGCTCGTGAGAACTTCGCAAAGCGAAATACCAAACTTGAGTGCCTGTCGACTGATCAGGCGTCGCCTTTTATACACCCGATCGTGGCTGTGCTCTTAACAAAAATGTTTATAACTAATGTTATTTTAGGGTTGCCAAGTCTACATTGCTTAACATAGAATATTATAATATTTAAAAAGCTGAATATAATATTTATATAATAGTAATATACATAATACAATAGTATAATTATGATGTTATTTTAGGGTTGCCATGTCTACATAAAATATTATAATGTTTAATATTTAATTTTAAATTTATATAATAGAAATATAATATTTATTTATGTTCTTTTTAATAATATATTATTAAATATAAATATATATACATATATATATGCATACAACGTTACAGTTATAGGTAAAACAGACAAGGCATTGTCGATCAGCAGAAGAAAATGCTGGCGCTTTTCGTTTGTTCGTTCGTGTTTGCGTATATCGCTCGTAAGCCTAGGCCAATGCTCCTCGGAGTGTTGCAAAAATAGTGAACACGAAATCCACATCGATGCCACGGAAGCTCTTCGATTTGCTTGTGTTCGTGTTGCTCCATCGGCAGCGTTTTGTTTGCCCGTAACCCACCTCCATTCATTTAAAGGACTACATCTGGTTTTGCCGGCAATGAAGCTTATGTGAACTTCTTCTTTAAAGTTAACGTGCCAATGACCTACTGCATAGAACGCAACTTCACTCGCGTCCACAAATATATGGAGCTGTACGTATGCTTCTGGACTCGTTATATGTGAACCGTTATAAGGACCTAGGGACCTTAAACTCTCTCAAACTCTCAAGCCCTTTGTACCAGTTGTGCCACTTGCAACAAACATTTTCCGGAATCGTCTCATTCCACCCTATTTTGAGTCTCCACAATATTTGTAAAACAAGTTTGGATATATGGTAATATTAGCTAGTAAACCAAATCGATCAAATATTGACATAGTAATGCTTAAGATCTGACGTTTGGTTGGTCGTACCAATCCCTCTAATACCTCTTTGGGCAACTTATTGAAATTTAAATTAAAACAGAGCATATCATCCCTTGCGTCCCAATACATCCCGAGTATTTTCTCACAAGCCGAACTTTTTTGACACACATTCGAAAATTCTGGCACTTCTATAGCAGTGTTATCATTAATGAAAGAAAGGAAGTTTGACGAGTTAGAAATAAAATTCCCAATCTCAAAACCAGCATGACTATGGATGTACTTGACCGCTTTCGAAACCGCACACGCTTCCTCAACGGAATCAAAGCTGTCCACATAATCATCAACGTAGTGGCTATCAATTATAGCTTTAACGTCTCGGGTGTGTTTCCTTAAAGTTGTTTACGTTTAAGTTTTTGGTATATTGGGCTGAGCATGGCGAACTCTTTGAACCGAACAGCATCGAACTCATTACATATGTACGTATCAGGCTCCCTAGACCGATCTCCATTTCTCCACAAAAATCTTTGGGCGTTTTGATCTAATTTTATTATCTTCACCAGAAGGAATATATCTTTAATATCTCCGCAAAAACTAATTTTCCTTTGCCGAAATCCAAATAGAATCGCTAATAATGGTTTTGGTTGGTATAAGTCAGGACCCTTTAAGAGCATCGAATTAAGTGACATTCCATTGGCTTCAGCAGCAGCGTCAAACACCAATCGTAATTTATTTTCTTTATTCCCATTGTAAACTGCAAAATGCGGAAGGTAGAAAGTACGCTCCGTGTTCGCCAACTCATCCGGTGATAACTTCCGAGCATTGTTCTTTTCTAGATATTCGTTGATATCTACTTCGCGATATCGGGATAATTTGCCATTTTCTTTTCCACTAGTTGGAGTCGCTTGAATGCCATGCTAGCTTTCGTTGAATTTGACGCGATCAATTTTCCATAAAATCCCTGTTTCATACCGGTTGCCTACTTTGTTGTTTCTTTAAGGATAGTCTCGGCTCTCTTATGGTTCTCCGATACCACTGGCGTGGCTGTTACGGGTGATAGATTCTCCATTGCAAAATATTCGGCAACTTGCTGATGCGAATCTTGCATCTCATCATCACATCGCCCAATGTAGTTCACCACACATCGGAGCGACTGTCTTCGTTCGATCCGAACAAAGTCCATCCGAGCTTTGTATTATGCAGGGCAAACCCTCCATCAAGATTTAAAATGCTAACTGGTCTAACCAGGCTCGTATTAGGGATGCCAATGAGGATCTGTGGCGTAGCGTCAATAAAATCTTCGACTAGTATTTTATTTAACTCAGGGTACCGCTTCCGAAATTCCATAAAGTTCAATGTTTGCGCTGGCAACAGCAAATTCTTCGTGGTGCGCACGTCTCTCATATGATAATTAACTGCGTTGCTATACGTTCCCGATATTTCTAGGTCAACATGCTGGGATATCTCGCTAGTCTGATCAGCAATCCACCTCAGGGAGAGCACGTCCGAAGCACCCTTCACCCCTCTCGTTCTGGCGATCCTTTCCTCAACGAGCGACACTTTCGCTCCTTCATCGATGAACGCTATAACAACGCAAGAACCCAACGGGCCACTCAATCTTACTGGCAAAAATTTAAACAAAGTATTTTTCTGTGTGCATCTGTTTTCGATCGTATTAACCGCATCGCCAGCTACAGTGGCTACGCTAGACGAAGTATTGCTTTTTTGAGTTTCGGGCGACACTACCCTTTCTGTGTGATCCTGTAAAAGAGTATTATGTTTTTTCTTACAAGAGGCTACTGCGCATTCTCTGCGATACGAACACCTGGGCAAGATGTGACCGGGTCGCAGACAACAAAAACAAATGTGTTGTTTTTTTACTACGTTCCACCGACCGTCAACGGAGAGGTCCCTGAATTTAGGGCACTGGTGTAAAGGATGATTATCGTGGCAGACGGCACACTTCTGTGTTTTTATCTGGTGACAGCGCAAACAACGTTGACCCGCTTGGGACAAATTAAAGATTTCTTCTCACTCGTGGCAGTCGACTATGAAGTGCAATATGCGATTAGCACGTAAGTAGGTAGCTATCTGCTTCAACTAGCTGTTAAATTCCCTATGGCGCTATTGCTAGTGTGTGCTTAACCCATTCTTCACGTTTGTTGAAGGGGAACTTGTTAACTAATCCATCCAGTAATATTGGATCGGCTAGGTGAGAAAATGCCGAAGCATTTTCAAAAAAAAAAACGGTTAAATTAGACATGGCGATACTGTACTCAGCAATTTCATGAATTTTTGTGGCGGGAATCGTGGGAAGAGCTCTAATTTTCGTCAATTGGCTACGTATTAAAATTTCAGGGCGCCCGTAATGAAACTCAAGTGTGCTCATAACAGCACCAACTCTGTTGGGATGTATTAGGAGAGCTTCTACAATGTGTTTGGCTTCGCCCTTGAGCGCCTTTTGGAGACGCAACAAGTTTTCCAAGTTGATGTAATTGTGAGCCACCGAGGTTTCTCTGAATGCTGCGAGAAACATTGGCCACTGCTCGGCTGGAAAACTCAGGCAGGTCTTTGCATTTACGTATGGGCTGGCTTAATTGGAACGGTGGTCTCGACGGGCTGGATGAAATTGGTATAGATGGGGGCAATTGGTTGTTAAACGGAGACGGTTCGTGGTTTGTATATACAGCTATGGACAAAAAAATAAATACAGCTGAAGCCATTGGATAGATAGATATATTTAAGTTTGCAAGTTTGCGGCAAGTTTCTTTTTGTGAAGTATTCCTACAATAGCGGGAATAAAGGCTGAAAATGTAAAAAAAGTCGTCTTTTGATGTGGACAAAAAATAAATACACTTCATCAAATTTATTATTTTACGAAATGTATTCATACGAGCAAACAAGTCATGGTAGGTTTTGTTAGTATTTGTTAGTATTTTGTCGCTTGACCTTTAGTTTTAGTTATTTGTTCTACCCACCTCGGCATAGAATCAACCAACTTCCGACATTCCTCAACAGGTATAGAATTCCATGCCGACTGCACTGCCTGCCAAAGTTCGCTTTTGTTTTTTGAATTTTTTATAGAAACTGCATCCTTGACCTGCTTCCACAGATTTTCTATTGGATTTAGGTCCGGCGATTGAGCAGGCCACTCCAAAAGAGCAACCCTTTTCGCAGCAAACCATTCCTTTGTTAGTTTAGCCGTGTGTTTCGGATCGTTATCTTGTTGAAACGTCCACACCAAAGGCATTTCTTGCTCGGCATATGGTAGCATTACAGTTTCAAGTATATGTTTCCTTTGCCATAATAGTATTAATGAGGTGTATGGGACCAACACCATACCACGAGAGACATGCCCATACCATAATGCTACCACCACCATGTTTGACCGCCTTCTTGGTGTATTTTGGATGCAGTTCAGAATTGGGTGGACGCGTCACATTGTGTCTACTATCCGATCCGAACAAATTAAACTTGGATTCATCACTCCACTTCGCCACTTTTTAGTGCCCTCTTCGCCGGACCATGATTTGTGCTGATCAGCAAATAACATCCTTCGTCTTTTATTTTTTTTACTGATTAGTGGCACTTTTCTTGGTGATCGTGATTTAAGATTATACTGCACTAATCGTCTTCGGACAATCCTTGAACTAATTGGCAAACTATTCTCCTGCAAAATTTTCCGCGACGATAAAAAAGGACCTTTTTTTGATTCCAGCACAATTAAACGATCCTGCTTTTGCGTTGTTTTTCGTGGCCGTCCTCTGTTTTCTCGCGCTGGTTTATCTCTAAGTGCATTTTGTACCATCCCTAAAGAACAACCTATCGTTTTTGCGATTGAACTGTAAGAATATCCTTCGCTTTTCAACTTTTTTATGATCTCTCTTTTGTCTTCGGAACAATGCACGTTACGTCCCATATTTCGCTAATAAAACAATTAAATATTATTCGTTACTTCACTGGTATTCAATAGTATCAACCTTATCCGCTTTCCGATAGTAAAATAATTTCGTAACACTTTGTTTTCACAAGATACAATTCGATGCCAATGTGTGTATTTATTTTTTTGTCCAGACAAAAGAGGACACAAACTGACATTTCAGAGAAATTTTTGATAACGGTAAATGATCCTGCTTTCATTCTTCGGGTGTATTTTATTCTCGATGTCTACCTACTTATCACAAGATAGCGTTGTCCTCAGTAAAGAGAAAAAAGAACAGAATTGTGTGGTAGAGTGGGCTGTATTTATTTTTTTGTCCATAGCTGTACTTACTTGGTTAATGTTCGGCGGCACATCAAATTGCTGGTAGGCAGATGATAAGTTGGCGGTGTTTACTTCGGCGACAGTGGAAGTAGCAGGTATGGCGGCGGGGCAGGCGCCGTCTGCGACGATAGAACAGGTGGTGGAACAGGCGGCGTTTATGGTGGTTGTGGCGCAGCGTTGCCAGATTTTGTTTTCGGGTAAAGCGGGATTTTGAAACCTTTTGATTAAAAAAGCGGGACTCTTACGTCGAGAGCGGGACATAAAAAAAGAATTAATAGTCAGTATTTTTTTTATTATTTATCTTTTTATTTGGGACTTAAATTCAGTTAAAAGTGATGATATATATACATGGAAAAATATGTTGGCTAATACCATTACTTATTTATATATCTGTGAAGACTTAACTTCTCTTAATATTTCCATTTCTTCTTTAATATAGTTAAAGAACTCCGCACAGGATAGCTCCAGATTGAATTGGATGAGTAATTCAGCTTTTATTAAATTTACGGAACATTTACATTTCTGGCATCCGATCATTTTAAATTCAGTCAGGAAAAAAGCGTTCCGGAAAGCAGTTAAACAGGAAACTGTTTAAATAGCTGGTGCTATTTCTGTGCAGTGGTGTCTTTACGGTTTTCCACTACTACGTCCAAGGATGATTTTAACAAGTTAAATTCATCACACAAGTTATCAACTGAAACATCACCTGACAAGTTTAATACTGACACAGCATTCTCAACCATTTCAAAACTAATTTCATTATTCAGGTTTATGAAAGTTTAGCGAAAATATTTTCTTCTGAGAAATTATAACGTTTGGTTATATACGTTATTATTGAAGTCTTTAATGGCTTTGATTTTTTCAGATTCAACAAATTCAAATTTATTTAATGTCTGTTTCGTTTGGTAGCCGAAAAACAATCCTTTTACCTACCTGCCTTGCCTTGCCTGCCTTTGAAACTATTCATAACATTATGAACGAAATGCAAGTAGGCAGGGGTTTTTGTTTCCTCTTCTTCCGAATGGAGAACCTTTTCAATGGCTTTCGCACATGATCCTGGCTTACCAAAGTAACATTTCAAAACAGGCCAAGGCTTGATTACTCTTTCAATGGCAGGACAGAGAGACAGAAATCTTATATTAACGTGACGCAATAACTCGACCCACTCCATTTCCGTAGTTTCAAACATTTCGCTTTTAAATTTTTTTTGTTCTTGTCAACGAGATTTGTGTAAACGGAATGATTTGGACCGAAGTTAACATTTGCATTGTCAGCTCCATATGAAGTTACTTGCGAATTTGCGTAATTTTAAGTTTTGTTTCACAAAGTATTGTACATTTATTAATTGGTCGGCAGAGGAATAAACAAATGTATTAAAAGCGGGGCACAGTCCCGCACGGGATATTTAATTTTGGGCTAAAAATCGGGACGTCCCGCCAACATCGGGACGTCTGGCAACACTGTTGTGGCGGCAAATGCAGCAGCACCTATTGTAGCAGGAACGTTGGCGTTCGTTGCGCCGGCGGCGGCGGCGGCAGTCAAAAGCTGCGTTGATTTCTTTCTCTCCTTTTCAGAAGCAGCAAAGGATGCCTGCAACTCGGCAAGTTGTTGGCTCAGCTTGGCGACGGCGAGCACGTGGCTGTCGTTACCACTAACCTCCTCCGGCGTGGATGATGAAGAACGTGAGAGCGACGGGGTCCGGGTTGGCGACGGCATCTCCAGGGTAACGGCTTTTGTTCTACTCCTCGTGATGCGGCGTTATATCGGGCAATATCCCAAAATCAAAAAATAAATCTCAGTTGTAATATGCACATATGTATGTATGTATGTACATATGTATATAACCTCAATTGTAAAATTAAAGATGTTGGCGAAGCAAGAGCGCCCGTTGGAGATAAATTAAACCTCTGAATGACAATCTTGTTGGTAGTTTAATTTTACTGAAAAGTACATTATTTACATTACCAAGTTAATTATTTTTACAACTTACCAATTGCCTCCTGGCCGGGCACACGTCACAAAATAAAATCATGGATTACGGCAGGAAGACAAAGAAGTTTCATTTTCGTATTTCTCATCGAATTTCGGACTTCGAACATCCACTGAACTGATAACCGATAACAAGTTGCATGAGCGTATTTCGATGATCTCATTGTATGGCCTAGGTCTTGTATGGCATTCACATCGGTAAACAATATTAATATAGTTAATAGACAATAATTAATATAAAGGATATTTAACATCGGTAAGCAATTATAATATTTAATAAACAATAATTAATAATAAATAGATTCAATGGCAAAGGTGTAAAGACAGTAATTTAACAACTATTTGAAGGCTGTTATCGATAACACTCTCTATTATAATTGGCATACCTTGGACTTCATGTCTTTCTTTGATGAAGGTTGTGATCTTTACATGCCCATTAATAACCTCTTTGAGAACCACGTACTTGCCGTACTGAAAAACTTTTCACAAGTAGAGATGGCCTACAAAAGGTAGAAGAAATTTTAACTCCAAGATTTCCTCTGTGATTTAAACGCTACGGGAACCTTGTTAACAAGGAAATCAGGAGGTCGAAAACTAAGCTTCTTACACCAAAATTTAAGCTCGTCCTAAAGGTTAAGCAAACGTGGAAGATCATTATGACGCCAGGTATGGGTAACCAAATCAAGTTTAAGACCTCAGAAGACATCAAAGTCGAAAAGCTAAACATGAAATTCGCCTCAGTCGCATCTCTCTCTGACAATGGCATTGGTGGCTCGAACGAATGTGATATCATAGATTCTAATAATACACCCAACTACTTTTCTAGAGTCTATAAAAAAGATATGCTTAAATAGACCAGTACTTATGTAAATATTCCCTGCAATCAAATCTATGGTCGTGGATTGGACTTTATGAAACCCGCATTCTTCAAACTAATCATCCACACCATCCTAACACCTCCCCGGGGCTTAGTGGGATTAAATGGGAAAATTCGAGAGTCGAAACACATCATAAACTTAACAGAATACCGGTTGGCATTAAATCGATGCTCGTCAGAATGCTACTGATCTCGATTGTGGTGGCTGAAACCACCCCGTGCTCTTGATGAATCTTAGAAGATCCGATATATCTGCATTAGCCACGTCCGCAATCTCTGTAAAGAATCTTTGGCCTAGCGACACTAGGCGACCATTCTGGAGAGCTGGACAGTGGCAAAGCAGATGTTGGATCGTCTCAGTTTCTTCCTCATCGCCGCAGCTCCGGCAGAGATCGCTGGATCCCGAGTCCCATTTCCGGAGCATTGCTCCAATGGGACAGTGTCCTGTGATCACTCCGACGAGTATACGGATCGAGTTACGGTCTAGCGCCAGGAGCTTCTTTGTTTTTCCGACATTGAGCTCTGGTACGATGATCTT
Source organism: Merodon equestris (assembly GCA_958301585.1). NCBI lineage: Eukaryota > Metazoa > Arthropoda > Insecta > Diptera > Syrphidae > Merodon > Merodon equestris. The sequence continues at coordinate 91,934,017 of OY284416.1, forward strand.
GTCGTGTAGCTGTCGTTTCTTGTAAGCCAAGACGAGTTGGCCTCTTTGATGATTATGTCGTTTATGATCCGGTATAATGCGCTGATCGGTGGTTGCAATGACGTGTCCGCTTCGCTGATGTCCATTTAAGAACCTTGCCTGGCCAGTTCGTCTGCTCTTTCGTTCCCTGCGATTGAGCTGTGGCCCGGGACCCAGCAGAGTTTAAATTTATGGTGTCTGATGGACTTCAGTGAGTCGCGACATTTCTTGACAGTCTTTGATCTGGTTATACAGTATTCTATTGACTTCACTGCAGCCTGGCTGTCTACGAAGATGGTGATATCAGATGGTGGGATATCGGCTACCTGTAGGTGTTTGGCTGCTTTCTCTATTGCCAGAATTTCTGCTTGCACAGATCAGGGAGTCTGAATGATTCCTGTTTGTGGAGGGTATCAGAGTAGAACCCGGCCCCAGTGCCTGTGTCCATTTTCGATCCGTCGGTGAAGAGGGTGATCTCATGGTCGTTGATTATGGTACAGTGTGAATCTGTGTTTTTTGAAACATCGCTGGCAAGATATCGTCCGGGCCCGGAGATTTAAAGGGTTTGAACGAATTTATTGCCCATGATACTTTATGCGCTGTGATGATCTTGTTTATCACTTCTTCGGTTGTGTGAACCGTATGAACCGTCTCGAAGGAGACTGTGGTTTCAGGGGTTTTACAGCCTGGGAAGTGGGTTTCAGTCAGCAGTCCTAGAGATTCCCGACTGGATTCTGTCCAAGAACCATCTAGTTTAAGGATGAATCCCGGGACGAAGGGGTATTTGGATAGGATCTTCCTGAGCCTTGCGGCTTCGTTGAGATCCTCTATTGATTCGCAGAACTCCCGCCAGGATTTATACTTTGCTGCTCTTGTTTTGCTCTTGTATTCGTTGAAGCTGGATTTGTAATTATCCCAGTCTTCGGTTCTGTTTGAGATCTTTGCTCTGTTGAATAGAGTTCGGGTCCTGGTCCTGAGTTGCTTTAGCTCTGTGGTCCACCAGACTGCGCTGGTCTTCCTGCGAGCACGCTGCAAAGGACAGGATTTGTTGAAAGCCGCTTTCAGAATTCTCACAAGATTTTCGACTGAATTCTCAATGTAAGTTGGATCAGGATTAGTGGTGGCTTGTGGCGGTTCTAACCTGTTGGCAACTAGGTTTGAGAAAAGATTCCAGTCTGTCTTCTGAGGGTTTCTGAAAGGTTTCGGTTTTTCTTTAATGACGTTCAGGTTGAAGAGTATCCGGCTGTGGTCCGAAAAGGAACAGTTAGTGGACACTCTCCAATCCTCAGCTTGGATGGAGTCGGACTCACTTAGTAAAGTGAGGTCAATTACCTCTTCCCTAACCCGATTGCGAAACGTGGGTGTATTACCTTTGTTGCAAATATTGAGGTTGGTGGAGGTAATGAAATCGAAAATGGACTCACCCCTTTAATTGATGTCGCTGCTTCCCCATTGAGTGTGGTGTCCGTTGGCATCGCAGCCTATCAATAGACACAGTCCGCGTGACTTGGCGTGTCGCACGAGTGTTCGGACTGCGTCTGAAGGTTTATCCTCCTCATCGTATGGTAAGTATGCGGACGATAGGAGCAAAATTGATTTGTCCTGTTGTTCGTACGTTACCACCGTGAGGTCTCCGTTGCTGTACGTACCTAGGAGAGAAATGTTTAAGTATCTCTTGGCGACTATACAGGTTCGTAGCTTACCTTCGGTATGTGGATAGTATAAATTATACTCCTTAGACCTTAATCCCTGAATTTTGTTCCTAAGGAGCCAGGGTTCTTGGATTAAGGCTATATCCACATCTTCCTGCAGCATGTACATCATCAAGTCGTCGGTGGCTGCTTTGAAGTGGTGTAAATTAATTTGCACCACTAGCAGCCTCCTTTGACTTGCCGCGTTCATTGGGGAGCCTTACCTTCAAGGTTCCCAGCCCGAACTTGATGCTGCCAGATCTGCTGCGGATGTGGTCGAGTGACTTTTGGTCAATGGTAACCATGAGGTCCTTTCCCACTCCGTTCTTACTCTTGGCTGAAGAAATTATTCTCCAGCTGAGAGTGTCAAGCTCTTTATTCTGCTTGTCAATTAGCTTCAAAATGGATTCGTCCTTTTCGGGAACCGGTGGAGGGATCCATATTGAAGCCAACGTGCGAAGCGGAAGCATCGAACGAGGGATAACCTCGAGTTTAGCGTTCTGCCAGATTTCGCCGCAATTGTCGATTGTGCGCTTTAAGAAGTCTAGGGACCTCTGATTGTCACAACCGACAACTTTGACTCCTTTCTGCCAGCCTGCTCCGTCGAAGTTAATCTCATCGCTGCTATCCGCGACAACCGTTAGCCAATTGTCGGATGTAATCTTCCCATCCGGGTTGGAACGATCGACAATAGCCACTTGTAGACTCAGGGGAAGACTCAGGAGGCGCCCGGCTGCTGTGCGTTCTTTTCGACAGTGGTCGGTTGTGTTGGCAGTTGTCGAGTCAATTTTGGGACGTTGGGTTTGATAAGGGCCGTGTTCGATGGCTTCTTATCTCGCCCTGTGTCCTTTTTCGAAGCGTGAGTGGAGGTGGGAGCCGATTTCTTCTCGAATTTGGCTACCCCTTTCTTGTGCTTCTTGATCAGGAGTTTTTCGCGCTCGGAGAGCGTTGAGGGTTCTCTTGCGTTCATTTTCCTGATATACTGCACCGACCTCTTATAGCTACTCTTTGCTTTTTGGGCTGGTGTTTTTACCTTGCTCGTTCCTACAGGTTTGCCTGTGGCCTTATGGGCGACCTTTTCTTCCAGCAGCTGGCCCTCAGTTTCAGAGTCCACTTGCATGGTGTTGCTTAGCTGTAATGAAGCCAAGGATTCATCGTCGGTAGCGGTATACAGGCAAGGCTATTTGATCCAGGAGGGCGCCAGGTATCCTGGATACACCGTTAGCGACTGGGCTATTATTTAGACTGGGCCTCCAGCCTGGCTGACTCTCGGCACGGTACGGTTTACATCTTAGTCCAGCCCAGAGGAAGGGAGGGGATACCCGGGGAAGGAAGGAGGAGGTGATGGCTGCAGCTTAGCTTCATGTCTCGTCATAGAGAATTCATGTCCAACATGGAAAGTGAATTCTCAAGAGTCACTGACAATTACTGAGCCTTCGCACCGCGACAAGGTGTGCAGCCACGCGAAGGGGATACTAACCTTAATTTTCAGACACAAACATAGACAAAGACTTCGGTTCGCTACATCTGAGATAAGTTTGAAAGAACATTGATATTACATATTACGTAATAGTGTCATGCTACACCACAAAGATGAACACTAGTCGGCTCACGCCGATACTTGCTGGCACCATACGAATTCAGACAGAATGAATTGGAACATAAACATTACAATGTTCACTGATCTTGTATTCCGATCGATGTGTGCCACTAATGGTATTCAATATTACAAAACATAGTATTTAATGTGTCATCTGTGAAGTAACTCTCTGTGGGGATAAAGTGTAGCCAAAATATGACGGCACGCGACCTATTTGAGATCGATATGCATTGAAAATGCTAGTGGGGGAAATAATATATAAGGAGCCATCTATTGAAAATAAAAACAGATTCAATTTTACCACAATCAAATGTGTTTCTCCCTTTTTGGCAGACCTTTATGGCATTCGTGGCCTGCCCGTTGAATAAGCTAATTCTTTTTTGACAGAACCCAATGGCATTCGGGCCCTGCCTGATTGCTTGAATAGAAAAGATTACAATTACAACCCCCCGATCAAGGAAAACAAGGAAACAAAGATAAACATTATCCAAAAAAAAAAGAAGAAACTACAACGTCCAAGAAGACGAACAGCATTCGGAGCGTTCTGATGACATCTGGAACCATGTTTGATAGCTTGCATTGCTTTTCCACGAAGGCACTTCTGGAGTCGGACTAGGTTTTCAACACCTGAAAACCCAGCGAGGTCTGTACTCTGTTCGTAACAGCTGATAAACACAGCCCACTCTTCAGGGTTGCCGCTGAACACGGGTAAGTCTTTCGGGATGGCCTGTCTCGCTGCTAATTGAGTCGCAGAAAGTTGAAATGTTTTACTTACATGCGAAGAAGTTGGTTTCTCTTCGTCGTTTGTTTTCGATTGCTGCTGTTCTGTTGGATGATGTTGTTGTTGCTGCGGTTGATGGCAGTGACTGACGTTACACTCTTCCTCGTCATCGGAGTCCTGAGCAAGAATTTAATATTTTTGTTGAAGGTAGAGTTGATTGCTTTTCTCTCGCAACAGTTTCTCCTCCTCCAAGCGTTGTAAGAGTAACTGCTTCTTTTTTCCTGCGGACTTGCCTGATATTGAGGACTTATCATCCGGAGGATCGTAGGATTCAATTGCTGCTGGCCGAGAACATTCGCTGAACATCCATCACACTTCCAACTCACGTCTGCCACTGCTGAACCCACTGAACTGAACTGACACCCACGCATGCAAAGTGATACCAAAGATCACACTTATCGCATTGGACCATTTCGGGAATGTCATGTTCATTGCATAGCTGGCAATTGTGACTTCAAGAAAATTCTCGATCCAAGGAAAATTTTGATTTTCACCCAAACTTATTTTTTTATTAGTTTGTTTAGTATTTTAAAGAACTGTTCGCGTAAGGAGCAAGAAATAAAACTTATCTTAATAGTAACTATGTGTTACTTTAAAAAAACTAAGTTTGTTTTTTAACAGAACTTAAAAACGTGGTTGTCGCTGCCGCATTGTGGTCTTAAGTGGCGGCAACACTAATAATATACAATATATGATTGATGTTGCGTCTGTGACATTCTTTACGTCTGTGAAGCTTAATCCTTCGTCTATATTTTCAACAGTTACATTCTTTTTACTTAGTGTTTTTTTACAATTTTCATTTCTTTTGCAGAAAAAATATATGAATTTACTATGTTTTTCTTCGCCCAATGAATGGCGTATTCTATGTTGAGGAGTTCCTCGTTCAACAATTTAATTTTATTTGCGGTAACACTTACAATATTATCTTTAACTAAGCAACTATCTTTGAACTTATTGATTACTTTTTGCGTTACGTTCGTTAATTCGTTAACTTTCTTTATTAAGTCTCGATTTATTAAAAATTGTCGATTATTATTGATAAGTGCTTTATTTATTTTTTCTTTGAAAATCGTCGTGGTCGGGATTTCCCGCTATCTACTTCCACGCGCTTCCAATAAAATTTAGAGCCCTTTTGCTCTTCTGAATAGGTTTCATTCTGTATAGCAAATTTTGAATTTGGTTAATTTTATGACTTAGGAAAGGATAGCACTGATGGTTGGATGTTATGTTGTTCTCGAGGGTAAAGGATAATTCATCAGTCAAGCGTCGGCATGGTTTTAAGTCAATTGTGTAGATCAGTTTTAAACTTCCAGTTTAGATTTTTGCGAATCCAGTGAGGATGGAGACTGATTGGGAGTTCGTGTAGTGCAAGATCTGGACATCTGCCATGCAACTTATAGCAAAAAAACCTATGGAGTGGAAAAAATAGAAACGGTTAGGCGAGCAGTGGGTTTGGTTTCAGTTTCTTATGTGGCTTTTGTGCACGATTTTCCCTGACTTTGTTTTGATATTGGCTTTGTGGTTTTCCTGAACTATTTCTTCGGAATATTGTCCTGTTAATTTTAACGCTAATCTTTTGTTTCGTTTTACATAGACAATTTCCCCTGGAGAGTATTCCTTAAGCTTTGCCCTTTTTCTGTTATGGGAATCCAAATCCTTCTGCAGCTTTTGCAAATCAAAACAATTGTCTAATTCGAGAATCAATTGTGATGGGTTTGTGACTGTAGCATTCGGGATTCTGGTCTCTGGTACAGGTTGACAATGGATGAAATTAGGGTGTCCAAAGCAGGGGTCGAAGCGACTTCCCTATTTGCGTCTGTATGAGAAGTTGAGGAAGGTCGGGCATATTTCGGCCTAGGGAATTTCGGGAAGGTTTCTCACCGAGAATGTTAGTTCTACTGGGGAGGGATTCGGTATGGGAAGGTCAAAAGGGGTTTCGATCGTATTACTTGTTGAAATACCAGAGCGTAGGTCAGGCATTTTAGAACGAAATATTCAGAAGATATGGCTTACGATAAAATTTAAAATGTAAAATTTAAAATGTAGACAAGAATTTCTACAAGTAACTTAGTACAAAGTAATCGAAAAATTTATAATGATTAATGCTTTGTGTTTTCTTTTGTTTTTATAATTACGATGTTTAATGTAATTATTATTAATGCAATATTATTAGGGTCACTTTCTTTTGCTTGTATTATTTATTTTTCTTTATCTCTGTTTTGTCTGTTGGCGTTATTGAATTAATTACTATAACTTGAATTTTTCTTTTGTTTTGTAACTACTTTATATTATTACTTCCACTTTATCTTGCTTGTTAGCATTCTAAATTTGATTATTATTACTTTAATTTTTTCTAAACGTACAATGGTGAAACAAAATGTTGTTTTTTTTTCTTTAATAACTTAAATTCTATGCTTTCAGTACTAATGCTGGTGTCATATCCGGGTCGGCAGGCAGAATTGCTCCCTTTCGTCCAGTTGATTACTTGGGATCCGGCTCGTACTCTCTTACGCGGTCCACTAGAGGCGTTCTTAGGGCCCTCTAGCGACGATAATTTTGTCTTGCTTTTGTCTGTCACTCATTGGACGCACTTCGTGGTTACGGGGGTTCTTTTAGGACCGATAGGGCAGGAGTGAATCGATCGCCTCGGTCACTTTACGTGATTTATTTCTCCGTACAACGCGGCGGTTACTTAAGGCGACTGATTAGTCGGCTATCACATGCGGCCTCACGACTCACGACTCACATAAGATTAAAAGAGAAAGGAGATGAGTGCGAATGAGATGGAGAATTTAATTCCCGGTGAGTCGCGGGCGAAATTCTTCACGACATTGACGTTTCTCTTTCTCTTTGTTCGTTATTTTTCATTTCCATTTCATTTCTATTCGTCCTTTGTGGGGAACGGACGCAATCATGTCGGATGTTGCTTACAGAAAATGCGTAGAGCTCTATTTTATCTCACGGAGACAACTTCAAAATGAAAAAAAAAAGTAGGCGCTCGGCTCACGGAATTTAAATTGAAAGAGGAGATGGGAAGTGAGTCGTGAGTCGTGAGGCCGCATGTGATAGCGCTCGCCTCACGGAATTTAAATTGAAAGAGGAGATGAGAAGTGAGTCGTGGGGCCGCATGTGATAGTAAGTCGGCTATTGTTGCTAATTGTTGCACGGCACGGCAACAATTTTACAGTCGCCGAATCTTTTTGACACGATCGATAAACAGCGCGGCGGCTACTAGAGGCGACTGATTGTTTTTTTAGTTATTTTTGTTTTTTTCAGTTAAAACGCGATTACCGCTTTTCTTTTAATAAAATAATTTCCTATTGGAACAAAGGGAATCACCTCCAGAGCTCCAACACCTCCACATTAAAATTGTCGGACCTTCGGACATTCGTCCGGTTGGAAGGGGTTGTTGTCTTAGTTGGGATGGACGTGTTCACCTAACCTTAATTTTTAAAGCCTTACTACACATCCCTCAGTTATAATAAGCTAACACCTACGTGGCTAATTCTACTAATCTCTAAAGGCCCCTAGGCGTTATTGGACTACCCGCTTACATAGATTGGGGTGTTTGTAATTAGTATATATGTATATATGAACACATATGGCTTCCTGGGAACGACACTTTACTATTTGGGGGTAACAATCTTCTTTTTTTTTTTGCCAAACATTATATATTTCAGGTTGGGCGCGCGGCCTGTTGGGGCTGTCCGCCCATCTTTGCGAGATCGTACGTCTCGGTCGGTTGGGGTCGTCCATCCTTTGCTTTGGACACTTTATTTGGACCGTCCGTCTACACTCTTTGAACCGTCCGTCCAACATGTCACCTGTTGTTGATGCGACCCCCTTAAGGTGGTTGGACCAAGCCGGGCCATAGCTCTTAGTTCGCCATAGGAACAACCGAAAGTTCTTCCCTCCTTAGAAATAGAGGAGAAAAAATGACGAGACAAAAATTTAGGATTGGAGGGATGGAGTGGATAAGGTTCCGTGCGTATTTTGCACGTAACAAGTTCGTTAGCCTAAAAAATTATATCGGCAAAATCAGTCACCAATGCTTCGTCTGTGTTTGAGCTCGAGTCTTTCTTGTATTGTTCCATCGGTTCGATATACGAGTACTCCTCGAGGGTTTGGTCGTAGTTTATGTCCTCAGCTTCGGCTTACTGTTGGTATTCAGACTCAATTGCGTTTATGCGAAAGCTTCTTTGTGTTCCACTCCTAAGCTGTTGCGATATTGGAAAGTACCCCCTTTAGACCCCTAATTAACGTATCCAGGTAAGAAGACCCAAGGATTCCGGTTCAACGTCCAGACAGGATATTTTGTTTAGTATCAGTGATAGATGCTGATATACCTTCTGGAAGAATTCCTGGATGCCTAGGTTGCCTTGCCCCAATGAGGTCATTTGGTACTCCAATGTACCTAAGTCTCCCTTATCACCGTAGTGCATGGTGAGGCATTTGCAAATAGCGTTCCAGTCTAAAGGAGTGTTATAGGATTCGAGCGCTATGTATGTCGGGATCACCTATCATTTTGTTCCTTATCACATTGAGAATGCCGTAGTACCTATGTAGGTGTACCCTGCAGTGCAGGGTCGTGTAGATATTCTATATAAAGTGTGAATTAAATTGGTCGACGCATTCATGAGTTATGACTTTTTATATCAACATCATATACTACATATATATACATCATATACTGCGTGTATACTGTGTGCTGAAGTCATACCACGGCAAATAACACGTTGTAGCGCTTACACGCATACAAGTTAACACCAAACCTTACACCACACGACACTCCACGATTGCACACGGCACTCAACATCTTGCTTTGCACACGGCACGCTACATCTTCGCTAACACCTTCCAAAAACGTGTCAACGCTTGATCATCGCTCCAACATCATACCAGCAGTCTGGACCACCCGACACCGAAGCATTCCAACACGCCTCGGAGTGTAACACGACGACACCTGTGGGAAGCGCAATGCAGTGGGAATCTGCTTAGTCAGTAAGAAACTAGTATTTAAGCTTTAGAAAATAAGAAACATTGTTCAGTGTAATTTTGGAAGGCAGTTACGCTGCCGAAATAAAAATATTTTTTTTATCAAACTAATAATTAAAAAGTTAAGTGGCGCCCGAGCAGGGACCGACTCTCGAAGCCACTCGAAGTCAGAATCATCACCTTCATCGGCGTGGGAATGCTGTTCCTATTATTATTGTAAGTCTAGACTAGTTAGATTAAGAAAAATAAGAAAAATAAAACAAGTGAAAAATACATGTGGAAAAAGAATTAAAAGAATTAAGCAGTACAAGGAAACAAGAAAATTCTGTACGATAAAAATAAAGAGAATATAAGGAATATTAATAATATAAGAATATAATAATAGGTAATAAATAATAATAACAACAAGTGACAAATTACATAATTAGAGTTAAGTGGACAGAAGATTAAATTATAAGACGGTATTTACGGTTGTTCCCCATATATAAAAATATTTCGAAGTCATGCCCGACCTACGGTCCGGAGTCGCTTCCAAAAATCCGAGATCTCGTGATCCAGCTAGTACCCCAGGTACGAGTAGCGTCCCAAATCCCAATAACACCCGTCCCACTGCTAGTTCCCACCTAAATAGTTCCTTTCTGTCCAGTGCCTCAAATACGGACCAACAGCAAGGCCGAAATACGCCCGACCAAACCCCCCCAACCTCTGGAGCCTCCACAAGCTCCGCACTGTACGGTACTTCGTACAGCGACCCGCGAGAGGCAGAGCCACCTCCAGAGGCGAACAATCGCATTCAAACCATAATATGGTGGGTGAATGAGAACGCAAGCGGCGGGAAGGCATGGCATGCGAAGATAATAAAACCACTAACGCACTCATCCGAACCGAAAGAGGACGATTCCAATGAGTGCATTAGGTTAAGTAGTTCAGAGGACGATTATGATGACGACGTAGATGATTTTCTGTCGCCCCAATTGATTCTCGAATTAGATAATCGTTTTTATTTGCAAAAGCAGCAGGAGAATTTAGAAAAAAAAGGGCATCAGTAGAAAGTCTCATAATTGTCTTCAAGACCCAAATCCTAGAAAAATTCCAACTCAGTAATATGTATGATAAAGAACACAACCGAGCCCACAGAAATAGCCAATATCAACCGCAAGCGAATCCCAGACACTCGTTTTTACCAAGGTAACACTATCCCTCTCCTCCTAACCCACAAATGAAAACAGAACCTCGAAGCGATCAAGTTATACAACAACTCCCTCAAAGGAAACCCAATCTACTGCCCCAACAATTGGCGATAAAACCACCCCCTACCAATCCTTTCGAACCATCAACCCCTGACTTTTTCCCTAAGTAATAAAAATAGTAATACAAAAATGAAAAGATGGAAATCTTTTCTGGAAGAATACAACTACGAGCTGGCATACAAGCCCGGGAAGACCAACGTTGTTGCAGATGCTCTGTCAAGAGCACCGTACCCACCAAACGTAAATGCAATCACGTCAACGCAAGACACCAGCGAAAATTTGGTACTAACGGTAGAAAATCCAATCAATGTTTTCAAAAACCAGATTATGTTTCTTACCGGAAATCAAGATAGCTACACATTTGAAATCCCTTTCCCTACATTCCATAGACATATAATCACTAGACAAAGTTATTCTGCAGAAGAGTTGGCCGAACTTCTCAAACGACACCTCAATCCAAGCGTCCTAAATGGCATTTATACCACTAACGATATTATTTTCAAAATTCAGCAGTTCTATCCTCTACATTTTAAAACCTGTAAAGCTAGATTCACACAAACCAAGGTCCAAGATCTGACTAATGAAACCCAACAGGAGGAGGAAATATTGAAGGAGCACAAAAGAGCTCACCGCAATAGCCAGGAAAATAAGGTCCAGCTGCTGCAAAGATTTTATTTCCCAAGGATGTCAGCTAAAATCAGTAACATAGTCAAGCAATGTGTCACTTGCAAGCAGCATAAGTACGATCGGCATCCAAATAAGCCCGAATTGCAGGCTACCCCTATCCCTGAACATCCCGGCCATATCCTTCACATTGATATATACCGTACAGACGCGAAACTGGTTCTTACAGCTATCGACAAGTTCTCGAAGTACGCTCAGGCTCGCATATTAAAATCGAGAGTAGTCGAGGATGTTAGGGAACCACTAAGACAACTTTTGTTTGCTTACGGGGTACCTAAGGTAATAGTTTTCGACAATGAAAAAACATTCAATTCCTCGTCAATATGTTTCATGCTCGAAGACCAACTAGGCATTCAAATTTATAAGACTCCCCCGTATTCGAGTTTTGTTAACGGTCAGGTCGAGCGTTTTCACTCGACACTTTCAGAGATCATGCGATGCCTACGAACCGATCAGGTTCACAGATCATTCGAAGATTAATAGACAGGGCTGTCTACGAATACAATTCCTCGGTTCATTCCACTACCAACCGGAAACCTATCGAGGTATTTTTCGGAAGGAATGTTAGCACCAGCCCAGAACAATTCGAAGAGGCCAGACGCGAAAATATATCAAAACTAAAAGAAAAACAGGACAAAAATCTGAAATACCATAATAAAGGTCGTCAACCCCTGAAAATCTACTCCCCCGGCGAAGTTATTTTTGTAAAGATCAATAGACGCCTGGGTACCAAGCTATCTGCAAGATACAAGAGAGAAACAGTAAAGGAAAACAATCCAACTACAGTTTTAACTGAATCAGGCAGGATCGTCCATAAGACAAATATCAAAAATTAATATCTCTTTACAGATTCCTCCCATCCGCGAGTTATGCAGAAGTCCAAATATTGTATTACTCGAACTCGCAGTTTGTCAATATTGATATCGGTAACGCAAGAATTCAGAATGGGCAATTCAAAATTATCCACGTCATCGAATTGGAAGCATACCAACAACTTGTTAAAAATCTGGAAGAAACTTTGAACTCTAGTTCAAGCCACACTCACCCCCTTTATCCCTTCCTTTCCCACGAAATCCTTCAAATCAAAAACCATCTGGGACGGCTGAGACTATACAGGAAAAATAACAAAACTAGCAAAAGATCGCTGGATTTTCTAGGCTCCGCCTGGAAATGGGTCGCCGGAAGTCCGGATCGGCATGACCACGAAATACTAATCGAAAAAATGAATAACGTTCTAAAGAGCACCAATAAGCAAGCATTAATAAACCAACTTACTTTAGGGAAAATTAATGAAATAACCGAAATGGCAAACAAAATTGTAAGAAGCAATCAAAATGATGAAATTGTATCCAAAATCATATATAAACTAAAATTAATAAAAGAAGAAATAACTAATGTAGCTTATGCAATTCACTGGGCGAAAGCCAATATTGTAAACTCATACATATTAAGTACTACAGAAACCAGTGCAATTAAACAATTGTTTAGTTTAGAGAATATTCCCTATATTAACACAAACGAAGGTCTAGAGTTCGCCGACGTAAGAATAGCGGCGAACGGAAAAAACATTATTTATATTATAAGTTTACTGACTGTCAATGCCGAATTATGTAAAGTAATGTTAATAAAAGCTGTAAAATTCGGAAAGAAAATTAATAATATACCTTTTTCCAAAGTCCTAAAATGTAATAAGGAATTATATGGAATAAAAAGCGATTGTAAGAATATTAACGAACACATGATTTGCAATAGAAATAACATAATAGATATAAGTAACACCACCTGTATTGCGAACCTATTAGACAGCAAAGCACCAACATGCGTCATTGGCGATAACGGAAACATTCCATCGGTCGAAGAGATCCTACCAGGTATATTGTTCCTGAACCAATTCAGCGGGTCAATCAACATCAACAACGAGCAACAGAAATTGGAAGGCACTTTCGTCATAAGGCACTTTCGTCATAAGGCACTTCAACACCACCGTTCGAGTAAACGAGCAACTGTTTAGGGAAGAGGAGGTCACGAAATACCAGCCGTTACCCGCGATATTGCAACCAACATCTGACCGCGGAAGCATTGAAGAAGCATCATCAATCAAAACGCTGAAGCAATTACATACCAACGGCACCCAACAGATAGACCTACTCAAAACAACGAACAAAATAAACTCGATCACCAACATCAGCCTGGTCGTTATCCTGATCATTCTGTTATAGAAAATGCTATATATATTCTGCTATAGAAAATAAGAAACATTGTTCAGTGTAATTTTGGAAGGCAGTTACGCTGCCGAAATAAAAATATTTTTTTTATCAAACTAATAATTAAATAGTTTAAGTTACACATTGAAAGCTGTGAGTGAGTAATTATAATACGGTTTTTTTTATCGAACTCGCATTCTGAACGGATGTAATATTAATTAATTTGATCTGGGAATGACGGGCAACGTTTGCCGAAAATCAACAGATAGCAATATTAATGCATCGCCGAACAACTGTTGATTTCCACGTAGATCCTGTAATGTTCGATTCAATGCTTTCAAAGATTTTTTATTCATTCATAGAATAATTGCTGCTTTCTTGCACAACTTTGGCCATTCCAGAATTTTTTGAAACGTTAGACTTTCAACCGTTTGCATGTTTAATGGCAAATTTAAAGCAAATCTAAACGAATTGATCGAAGCAACGGGTCTTTTCTATTTGGACCACTCCACCAAAATAGTAATAATATCAACAATTTTCTTAATTAACAGTACCCGGGTGGCCCGCTGCGCGGGATTAAGGGATTTAAACTCTCTTTTCATATGCGGCAGGTCCCGCTCACGCAACTTCGTTGCTCCGCTCGGGGTAGGTGCTGATCGTCAGGCAGGCGCCTATGTCATCAATACTCTTCATCTACAGTACCCTATAATCGATTGAACTATGCTGAGACCTTTGCTGGGTTATGGCAGGGGAAACGCAAAAAAAAAATTTTTAAACATAATTTTTTTTTAGAAATATGTATTTCCAAAAAAATTTCCAACATAAATTTCACTAGAAATTTATTAATATCGTTAACGAAAATTCCAAATTAAGCCTTAATATCAAAATCAGCGATATCTTCCAAAATTTGCTCGAAGTAGTCCTTGTCTTTGTATCTGCAAGCACGTTCATTGGTGGATGCATTGAGAGAATGTTTAGGAACTCTCTCGTACTGAGAGAAACTTCAAATTCGGTTGACATTCAAAGTACGATTCGGTTGATGAGGGTCGTTTAGTGTGTGAAAAGTGAACATTATTCTCGGAAAAAAATGTTATAAAATGTTCGAGGAAGAACTGATTGAGGCGATCAAAGGCCATCCGTGCCATTCATTTTATAACTCAGATGAACGCACTCCATCAATTAATAAATGTCATCGACAACTGTCAACGGATTGACGGATTCTATGGGCCGATGTTTGCCTGCTCTATCCGCCAACCCGTTTTCACTCAGTTGAAATCAACGGAGTGACGGATCGACGGATTCTATGGGCCGAGGCCTTTAGGTGTGTTCAACGTATCAAATTCAAACATGTATTTGTGACATTTGAAATGTGTGCAGCTTTTGTGTTTCAACGCGTTCCCGTACTTTTTGGTGTTGTTACTTCTCTTTGAGAGAATTTAAGATAATTTCATCCCCACTCCTTAAAAAATTAAAAGAAAGAATTTGTGAATTTCTGTCCAAAAAGTACGGGAACAGACCTAATAAGTGGAATAATCATCTGAAAATTGCCCCTACTGCTATGAGTGAATACTAGAATACTAGAGCCAAAAATATCCAAATATCCAAAATATTTTTTTTAGAATTTTTTTTCCAGAATTTTTCTTGTCTTTTCCCACTCCCAAATGTCCTCCATTGCACTTAGGAAGGATTATTACATAATTTGCACCCCTTTTGGAGCGATTCTGTTGGAGTGGTTCAAATAGAAAAGAACCGAAGCAACAATTCTCACCGGGAAAGTAAAAGGAGAAGTTGTACTGATACCGCGGATCCCATTAATACCAACAGACATGTCATTTCAATTCAGCGTGGAATATGCGAGCAGTTATATCGTGTCGATCTGTTGCGACCTCACCATCAAATAAGCAATAATTCACTTCATTGTATGGTCCGTAGCGAAGCACGCCGGGATCCGCTAGAAGGGTATATGATTTTGATTTTTAACTATTATTGAACTTATTTCTTTTTCAGTACTCTTAGTACTGAGGCGGTACGAAGTTCGCCAGGTTAGCTAGTGTAGTATATATGTAAACAATTTAGTAGTGGAAAAATATTTCGGTTACGGAGAGATGAAAAAGGATTGGACAAATAAAGCAAATTTAAATTTTAACGTATATCAAAAACCAAGAGAGGTAATTATATTTAAACTGTGCGACTAGCAAGGAAATTTATTTCATTTTAATCTCAGACGGCAACTTATTATACAATTTGGGGGCAGCTGTTGAGTAGAAGTTTGAATAATGATGAGTTTTGAATGAGGGAACTACGGCTAATGCATACTACAACTACGAAGGGAAGGATAGGTTGGGCGTCTGTTAATAGTGTAGCCACTCCTCACAAAAAATGCTTTAAGAACTTTGTAAAAGTACAGATGTTTAAGAGGGAGTATCTTAGAACTGACGAAAAGCATAAAACTACTGTCGAATCGACTTTTTCTCCATACTAATCTGAGTATGTGTTTTTGTACAACGAGTAGGGGTTGAACTTTATTCAAATGAGTAGCACCCCAGCAAACTATATCATACTGTAGTTTTGATTGTACTAGTCCAAAGTATATAGTTCCAACAACTTCTGCAAACAGAAAAGCCTCAGATGATACATAACCCTTGTAGTTTTAAGTAAGTATTCTTTCAGGTTAGCAGTATGAGCATACCAGTTCAATTTGCTATCTATTTCAAGTCCAAGATATTTAAAAAATTCCATTCTTTCTATATGAAACCATTGAGGTGAACACCCTCAGTCGCAGTTATATAAGAAGAAGTCAGAGCTTGCGTTGCAGGTATCTGGACTAAGTAATAAGTGTTGGCAACCAGCACTATAGAAAACCAAAGAAGGATAGTTAACAGAGTTACTCGACAGACTAAAGAACATAATTCTAGTTTTATCACTGATCACAAATTTGTGCATAAGAAACCAATGCCTAAGTTGTTCTGGTTTATATCGGCAATTAAGTCTAACGGAGAACTTTCAGAATAAGAGCATGCTATGTCATCAGCAAGCCCTGTACGGTGGCCTCTAAAAGTTATATTAAAAATTGAGTTTATGTACACCAAAAATTAAATCGAACCTAGTACTGAGCCCTGTGGAACGCCAGTTTTGATGTCTAAAGGTTGGCTGAAATGATCTTCAATCTTTACAACCTGCCTGCGATTATTAAGGTAAGAAATAAACCATTTAAGCCTAAAACCTCTGAAGCCAGCTTTCTCTAGTTTAGAGGCCAAGATAACATTGTCAACAGTATCAAATGCCTTTCTGATGTCAATATAAAGAGCAACTGTGCATTTTTTATTATTAGGTCTCAGATAGTTGAAGCTGCAGTAACTCAGGAGCGCGTCATCAGTATACTTTCAGTCCAAGAACCAAATTGATCACCACTGAAAAATGAAGGATTTTCAAGGAAGGACACTATTCTGGTTTTCATTACTTTTTAAAAAAAATTGGAAAACACTGGAAGAATTGAAATAGGCCTATAATTGTTTAGATTAGAACTATCACCTTTTTTTAGAATAGGTACATCAGTTGTTTTGAGAACATCTGGAAATATACCACTATATACACTTTAGTAGCGCCACGGGGGTCACTGGTGACCGGCGAAACCAACATTATTAGAAACACATACATAATTCGAGTAAATTTTTAATGCTTTTATTTTGTTTATATTATTATCGCGCTACGGGGGTCACCGGTGACCTCAGTAAATTAAATGCGCCACGAATGATTACAGGAATTAAATGTTCTGTTGAAAATAATATTTCATCAAAATATGCAGCACATACTGAGAAATTCATTGAGACCTGACAAGCCATGTAAAATTAGCGTGGCATTCAACGTGTTAAAGATGTGAGCTAGATTAAGTGCGATCTTTTTTATGGCATTTGTAGAACAATAGTCTTTAGTAAATGAATTGGAATTGATGAAATTGGAACATAAAAAAACTGTTGCTTTGAAATAACTCTCTACTAAAACATTCCTTCATTCAATAGTAACATGTGTTAGAGAAACCAGCATTAAAGTGAGTCCTTTGGGGAATAGCAATGAAGTACTGGTTAAACACATTAGGTATTTAAGATGGAGCAACTATTTTATTATTCTGGCCATATATACCTACAATTCAATCTACTAGAGGATCGGGTCTTATTATTAATAAGCTCATTCACAATAGACCATTATTTTTTCAAGTTATTTCTAGCTAATTGCAGTTTATTAGTATAATAACTTTCTTTGTATACAGGAATTTCAATGGCACTATCTTTGCAAAGTCTATCCGAGGAAAGTTTAAGGTTTAAATTACTCGGGTTCTTTTTACATTTAAGGCTTAGTGAATTTTTCATTTTTATTTTTCTTAACAGAGATGTAGGCATCCATGGTTTAAGTTTTTTTTGCAATAAGATCGCCTTTTAGTTGTAGTAAGGGAGGAATCTATATGGCTTTTCAGTTTATAAGAAAATATATCAAAAGCATTTGATGAATCATTTACCAGATAGACCTCGCTCCAGCATTTACGTAGCAAAATATCATTAAGCCGTTCAAAATTGAGAGATATGTTATGATATGTTAAAGACTTCTTAGTAAATTTCATATAGTCACCATGAAAAAATAAACCAGTCATACAATGATCAGAAATCTTAAAATCCGAGATAGAACTAGAATCTAGAACTGCGAAGCCTACCAAAGATATGATCAATACGGGTTTGTTTAGAGGAAGTAAGTATCGTAAGTTCAAAATAACAAGATTCTAAGCCATAACTAGCTAGGAGAGAAATATATAGGCTTTTGAGGACTCAGATAGGATATTTATGTTAACGTCTCCCAATATAAATAAGTGTCCTTACTTTAGATAGCAAGATGCTCAATTCCTCAATAAATAAATTTATGTCTATGCCTTGGTCCTTGGGTTTAAAATATTTTGTATTATAAATCGACCCTGATCTTTGAATACACGTCGGGCGATATTAAAGCGTCGAGTTCGGGAGTTGCGGCAGGCGAAGTTTGGTTGGTGTTAGGTCAGGTATTTCAGAAAATTCCCTCACAAATGAAGTTAGAAATGATAAATGAAGGGTTCGTCTAGTTTCACAATTGATTAAGCTTATAAGTAACGAGAGAGGATTAGTTGGAATTTTTCTTAAGGCGATACAAAATTTCGCTCACAAATGCAGTCATAAATATAAAAATGATAAATGCAATATTCGACTAAGTCTACAGCCGATTAGAGGTTATTAATTGCTTATATTTTCAACATTTTAGTTAAACTTATATTATTATTAATATAACTACATATACATATATAACTTATATTATAATTTTAATTATTGTATTATTATTTTTTATTATTATTATTATTTTAATTAACAATATTCTTACACTAGCATGAAGGTCGACATCCTGAAGCGGCTGAAGTTGTTTTACGCCTACTTTTTGTCCAGCGACGAGCTGGTAACTGCGTTGGCCTACTAAGGGGCCCTATTTCTTCAATTATAGTCTTACTTCATTTTTAATTATTTCACTTTCTTTCTTAACGCTGTGGCTTGCTGGTAAAATTTTTATTTCGAGAAATTGAAAATCCCATTTGTTACGTTTTAATCTATTTTCACTATTCCAATTCACTTCAATGCTAAACATTTTACCGGCAGAGTTTAGAGTTCCACCTTGACTTATTTTTACTTCTTACTTTTAATTCATTTGTATTTCTTGGAGAGTTCTTAGTTGTGCATTCACTTGTATTTCGCGGGCAGAGTTCTTACTTTTGGGTCCACTTGTATTTCGCGGGCAGAGTTCTTAGTTCTGCGTCTACTTGTATTTCGCGGGTATAGTTTTTAATTCGCGTGGTGACCACGGGTATAGCGAGATTTTATTAGCGGCATGCGGTTCCCGGACGACTTATGCTTTTACTTTTTTATATCAAACGCGACCTGTGGTCCCTGCTCGGGCGCCAATTAATAAATTATAAACTTTTATTTATCAAATTAATTTTATTTCAAACAAACTTTGTGCAGCGTTACCCCTTACAAGTCCGACTTAATTCTAAATTACCTTTGAATTTTTCTCTATAAGGAAGAGTACTGATGGTTCGACGATGTACTGTGTCGGATGTCGGCGGCGATGGATTGTGCCGGATGTTTGAAGTATGCAGCTCAGGTGTCGACAGCGGTTTTCACGGTCCCATGGGATGTTGGTCTGCATTAGGAGTCGATTCGGCTGACAGCGTGTGCAACCTTGGACGGATGTCGGTGTTCAGGTGCAAATTCAGCAGATTCCGTCACACATAGCGTTTTTGTTCCGTAGCTTGCGGATTCGGCGATCTGCTTCCAACTTAAGTTATTATAACTTATATTATAAAGCTGAGGATGTCCCTCAGTAGGAGCTGAGCTGATCCCCTCAGGAGTCATGATTTCTCTGAGGAGGATACGTTTCCTAAGATCGCAGAAGGTAGCACACTCGCATAGCACGTGCTCTAGGCAGAGTCGACACTCGGTTTCAGAGATGAGAGGTTAATATTGTTAAGATGATAACTCAGACTACAGTGTCCCGAAAAGTAGCTGACCAGTCTTCTGATATCGCCTCTATTATATTTTAGAATATGAATAGAGTGTTTGTTCAGGGGCCGTATGAATCTCTTCGATTGCCGAAGTTCTTGAACGCTTTGTAGCGCAGGTGATGCGATTTTTTTCCACGTGTCTAAGAGAAAATTAATCTTGGACTTGGGGATCCCACAGAAAGGTTCGGCACCTACATATGTACCTTTCGCTAGATCCTTTCCTAGTGAGTTGGTCGGCGATTTCGTTACCTTCAATGCCCCTTTGACCTGGCACCCAACAGAGTTTGACCTTACTTCTTTTGCCTAGGTCTCGTATGGCATCGTGGCAATACGAGCCAAACGCTTTGGGCGCTGCCTGACTGCCTGAGAGTATAGATGATTATTATACAAAATATGACGGCACGCGACCTATTTGAGATCGATATGCATTGGAAATGCTAGTGAGGGAAATAGTACCTATATGAGGAGCGATCTATTGAAAATAAAAACAGATTAAATTTGACCACAATCAAATATGTTTCTCCCTTTTTCGGCAGACCTTTATTACATTCGCGCTCTGTCGATTAAGCTAATCCTTCTTTAGCAGAACCCAATGGCATTCGTGCCCTGAGCACGAACGCCGGAATCCATCTTGGAGCCATCTGTGTACCACCATAGGGCTTTGACATTTAGAAAGGGATTACCGGTTTCCCAAACTGTACTGTTTGGGATCATTGTCTCAAATCTTTTGTCAAAGGTGTACGTGAGGGGTAATGCGTCCGAAACTGTGGTAATCATATCCAGTTCAGGAAGGTGTTGTAGTATGGACATGTAACCCAATGGTCTACATGGCCGGCCCATTTCCAAGCGGAGAATTCTCATTGCACTACGTATAGAAACCTTTTTAACAAAAAGGTACAGTGAAGTAATTCCGATCAGTGCCTCTTGGGCTGCTGTCGGGCAATTTGGCATGGCGCCTGTAATGTCGAGATATGCTAGCCTCTGAAGGCGTTGAAGTTTAACTATTGTAGTTTTGTGTTAAACTTTTGTCCACCATACAGCAGGTCTTACTATCGCGATATATAACCTTAGGTTTCAACCCCCGAGTTTTACCGTAGGTGCGTCGATAGGCAAAGAATGCCTAAGTCACCTTTGCAAGTTTGCTTTTAATGTTGGAATTCCAGTTATGTTTTCTATCAAGGTCAATATCTAGATACTATTTGACTTCTTCTGAAAATCCAATGTTTGTACCGTTTATGGAGACGGGGCAAGTTTGTGTTTTCCTCCTTTTGTAAACGGGACTAACGTTGTAATATTTGGGCTTATCACAAACCCTGTCTACTACATCAGGCAGAGATAAATTACACTACAAGGTCATGGGCGTATCCGATGACTTCATAATCGAGGTTGGTTAACTTGTAGAGTAGGTCGTCTATGATTATCGACCAGAGAAGTGGTGAAAGGACTCCACCTTATGGACACCCTTAAGTTGCCGATACTGTCACAGAGTAGGGTTGTCTGCATCCCTCCGGGACTGTGGGGTGGTTGATTGAGTTGTAGTCAGTATTATCAAATGCCCTCCCAATATCGAGGAAGGCGCAAATTGCGATCTTTCCGGTATGCATATTGATTTGGATGCAGAAATATTTGATTTTCTAGTAAACCTCTAATATGAAGCTCTATCAGTTTTTCCATTGTTTTTAGTAGGATATATGTTAGGCTAGTAGGATATATGACAGGGCGATATATGATAGGGCGATACGATTTCGGTTGTTCACTTGGTTTTCCAATCTTAGGGATGAAGACAAGGACGACTTCCCTCCAGATTTGAGGAATGTATCTCAAGTAGAAACTTGACCTAAAGAGAGCTATCAGTGGTGCAAGAATGATGTCTAGGCCTCTCTGGAGGATAGTAGGAAAGACACCTGGAGCTTTGTAGGGTTTAAAAGAGCCAATTGCCCAACCAACTCTGTCAGGGCTGAAGAGTCTACCACAGAGGCGATCTATTCTACTATCGATATAATTTGTGACGCTCATTTGAGCATCGAGAGGTGTTAACTGAGTAGTAGAACCAGGACAATGTGCCTTAGGCAAAGACTCCAATGATATCCTGCGATTGACAGTGAAATTGCCGTCTGATTAGCGAAGCAAATCAAAAAAAAATATTTGTATCCTCTTGAGATAGGACTTTATAGTGTCGAAACATTGAACATTGATATTATTGTACTTACTGTTAGTTGCAGAGTGACAGAAAAAACAGACTTCAAAGTCTCCGCTTTTTTTAACGTTCATGAAACGTTTTAACAAGTTTTGAAATTTGTCTGGCTTGGTTGTAGATATTACTCGTATGTATGGAAACTGAGAAAACGTATATTTATGACAATTGAAATTGGCGCACGAAAGTAATTAAATAAAAAATATATATCCGGGTCGAAGAACCAAAAATGTTTGCAACTACGAAAACAAACTAACTGGTTCGATTTTATAAGATTTATTTTGCAAGAAGAAAAAAAAAAAGAGAGACAGCTGACAAAAATTTCGGAACTATATATAGGAAAAACAGGCGGAAGAAGCCGAAAAGAGCGGGAAAAGCAAATAGCGACTAGGCCGATGGCTCGTTGTCAATTTTGGTAAGTGATGACAAATGAAGTATATCCTGTTAGATATAGCATGAACACATACATATAGATGCTGTTCTGGCAAAGGCTCGGGGCGCTCTCGCTCTGACAAGATGGCTGTTTCATAGCAGCAGTTTATGTAGAAGGCCAGCATGGGAAGCCTTATCAAACGCTTTTGCCACGTCGAGAACAACTACTACGCAAAAACCCTTTTCATTCAACTCTGTTAATATTTTGCTTGAGTATCGCTGGTCCTATGAGGAGGGAAATGTGATAACTGAACATTGTCTGCAACGTGCAGAACTTTTCCTTAAAGTAATTTGGTAAAGCAGTACTTTGTCGCGATTTTCACAAGCCCAAGTATCATCTGTTTTTTTTAAGGGTGGATGATGTTTAGTCTAAGTTTTGAGCCATTTGGTAATTTTCCACAACGAGTAGTTTGTTTCTGAGGTTGGAGTCAAGTTGTTGTTCTGGAAGGTTTCCAGGGATTCCTTAAGGTCTTGAATACCTTTATTTACTTGGCCTTGTCTAACGGTGACCTGGTTTCTTGCCCTTTTGTTTTTTGTGTTTTTTTCTTTTTTCATGTATCTGTTGGTTGGTTGTGTAAAGATGTCTACAGAATTAGGCAACATTATTAGTGTTGATTTGAAGGCTCTTTCAGTTATCTTGCCGTTAAAATGAATAATACATTTTTCAATGTTCTGGTCGTATTTGAGCGGAATACGAGTCAGGAGATTTGATGAATTGGCGAAACGTATTCCAGTCCGTCTTGCTATTACACAGTTTAGGTATATAAAGTTGCATATTCGGGCAATATAAGAGAATGGTCAGAAGAAAGATCGAGGCTTGATTTGGTTTTTTTTTTTTGTTACGAATATACAGAAGTCAATGAGACCAGGAATCTTCGTAGGGTCAGTACAATTAACTTCTTGTTAGTTAATCTAGAACCCCAGTCGCTGTGTATTGCGGTGAAGTCCACTGCTGTTATGAATCTGTGTTTTTATGTAGTAGTCGTATTTTTGAGTTGTAATTTTGTTTTTAGCAGGACAGTATACAGTGCATATGCTAAGTTTTTTTTATAACAATTTTTTTCTTAGTTTAATTAATTATAATAATGTTAATTGTAAGTTTATATGTATATAGTTGTCCAAAGTCATAGGTTTAAGTTGTACTGTTTGTTTTAGAGTATCCCCCTAGGGCTTGTAAGATATTTACATTTGTAAGTTTTAAACATTTTTGTCTAGGATAAGGTTGCTCTAAGAAACTATCAATAAAAAATACATTAAAAACGGAAAAAAAAGAAAAAGGGCAGTACAGGGTTACTATTGTCAATTTTCCATATTTGTTTTCTAGCTGGATTGACGTCGATTGTATGTGGTCAGTATAATAACTTTGGAGTTCAAGGCATTTAATTTGTTTTATAATAAGTATTGCATTGAAGATGTTGAACCTGAAAAAAACGCAGAATGTTTTTGTCTGTAAGGTAGGTTTCAGTTATCAGTGTTATATCTTATTCGTTTTTCTTTAAGAATTGTTTCAGTTCTATGTAGTGTTATTGAAGTCCATTAGCATTCCATATGGCGGTTTTTAAATTATTATTATTTTATTGTCCATGTCCATTTTGTTTTGTTATCTAGTAGAGAGATAACGTTCATCATGTTAGTCATTTGATAATCGATTCCTTTGCTTTCGATATTTTTTTGATTCGAGGTATTCAATGATGATAGTTGTAAGTTGTTAGAAACTGCACACTGTCTAGAAATATTATTGCTAAAAGCTTAAACCAAATTTAGATTAGAATTAAACTTTATTATCCACTCCCGTAAATAATTTTTAAACTGGAATCAATTGTTTTATGAGCTTACATGTCTATTTATTTAGTTATTACTTATTTACATTAAGTCGATTACTCTTTGAGACTTAATAGATAAAAGTAAATATAATTCAGTCATTTTTTTTTCATCTTGTTAAGTATTCTGTCTTAGAAGATACGAACAATTAATTTTTTTAAATCATCTCTTGAGCTATGTTAGAAAAAACCTAAACTATTATGTACTAAGTTAGCGTTTCGGCAACAATGCGATAATGGTTCATTTATAATATAATTAGTGCGATGGATGCTAGTACGGAAGAGCATACGATGTCGGGTATTTTTACAAGGTGGCACAAAATTAATCACTCTATTGGAAGAATTATAATTTTTTTTTGCAAATGGCGTCGTATGTCAATCATATTCAACATTTGTGCACTAGACAGCTACAGTATACAAACAGAGAAGCAATGGAGCGCTATACTCCGTAAGAGTGTGGAATAACTGTGTCGATTTTTTTACCAATAATTGGTCGGTGGTGTTAGCGCAGCGTGAATTTCGACGTCGATAGGACTCCAGACTTCAGGATCATTAGGTTTCTTTTTATATTTTTTAGACGAGATAGCCTTTTATCGAACCAAATCGGATTAGAATTGATCCGGATTAGTTTATTAGACAAAATCGCTCAACGCCGAAACTTATAATGTTACTAAAGGATTTGGAAGCCTCTTATATCCTTCCAATCATATTCATTTAAATACACGTTGAAACTGTTCGTAAATGTAGTTATATTACCACTGGATTCAACACATCTTCTTCGTTTTTTGGCCGGGAAATAAATGGTTTAATTTGGACTCCAAAAGTGTCAAAAATCTATCAGGGATCTGGCTTATTGATAACTGTTATGGATATATTGCGATGACTTTCTCAACCCCAGTTCTACTGACGCTGGCCTTGTACAGCTATTTTGTAAGATTGTAGGCAAAGTTGTCTTCCTACTAGTAGGCGTGTCAAGCTCCTCTCGTCAACGAAGAGCCTTCAAAACCTTCCAGCAGCTGAGAACAGGATGAACAATCATTCAATATCAGTGTGTGCAGCCTGGCGACGAAACATTATTAAGAAGACAGTTTCTCGCTATTTGTTGCTTGATCTATAACAACACTTTTTATGGCAAGAAGCATTAACATCTTACTGAAGGCCAGCAAACCAAGATTACTCGCTAAAATCACACTCGAATGTGGTTATTGACTGTTTTTCATATCGAGCTCCGGGCCACAACTTATCATGAAGAACTCTTGAAGAACATTTTGACATTTTCACCCAAAAGTGTATGCGGAGTGACTCGTCGACAATGACCAAATGACTCCAGAATAAAAGACGGAAGCACAAGCCATAAGTAGAAAAACAAATGCTGACATGTTCAACATCACAAAGGACATCTCATCATCTGAGGAGAGGTGGTAATGATACAGAATACATAAGAAGTGAAAGACGAATTAACCATCCACAACGTCGTAGGCGCAGGCAACCAGTTAGTTGAAAGCTGTTTCTCAAATCTATTTTTGAAATCATAGCTGAAATAATGTCTTTCAACCGTCATTAAAACTACCACTTACTAGTCGGCGAGTTGGATGACTTTTAGAGGCAGTTTTTTCGCTTAGCATTAAGTGCTGACATAGGCATGTTTCGATGTCCGCAAATTTGATTGATATCCGCTACAGAAGTGTTCAGTGGACGGGATCTCCATTAAACATTTTACGATACTCGTGATTGGAATGGACGATGGCAGAAAATTATCTGAAGAACATAATTTCATATGACCACACCTTCAGAAAAAAAAAAGTCAAACGCATTTACGAAAAATAACTGATGACCTCCAACTCATCTCATGTTTCACAGATGTGCTTCCGAACTTAATTAGGGCTAATGTGATTACTAGAGTTTTTCTGCGCAATAAGGTGTCATGCCATCTATATTCAAAAACAATAAAGTCCTAAATCAAGATAACTGTCATCATGTAAATGTCTTGGTCGAACAATTCCATTACAACTTTCGTGTCGTGAAATCTATTCCATTGTTCCCGCCAATCCAACTGCACATGCAATCTTCATGTGATAAATCATTTCCATAACACATCTAATCGGCGCCATCAACAAAAATTGTGCATTCGATTCCGGAGTACCATTAATAGGGCATTGTTAGCCAGATAATTCGTTTCAAGAGACTAACGTTTCCGAATGGAAAATAGAAATCCCGACAATCGTTCTATCATCATTCGCGTTTCTAATGCAATGGGAAAAAAGTCTACAAAAAAAGAAGAACAAAGACAAACGGGCGAAAAGTCACAAAAAAATTGCAAATCTAAATGTTGTCGACATTGAAGCGATGCCGGCTTCGAAGCTATTCCTACTATCTCGGGCTACCGCTTGCGCATATAAAATAATCTGCCGAATGCATTTATCGACATTCAGTTGCCGATAGTTTTTTGATTTGCTCAGTGTGAACAGTTTTCATCGATTCTTAAGCCAGTACACAACCGCAATGAAATTGATTTCGCTATTCATCGCCGATACGGCGTTAATCCTGATTGCAGTGTTATCGACTATTGCCGCTGCTCCAATGGTGAGTTTAAAACAGAGCAAAAAAGGAGATATCCCGTTTATTAGATGGTAATGATAGTATTTTCATTTTTTTGCTTGATTTCTAGGACCCGCAAGATTTACCAATACCGGTACCGACAAATATGATGCCCCCAATGCCATAACATATTTCATGTATCAAGGAATGTCAAGAAATGGACTGCATTGGATTGACATATTGTAGTATTTTGAAAAATAAAGAAAAGTATGCAAGTAGCATATGAAACAAATGTTTTTTTTTATGTGAAACATCTATATGTGACGGCAAACGGCATGACGCTGTCGTGCCATAAAAATGAATTTAAAACTTAAAAAAACAAAACACGATGCCTCCACTACACCGCCACTGCCGACTCCTTTGTGTTAGCGCGCACGTATACTATACACTTTGTTAGTGCTCTGTGTGAGCTGCGTTTCTATATATAGCATAGTATACTTATAGGCACGTAAGCCATTTGTATACACGCGTTGTTATTTTCTTTAGAATACTATTGTTTTTAAAGCATTTAAAGATTTCGAATCATTTATATTATTAAAGAAACTAATTTTCAGATTCAAACCAAAGGTAAGTAAATTATTATCGGTAATTATTTGGAAAAAGGCCCTGCACGATTTTGATAAAATTCGAATAGTCAAAATAGACTTTGTCCTGACAATTTTAATATACATACTTAGATATTTTAGGTCAGACTTTCCCAGTTTCAAATATATAAGCTTTTGAACTTTTTATTCAAAATACAGATTTGGCTTGTTTTAGTTCAATCATGGTTTTGATTGGGACTATGCAACATGTTTTAAATAATCACATTTTTCACGTAAAGTTTATATAGCTCCTAACAGTATGCCGTTTTCAATAGTTTAGGAAATGCATATACGTATATCTGTATACAAAATAATACATACTTTCAAAAACTTGTTTCTACTTGGGTTCACTGTTGAATTTGGAGTAAGTGCGATATTAGACTTTTGCTTTGGCGAGAATTAAAATTCTACGAATTAATTCAAGTTATGCGACAAACTATAAAAATTGGTATAGACCCATGACCATTGGATGATGACAAATTGGCCATTATCGAGTCAAGATTTTTTACAAACGAAGGAGTTACAAAGCGCTGCCCGAATGGGGTTCGATTATTCCTAGAAAACGTATCGATCAATGAATACAACGTATCTATTTTGCAACAAGATGCAGAAAAACTTATTTTCACTGCAAAATATATTATAAGTGGCTGTACTAACCATGAACAGGAAGGATTTGGGAGACAAATATTACATAAGATGTTAGTGATTGCCACAGGTGGATTGCCATATGAAATTATTTTTGTAGTTGGGAAGCCTTACATTATTACAATAAATATGGACGTTACAGATGGTATAGCTAATGGTGCTGTTGGAACATTGGTTTATGTTGTGTTTTAATCTTAAATAAAACACGTGAATCCGTAATAGTAACTTATACGTCTATATTCAGGCAATATAGAACAAAGAGTGTCCATGAGTCTTTAAAACCACATGGTGAATGAATAATGACAGCTGATGCTGAATGACTGCTGACAAGTTAGCTCTGTTGGTTTACTCATCCACAACATCTCCCCTCTTGATTGATTACACATACAGTGAACCAAAAAAAAACTGGGACACCTAGTACCCCTAAGTTTAACTTGAAATATCTCAGCAATTTTTTAGTATATTGAAACGAAGTAAATTTCATATTAAAGCATGTTTTAATGCGATTTCAGTAACATAAGCAAATTTGTTTTTGTTTCTCTAATTTTGACAACAATAAAATAAAACTTAAAATACCACAAATTCATCAGCCAAAAAAAAACTGGGACAGTAACAAAAAATGACAATAATAATAAATTTCAATACTTTGTATGTTGCCCTTTTGCTTTCAAAACTTCTTGCAATCTTCTATTCATCGATCCGACCAGATTTTTTGTTACAGTCGCTGGAATTTTTTGCCATTCTTCATGTAACGCTGTCTTTAACTCCTCTCTGGAACGAATCCTTCTTTTTCGCACTTCTTTTTCCAGAACAGCCCAAAGGTGCTCTATGGGATTAAGATCCGGACTTTGGGGAGGATGCGGCAACACCTTTTATTTTGGTGTATTCCAAATACACCAATCTTTCGTTATACCAGCTGTGTGTTTTGGATCGTTATCGTGCAACAGTATTACACCTGGTGGTAGACCAAATTTTTGTTTTGTTTCGGGGATATAACGCTTCAGTATGTCAATGTATCCAAATTTTGTTAAATTCCCTTCAATTATATGAAGGGAACCAACTCCGTCCGCTGCCATTGCACCCCAAACCATTATGCTTCCACCACCGTGCTTAACTGTCGAAGTAATATTTTTTGGATCCAAAGCAGTTCCGTCCCTCCTCCACACAAAACGTCGACCATCGCTACCAAAAATGTTGAATTTCGATTCATCACAAAAAATCACTTGATTCCAAAACTCATCCGTTTTTTGCACGTACTCCTTGGCATAGTCCAATCGCTTCTTAATATTTCTATCCGATAAAGACGGCTTTTTGCGAGGTGTGCGGGCTTTGAAACCTTCTTTATGTAAGAAATTGCGCACCGTTTGCGGATGAACTTCAGCAATTTTATCTCTTTTCAAAGTTTTGGCAATTTCGACAGCTGATTCCTTCGGGTTTGCATTTATAATCCTTAATATTCGACGTTTAGTTTGGTCCGTGGACATTTTTGAAGGCCTTCCACTCCCCGAAACACGATGAAGAAAACCGTTCTCTTTAAATGATTTCACTATGTTAAAAACGGTTGACTTGGGTTTATTAATCAATGAAGCAATTTCACGAATACTGTGTTTTTTTTTCATAATAATCAATTATTACAGCTTTCATATCGCGAGATGTCTGTTTATTTTCCATTTTTTCCACAACGAAGCTTGATGACAACAATATGCACCTGTAAACAATTTGACTGAATAGCAGAATAAGTATTTGATCTAAGATAAGGAAACCGAGTAACGGTCCTTTAACAGTGGCCTTGTAAAACAACTGTCCCAGTTTTTTTTTGGCTGATGAATTTGTGGTATTTTAAGTTTTATTTTATTGTTGTCAAAATTAGAGAAACAAAAACAAATTTGCTTATGTTACTGAAATCGCATTAAAACATGCTTTAATACGAAATTTATTTCGTTTCAATATACTAAAAAATTGCTGAGATATTTCAAGTTACACTTAGGGGTACTAGGTGTCCCAGTTTTTTTTTGGTTCACTGTAGGTGTACCTTCCTTTAACTACAAGACGCTCAGGTGGACCCCGGTTTCGGACTGGACGTCGCGGAATCTCACTTCGAGTGCCTTGGTCTGCCTTGGTGTCTTGTTCTGGTGGTTCTGTATCACTAGGTTGAGCTGAATTGGTCTGCTGTTTTTGACCTTCAAGATTTTCACATGACTCCCTTGAACGTTGGTCGAATACATTTGGAGTATGTGATAAGCTTTCATTTCCGATTCTGTCCTCGTTGTCAGCAGGCTTGATGGGACTTCCCTGAAAATGGAAGAGGAAGTTTAAATCATTTTTTCCTTGTACCCGATGCCTAAGTCGTAATTGGTTTAAATGTCGCCTCCAGATCCTATCTCCTACTTGGACGGCATACATCCTAGAACCAATTTTTGTAAGTATAATCCCTGGAACCCAGGAATGTTGAGGGTTATTGAAATTCCTTGCATAGACTGGATCATCCGGCTGAAACTCCTGATGTCTTGCACCATGTTTACGGTTGGACTGGTTTTCCATCTTCCGATCCTTCTGAAGAACTTCAGGTGCTGGTGGTCTAAGCAAGTCGAGTGATATTTTAATTTTACGCCCCAGCATGGCTTCAGCAGGTGTTATATTGTCGGGAAGCTGGGCGTTTGGTGTGGTGCGATAACTTAGCAGCAAGGTCTGTAATGTGTTTGATGTCATGTCCTCCCCTTTCAATTTTCTCATTCCACGCTTAAAGATGTCGACGAACTTCTCCGCCTGACCATTTGACTGTGGGTGAAAAGGTGCAGTTCTTATGTGTTTGACACCGCCTGTGGTACAAAACTCGGCGAAACTTCCAGAAGCGAACTGAGTTCCATTGTCCGACACTATTACGTCGGGGAGCCCAAACCTTGCGAAGACTTCTCGTAGCACTTTTATAGTAGCCGATGCTGTAGTTGACTGCATACAAAATATCTCTGGCCATTTTGAGAACGAGTCCACTAATATTAAAAACATCCGGCCTTGAAATGGTCCAGCGTAATCAATATGAATTCGCGACCATGGTTTGGTTGCCACTGGCCAAGATGCCAGTGGTGCTTTAATAGGAGCAGGTGCTGCCGTTCGACATGCTACACACTCCCTGACAACTTCCTGTATGTCTTCGTCTATCTTTGGCCAATACACATAGCTGCGTGCTAACGCTTTCATGCGGACTATACCTGGATGTCCAGTGTGCAACTGCTTGAGAATTCTTTTCTGCAATGATAATGGTATTACAATTCTGTTTTGAAGTAAAATGCAACCTTGAACTTCGCTTAGTGCCTCTCGACGGAAATAGAACCTCTTCAGATTAATGTCCTTTAAGTTATGCGGCCATGACGTTTGAATAAACTTCCGAACTTGACTCAAAATAGGGTCAATAGCGGTCTCTCTTTGCACTAACGGAAACTTCGCTGGTAGATGTTGGAAAGAGTCTAACAAAACTCTGTTGACTTCAGCTTCGATGTGAATGGCGGCTATGACGAATTCCTCTTCCTTGTCAACTGCTTGACGGGTGATCAGCCGTGACAACGCATCGGCGTATCCAAACTTTATGGTATTGACGTACTCAATTTTGAAGTCATAAGTGAGTAGCACTAGGCCCCATCTTTGTAAACGATGCGCTGTGAAGATTGGTATTCCCTTCTTAGAGCCGAATATAGCCAACAGTGGTTGGTGGTCTGTCTGCAACGTAAATCGTCTACCATATATCCATCTGTGAAATTTTTTTACGCAGAACACAAGGGCTAAAGCTTCTTTTTCGGATTGACTGTAATTTTGTTCAGTTTTGGACAATGCCCTAGAAGCATGTTCAACTGGCTTTGTGGAACCGTCTGAAAACCTATGTAGCAAAACGCCACCAATACCATCTTTAGATGCATCCCCTGCAACAATTATTTCCTTTTCTGGATCAAAATGTACTAGGAGCAGTTCAGACTGGAGGGCTGCCTTAGCCTTCTCAAAAGCAGCGCGGCATTCCTTTGTCCAGATGAATTTTTCTTCTTTTCTCAGCAATTTGTCTAACGGAGCACGTATTTCTCTAATTTTCGCTATAAACTGAGAATAAAAATTAAGCATGCCCAAAAATGCTCGAACCTGTGTAACGTCTTTGGGCTCTGGCATGATTGCAATAGCTGCGACTCTATTTCCATCAGGTCTTCGACCATGTTCGTCTATTACGAATCCCAGAAAACGTACACTGGGCTGAAAGAAACAACATTTTTCATAATTCAGTTTAAATCCCCATTCATGAATGCGCTGCAAGACCATCTCAAGATTATGTGCATGCTCCTCGATTGATTTTGCCGCTACTATGATATCATCAATGTAGGGCACTACGCCAGCTAGTCCCGATAACATGGTGCTCGTAATTTTTTGAAATGTGCCAGGTCCAGTTTTAACACCAAGTGGCAATCGCATGTACTGGAACAGTCCTTGATGTGTGTTGATTTTCAACAGGGGTCGTGACTTTTCATTTACCTTCACCTGCAAGTATGCGTCTGAGAGATCAATCGTCGAAAAGTATTTACCTCCGTTAAGTGTTACGAATATGTCCTCGGGCAGTGGTAATGGAAATTGATTTGGCTCCAATGCATCATTCAACCCTGTTGAGAAGTCTGCACAGATTCGTACCCCTCCTTTTGCTTTTCGAACTGTGACAATCGGTGCAGCCCATTGTGAGAAATCTACCTTCTTTATTACCCCCTGATTCTCAAGACGACTGAGTTCTTCGTCTATTAACGGAAGCGAAGCAAATGGCACTGGGCGTTTTGGCTTAAAACACGGAATAGCTCCTTGCTTAAGATGCAGGATTGCTTCAGCTTTAGTGCATAATCCCAACGAACCATCAAATAAATCGGCGTACTTAGACTTTATTGCAGCCACCTTGGGCTGAATAACCTCTGTTGATCTTACCGATTCTTGACCGCTGCCTTTTATATGATTACAAATAGAGTTCAAAGGAACGTCAAAAAGATGTAAAGCCTCAATCCAGTCTATTCCCAGTATGTCAAGCTGTGGTATACAGGTTATGTAGCACACTCCTTCGAATTCGTTACCCCTAAATGACACATGGCACTGCAACTCTCCAGTCAAAATGAGAGGCTGTCCACTAGCGTTCCTAGCAGAGTGAGTTGTTGAATTAACATGCGGGCTTCCAATCATCTTCAATGTTCCTTCGGACAATATGGTTATATCGGACGCTGTATCGACCTGCAGCTGGACAGGATGTCCATTTATGTACACGCATATAAATTTACGCCGTTCAGCATTATCCACCTTCGACACTGAAAAGATACTTTTTGCTTCATAATTAGTTTTAGAATTACCATAAAACTTGTTTTTGAAATGCTTTTTCCCCTTGCTGTGCGCTTTCACATTATTGCAAAATCCTTCCTTGTGTCCCTGACGACCACAATCACTGCATTTATGTGCCTTGTACCAACATTTGTCGGCATAATGCATACCGCCACAGAACCAGCACGGGCTCTTTGGTGTTTTCGAATTCTTAGGTTTGCTCGACTGCCGAACAGCTCTAACTCCAGCGTCCTCTAGCCGACCTTCTACCAGGGCAACATCATGTTTAAGCATAATTATGCGCTCGCATTCGTTGGCCAAATCTGTGAGAGTCAGTTTTGGATCACGTTCATCCGCCTCAAGCTTCGCCAGCAACCGCGTTCTTATGTCCAGATCACTCGAACTTGTAAGACCACAAACGAACATAAGGCATTTAAATATATCAGGCGTAATTGAAGTTAGTTTGAAGTCTTCGCACTTTTTATTGACCTTGCCGGCATATGTTTGGAAATCGTCACCAATTCTCTTCTCTATTTTGAGGCAGTTGTAACGGGTCGCAAAAAGCGATGATTTACGGGAATATATCTCCGTTAGCTTGGCAACTGTTTCACTAAAGCTCATGTCCCGGGTTTTTTTGGGGAGGATTAGATTGGCATAGCGGTTGTACGCAGTTTCGTCCAATTTCCTTAACAGCAATCTTACCTTGGACGCATCGTCCAACTCCTTCCCTTCCACGTTGAAGACATCTTCATGTCGGCTGTACCATTCGGGAAATGTAAATCCATTCTCTGGATCATAGGCGAATGTACTTAATCCATTTGCTAGTGTCTCCATAATCCTCTCTGCTGATGATTTTATTGTGGTAGGTGGCGAAAAGTGGCTGCCGTTGAAGGAACCATCTAGAATTGATTTCATCAATTCCTGTTGCTGATGCAAGATCTCCTGCTGGTTTTTCAGAAAAACTGCAAATTGCTCTTTGTCCATTGTGCACGGTGTGATCTATAATTGCACAATCGTAATCCTCGTCGCCACAATATGTTGTGTTTTAATCTTAAATAAAACACGTGAATCCGTAATAGTAACTTATACGTCTATATTCAGGCAATAATGAACAAAGAGTGTCCATGAGTCTTTAAAACCACATGGTGAATGAATAATGACAGCTGATGCTGAATGACTGCTGACAAGTTAGCTCTGTTGGTTTACTCATCCACAACAGTTTATATAGAAGACAATGAACAAAATGAAATTACTCGTGTATAGCTGGTTTAAAAAACTGGTACAGAGTCCAGAAAAAAAGCTGCTGGATTTATTACAGAACATTATTTGGATAAACGAGCTGTTCCTAATATATGTACGTCGAACGGTAAGTATTCATCTTAACGATAACAAAAGGATTGTGGGAAAAGAAATCACTTTCCTATGATATCCGGATGTGCAATGATTATTCTTAAGTCTCAAAGAGCTACATTTTACAAGATAGTCTATGAGTAAATCTCATTCTATTCAACTATCGTCTATGTCGCTTTATCGCGATTGAGTAGTATTCAAGGTTGGTTCATATGTAACCGAAATTATGATATAAGATTTTACCATGGAAGAAGAATCCATCGATCAATTTTGTCTTTACAAGAAGAATTTGAAAGAATATTCTTGAATAAACTCTATACCTTGCAAGACATGATTACTAGTTTCATTACGTCGAGGAAGGGATTGACAATATTAACTTTAAACTGTCAAAGTATCAAAAAACATGTTTCAGAAATGCAAGGTTCTGTTTCTCAAAAAATTATTTTTTTTTATCAGAAACATGGCTTTCTAAAGAAAAAGTTATTGAAATACCTAATTTCGATTGCATAGTTGAATTTAAACGAAAAGATGTTAGAGCTACGGGAGTAAAATAGCCCATGTGACAACGGATGATACAGACCTTTCAATGAGAAATACACGTGAACTTAAAGTTACCCAAGCAACTTTTTGGTGATATATGTACATATATGCGTACGTTTCAGCAAATCAAAAAGTCGCAGAAAGTATAAAGTTTTTATATCATCATTTACTCATATACAGCCGCGAAGATTCGAAGATTTTAGAAGATAATTTAGAAAAACTTCCGATGATTTTAGCAGGCCATTTCATGCCAATTTTTGCAACTAATCGTTCGATCCCTTTGACAACATTCCTTGAACAAACTTTTGATTTCAAAATCAATAGTAAATCAATTAAATCAATAACTAGATATGGAACGACATATCGACGCTGTATTTTCGAGATATCTTGATAACATGACGTCTAAGACTTTTGTAACCTATTTCAGTTATCACCGAACAATCATTTCTTTAATATCCTCCAATACGCCTTCAACAGCTACTATTACAGAAATCACAGAAGATTTGTCAAATAATATCCCGTAGCTGTATTTGAAAATATACTTTATATTTTACTCAAGCATATACATGCATATATATATTCTGTAATTATTATAATTAAAATAATATGAAAAATAAATTGATTTTAATAAGGAAACTCCATTTTGTCTTTATTTTATTCCATCTTTCGTTATAGATTTATATTAATTATGAATTTTAATATTAAACGAGTGTTTTTTTTTAGAAATTTGATTTTCAAATGGACAACACTGTTCCTAAAGATTGTCAGTTTGACAGCTAAAAGTTGACTTGTAGTTAGTACGCTTTTCCATTTTACGATGAGTAGACTAATGCATGTGAATTGTGTAAACTTATTTTGAAAACCATGGTTCGGTTCGCCAATTTACGATCGACATAATCGTCCATCTGAGCAAGTTATTCGGAATATGATTAAACGTTTCGCCCTAGTGGATAATACGCATCCTCAAAGACGACAAAAAGTTGTTGCCGTTGTGGAGCGCATTCGGCAAGATTCGGAAGATTTTACGGAAAGGTCTTGGTTTAAGAGTTTATAAGATCTAGTTTGTTCAAGAGTTGAAAAAGCGCGACCATTGTATGCGTCGTACGTTCGGTGAATGGGACGAAAACATGATTCAACTTGATCTTCATTTTCATTGCAAAATTTTGTTCTCCGATAACGCCCATTTTTGATTAAATGGATATGTAAACAAGCAAAGTCGTCGAATTTGGAGTGGAGATAACCCAGAAACAGAAAATGCGTCCTTGTAGAGTCCCTTCTTCTATGGATTAGAAATTACGTTCGGGCCGTTCAATTCAAGTAGTTTTGGACGGTTTCAAGTCTGATATTCACCATTCTTCCTCATTTATATACGAATTAATGATCTCTTAAGTGGTACTTCTAATCCAATACACTCCTTCGCTGATGACAGTACTTTCGTTCCAGGACTTACGTCACTGTTCTTCGGCCATAGAACTGGAACGGCATTGTATATACATGCACCTTAAATTCCTACCTCGCCAGCATAATAAAATAGGGTATAAACAATAGAGTGCAATTTAATGCTACCAAAACACAATGCTGTCTACTGTCACTCAAGCTAACCATCAATAATCAGCCATTATCCTTGAATGGCGCTTGGGTCGATGAAACCGAAAGACTTTCCATCTTAGGTATGTGAGTTAATAAAACTCTTAGTTAGAATGACCACATATTCGAGGTCGCCAAGAACACTGCGATGCTGCGAAATGTCTTGGTTTCCTTGAACGATGCAAGAAATATTTCACCCTCTCTGATTTGGCTTCAATTTACAAGGCCTACTAGATAGAATACAAAAGCGAGCGATAAAACTCATTGGAGACAACAATATCGCGAAGTCGATATATCGACGTCAAACATTTAAAACCAATGTGTGCCCGTACTTCCTTTCGCTCTCTCCCTCTATAGCGTCATAACCCTTTGTATATCCCTCAATATAAAAAAAAGAAGCCCAGATGCCCTTACAACTATTAAAACTTACTGTTCGGCGTGCTTTATGGGCTGGTGGAATCATCGGCCCCTACCTGGCAATATAAAGCGATTGATCGTATGATTGAGAGTATAACTGCAATTCCTGAAGAAGCAACTGCAAGTGAAACTCCATTTTACGATCGAATCGTCGACAAAATCAATGATATTAAAAATGTTTTTCCGGGAGCATGCAAAGAGAAAATTCTTTTAGTTTCATCGTTCGCCACTTTTATGGGTGTATGTAATTGGGCGATCAGGCCAATTCATTCCTAATTGAAATAATACCTTGTTGGTAAGTATTAAGCACATGTGCTCAATTAAAATCAATGCGGACGATGTAAGTTTTAGCAACACCGGAGTAACTTTTTTAATGTTTGAAAAATGTTGTCTAATCTGTCCAGCCGCATTATGGCGCCAACCAGGAAATATTGATTAATTTTTATATATTTAGATTTCTTAGAACTATCTTACGCTAGACAATAATGCTTAAAACCAGCTTTAATAACTCAACAAACTTAAAATACCTTACTGGCCCTGTGCGGACAGTCGAAACTATACAGAACGACTTAACTATGCCTTTCGGCCTTATGATTATTTTTTTTTATAATTTACACGTGCAAAAGGAGTTATGACTACCCTTAAACAAGAAATCAAGTCACAGCACGGGCCGAAGATATAGAGAGAGGGAGGGAAAAGAAGTTCCGATGTATATTTGCTTTAAATGCTTCTAGATTGTCTTGTTAAAATAACGATGAAACAAAGCGAGAGAGAGGAGACCTTACGTCGCTGTTCGAGTGAGTCGATCGAATTCGCGATTAGAATGACCACATATTCGAGGTCGCCTATGAGTTTTATCGCTCGCTTTTGTATTCTATCTAGCAGGAGTAGAGAGGTCTTGTGGGCACCATACCATATATGAACATTCTACTCAAGCTTGGGGCGAATGTACGCCTTGGAAATTGAAGTCAGATCAGAGGGGGTGAATTATTTCTTGCATCGTTTGAGGAAACCTAGACATTTGGCAGCGTTCTTCGCGACCTCGAATATGTGGTCATTCTAACTAAGAGTTTTAGTGACACATATACCAAGGATGGTAAGTCTTTCGGTTTCATCGACACAAGCGCTATTCAAGGATAATGACTGATCATTGATGGTTAGCTTGAATGAC
Organism: Merodon equestris; assembly: GCA_958301585.1. NCBI lineage: Eukaryota > Metazoa > Arthropoda > Insecta > Diptera > Syrphidae > Merodon > Merodon equestris. The sequence continues at coordinate 91,972,474 of OY284416.1, forward strand.
AGTAGACAGCATTGTGTTTTTGACGCATTCAATTCGACTCTATTGTTTATATCCCATTTAATTATGATATCAAGGCCATAATTTAATATGCATACGCTACCATCCCAGTACTACTGCTGAAGAGCAGGGGCATGAATCCTGGAACGAATATGTAAAGCTAAGAGTACTGTCATCAGCGAAGGAGTGTATTGGATTAAAAGTAGCAGTTAAGAGATCATTTATATGGGTCCGCCAAATAACTTTTTTTTTTTTGAAAATGCTATAAAAAATACTACTGAATATTTTCTCAAATTTCTTTTTTTATTTGAAAGTACAATCCTTCCGGTTAATAATGGAAAATAATTTCATTCAAATGGCTGCCTCGGCTGGCCATGCAGTAGCCTAAACGATCGGTCCAATTTTTAAGCACATTATCGATTGTGTGCAGCTGTATTTCACCAATGGCTTCACGAATATTGTCCTTTAAAGCGTCAATTGTATCTGGCTTGTCGGCGTAACACTTATCTTTGACGGCACCCCACAAATAATAGTCCAATGGTGTCAAATCGCAGCTCCGAGGTGGCCAAACGACATCAGCTCTGCGGCTGATAATGCGATCTTCAAAAACAGGGCGCAAAACATCGAGTGTAGCTTCGGCTGTGTGGCACGTAGCGCCGTCCTGTTGAAACCAAATGTTGCCAATATCCTCCTCTTCAATTTTTGTGAACAAAAATTCGTTCAACATGGCCCGATAACGATCGCCATTGACTGTAACGGCCACTCCTTGCTCATTTTCGAAGAAAAATGGCCCAATTATGCCTCTGGACCAAAATCCGCATCAAACAGTGGCTCGTTTTGGGTGCACCGGCTTTTCAATGTATGCGTGCGGGTTTGCTGTGCCCCAAATGCGACAATTTTGCTTGTTTACATACCCGCCAAGATCAAAATGAGCTTCATCTGAAAAGATGATTTTTTCATTTTTTCACATTCTGCAACATTACCATGATTTTCAAAGTAATGTCGCAATATTTCCTAGCGTTGTTCAAGCGTATACACAACCATATTCGTTCAGCGGAAGGATAAAACTAATTATCTGTCAAATCAGACATGAGCTAAGTGTTACCATTCACGAAATAAGCACTACTTGAAAAAAAAAACGTTAGATGGCGGACCCTTTAAAAATGAGGAAGAATGTCGGTGATAGAACAGAGCCCTGGGGAACATCAGCGTTTGAATATCAGATGAATATCAGACTTGAAACCGTCCAAAATATATTGAATTGAACGGCTCGAAAGGCAATTTCTAATCCATAGAAGAAGTGACTTATCGATACCATAAGCACGCATTTTCGACAAAAGAGCCTGATGCCAAACTCTGTCAATTGCTTTTGAAATATCGGGCGGAACAATTACAAAGATTGGTTTCATTTTTCGGTAAGATATTACATCAAATCACCAGTGGAACTGTTGCTGCGGAAACTGTACTTTCGGTCATTAAGAACTTTCCGTGATTCAATATATTTAATAAGCTGACGATTTATCAGCGTTTCCGTGATGGGTCGGTAGGAGGTGGGAGATGAAGATTCGCCCTTTTTAGGGACGGGCTGGACAAATGCTGTTTTCCATCTACTCGGACAGAGACCAGAAGAGTAGGGAAAGATGAAAAAGCTTACGCAAAGGTTTTGCCAGCATGGAAGAATACCTTTTCAGAAGTATTAGGGGAATACCATCAGGGCCAGCGGATTTGTGCATGCTGAAATCCTTAAGTACTCTTGCAACTGTACGTGTGCGAAAGTGAATTTGTCCCATGGAAGATCCTACACTTTCAAGTACAGGAGAAGACAAAGTGCAACCTGGCTGCAAGCTGGCTACAAAATGGGCAGCTAGTAGATTAACTTTGTCTGATGAGCTGGCAGCTTTGATGTCATTGCTCATATGTAGGTATTGAGTACAAGGCAAAATTCTTTATGTTTTTCACAAAGGACCAAACGTTTTTTCAGCCTTTGGGACAATTTATCACTTATTACTTCAACTTTTGGTCATGTGAGAATTTAACACGTCCAATTAGTGCGTTGCACTCATTTCTGGCTCGTTTAAACTTATTCCGGTTTTCCTCAGAGGGATTGGCTTTGTAAGTCCGCAAACTCAGCTATCTTAATCTGAGCTGTAAAGAGGCTACAGCTCGAGTGATTTAGGTTTGATACTCTTCACTCTATGTGGAATGAAAAATGAAAAGTATGTTCCTGACCGCATCCACATCACTATCGAGGAAGCCTAGTGATTAGTTAAAATTCCTAAAGAAGTTGTTGAGTCCGCTCCAATTATCTAGTATTCTTTTAGGAATTCCTTCTCTAACTGTGTGGTTTGAATACGAGAAATTAGTTAAAACGACACAGTGGTTTGACGAGCCTAGAGGTGACAATATATCGATAGAATACTTATCAGGATGAAAGGTGAGCAACAAGTTCAGGATGTTGGCGGAATGATCTGCAATGTCAGGTATTCGTGTTGGCTCATTTACTAGGTGGGTTAGATTGTTTATCGCAGCAAATATCTCTACATAACTTCCAACGGGTAGTGTCTGACCCAAGTGTTGACGACAATTAGAAATGTGTTCATTCAAGTCGCCCGCAATAGTGCGAGGAAACAAGGATACAATTCTAGTAATGGACAGCGTATCGAACTCGGTAAAAGTCGAGGTATCGTCCAGTTGTGGAATTCTGTAATTGGAGTAGTAGTGAATTGGATCAGTGGCCATATTGTGGTTGAAGTTGATAAGCTAGATCACTACGGACATTAATTGCAAGACCGTGGAGTAGAAAGAATAATGACACCAAATTATATCCGGGCAGGCTCAAATCCGAAGAGTCAGCATTTTCGCCCACCTGTGTTTCACTTAGTAGCAAAATAGATCGTTTGTAACGACAAAGGTGTACATAGACAGCAAAGAGATTCGCATTTAGCCCACGAACATTGTTCAATTAAGAAAAGAAACAAATAACACCAAGAATTTTTTTTTTAAGAAAAAACTTAGCAAAAAACCAAAATTAAATATTTAATTTCTAAATTATAACACTAATGGAATAAAATTGTCTATTAACTAAAGCTAGTGTCATAGACATTAATAATAGCTTCAAATACCTTATTTCATATTGTATTTGTATACCAAACAGAAAACACATTTTATAGTAATTTTAGGATTCGTTGCAATCATAGTTATTGTTGTCTACGAATTGCTTATCATGACATCGACACGTTTTAATGCCAATGGTAGATGATCCTATCAAGCGATGCGTGACATCGCACAAAAATTAGAAGTACATACTAGTAGTAAGCAGTAAGTAAAAACGAAAAACAACACGTTACGTATGTGTATTATACTTTAGAATGCGGGCTTCTACCATAAAATTGGATAATTAAATGAAGTAAAAAGCAGAAGAGCCCGGATAAAATTGGTGTATCGTGCCATATTGTCTTACATAGGTATACGCCTTTTTCGTTTAGTCAGGAAAAAGTAGATACTGGAAAGGCAAGGGTATTATGGAATGATATGGCGAGGACTTATTCGAGTCAGTTAGATTCATAGTTCCTACCAATTACTGCAACGACCAATACGTTAGAATTACTTAAAACACTAGATTTACGGCACCCGTCAATTTGACGAATTTCAAACTTCAAACGTTCATATGGAAAAAATTATAAAAACAAATTAAATTTGTTGATGTTGTAAATTATTGATTTATCAATTTAAATACTATATAGTCTAGTTCATTTTCCCTTTGACAACCTAATTGCAAATATACGTATGTAGTATACATATCTATTTTTCCGAAAACCCGTCAAATTGACGGAACAAATTTCTCAGCGTAAATTTATATTCGAGGATTTCACGTCTAATAAGAATTTTTATTTTAGTTTTGTTTTTTGTAAAAGGGCTCATACGTCGAAGTTATATTGAAGCTAACAGTAGAATAGTCAAAAATCGTTTTGATATTTATAAAATTTAATAATATAAAAAATATATATAAGAGTAAGTTGAGAATTAATTTATAATTTCAATGTATTCATTTATTTATATAATTATTCATTATCTCTAAACTGAACAGCGCTATTATAAAAAAATCATAGGGCTTTAGATTTACTACAAAAAATAGCCAATATCAGTGAGGAGGACTCTTCTGAAGGCAGCTTCGATGAAAATGATTCTGATTTGGGTGAAAGCGAAAACGAAATGAATTATTCAGATTCTAATAAAACGTTAGAAAGTGATTCTTTAGAGAATGAAAATGTGTCTAACATACGGCAGGATAGAAAAAGAATGCGTATTCTATCAGAAACTGAAAGCAATGTGGAAATCACTGATAAATCCGAGAATCAAGGGAATAAAACACAAACTGCTGATGATGGGACGTTATGGAAAAAACTAAAAAAAGATGGAACAAGTGGCAGATCTCCAGTTGACACTATATTCAAGGATGTGGCAGGACCAAAGGCTACGTCAAGAGAAATGTTATGATAGGTAGTGTTAGTAGCGCATTTGAGCTCATTATTGATGAAAGCATATTGGACCATATAAAAATGTGCACTGAAATGGAGGCATTCCGCATTTTACAACAAAATTGGGTGGTAGCAAATATGCAGCTCCGCACATTCATAGCAATTTTGTATGCACGAGGAGCTTATGAAGCAAAATCTTTGAAGGCTTCATATTTGTGATCTAAGAAATGGCGACCCAGTTTTTTTTCACAGACAATGCCCAGAGATAAGTTTATAGAAATTCTCCGCTTCATATGGTTTGACAATAGGAATGAAAGTAATAAACGTTTACAGACCGATAAGTTTGCGTTAATTTCCGAAACATGGAATAAATTTATTGAAAATTGCAAAGTTTGTTATAAGCCTGGAGCTAATATTGCTAATAATGCAAAAAAGACAACTTTGGTTTGGGAATTGCCAAAACTAGCAAAAAATAAGAAAAATAACTTGAAACGTTTTTCTACTCTGCTTTACAAATCTGAAGTTAGCACTCTTACTGTTTATAATAGCAAACCCCATAAAAAAAGTATTGCTGCTGAGTTCCAAGCATAAGTCTGTCAAAATGAATAACACTATAAAATGCCTGCCAGAATCTATTGAATTTTACAACGAAACTACGTTTGGAGATGATGTTGCAGACCAAATGGCAAGAAAATACAGTGTGAAAGCAGGTTCTCGCAGATGGCCTCTCCAAGTATTTTACAATATCTTAGATTTGGCAGCAATTAACCCGTGGGTGCTGTACAAGGAAATTACAGGTGTAAATATGCAGTTGGCCGAGGAACTTGCCGATAAAAATCGTAGTAAAGTCAGAAATATTAACGATCCGATGTCGCCAATAAAAAATAGTATGCGTAAATCTTGCCAAAATTAGATATTGTAATAAAAATAAAACAATAAATATTTGTCAATAACAATAAATATGGTTTGTTTGAAAATAATATGTGTATGTAAAAGTAGTAATGAATAATATGTATTAAAAAACACTGTTAATTTTGCAAATAAAGATTAAAAACTAAATTTATTACTCTAATTATGAGTAGGACTTTTAAATTATGAGTAGGAATAAGAAACTTGCATCTATTCGAAAAATGTAAGTTAAAAAGACGCATTTTAATATTTCCGTCAATTTGACGGGTTAGTAAAATGGGGTAGTAAATTTTGTCCGTAAGTCTAGTGTTAATTATGAACTTGTCAACTCAATAAAATTCCATTTAAAACTGATTTAGTTTTCTAAGAAAACTATAGACAGGGTTGGTACAGTTCAAGAAACAAACGACTGACCGCATGTATCCCAAGCACAATCCTACGTGAATATCCCTTACTTCCGTTCGTTCAACGGAAAACATCACGTCAACGTTTAATCAGTTCCGTAGTTCTAAGCCTAAAATCACACTACTCCCTATCTGAAATCGAACAATTCCATCCAACATTCCCCTAACCAGCACCAATTCCAGATCATGCCTCTGGTGTGGGATGTGTTACGGATCCGGAACATCAATGCAGTTAAGCAAAGAAAATTAAAAGTTTTCAATTTGTATTAATGAGCTCTGTCCCGTATGGGATAAAGAAGAAAAAAAAAAGCAGTACTAGAACGAACAACAATAGAAAAACAAGACCCATATCCGCAGGATGAGAGGCTAACAACGCCCCATTAGACTTTCCTATACTCTCCTATCCACACAGGCTCTCCATGGTACGTACATACATTTGTGAAATTACACAAGAAGGACAAAAATCAATCGTCACGTATAAAGGGAATGTTGCTTTTGCTCATTTCGACTGCACTGGAATCGGAGGGCAAACCAAGAAAATTCATTTTCAAATTCCAATCAAGCTTGATTGATTACGTGATGGTAAAAGTTTGCCAATCAACGATCCCTCGTCACTACCAACAACATACACAATGTACACACTCTTGAGCGAGTAAATAACCGCAAAAAAAAAAAATCTCCCATACAACAACAACAACTACGGCGGAAAGGGAACGAGTTGTACAGACAACAAAAAAACTGTTATCAACACACAGACAATCGGACACAAAGGCCGACTTCCGGACAAACGCAACTTTAGTTGCAACTGTAGGCAACTGCTTTTAATTCCAACTTTCTGATGGAGTAATAGATGCGGCCGAAAACCGAGTTTCCTCTGGTACTCTGGATGATGAGGAGCGGTATAGTCGGGCGTATGTGGAATAATTTTTGTGTGCCTTGGTTTTGGTTCACAGCCTCAGAGAATCAACAGCCTCTCTAATCGATCAAAAATAAGGAAGAAATGGACGAAGAACAAAGGTGTAAGATAGCAAAAGCTGGATATGGAAATGTAGGGAACGAATTGATTGTAGTCATTTTGTTTTTTTTTTTATTATTGGGATGGCAAGGTTAGCAGTGCGAAGGCACTTTGTGGAGCTAATGCCAATTTCTACTGAAACTTGGAAGCCACTTTTATGGTGATTTCAATGCACTTATTGGCATCCCATTGGGTATAGTTTCCGGGGTTCAATTTTTGAAAGAATTCTATAGGCAAAGAGAGGTGCTGGTTTTCCCTTATGGTGCTCTTTGTTCTTTTGTTAAGATAATATGATTGCAGCTGAATGATGAATAAGTGATATTACACAAAGCAAAGCAAATTTATAATTTACCTTCCCTTGGGAAAAACAGGATTGCTTGTGATTGAGAAGATGGACGACCCAACCGGGCTGTCGTACTCAGGAAAAAGTTAATTAGAAATGTTTTCTCCCTTTCACAATTTCTCAATCAACTTAAAGTCAGATTTGAATTTTTGGGTTTTCCATCTGTAAGTGAAACACAGCCCCATACCATAGGCCCTAAGTGTACTGAACAGATAAAGTGATAAATGGAGCTCGTTGAACTCACAAAAGAATTTGAATTCATTCTGAGAGAAGATTTGAAAAGTTTTTTTGAATTGGATATTACGATATTTTTTTTTACTAAAGGGTTTTTCAATAAGCGCGGGTAGATGTTAAAATGGAATAAAACAAGCCGTGAGATATTCACAAAATTCTTTTTCTATTTGAAAAGCCCATGTCTGCCATTATGTATGGAATATAACATTGCTCAAATGCCCGCTTCGGATCCTTAATGACCTTGATGGCCACTCCACGTCACCTCTGCAAGAGATAACCTTACTATCAAATCATTTATGCAGAATGTCAATCGTGGCGCCCGCTGTGCGGCACGTAGCGCTGTCCTGTTGGAACCACATGTCATCTGGGTCTATATGGTTCAATTGGGCCATAAGAAATTGGTTATCATCGTTCTGTAGCGCTCGCCATAAACCGTGACTGCTTCACCAAAGCCGTTTTCGAAAAAGTAAATCCAGTCCAAAATCCACACCAAACAGTAACTTTTTGTGGATGCATTCTCATCTGGTGAAAGTCGTGTGGGTTAGTGTCGTCCCATATAACGCAATTTTGCTTGTTAACACAGCCATTCATCAAAAAATGCGCCTCGTCGTTAGCGATGATTTTTCGGCGAAACTTGGGGTATTTTTTCAAACGCTTTGAGAGGGATTAATTTCACGGAATGCGGCATTCCTTTGACCTATGAATGTAAGCTGATTGAACTGTGAAGAGACGTTAAATAGGCGTAATGCGCCCAACGTTTGCACTAACGAACACTCATTTTGATAATAAGGTTTTATCATTTAGAAGTGCTGTTCAGTCGTGTAACTTGCCACAGTGATTTGACATCAGTAACTGAATAATAAACAATGGACTAAACAGATGTAACCAGAACAACATAGGCTTTACAGGCCGTCAAAATGTAACGGCGCCAATTGAAAAACCTTTTATAACTACTTTTGGAAAAATCTTTAAGTAAGTGGATGGAAAACTAAGCTCAAAAGCGGGAGTAGTCAGCTGTTACAAGATTTTTTTTTTAAATTGTAGAAAATTTCGATAAAATTGGTTGTTATGGCATCAACTTACTTTTCATTGTTCAAAATGGAAGCATGAGAAAAACAAAGTATACTTCCTGCCTTAGAGTTATTAAAGAACACTTCTGAGACAGTCAATCAGAGTCAAATTACAGCTGTACACACTATTTATAATGGACACATACGAGAGAGAACTCCATCCGCCCATTGAAGGTGAGGTCATAATAGCGACATGGAAACATTGGTGAAATATAGCTGTGGACTTAGACAAGCAGTCTGACGGGCTATTTTTAATTAGGCGTTGATGGATTGGCTGGGAATGCTAACTTAACTATAATTTAATATATATTAAACTCGTTCGCAGTTCACCAAACGTAATAAACTAGCCGATGCTGTGGATGTTAAAAATGAATTCGGACAGGGCGACACATTGTCAGGTGGTTTCATGGACTGGGAATCACTGGCCAACGCATGATTCGTGATCTATTTCAAGTCCGCACAATTAATTCCATTTGCAGTTGATATTGACGTAGTTGGACCAACGCCAATCAATAGTTTGGGAGCATTTAAGCAAAAGCGGGTCTGAGGTTAAATGAGGACAAAACCAAATGTACTGCGTCATTAAAAGAATGTGCGTAACACCAATTTTTTTGGCTAGAATGTCATCTTTCGGAAGCGGTAACAACACCAGCGCTGAGATTAGACGCCGAAAAGCAGTTGTCTAAAAATCGTTCCGGCTGTTAAGTTTTATTGGTAGAAGCCCAAGTTTACGTCGAAATGGAGGGCTATCTAATCAAGAAAATAACTAAGAAAGGTTGGGAAAATAGTGTTAAGTAGGCAGATGAGAGAAGCTATCCAATTGCTTGACCAGACAATTTCTTTCATCAAAAGTAAAAATTATATTCTGTAACTGAAACAATCGCTGCGCTTGCACTTCTAATCAGACTGAGCTATTTTGTTTATACTCCAACCCAATCAGAAATAATGCGATTATTTTCAGATCAAGTTTGAACACAGCTCCACAGTTATTGCATATCGGTGATGTTTACTAAAGAGGTGGCATGCGAATACTTTTCATTATCCTCAACCATATGCATGTTGTTAATGATGGAATCTATTTGAAATTATTTTTTTAGGAATGGTTTTGGATTTCGAGGTGTACAAAAGTGCTAACACCCCATTGGGGGATCGATCTTTGGACTTAGGCCTAACGTTTTTTTACGATTGAGTAGGACTCTGCCTGAAAATTCCTTCCTCTTCTTCGATCGGTATTTCACTGCGATCTCGCTTTTGGATTGGTTGGGGGAGATGCGCTTACATGGAACGGGAATACAATTCAAGCTAACCGCATAAATTTTAAAATCGACAAAACCATGCAGCGAGGAGAAGCCGATGAAAGAGTCTGGTCCGATGGAAAAATTATTGCAGTCAAGTGGAAGGACAATAAGTCCGTTTTACTAGCATCCACATCATTTGGAAAAGATCCGGTTGGCACTGTTTCTAGGTGGAGTAAAGAGCAACGAACGAAAGAGCACCCGCTATAGTCAAAGAATACATAATAGCCACATGGGAGGAGTTGATGTCTGTGACCAGATGATGGAATGCTGTAGAACGTGGGTAAATTCGAAAAAATGGACCTTGAAAGTGGCTCTGCATTTCATTGATCTGGCAATAGTAAATGCGTGGATGGAATACAGGAAAGATTGCCAGGCAAAAAACCTTCCCAAAAAATCTGTCGACGGGCTATTGTCATTCAAGCTGGAGATCGCAGAAGCCCTCCTTTCCTCACCAAAAAAGAAAAGAAGTGAGGTGGATTCTTATGGTGGATAGCGATGGGGAGAATCAACAAATTGCCAACTACCAATGCGCTGCTTTGCCGTGAAATAGCAAATAATTTGATGGCGCAGAGCATTGGCCAATTGCAGATAAATTAAAAACAGCTCGAGCTTGCCGAATGAAGTTATGCAAAAGTCGCACAAGAATTCGGTACCAAAAATGTAATATATATTTGTGCCTCACACATGAACGAAATTGTTTTACCGACTTTCATCTTGGTTCAAAATGAATAAGCCATTTTTTCTTGTTAATTGCCATGTTTTCTTGTTAATTTTAAATGGAATAAATTAATTTAAAGTAAATTCGACGTGTATTGCCCATTGTAGATTAAAACCCAAACCACACAAATGTGTATGTCCTTTTTTCAGGTCCTGGAAAGAGGGATTCTCTCAAAAATTAAGTTTTTCCGATTTTTGAATACAAATCAACCATTGTTCCAAATTTGAAAAAAATCGGACGAAATTTCAGGAGAGTGGGTCTGAAAGGGTTAAATACGTTAAAGTATTGGTAGTTGACGAAATAAGTATGATTAGTGCTGAACTTTCAAATCAAATTGATTCAAGGTTAAAGCAAATAACTGGAAATGTTGACAATAATTTTGGGGGAATAGAAATCATTCTTATTTGAGATTTGCGGCAATTACCTCCAGTCAAAGCTACTCCAATTTACAAACAGCCAAATCAACGAATGTTTGGACTTTTGCTTTGGCGAGGATTAAAATTCTACGAATTAACTCAAGCTATGCGACAAACTAATGTAGCTTTTGCTTCTATACTTACAAAAATTGGTAATGGATCTATTCTAGATGATGACGAAATTGGCCATTATCGAGTCAACATTTTTTACGAAGGGAGAACTTAAAAAGCGCTGCCCAAATGGAGTTCGATTATTCCTGGAAAACGTATAAAAAACGACATGATTTGAGTTTGAATTCTGATTTAGCGCGCAACCGACTTTATTATTATTATTATCATTTATTAACTAGCAATTAAAATTACAAGCTAACATATATTTTATTTATTTTTTTGTTATTGATTTATCTAATATAGTTTTATATAAGGTTTTCTGGGAAGCCATAAGGGTTTATCTGCAGAAGGCCGATTTTCTTGATGGTTTGAAATAATTTTAGAGTGAGGTTGATTTAAAATATAACAAATTTAAAAAAGAGATTAGAACTCACAGTTAGAAAAATTAATGTTAACGAATTTCTCAAGAAGTAAGTAACAGCAACTATTTTTCTGTGAAAAACTATGACTTAAAAAAATCTTTTAGTTTCAATTTTCTAGTTTTGGGATTAGCAATTATCTTAAGCGGTTCAGGAAGTTAATTTAGTATCTTGGGTACGTTATAATTTAGTTCTCTCTTCCCATCTACATTGGAGAACCTCGGTGTTTGCAACATCCCCCTGGCGCGTCTTCTTGTGTTGAATCGATGTTCTATTGTCCTTTTGAACTTATTGTCATCGTAGTCCTCGAGAGTCGTGGTCATCTTGAAGAGTTCTCTGACACCAAGTTCTTTGAACGTTGTTTGACCAGTTAGGTTTCGCTGAGTAACTTCGTCAATTTTTTTGACTATGGTGTTTTGACGTCTTTGCAACTTATCCAGGTGGATATTAGTTGCGTTACCCCACGCAAGTATACCATATCTCAGCTTAGATTCAACCAATGGGAAGTACACCTGCCTTAGAAACCCCGACGTTGAGTAGTTTTTAAGATGACCCACTCCAAAAAGCGCTTTCTTCAGATCAGACCGGACCTTATCAATATGTTTATCCCATATAAAGTGGCTATCGACAATAACGCCTAAGTTTTGTGTCTTTCCACTAGTTCGATTTCTTGTGGAAGTGCACCAGTAGGTACATGCGATGCTCCTCAGCTGTATGTTTTGTTTGGTTGATTTGTAGCACGGTAATCGAATGTGTATCATCTTCGTTTTTGATGCGTTTATTATTAGACCATTGTCGTGGCACCAATTAACCGCCTTGTTGAATTTTGTTTGCATAATGGTCGTAGCTATGTATGTCAATCCATCTACAATGTCGAACAAAAATCGCCGTGTCGTCAGCGTATGCATAAGGTGTACTATCTTTAAACAGGGGAAGTAGTACATTGGTGTACAATCAGTGGCGTAGTAAATGGGGGGCGGCCCGCCCCGGGTGTCACCCATTTGGGGGTGACACCCAAAACTACCAAGGAGTATATAAGTTAACAACAGAAATGTTTATTTCTCCAACACGCGTTGTCCGAATGATTTCCTCTCCCACGCCGTGTTCCACAAAATACCACATTCAAGGTTGCTGACAATGCGTCCAAATTCCATCACGTACCGATGCATGAGAAAACTCCACGAACAACTTGTCACCTGACCCGTACCAGCCACATATGGGAACACTGTATGAACGGCTTGCTATCTGACCCGCACCAATCACCTATGGGGACGTAGTATGAACAGCGTGTTATCCGATCCGCGCCATCCACCGGCGGGAGCATCGTCGAGCAGCAGAATTTAGTATTTAAGGTAGCGTAAGGAAATTGTTAGATCAGAATTAAGTTCGTGTTGTAAGGGGAAGTGCTGCCCCATTTAATAAAAAAATAAATAAATTTTTTTTAACATAAATAAATAAATAATTTGTTAATTGGCGCCCGAGCAGGGACCGGTAGGAAGTGCGGGAGTGTTCAACGATTACGAATAAATAACCAGTCGCCTCAAGTAGCCGCCGTGTTAAAACCCAGTAGTGTCGTTGAAACTTTAAAGTAACCAGTCGCCTCAAGTAGCCGCCGTGTTGTCTGTCGGTCGTGTCGTCACATGTGCTATAACCAGTCGCCTCAAGTAGCCGCCGTGTTAACCAGCCGTGCCGTGGAAATAAGACAGGTGATAAGATAAAGTAGCCGCCGCACCGCATAAACCAGTCGCCTAAAGTAGCCGCAGTGTTGTGCAGAAAAAATTCCTACGACGCAAGTGATTGACGCGCTCGACTCGCTCCCCCTGCCGGTGCCAGAACCCTAACTCTAAGTGAGCCGTTGCATCCGATAAAGACCCAAAAAAAACTATCGTCGCTAGAAGGTCCGGAGAACGCCTCTAGTGGACCGCGTGAAGAGTGTGTGCCGTGGATCCCGAGTAGCTGAACGACGAAAAGGAGAACTCCAAGCTGCCGACGCGGAGATGACACCAGCATTTGTATTGGTATTGTAAGCATAGAACCTAAGTTGTTACAATAAGAAATCGAAAATTTGAATTTTGAGAACAAAGTTTATATATTTTTATATCAATTATGCCAGACCTTCGATCAGGTGTTTCCACGAACCCCGGCGGTGAGAACCTAACAGAATCCAACCCACGTACCAATCCACCTAATCCCCTTCATAGAAATCATCTAAACCCCATAGCCAATATGGACAATCCCCCCAGAGATGCACAAACCATGCATAGCTCGTTTTTATCTAGTTCCTCACAAGCAGATATTCCGCAGGAAGTGGGAACAACCCCCGCGCTTGACTCCTTAATATCTTCTATAGTATGTCGGATCCTAGATCAACAAGGCCGTAATTTGGTCCAAAGCGTACTTAATCCCAACGCGCAACGTTTTCCCGGTA